>CM061538.1:208139099-209394099 GCA_030864215.1 Capsicum pubescens | reverse complement strand
ACACTCGAAGTCCAAAAGAAGAAGAGTGAAATTCATCTATAGCAAGGTCGGAAGAGGTTTATATGATAAATATATTTTTCAATTTACATACAACACATTGGGATAGTTTGTTATCATGAATAAGATGCGGAGTTATAAAGTCATGGGGATCACAATCCTAGTGTTCATCTCATATTGATTACAATTCCGACAAATCAACGCTCGTTACTAGTGATATTTAGTTTCATAACCCCCCCTTTTGTTAGGAACTTGCCAGTCACTTTGACAAAGACTTAATCAAATTTGGTCCTACTTCCTGTGGGATTGATTCCAATATATTTAGGTTCTATATTTGATTAGCGACAAATTTATACTCCTGGGAGGCGTATTGGGCGATATCACTCACATCCACAGACAAAAATATCAAAAATAACTATGAAGATAGGTAAAAAATTTAAAATAAAAAATTACTATGAATATTGTTATAGGAACACTTTGAGGATGTCTTCTAGTGTGGTCAAAGTATGTCTCTTATAAGTGAAGACACATTACCATGGTAATAGAATTTTTTTTCTTGGTGAGAGCCTAAGATGTGAAATTTGTATAGAAACGTATGTCATATGATCTGGATTATGGATAGATGTTAAGTTCTTCAGTTTGACTCTTTCAAACTTTGATTTGATTTGCGATATTAGTATGTGTCAAATACCGAATTGAATATGGTTTATTTCACGTTTAGTTTGGTTCAATTTTTTTAAAAAATTTAATTATGCAATATTTATGAAGAATGTCAATAATAAAAAGCAATAAATAAAGCTCGTAGATAAATAGAAAGAAGAATGTTAACTATGTCTTCCCAATGGAAATACAACCAACATAAGCTTGATCGATTTAACTAGAATTAAAGCCATATTATTGACTTTATTTTAAGCTAATTAATGAGTGTTTTGACTAGTTTGTCTTAGATTAATCTCAAATATTGGTGCTATCAATCTCAACAATTAAATTTTTAACAATCTTAGAAAATTAGAGTAAATCTTAACCAACCAATTGAAACATGGCTGGATTGGTGAATATTGTAGAGCAAAGAGAATGAGAACCCCTACAATAAAATAAAATAAGAGAAACCGCTCTATAAGAATTTTTTTTTTATTTAGTCATTTTCTCTCTTTATTTGAGAAATCAAATAAAAACAAAAAGTAAAATTTGAACATATGTTATTAAACTTTAATATTTCGGTGCATCAAACTATTGAGACACTAAATCAAAAGTTGAAGTTTTAAAAAATTAGAAGGGAAGATTACATTCGAAGAACTGAATTAGTTTAGATCAGTTTGACTTTTAAATTTTTTGTTACTTATGCTCACCCGTATCACAAACAAACACAAAATTATTTAACACCTCACGACATGTATTTGTTGTTCTTATTAACAATAAATATTTTTCAGTACTATTTTTTTCACCCATGCCATTGAAAATTCAAGAGTTACAAATTTTTTTGTGGCTCAAATATCATGAAAAATAAGTAAAAAGTGTTTGTTTTTATTATTACCGGATTCATATTTATAAAAGTACAAAATTTATTTTATTTACATCATTTTATAAACATTTTTTGTGCAATTAAACTCTATTTTTATTCATCCAAATAAGAAAAAAATTAATTACAAGTCTACATTTTTTTTACAACATATTCAAATGATAAAGAAAAGAAAAAAAAAGAACAAAAGGTAGCTGAGCTACTGACAGTTGATGTACGTAAAAATAATGACGATATAAAATAGGCTTAAGTCATCAATAGACCCTTAAACTTATTTTTAAATTTTACTTGGACCTCTCAACTTAGACTTGAACCTATTAAACACCAAACACATTAGAAATTTGATCCACCTAAGCCTTTTTTCCAATGTCTCATCACATTTTCTGTATGTGTCACTAAGCATGGCTTACATAAAAAATTAGTCCATTCAGAATTTTCTACGTGGATTAAACGTTTTAAAAAATATAATGTTGAACCAACTTTGCTTTTGCATAGTGTTTTGGTGGATGTCTTTTTTTGCTTATTAATCTGAAATGAAAATCAAAGTTTAGCTTTTTGAACTCTTTGATTTGAATATTATCCTAATTTTTTCACTTGGTTTCTTGAAAATTTGGTTCTTCGTGAAGTTTTTTTTTTAAAAAAAAATTAGCAACAACAATTTCCTCAGTTCTGGTTTACCGGTGAGTCTCGCTGAAAAATGCATCCCCCATAAAATTCCTCTGACCAACCACCAGCGAATTCTAATACGGCTCATAAAGCTTCAATTAGCACTAAATCAAACAATTTCGATCAGTCAACCAAACAGCAACACCAAGAACGCATGCCATAGGAAAACTAAAAAGAAATAAAATTGCTAAAAACTTTCATAAAAAACAGTACAGAACTTTGAATGAAGAAGACAACAGTTATGGGGTGGGCGGTGCTTTTCTTTTTATTATGATGAAAAAGAGGACGACTAAGGGAGGGGGAGGGTAGTTGGTGGGTTGCTCCTTTTTTCCTTATGAAAAAAATGGCAGGGGGGAGGGTGGTTTGCTTTTCTTTTTTTCTTTTAAATTAAGAAATTATTATTATTAAAATTATACTAATGAATCCATTTAAGTGTAAATTTATTAATAAAAATAAAATTAAAATATTTTTTGGTACATAATTCACACGGTACATTTGTAATTTGTTCCTAATAAGTATATATTTTGAATAATTTAGGTGTTCAATAGGTTCAAGACTGAGTTGAGGGGTCCAAATAAAATCTCGAAACAAGTTTAAGGGTCTGTCGATGACTTAAGCCTATAATGTATTAATGAGGTCAACGAAATCCTTGTCGGTTAGACATTTCTCCAAAGAAGTAAAATAATAAAAATCACATTTTTTACATTATATATCATCTGACTCAAACTTATAATAACTAAAATGAATTTATATTTTATTATGTAGAACAAATAATAATATCTTAATTTGTGATTATGACTTTTAATTTTTGAAGCTTAGAAATTTATTGAGAGTGATATTTGTGTTTATCATAAAAAAATCAAACCACAATAGGTGTGACGTGAAAAATATAAATCCCATTATCGTGTTTTAGAAAAGTTTGACAATTCACATGTTAGATTCGGATAGAAAAAAAGAAAACCACAAGCAGAAAGAAAACAAGAACACACAGATTTATGTGGAAACCCTTGCGAAAAAAAACCATGGGCAGAGGCAGAGGAATTTCACTATGAAAGGAGAGGAGTACAATGTGGAGAGACGTAATTTCTGAATAACCCGAAATAACCCACTAAATAGCACTTACATAATACATGTATACAAATAAGTCCCAGGCCCAAATACATAAAGGTCCATACCGCGGGAGCTTCGCCCACGCACGCACATCAGGATCAGTGGTGGGCTCCGGGATCGGGCATATCAGCCTGATCCCTACGCTACCACCATGGACCTTATTGAAAATCACAAACATGGGTTGCACCGCAAAACTTTCAGGCCCGGACTAACAAAATTCGGGTCATAGCTTTAACATTCTCCACCTTAACACGAATTTTAATTAGAACTCAAATCCATTTCAACACAAACTCTCCACCTCTTCCACAAAAGACCCTAAGGGCACATGTTAACAACTAAAACTAACCAAGTCCAACCAATGCTCAAACTTGGCACTTGGTAGTGTCTTGGTCATCATATCAGCAGGATTATCATGAGTACTAATCTTGCTCACCATAATATCCCCACGAGCAATAATTTCATGCATAAAATGATACCGAACATCGATGTGATTTGTCCTCTACTGATCTTTCATAAGGAAAATAGCACTCTGACTATCGCAAAAGATCGTAGCAATCTGTAAGTCTTTCCTAAGTTAACCAAATAGATCCTTCAACCAAATAGCTTCATTGAAAGCCTCTGTAATAGCCATATACTCTGCCTCAGTAGTTTACAAAACAACCGTAGTCTGTAAGGTAGCTTTCCAACTAATAGCATAACCACCATTGGTGAAAACATAGCCTGTAAGGGACCTCCTTTTATCATGATCTCCTGTAAAATCAGAATCAATATACCCGATTACTCCACTATTGCGCCCAAACTGCAAACAAACATCAACAGATTCATGCAAGTATCTGAAAATCCACTAAACTGCTTTTCAATGTTCTTTGTCAGGATTTGCCATGTATCTGCTAACTACACTGGCAACATATGATAAATCTGGTCAGGAACACACTATCGCATCTATAAAAGACCCGACCCACACTAGAGTATGGATCTCGAGACATATAATTACACTCATCATCTGTCTTTAGAGATAAAGTGGCTGAGAGTTTGATGTGAGTATCCAATGGAATACTTACAGGTTTGGCATTTTGCATATTGAACTTGTGAAGCATTTTCTCAATATATCTTTTCTGACTCAAGTATAACTTACACTCTTCTCTATCCCTCAGAATTTTCATGCCAAGAATTTTCTTTTCTGCTTCTAGATCCTTCATCTCAAACTCCTTGCTGAGCTGGGCTTTGACTTTTATTATCTCTCTCATATCCTTCGTTGTAATCAACATATTATCAACATACAAGAGAAGATACACAAATAAACCATCACTTACCTCCTTGAAGTAGAGACAACTATATTAACTACTTCTTTGAAACATATGAGAAGTCATAAAAGAGTCAAACCTCTTATACCACTGCCTGGGGGATTGTTTTAAGCCATAAAGAGACTTTTTTAGCAAGCATACATAGTCCTCCTTTCCTGAAACTACAAAGCCCTCTGGTTGCTGCATATAAATGTCCTCCTCAAGTTCTCCATGTAATAATGCAGTTTTGACATCTAACTTCTCAAGCTCAAGATTATGCATGGCCACAATATCAAGCAAGGCTCGAATCGAACTATGCTTTACAACTGGAGAAAACACATCTGTGAAGTCAATACATGTAACCTGACTATAGCCTTTAGCAACTAGTCTTCTTTGTACCTTGCATCTTCAGCTCTCGATGTTCCTTCTTTCTTTTTGAATACCTACTTGCAATGGACAACTTTCTTATTTTTAGGCAATCTCACCAAATTCCATGTGTCATTCTTATGAAGTGATTCCATCTCCTCCTACATAACAATCATCCATCAGCCAAAATCATCACAACTAAATGCCTCTGAGTAATTAAGAAAGAGGTTCTTCAACGAAATGCCTTCTCCTATATTCAATGCATAAGCAACCAAATCAGCTTCAACAAACTTCTAAGGAGGTCTAATATCTCTTCTAGGCCTGTCTTTAGCAAAGAATATTATGGCATCCCTAGTGGTGAAAAAGAAATAGTACCACTCTGTATCTCCGGGCTAGACTGAGAAGGAGGCACTGATGTAGACTCTGCTCCAATCTGTAATTCAATGTAGGTGCTTGAATTTTGCTGATTCATGTCACTAAACTCATCTGGAGGCAAAACACTAGATTCGGAGGGAGCCCGAAGCATGGCAGTTTCATCAAACATAACATCCCTGCTAATTATAACATTTCTGCTTTCGAGACACCAAAGCTTATAACCTTTAACACCAGACTTATAACCCATAAATAAGAACTTGATAGATCTAGGTTCTAACTTTCCATTATCAACATGACCATACACAGGACATCTAAATATCCCCAAATCAGAATAACTAGCAGGAGTACCAGACCATATCTCTTGTAGAGTCTTTTTATCAATCACGACTAAAGGAGAGGAGTTAATAAGAAGACAAGCTGTGGAAGCAACTTCTGCCCAAAAAGACTTAGGTAAACTAGCATTAGAAAGCATACAACGCACCTTCTCTATTATAGTCTTATTCATTCACTTAGCCATGCCATTCTGCTGCGGAGTATGACTAACTATCAAGTGCCTCACAATTCTTTCTGACTTGCTAAGAGCATTAAATTCATTAGAACAGAACTCTAAACCATTATCATTCGGAAGGCATTTTACCTGCTTCCCTGTTTGCTTTTCAATCATAGTCTTCCACTCTTTAAAAGTAGGCAACACATCAATCTTTTGCTTCAGGAAGAACACCGAAACTTTTCTGGAATAGTCATCAATACTAGTCAACAAGTAATTCATACCTCCTCTAGAAGGTACTCTAGAAGGACCCCAGAGATCAGAATGGATGTAATCAAATGTGCCTTTAGTTGAGTGGAGGCCTTTAGTGAATCTGACTCTTTTTTGCTTCCCAAAAAATACATTGCTCACAGAACTCTAATTTGGCAATACTCTTCCCATCAAGATGTCCTCTCCTGCTTACTTCAGCCATCCCATTTTCACTCATATGTCCCAGGTACATATGCCAAAGTTTAGCAATATCACTTTCTGATAGAGAGGAGGTTGAAACAACTGCATCACCTGTAACCATAGAGCCTTACAAGACATACAGATTTACATACTTTCTCTGTCCTTTCATCATAACAAGAGCACCTTTAGTAACCTTCAGGACTCCACCTTCACCAGTGTACCTATATCCTTTCGAATCAAGCGTACTCAAGGAAATAAGATTTCTCTTCAGGTCTGGGACATACCGTACATCACCAAGTGTGCTCACAAACCCATCAAATATCTTAATTGTGATTGTTCCAATACCAGCTATTATTCAAGGTGCGTTATTTCCCATCAATACAACACCTTTAGAAACTGTTTCATATGTTGTAAACCAATCCTGATTGCGACACCTATAAAATGTGCAAGCTAAATCAAGAATCCAATCCTCACTGGGTTTGGAGTTACCATTAGAAACTACCAAAAGTTCTCCATCACTACCACCATCTTCAACAAAACTGGCTTTACCGAACTTCTCTAGTTGGTTTCCCTTCGGTTTTGGAGTTTAACTTTTCTCTCTATTCTTTAACTTTCATCACTCGGATTTGATATGGCCCTTCTTCTTGCAATAATTATAGGTTTTATTTCTATTTATGGATTTTAACCTGTTTCTACCATCACCCTCAGAGTTTCTCTCACGATTCCTTCCTCGAATAATGAGACCATCTCCTTGAGTCTCTTACCCATTCACAAGATGTTTCATCTTCTCCTTAGAGAACAACGTATCATAGATCTTTGAGTATGATGCAGGAAGCAAGCAAAACAGAATTAACCCTAGATCTTCCTCATCGTATTTAACCTCCAGAGTCCCTAAATCAGAGACGATTTCCTTAAAGACAGATAGGTGATCCTCCAAGGACGCACCCTCAGACATGCGATGGGAATAAAGTCGTTGTTTGAGATGCAACTTACTTGTTAGGCTTTTCGTCATACACAATGATTCTAGTTTCAACCACAATGCAGCGGCAATGGTCTCTTTCAAAACATCTTGTAAAATCTAATTGGATAAATGAAGGTGGATCTGAGATAGAGCCTTTCGATCCTTATGTCCTTTATCATCATCTATCCACAATGAGGGCATGTGATCAAACCCTAATAGAGCATCATCCAAATCTATCTGCGCGAGCACAACCCGCATCTTAATCTGCCATAACGAAAATCTGGTATTGTGATCCAATAGCGGAATATCATACTATATGGTTGCCATCCCTGAGAAAACAATCAAATAGGCTCTGATACCAGTTTGTTAGATTCAGACAGAAATAAAGCAAACCACAAGCAGAAAGAAAATAAGAATACACAAATTTACGTGGAAACCCTTGCGGGAAAAAACCACTAGTAGAGGTAGAGGAATTTCACTATGAAAGGAGAGGAGTACAATGTGGAGAGACGTAATTTCTGAATAATCCAAAACAACCCACTAAATACACTTATATAATACGTGCATACAAATAAGTCCTAGGCCCAAAAATATAAAGGTCCATACCGCGGGGGCTTAGCCCACGCACAACCATCGAGATCAGTGGTGGGCTCCGGAGGCCCGATCCCTACGCTACCACCACAGGCGTCATTGAAAATCACAAACATGGGTGGCACCGCGAAACTTTCAGACCCGGACCAACAAAATTCGGGTCACAACTCTAACATCACATATGGGGGTTATGTGATTTGTTATTTTTTTGACAAATTGATTTTCTGAGTCTTTTGTAACTTTGAATATATGGTTAAAATGTGATTATATTTGATAAAAATTTGACCTCTTTGGTGATATTTTCGTGGATTAAAGTTCGTAGGAGATGAAAATTATATTTTGTATGATATTATATAATTTTATAATCATATAAATGTATGTATAAACCCCTCTCATTCACAATAATACACTTTTATATAAGGTTGCTATGTTATTTATAATAAATGTATAATATTATATAATACCAGTTGTATAAGCACTTTTGCCAAAAGTAAAAGATTGCATGTATTAAAAATATGACTACATGAGTTTAATATATTATGTTATGTTTAATATTTGTAAAAATTTCCATAATAAATTACATAAACTACATATTCAGATGTAAAAGAATATCTAAATGTCAAATTCAATAATGATAATCTTGCATTTAAGAAAAGGTAGCCACACGGTTGTGTTTGGACGACGTTGACCTACTTTCAATTCATTACTCATTTGACTCAAATAACTTTTTGACCTTATAAATATGGTCTTTCTTGAGCTTTCTTTTTCAGTCCTTGCATTATTCGTACACTTTACGCAAAATTTGAGTTATTCTTTTTTTTTCAAGTGAGAGAAGAGACTATCTAGTCCCTTCTCTTTACTCAGATAACAAAATGGGTAGAAAAATAGAAATGAAGAAAATAGAAGAGATAACTAAACGTCAAGTTACATTTTCCAAGCGACGTAGTAATTTAATGAAGAAGGCGAAAGAGATTGACATTTGTTGTGACGTTGACGTGTTGTTTGTCGCATTCTCTCCTTCTGGCCGGCTCAGTAAATTCTCTAGTAAAAAAAGGTATCGTATTTATGATTCCGACAAAAATCGTACGAATATTCGATTGTGTTAAGTTATTAATCTATAAAATTATTGGGTTAATATTTTTGTTCTAAATTTTTACTTTTGTAGCATTGAAGACACACTTCAACGCTATATTAATCTTCCGGTTGAGAGGAGATTCAGGTACATGAACTTTTATAAAAAAAAATTATTTGAACTTTTTTATTGATCTTTTATCTTTTTATTTAGCTATTAATAAATAATCGTACTAACTTATGAGTTTTTTTGAGGGGGTCAGTCACATGATCGATATTCAGGTACTTTACTCTTTTATTTACTTTTACACACACACACATATATTTATATATAATGTGAGTTAATTTTACTAATTTTAAAATGAATATGAAATTAATTGAAGTTGACATAAAAATTTAGTAATAATTTACACTCTGAAAATTGAATGTTGAAACTAATAAAATACTAAATGATTTGAAACTAGTTTTAATTATTGGGATCTATTTGTTCACCAATTTTTTTTTTTTTTTTTGGGTATGTAAATGAAGGAAAAGGTAGCAAAGCTGAAGCAATTGAACCACATCAGGGGAGATGTTAGCAAGCTACACTTTCTTGATAAACAGTTTGGATCTCTTTTCATTATCCGAGTCCATTCTTTTTTATTTACTATCTATTCTTAATTATATTTTGTTTGAAGTTATTTTTTAAAAAGAACATGTAAATAAAAGCTATATGTATAAGATTAATATGACTTCCTGTCGTAATAACAATCTGTTGCAGAAATGTAAAATAAGATTGCATACAATAGACCTTTATAGTCTAACTCTTCCCTAAATCCGAGCAAGAATTTTAGTGCACCAAATATCTCTTTATGTATAAAGTTAATAACGAATAACGACACGAATAGAGGGAACTAGGAGTTCAATTCTTAAAAGTTACTTTGAGAATTAGAAAAGATATTAGGGATGAATCATGAATGTGTATACTATTTAGTCAAATGAAACTTATAAATTTATTGGGTGACAACTTTTTATATTTGGCTGATGCCCAAACATGTAGATAAGTTAAAAAAAAAAAATTTCTTGTAAGTTTAACCAATCATCATCGTCCTCTTCCTCCTCCTCGTCTTCGTCGTCGTCGTCATCATGATGTAGGACCAAAGAAATCTAATAGTCAGCTAAAGCATTACTAATTTTGACTAGGAAAAAATACAGACGAGCCCTTATACATTATTATCATTATAACACTAAGCTCTGGCTTATAACCATTTAGTACCTTCCACTTCTATTATCTTTAAGGAAAGGGAAAAATGAAGTGGAGCAGAAAATATGTAGTATAATTATTAGACGTAGTTAATATTTAAAATAATTATTATATTCGTTTGTGATTTAGTTGGATAGATAAATATTTATTTATTATTTATATATTTAAGGGTTCATATGAAAATCTCTAAAAAAAAAAGATTTCTTTTTTTTTGGGGGCGGGGAGAGGGAGGGGGGTGAGGATTTTTGATATCGAGACTCATTTGTATTTGTAATGTATACAAAATAAAATTCAGGGCTAATATACAAATTTCTAAATATTTGTATTTGTGTACAAATCAGATTTAGGCTCATATATAAATCTCTAAAGAAAATTTGCATATTTATATACAATCTCTAATATGTATATTTAGCTATTAAACAATAGCTACATTTTATAATTAGACAAACTTTAGTTAAGACACCTCATTTATTGCCTAATAATTGGCTATTTTTAAAATTTTGCCTTAAAAACTCTTATTTAAATTTTAAACCATTTTGATTTATGAAAATGTTTGATACTACCTACTACATCACACATGATTTCTTTTGTATTAAATGATATTGACTCTCACTAATGAATTTAACTCTCATGTGATCCATGTATGGATGGATGCCTTTGGACGTTTAACTTGTTGCCGGTGCCTTAATTTCGATAGGATTGAGGTGAGCACAACTTAATTTTATGTCTCTCCTATTCCTCTGGCTATAGCTCTCAAAGAGTTAAATCTTTTTTCTTAAAAATAAAAATAAAAATTTAAACTCAAAAAGTATATTTGTTTGAAAATCCTCAAATGTTACTGCATTTGATCCCAAATATTAGTGTTTTTGTTAAAATATTTTTATTTAAAATTAATTTTTAATTTTTCCGAAAGATATGAAGTCCTATTTTTCTTTTGAATCTATCCCTACTATTCTTTAAGTAGTATATGTTAACTTTTTTAATTAAAAAAATACACAATGAAATAAAATTAATAATAGTCTTGTTAATTAATTATTCTAGACCCAATAAAGAAAGTAGATGAACTTAAATTCTTTGATGCAGAATTTGGAGCTGCAAATCAAGAAGGGCACACTGGAATTGCAGATTTTGGATGCCAACATAAGGTCATTGGATTTAACATATATCAATCACTACGTATTTTCCTTTATAGTTCTTAATTATATCATCATGGTTAATGCATTGATGTCACATTAAACTTTCATTTAGATATTTAAATTACAGTTTGATTTTATTGAACATCTAAATATATGATAAATTATTTCTATTATACAGTTTCAATTCAATTTTTCAAATAGGCTTTTATAGGTGTTTTAAAACTCCCATAAGTGAATTCATTAAGCTCTTAGAATATACCCTCCCTCAATTAAACACACCTATCTTAATTTGAACTGGCCTAAAATTTTATGAATGATGTCTAAAAGAATCATAGTAATAAGTTGAAGAGGTTGTGTATATATTATGCCTAATATCATTGAGTCCATTTTATCCATAATTTTATGCAATAAATAATCTTTTAATTTTTATTATATTTCTACAGGAATTATGAACCAGGGACAGAACAAGAGTCGTCTCTTCATCAGCTCTGCTGGTGTGAAAGTAACTTGAAACTATCTCTGGAAAAAGTCATGGCTAGAAAAGTTTGTTCTTTAACCAATTAATTCAACTTGATTTATCATTGAAGAGTAATGCAAAATCACAATTTCCAAGAATATAATTATCTTTGTTAGAAATAATTTGGAGAATCAACTCTTATATACCATCAATAAGATCCTGATTAACGTCAAATTCTTTTGATCAGATGGAATTGGAGACACAAGAAAAGATGGATGTTCTATTTGCTGCACAACAAACAGCTCCCCAACAATTTGATAATTGGGTTAATCCATACAGGTCATTTATTCACATAATATTTGATTACGTAAATTTTTACAAAAAAAATTCTCTCCTTTTACATTTTTACTTCATTCTTGTCATATATATCAATTTCTTTAAATAAATATCATACGTACTTCTTTTTCCTTTAACAATATATTGATCTTCACCTTTCAACAGTAACAAAAAATGATTTTAAATACTATAACTCCATAAATATCTCAAGTATAATTCACATCTTGTAAAAGTATGAATGGTTGCATTATGTAATGGTTCAATTATAGTTTCTCTGACGCCAAATACTTTTTTTAAAAGATCAAATTTGTACGGTTTTGTATCACTTTATACATTCTTTAGTTAAATTAATTGCTTAATATTATTCAATACTTGTTAAATTAAGATAGGAGGAAATATTTATTTTTGAGAGTTCTAGTGGTCGAGTACATTTTTGAGAAAATTGAACTATGCAAATTTAAGAAGTATTCTTGAGATCGATCGTTACTCTTTGCTGTCCGCTAATATTATTATTATTGTTGCTGCCGTTATTATTACAGTGCAACTATGCAGGAGAATATATTTCAAAATTGGTTCGACAAAGGAAAGAGTGTATCAGGAAGTTCTAGCAATTACACATATAATGTTGCTTCCTTCGCAAGTTCCTCGCAGTCTGGGAATATATCATTTTCTCAAATTCAAAATCCATCAGCTTATATTCCATTGCAGGTAAAACTTTTTTAAAATGCAGTAATTTATTAAGATCTCCTTAAACAAATTGAGATATTTTTTTGAAAATTTTGTATCATTATTTTTATCCACATAATAGAGCCATCAACAAAACATGATAGTGGATGTCCAGCAGAATCCAACAAAAATATTTGAACAATCACAGGTACAATATTCTTGAAATAATATTTCTGGTTAAATCACCCCCGACCCCACCCCCATCCCCCGCGCTAAATTATTTGAGTCATTTTACAGGCACAAGTGACTTTTGGTGAAAGTAATGGCAATAACTCTATCATGAACATCTGGAATGATGTTTGCACTTCTACAAGGTTCTTTTGATAAAGTTTTATTCGACAATTTATGCCAATCAAGCATATTACTGCAGTTTTAACATGATATGATTTCAAAGTTTCTATCTTTTGCTATATCAGGCCTATCTTGAGTCCAATCTCAACTATGGGTATACAATTGAATAATGCCTCCCAATTAGGATTGGAGTATGCCCATTCAAATTGGAATATCAACTTGAATCATAACAACAACAATAGTAACACCATTCAACATAATGATCATAACATAACAACTACAGTTCAGAATGATAAAAGGGCTCCTAATGAAAGTAACAATACCATGGAGGTCAGTTCAAAGCATTTTTCTTCTTCTTATTATTGATCATAAATTAACTTTATTTAATTATTTACAAAGTCATTTTTTATGTATATTATTCACATAAATGCTCACTTTAAATGTTGTCGCCATTATCAGGAGAACACCAAACAAACCAGTGAATATTTTGTTGAAAGCGCAAATGACTATGATGCTTGGGAATGGGATAATGATTTCCTCAATGAAGCTTTCAGTGGGGAAGACTTTAGAAATATGGATTCATCCTCCAATGACAAATAATCTTCTTATTTAGTCCCTTTATCTTTGGTTCATTTAAGGCAGTGTTTCTAGGATTCAAAACTAAAATGTCACAGACTCCTATGTTTAGCTTTTTATTTCATTGCAAAAGATCATCATCTAAATGTACCTAGTATAGTTGTGGCCTAATCATGTAGAAGTGAATAATATGAACAAGGACCTATGAATGTTATAAATAGATTGCTTGTTAGCAACATCATATATATCTATTACTACTTCTTTATATTATAAGTTACCCATTTAGGGATCGTTTGGTACAAGGAATAAGTAATAACTTATCTTGAGATCAATTTTAGGATGACCTTATTCCATGTTTGGTTAGAATAAAATGCATGGGATAACTTATCATAGAATTATTTATCTCGGGATTATAATATTATTACTATCTCCCCTTGAGGATGGTATAACTAATCCCATAAAAAATTCTAACGACCAATTCCGTTGTTACTGAAAATATTTGCGGCAAAAGCATGTACCTCTCATGAATCATAAGTTTTAGTAGTAATTCCTTAGTATGAGAGTGTTTTCGATATGTACAAAGGTTATACAATACTCCTAACACAAAGTTAAGTTTAAATTATCATTACTGATTTAATTTCGGACTAACTGTAAACTAGGGTCAAATTCAAATGAGTACTCCTCCTAGAATATAAGTAGTTAGAGTTCCCATTACTTACAAAATTGAAGATCTTTGAGTCTTCTTTCCAATGCAACTGACTATTTGTTAATCCACTTCTCGATTAAAAATTTCTGACCATTTTATCAAATATAGTTTATGCTGAAAAATTGAGGGCTCCATAGTAGGTTAGGCCTCTATAGTGACGTGCACATTAGTTTATAACCCATTTTTGATGGTTTTCATCCCCAAACCACAAAATTTGATTCCTAAATCCTAGAGGGGCAAATTTGTCTTGATATGGATGAAAATACTTCATTGAGGTAAGTTTCGTCCATCACCTACTTTATTTTTTATAATCCTTTAATATCCTAGAATCATTAGACCAAACTTTAATGGTAATTATTGAGGATTTAAATCCTAAGTTCATGATATTTTGGAGAAAACATATGATTTTGGATCAATATCACCTAGAATCACTTCTAGATTGTTAATTAGCAATCCCTAGCATGAACTATTGATTCTAAAATATGAAAATTGATAGTTGGAGACCTTGAATTTCACAAAGATGGAAACTTTAGCCTAAAAACTCCATTAATGAAGTTGGGTTAATCTTGAAGAAACTATTTTGATTACTAATTTACCCTTGGATAAAGTTGTAGGTGGTGAATAAGGATAAAATTAGTGAAGTTGAGCAAGGTATTTGTTTGAAGAGTAGTTATTAATTACTCTTATAATTGTTGTTTATTAGATGGTTTAGCCTTCATAAATATGAAGATGAAGGAATATCATCAATGATATGGCTTACTTGTTGCAACATCTTGGCGCTCAGGTAGGTTATGTTTTATGAGTAGTAGATTATGGTTAGTAACTGTATCCATAATGCAGATTTGAGGGGAGATATCATGCTTAGGACTGCAGTCATGGAGTTTTGAAGGATAAAACATAAATATTATGTGATAAAGACCTAATTATGTATTATTAAATTAATGTATAAATCTTTGATGAGTATTTTATGTTTGTATGAATCCATTGTAGATTGTAAAGTGAATTATATGAATATAGGTGATAAGGAGATTGTGTGATCTTAAAATCTAGTGATTTTGCCTAACTACCAAAAAAGAATGAACTTAGTTTCATTTATGTATATGGGATAATCTTGCTTAAGTTAGAAATGAGAAAAAATTATGGTACGAGGAGGCAGTGTCATAACTTAAGAGCCTAAGGTCAAGCTAGGATAAGGGTTAGAAAGTAATAGGTATAAAGGCGTATGACTAAAACTAGATTGTAAGTTGAGTAGAGTTGAGTGATTGTCAATTTGGGTGGATCTTGAAACTAGTAATGACTTGAATATAGCAATTGCTAGATAATAGCAAAAATTCTCAATCTCGGTATAAATAAAGGAGGATTGAATTAGTGAATGATCTTACGCATGTTGAACTAGATTTTAGACTCCTTTGGGTTGAATATACTCTCCTAAAATAACTACTTGAATTTAATTAATATGGCATGATAATGCTCGCTTGAATAATCCATGAATTGGTCTTTGGACATGCTATAATTGATGAAATCAATGATTCTTATCTACTTGTGATTTAGTGCGTTAAAGTATGATAGTTTTTTATGTGAATTGCTTAGCTCAAGTTGAACAAGTATTTAGATGGTTGACTATTGTTTCAATGAGTACTTAAGGAATGAGTTGATAAATGATATCCTAGGTTTAAATCACATTAACAAAGATATATTAAAGTCTTGTTGACTGTACAAACATTATTACTTATTCTTATTGTAGTTGTGATTATTGTGATATCAGGTACTATTATTGAATGTACTGATATTTAGACATCTTCAAGGGATTGATTTATATGATTCAATGGTTAGCTTAGGTATTACATCAATACAGTACATGGAAGAGCTCATCCCCTACATGTCATGACTAGTGGGCAATCATAAGACACTTAGCATGTATGTATAATGTATGTATAAGTGTGAAGGTTCCTTGAGTGGACCGAGTTTATGATTATTATTGTTGTTGATTATACTTATTTCATAAGTGCACCAAGTTCTATTGTGGCAGAATTTTTGAGTGAACCGAATTACAAAGTTGCTTGATATATTTTGAATCGTCCAATTACATGTCATATATTTTAGGATTTTTGTTGTTAGAGTCATGATTTGTTGTCTTAGATATTATTAGATTTATTGTTTGTTGACTTGAATATGATTAGAGTTTTGGTTTGTTGACTTGGATATTGATAGAGTTAGGATAGTAGACTTGGTTGTAGTTTAACTTGACTTGTTGTCTCTTGACTTGTACTTAACTAAAGTTGTTAAGTTTCTTAAAAAAACCAAGTTTTATAAAATTGGAATATTTGTCATAATGTGTGTTCATAGTTATACTTGGTACAAAGTGATGATTATTGGTTTCTATTTATCATTGACGTTTATCGAGACATGATTGAAATAGATTGGTTTATAATAACTATGGGGTTAACCAAGGGCTAAAAATAGTATAAGTGGATGAAGGTGTTATAAATTAAATTATTATATAAGTTTTCATGTTATATTTTTGTGATTTCTATATTGTGCTTATGTGAACTAACTTTGATCGATCGATAATACCTACTAATACGTGTTGTTTATACTGATACTACTTTTTCTATACCTTTTTTAGGGTATAGTGTTGTCGCAAGATTAGTTTATGTCTCAACAATGATATGGATAGTGAACTCCATCAGCTTATACCCTTCTCATTCATGGTGAAAGTTGCGTCCAGTCTTACCTTCTTACTTAGAAACTCTTGTACCTATTTAGACTACGTCTTTTTTATAAATTATATTTTAAGCTTGTAAAAAAATCTTTTGCAATAAGGGTTTGGTATTTTGTTACTTATCTTAACACTTTCGCATTTCATATTGAAAGGATGGTAAGTGGTTCTCATGTCTAGGTGGATTAAAATAGGTGTCTTCATGATTCAAATTTTATGTTGAAAGGGTGGTAAGAGGTTCTCCTATCTAGGTGGATTAGAATAGATGCCCTCACGATCTAATAATTTAGATTGTGAGAATTTGATATCAGAGCCTAGATTATCGATATCCCATTAAAAGAGCAAATATTGAGTAGAGTCTTGCAGATTTGTGTGTTCACGTCTATATTTAATATTTATAAAGCTGTGAGGCATTTTAGAAAAATTGTTTTACTTTTTTCTTCATTTTTATTTAATTGTTCAGTTCTTGTATGGGTTGAACCAATAGATATCTCATGATTCCAATTAGTATCTCAACTAGAAACGTTGATGTCACTTGACTCAACTTGAAAGGATAAATTAAAAAAAATTGAAAAGGTTCCAATTGGTATCTGATCGTAAGGTAACAAGTTAGATAACCACTCAGGGTCATCAAGTGCACTTGTAGAGGTTATGTTAATGAGATATGAAAAATATATTTATTTATTATGGAATTCTCTGAATTCATGTGTATGTGGATTGTATTTTATTGATTAATTTGAAATCAGAGATATGCGAATGTTGCAAGTTTCCATGTGATGTGTGGTGTGCGAAGAAATGTAACTATGATTTTTTGCTTGTCTTGTTGGTACTAATATGAAGGTTTAATTTGGTACTTGATGTTAATGGAGTTTGATGCTTAGGTGAATCATAGTTGGCTAAATTATTGTAAATATTGTGAACCATGAAAGGTCATAACTTGCTTATGTGTTAATGATTAAAGAAGTTCTTATTAGGTGAACTAAGTGAAAAATGGTATGCTAAATGTGTTGGGCATGGTCGTATCATTGATAAAATGGTAAGGGAGAAAATGATATATACTTATGGAATATCTTGTTTTTAGTGGTTGGTATATGAGTAAGTACCATAGAAAAAGGGTTATTATTGCTTGATAGCGGAAATTATGATAAGAAATTTTTATTGTAATTCATAATTGTAACTTAGAAAAAATTGTTTTGGCTTTAAATTTTGTGATAACCTAAAGGTGTAATTGATGATAGAATTATCGATTAGTAAATGAAAGGGTGAATATGGTAGATCTTGACATGAAAGTTAATGGTTTGATGTAATATCATCAGTTGAGGTACCATTTATATTTGAATATCCGACTTTATCTGACTCGGTGATTTTTGTTGTTGATTTAGTAATTACTTGTATTTTAATGATAATGTGTAGTTGATGAGAAAATTGTGAGATTGAGGTGGAACTAAGTTCCTGGGTATTTGTGAAATTATGGTTGTTTATTGGTAGAAATAGTCGCTCATGTATTGATTAATAAAATAACTTGTCATTGAATGTTTATTATTTGACATTGGTTATATGCTTATTATATGATAATAATTGTTGATTACTAGTATTCCTTGGGAATTTTATATTTTAATTGTTAGGGTCCTCACAATGTGATAGCTTGATTATGATTAATTATCCTTAATTGTAGGTCAGATGAGGAAATAGGTTTATTAGGTGTGTTCTTGAATATTCATGTCCCTCTCACTAATCATGGTAATACTTGGTTGTTATTACTCCTGAGTGATTAAGGTATGTTGGGTCAGTAATTTGACTAGTTGCAAGCTAGTTATGAGGGTTGAATAAACAAATGTAAATGGTGGTGGAGAATCTGTGTATTAGTGAAATCCATGGTAGTATGTTAGTTAGTGATTGTATTCTTTATGATCTTTCTTATGTGTTGATCATGGAAGGGTAAAAAAGAGTCATAAGGTAGATGTCTTAAGGAAAAATATGTAGTACTTAGTGATGTTATGTTCGTTATATCATTGTTTAGGGTGTAATTGTCTGGGTTAAGATTTTTCTTGGGTCGAGATTTAGAAGTTTCAGGCTAGGCTAGTTTTGGACAAAACCTAAGTGATGTATGGTCTAGGACAATTTAGGAATAGATTGGATAGATACAATAAAAATTAGCTAGATTTTTTGTTATCTAAGAATGATAAGAAACTCATAGGACTTTTCAAAATCAATTTTGGGAGAGTGTAACTCCCGATATCGATCTTGACTAAAAAAAGGTTAGTTTGGGATGTCTTAGATTAAATTTGTGTTGTAAAAAAGGGGAGTTTGAAAACAATTAGATATTCTGCCTCACCCTTGTCTCTATAATGATGTGCATATCACTATAGCGACATGCTCTAAAGTGGAAAAAGTCTCTCTACAGCAGGATTAATGTCGCTATAGCGATATAGGTCGCTAGAGAGATATAGGGATATTGCTATAGCGGGGTAAATCATTGTTTAATTAGATTTGTTTTCCTAAAACATTTAATTATTCTAAAAACTCATTTTGGGGGAAAACAAGGTCATTTTGGGGATATTTAGTGGATAAACTAAAGTGAGTGGGTAAGTAAGGTGCTACATAAAAAACTCAAAAAGTAGTGTCTTTCTAAATCCCGACTTCGTGCTTCTGTTCACCCAGTGCCTATTCAGGGATGAACGGATGACAAATTGGTATATGATGTAATGATCGATTCTGCTGTTACTGAAAATATCTAGGGCAAAGTCATGAGCTTCTTACTCGTCATAAGTGTTAGTAGTAATTATTTAATATGGGAGTAAATTTGATATCTACTAAGGTCATACAATAGACATAGCACAAAGATAAGTGGAAAGTATCCTTACCAATTTATTTTCGTGCTAACTTTAAACTAGGGTAAAATTCAAACAAGCTAGCACTCCTCCAAGAATATAAGTAGTTAGGGTTCCCAATACTCACCAAATTAAAGATCTCTGAGTTTCTTTTCAACAAAATAGACCGTTTGTTAATCCGCTTCTTGAGTAAAGGGTTTTTACAGTTTTACTGAAGACTTTTTGTGCTTAAAAGCTCATGGGAATGTAGCGGTTCAGGTTTTTACAACGATATGCACACCATTTTATGACCCATTTTAGATGATTTTCAACCCCCAAACCTCAAAATTTGATTCCTAAGTCATAGAGGGGTGATTTTCTCTTGGTGTGGGTTGAAATAATTCGTTGAGGTAAATTTCTTACATCATCTTCTTCATTTTTAATTATTTAACATCCTAGAATTATTAGAACAACCTTTAATGGTGAGTACCAGATTTTTATGTTTATGAGTTGTTAATGATTTGTATGAGTTGAAATTGATGTTTAATGTGTTGTTGAGTTTTGATTTATGTTTTCCTACAAAATTTATGAGCTTTGACCCTAGTATGTGAAATTCATGTGATGTTTGTGATAAACCCTTTGGAAGTTATTTTTTCATGTGATGTGTTCATGACTTTTAGGTGTAGAAATGGTTGAATAAGTGAAGCATGTCCCCCATAGGCTTGATAAAGATCTTAGGTGAAGCATAAGGGCCATTATAGTATGTTGAATAGGAAATCCCAAATTATGAGTTAGTTTGTGCTTAGTGTTTGATAAAATGCCCAAGTGAATGAATTATTTCATGGTAGTAGGAAATTCCCAAATAAGTGTGAACCCGTGCATGTCTAGTGTTTTGTTGAAGGACCTTAGTGAACAAGTGGAGAGGTGATAGTAGTAAATTCCTCAATTATGTGCTCTTTATATATGTTAAGGTTTTAATACATGCCAAGTGGTGAGCAAGTAGGTTATGACGTGATAGTATGAAGTTTCCCCAAGCTATGAGATATCCAAACATGTGTCAAGATTGAAATAGGTATGAAATAGCCAAGGTAAAACCTTGTTGAATAGAGTATGATTTAGTAGCATGTTTCCCCTACGTTACTATATGATTATGATTCCGAGATGCCTAAAGTGACCCCTCGACGACTGTGAAAATGCTTTGATGATTATGATGATACATGAATGATTGTGATGATATATGAATGAACGTGATGATGAATGAATGATTTTTCTTTACTTTTATGTCATCGAGTCCTGGGGGTATTTATACCTAACAATAGAGCTATTGTCTAGAGCCCGTGTCAGTTTCTCAATAATTCCTGTGGAGCCACGATTCTCAGAACTCAGTGAGCTATAGAACTCTATATCCTCAGACAACTGCAGAACTTAAGAAAGCTCAGTAATCTCAGTTATCTCTGTAATCTCTGTATCACTAGTAATCTAGCCTCAGTCCTGTAAGTAGCTCAGATCTAATAGTATTCAAGTGATTCAATTCTAATCTCAGAAGCGATTCGAGTAATCTATTCAAGCTTTGCATCGTCAGTCAAATACCATGATTCTATACCTTTTCCGTCAGATACAGAACTATGTAATCTCAGCGTAACTCAGTCAGATCTTTTGAGAAACATGATCAGTATCAGATTTAGTTTAGTTGTGTTCATCTAAGATTTCAGTTCAGAGTCTTTTAGTTGGGAGTAAAAGCTAGCACCGAGCGAGGGAAGGGATGACAAATCTCCCGTCAGAGAGGCCGAGTCGTTAGGAGCAATCCCTTAACTCTAAAACTGCGTAGCCAGCGCAGGATGCAGGAGTCTACCATCAGTAGAGGCTGTCACCATCAGAGAGGTTTGACTATTATATTGCCGCAGGTCAACTTTTTGCGAGGGTTATTCCGTCAGAGAGGCTTGACCAGAGAGGTCTTTACCCGTGGCACGGTATTGACACCCTTCTAGATGGGGTCACAAGTTGGACCCCACCTGTGGTAGGTTGGGGCATGTCGGTTAAGTAACTACTTCCCACAGTTGCAGTTTCAGCAGCGATCTTCAGAAATCAGGACTGTGTGGTACAGTCGTCTATCTCAGTTAGGAACTCAGATAGTTTCATTGATTCATGGACCATCCTGTTAGATAGGCTTGGTCTCATATACAGATGCTTATTATCTTATCATATCTAGAAATCTCCCGTCAGATAGGCTTAATCTCTATCTCAGATTCTATTGTGTATTCTTGTTGTCAGATTTGGACATGATCATATTTCTTATCATTGATAATTGCTTCAGGAATAATCTATTAGAAAGATTGATCTCTAATTCTGTCCGTCGAAAGCAGTAAGCTCAGAATTTAGTCCTTGATGTAAGTACATCTAGATCCTCAGTTATCAGTATTAGATGAGTCAGTGATTCAGTATCTCAGTGTTAGTAGTGAGTTCAGTCTGCAGTTAAGTGGTATCCGAGTTTCAGTATCTAGAGTTGCGATGATTGTGTTCATGGTATATGCATTCATGTATGTGTTCTTATCTGGCATCTTCATGATTATTCGGTTTAGATATTGTGCATGCATGAGCCCTTGCATTAGCCTACCTCGTCTACATACTCAGTACATTCCTGTACTGACGTATTTGCGCTATAGTATTTTATTTGACACCATAGGTTCAGAGGCACATGATCCAGAATATCCTCAGTAGTTCAGTCCCAGTCAACAGTAGTAGAAGTGAGTCCTCTTCTTTTTAGGATGAATCTCAGTTTACTATTATTTCTTCAGACTTTGTTTATTTTCATTTAACGGAGTTAGTTGAGGACCTGTCCCATCAACTCTATAGTTCAGAAAGTTTAGAGACTTTTCAGACGGATGTATTAGTATTCAGTTTTCTGTAGTATGAGTATTTAATGATGTGTTGAACCTTATGTCTACTTTCCACATTTATTTAAGATATTATGCAGTGTACAAGTACAAATATCAGTAAAGGGTTAGCTTATGGTCCTTCGAGATCATAAGCATCGTGTGATGTCTCGGGATGGGATCTCGGGGCGTTACAAACTTGCTATCAGAGCCTAAGGTTCAAGAGTATCCTAGGGAGTCTGAAAAGCCGCATCTAGTAGAGTCTTATGCATGGGTGTGTAGCACGCCACATTTATGTACAAAAAGCTACAAGATGTTCTTAGGAGCAGTTCCTCTTCTTTTAATGATCATTTTGTACGAGTGAGCATAGGCTCAAGTTGATCCTTAGTCTAATCCACTTCATTCTTTTATTTACAGAGTATGCCTCCTCGCAAAGACTTTGTCCATAGGGTTGATGATCAACCCCTCAGCCAGTAGATCTTGAAAATAAGAGTGTGTCATATGCAGAGTTTCGGGCAACTTTTCAGGCGCTAGCCCAGGCGGTGACTAATGTTCATGGCAACCGTAAGGCTATAGTCCCACCTAAGCAATATGGGAATTCTGTCGCAGCCAGGATTAGAAGCTTCATGAAAATAAACCCGTCCGAATTCTTTGGGTCAGTAGTAGGTGAGGACTCATAGTTGTTTCTAGAGGAGGTGAAAAAGATTACCCAGATTATGCATGTTTCTGAGGAAGAGAGTGTTTAGTTAGCATCTTATAGGTTGAAAGATATTGCTCATGATTGGGTAGTGATGTGGGAGAAGAGTAGAAAGGAAAATACAGCTTCTGTGACTTGGCTAGAGTTTCAGAGTGCCTTTCTAGATAGGTTTTTCCCTCTAGAGATGAGATAAGCTAAGGTAGAAGAGTTCATGAACCTAAGGCAAGGTTCCATGACAGTGAAAGAGTATTGTCTTAAGTTTAACCAATTAGCTAAGTATGCTCCTGACTTGATAACTGACCTTAGAGCGAGTATGAGTAAGATTTTCACTGGGGTATCAAGTGATATGTTGAAAGATTGTAGAGATTCCATGCTCAATAGAGATATGGATCTTTCTAGGCTAATGATATATGCACAACAAATTGAGGCAGATAAAATGAAAGAAAGAGAGAGAGTGAGTAAGAGAGCCAAGACAAGTAGTCATGATTTCTCGTAGTCAGGGTCTCAAGGTGGTATTAGTTCTTAGTATGGTTGGAGATTTTTAGTTCCAGATCCATCTTCAGCTATTGTACCCGCACCTGTGTTTGGGGGTGTCAGATTTGAGGGAGCGCCAAGCTCCAAAGCCCAGAGTAGTGCTAGTGGTGTTCGTACCCATCCGCGTTGTGGAGAGTGTGGTAGGCACCACCAGAGTGTGTGTAGAGCCGGTAGTGATGTATGTTTTGGGTGTGGTGAGCTAGGCCATAGAAGGTGAGAATGTAGAGTGTTGACTCAAAGGGGTAGACTTCATGCGTTTCATGCTCGCCTTGATTGGGAAGGATTCCCTAATATAGACCCGGGTATGTTATGAGCCCTGCATCTTTGCGATATGCATTTTTATATCCTTTTCTCCCATTTTGAGCTTATGTGTTAACATGTGTCATACCTAAGTTTCAGATCTTGATCAGTCAATTATGACCCAGTCTATAGGTGCCCCTCGCACCGCCCCAGTATTTCAGCAAAGTGTGTTTAGAGGGACATAGAGTCCCAAGGGGGATATACCCTATAGTATTATGATGTTGCATGTCATTAGATTCATCCAGATGCAAGTTTAGATTTTCTTTATGAAGTTACCATCAGTCGTTATTGCATTGTCAAGTCGTGCTTTTGAAAATCGGCTTAGCCGGACATCCATGCATCAGATATGCATATGTGTTATGATAATTAATCTATGAGTATATTTAGTCGAGTATTCCATGCATCAGATATGCATGCCCAGTGTGAAAAATCTATATGTCAGTTATTCTAGTTGGGTAGTCCTGATCTGAGATGCTTTCATTTCTTGTGTAAGTTTTGTTGATCCGTATTCTCATTCTATCAAGCGACATTCAAGGGGGAGATAATGTAATTCCCCACAAAATCCTAGTCTGAGCCTTAAAGCGTATTTTGGTAAAGCGAAAATCTGTGTATAAATGTTTCAGAAATATCCGCCCAAGTATGAAATACTTTGAATCATGTGGGAATTAATTTGAGCATGAATTAAGATCATAGAGGTCCCCTAACTCATGGATGAGTTGAAAGCTTTCCTATCGTTCAAGTTTTAGTGACCGTCAAAATTTGGGTCAACTTCAATCGACCATAACTCCTTGTATATATTAAATTAGAGGACCTACTATATATAGAATGAAAAATCTTTGAATTATATTGTCAACAATACCAATTTCTTCCAAAACCGATATCGGAGTAAAGAGTTATGCTTATTTTACTCCAGCATGTCAAGCTGGGAAATGTGTGACGACATTTCTGATGGCCCATCACATTTCTGACGACATTTCTGACGGCCTGTCATATTTATGATGACATTTCTGACGACATCGTCAGCCTTAGGCAAAAACTCATAAAATCCATCCTTTTGTGATGACATTTTATGATGGCCTGTCACAGGTTTGACGTCCTGTCACAAATGTCGTCAGCCATTTACTTTCAGCAATTTAGAGACATTTTTGCAAGGGTATTTTGGTCATTTCCAACCTTTTGTGAGCCTCTATAAATATGAGAACCCACTTCTAAAACCTTAATTTCATCATTTTTCTCTTCCAATTCTCTCAAGAATATCTAATTAGGGTTTCATTAAGAACCCTAATCTTCCAAAATTCGTCCATAAATCTTCAAGCTTTCTTCAAAAATTAAGTTCCTCATAGTGTGGGCTTCGAGAATCATTTATTACAAGTACGGATAGAGTCTCAAGCATTAGAATTCATCCTATTTCAAAGGTTAAGGTATGTAGATGTTGATTCTTAGGTCCCTTTCATCCAAGAAGCTCAAGAACCCTTTTTTAAAACAATTTTTTTTTTATGTTTATGAGTTGTTAATGATTTGTATGAGTTGAAATTGATGTTTAATGTGTTGTTGAGTTTTGATTAATGTTTGCCTGCAAAATTTATGAGCTTTGACCCTAGTATGTGGAATTTATGTGATGTTTGTGATAGACCCTCTGGAAGTTGTTTTTTTCATGTGATGTGTTCATGACTTTTGGGTGTAGAAATGGTTGAATAAGTGAAGCATGTCCCCCATAGGTTTGATAAAGAGCTTAGGTGAAACATAAGGGCCATTATAGTATGTTGAATAGGAAACCGCAAATTGTGAGTTAGTTTGTGCTTAGTGTTTGATAAAACGTCCAAGTGAATGAATTATTCCATGGTAGTAGGAAATTCCCAAATAAGTGTGAACCCGTGCATGTCTAGTGTTTTGTTGAAGGACCTTAGTGAACAAGTGGAGAGGTGATGGTAGTAAATTCCCCAATTATGTGCTCTTGATATATGTTAAGCTTTTAATACATGCCAAGTGGTTAGCAAGTAGGTGATGGCGTGATAGTATGAAGTTTCCCCAAGCTATGTGATATCCAAACACGTGTCAAGATTGATATAGGTATGAAATAGCTAAGGTAAAACCTTATTGAATGGAGTACGATTTAGTAGCATGTTTCCCCTACGTTACTATATGATTATGATTCTGAGATGCCTAAAGTGACCCCTCAGCGACTGTGAAAATGCTTTGATGATTGTGATGATTCATGAATGATTGTGATGATATATGAATGAACGTGATGATGAATGAACGATTATGCTTTACTTTTACGTCATCGAGTCCTGGGGGTATTTAAACCCGATAATAGAGCTGTTGTCTAGAGCCCGTGTCAGTTTCTTAATAATTTTAGTGGAGCCATGATTCTCAGAACTCAGTGAACTATAGAACTCTGTATCCTCAGACTAGTGCAGAACTTAAAAAAGCTCAGTAATCTCAGTTATCTCTATAATCTCTGTATCGCTAGTAGTCTGGCCTTAGTCCTGTAATCAGCTTAGATCTAATAGTATTCAAGAGATTCAATTCTAATCTCAGAAGCGATTCGAGTAATCTATTCAAGATCTGCATCGTCAACCAGATACCATGATTCAATACCTTTTTCGTCAGATACAGGACTAAGTAATCTCAGCATAACTCAGTCAGATCTTTTGAGAAACATGATTAATATTAGATTTATTTCAGTTGTGTTCAGTTAAGATTTCAGTTTAGAGTCTTTTAGTTGTGAGTAAAAGCTAGCACCGAGTGAGGGAAGGGATGGCGGCTCTCCCGTCAGAGAGGCCAAGTCGTTAGGAGTAATCCCTGAACTCAAGAACTGCGTAGCCAGTGCAGGATGCAGGAGTCTCCCTTCAGTAGAGGCTGTCACTATCAGAGAGCTTTGACTATTATATTACCTCAGGCCGACTTCCTACGAGGGTCAACCCGTCAGAGAGGCCTGACCAGAGAGGTCTTTACCCGTGGCACGGTATTGATACCCTTTCAGCTGGGGTCATAGGTTAGACCCCACCAGTGATAGGTTGGGGCATGTCGATTAAGTAACTACTTCCCACAGTTGTAGTTTCAATAGCGAATTTTAGAATTAGGACTGTGTGGTACAGTCATCTATCTCAGTGAGGAACTCAGATAGTTCCATTGATTCATGGACCATCCTATCAGATAGGCTTGGTCTCATATACAAATGCTTATTTTATTTTCATATCTAGAGATCTCCCGTCAGATAGGCTTAATCTCCATCTCAGATTCTGTTGCGTATTCTTGTTGTTAGATTTGGACATGATCATACTTCTTATTATTGATAATCTCTTCCGGAATAATTTGTTAGAAAGATTGATCTCTAATTCTGTCAGTCAAAAGTAGTAAGCTCAGAAGTAAGCTCAAAATTTAGCCCTTAATGTAAGTACATCTAGATCCTCAGTTATCTAAATCAAATGAGTCAATGATTTAGTATCTCAGTGTTAGTAGTGAGTTCAGTCTGCAGTTAAGTGGTATCCGAGTTTTAGTATCTAGAATTGCAATGATTGTGTTCATGGTCTATGCATTCATGTATGTGTTCTTATGCGGCATTGTAACACCTCAATTTTTTAAACCAGAATGCTACACGATGCTCATGACCCTGAAGGACCACAAGCTAACCCATGAATGATATCTGTACCTGTATACTGCATAATATATCATAAAATACGGAAACATAAACATGAAAGGCCATAAGGTTCGAACTGAATAAATGTCTGATAAAAAAATATCTGAAAAGGTATAACAATACCAAAATAAGTCATAAATAATGAAAATAATGAGATCTAAATATCTAATCTGACATCTAGTCCGATAGCCTCTAACTGAACTGAATAAGAAGCTGAAGGAACATGTCTCCAACTAACTCCATCTAGAAACTGAATAGTAAATATAGCAATAATCATATTGTCCTAGAATGAGAAGGACTCACTGCAAACTCTTAGCACTGGAATGCTACTGCTGATCTAGAGCTCGTGCCTCTGAACCTATGGTGTAACATAAAAGAAAGCACGAAAATGTGTTTGTATGTCTGAATGTACTGAGTATACGAGTGAGGTAGGATAAATACAAAGGGTTATATGCATGAACAATGCTAACTAATATGAATGCGAGAATACATACATATATAAACAACTATAATTGAACTCGTGATGATGCTGACTACTGAGTCTGAATGCTGACGACATGACTTTACTGTTACTGAGGTACTAAATAGATTATTGACTATTTTTGACAGTGCAAATTATAAAAAACTGGCTTGAATGACTGTGTCTAATAGTCCTGAAACTGAATACTGGCAATGTGAGCTATGACAACTGATATAGCTGATATAACTGTAATGATCAGACTAATCGATATAACCGATATTGAGCGACTATATCTGGCAGTCTAAGTTCTGATGGAAGTATGTGAGTTCCGTTCTACTTGGAGTAGCTAAATTTGAGATCAGTCCTATCTAGCGGGTGATCATGAGTATACCGATAATAAGGATGATTTGACTTAGTCGGAGATCAGTCCTATCTAGTGGGTGATCTTTAAATATAATAATACTGATACTGATTAATGATAGTTGAGATCAGTCCTAGATAATGGGTGATCTTGAAGTCTATTTACAATGATAAGCATTGACTGTATCTAACAGTACCGAATTTGTACTACTAAGATGAGTTGACTGTGTCTGAAAGCCCTGATTCTGTAACTAAAACTGTGGGATGTGTTCATCTAACCGAAATTCCCCAAGCTAAGTTGACTGGGGTCTAATTTCTGCACTGACTGGAAGGGTGTCAGTACCGCGCTACTAGTAAAGACATCTGCTGTGGAGTCAGTCCTAATCTAGCGGGTGACTCCAGGATCAGTCCTATACATATAAATATGCTATCGGGTGACCCCTGAGTATGTCAGTCCTATCTAATGGGTGATATCTCGTACCTATGCTGGCTACGTAGTTTTGGAACTTAGGGATTGCTTCTAGGGATGTCAATCCTATTCTAGTGGGTGAGTCCCCATCCCTAGGCTCACTCGGTGCTGAATCCTACTTCCATCTGAAATACACTAAACTGAATAGCAGAGATGAATTGAATAACTGAACTGAACTGATACTAGTGGTATTGTTTAGCGGAGCTAAACTGAGTTTACTAAATTTCGATGACTAATAAAATGTACTGAGTTCTGAGGACTGATTGAGAGTACTGAAGTTACTGAGATTCACTGTGAATACTGAAGTTACAGGCTGAGTACTGAGATCACTGAGATTACTGAACTACTGAGATTACTAATATTTCAATGTTTTCCTGAGTCACAGAACTGATTGAATTCTATAGATTATGGCTTAACTGAGAGTATCGTGATAACATGACATGGCTCTAGGCACACAACTATATTTTTTGGGTACGAATACCCCCAGGACTAGATGGAAGGAAACTGACACACATGACTGACTTGAGTACGCGACCAACATCAACAACCTATAATATCATAACTTGGGGAATTCCATGAAGTGCATGGATATGATATATTTTGTACATAAGTAGGATTTGCAAGTAAGCATGGCATAATCTCATATGACTAGTTGTTGAACATCCCAACAACATTTATAAGACAGAATATCAACATGAAAATCATTGGAATATGGGGGAATATCATGAATTCTTCACTTAGTCACAATTTAGCTATAATGCATGATTTCTAACCTCTTAGGTATTTTATCAAACACCTTACATGCATAACTTAGGCATAGGTGTAAATCATATTATTACTCATCATAAATAATCAAACTTATATGTTATCAACTCATATGATGTCATAGATTCATAATAACAAATAAAGATTCTATCTTGGAATCATTGAACACATAAACATGATCAACAATCCATTGATAACATGAAAACCATAATATATAGTTTTAGAAAAGGGTTCTTGAACTTCATGGACGAAAGGAGTCCATGAATTAACACATGCATACCTTAGAAAGGAAACCTTGATGATTTGCTGAAGAGTTCTTGGATTTGGAAACTTAATTCTTGATTATCTTGGAAAAAGGTTGAATCTTGCTTTTTAGAGATGAGTTTGATGAAAACCCTAATCTTGTGGTTTAGAGTGTAAGAGAGGGTTTTTGAGATGCTTAACTGAAGAAAAATGGGAAAAATTATGCCTCTTTAGGGTTATAAGTCGTGGAAGGTGAAGAAAAAGACTAAAATACCCTTATGAAATAATTTCACAGTTGCTGAAAAATCATAGCTGACGAAATTAGTGATAGGGCATTAGACTTGTGATAAGTCGTCAAAAATGTCATCAGATTTGTGATAAGTTATCACAAATGTCGTCACTTAGGAGTTGGTTTCTGCCTAAGGCTGACGACCTTAATGATAGGGCATCACAAATGTGATAAGCTATCAGAAATGTCGTCACTTAGGAGCTGGTTTCTGCCTAAGGCTGACAACCTTTGTGATAGGGCATCATAAATGTGATAAGCTATCTCGAATGTCGTCACACTATTTCCAGCCTGATATGCTAGAGTAAAATAGGAATAACTCTTTGCTTCGATATTGGATTTAGGAGAAATTGATATCATTGGAAATATAATTTAAATATCTTTCATTTGATATATAGTAAGCCACCCAGTTATTCATATACAACGAGTTATGGTCGATTGAAGTTAACCCAAGTTTTGACGCTCACTAAAACTTAAACGATAGGAAAGCTTTCAACTTGTACTTGAGTTAGGGGACCTCTATGATCTAAATTCATGATCAAATAGATTCCCACACTACATAATTGATTAACACACTAAATTTATATAGGATTTGATGTTTTTGAAATATCCACGCATAGGAATGACAGATTTTTATCTAGTCCAGAATATGGGGTATTATAATAACTACCCCTTGGGAACATTCATACTCGAATGATACTGGATGAGATGAGAGAAAAGACAACTTATAGAAATATATATCATGAATAGCTGATCATGATTTTATGGCTGATATGACTAAAAACTGAGCATATCATACTGTACATGCATATCTGATGCATGGGTAGCTGATTAATGAATGTAGGACTGAGTGTTTCGATAAACTGAGTTTCTCAAACTGAGAATGCATATCTGATTCTTAACTAATAAGTTGAATCCATGCATATCTGATGCATAATTATATGACTAACATGATACATGAATGCATGACTGAAAGTAATGGTAAGCAGATCACACATATCTGATGCGGGAATACATAACTAAACTGACTCATGAACATGCGATTGAACATGCAATGGTAAAGGTACTAAGATTGAACTAAAACATGAGAACATGATTGATTCTGCTACGTGACATATGGGCTAAACATCATGAACTGAACTGAACCTCTGAATACTTGACTTACAGCTGAGGTCTAACTTGAGGGTCAACTTATGAGTACCCGCTATTCTAGATTGAATTCGTTATGTAAGGAGAAACTGAAAGATCTAAGACATGAGAGTGTTAAGAGAAGGTGGGGTATCTCCCCCTTGGGATGCTATGTCCCTCTAAGAACGCTTACCTTACGGAGATACTGGGTGATGCACAAGGCATCTACGTACTAGATTATAATAAACTTTGGGGGTCTGAAATTAATGCATGAGATGGACTGAACTTTCAACTACTAGGAGGTTCTACCTTGAAATAGTTACATTCTCTGAGATTTTGGATAGCATGAATAGATGCAAGGATGAGAAAATAAGCTATACAAATCTGACTGCTCACTGGCACGACATGAATACTGAAAGAAGGGAAACTATTCCTAAAACATCTCATAGCCTCCTGTACATAGGTGAGGTGCACAACGAACGCATGTACAAGACTCTACTAGATGCAGCTTCCAGACTTCCTAGGACTCTATTGAACCTTAGGCTCTGATACCAAGTTTGTAATACCTCGATTTTCTTAAGCGGAATGCTACACGGTGCTTATGACCCCAAAGGACCACAAGTTAATCCATGACTGATATTTATACCTGTATATTGCATAATATATCATAAAATTCGGAAACATGAATATGAAAGGCCATAAGGTTCGAACTGAATAAACGTCTAATAACAAAATGTCTGAAAAAGGTATAACAATACCAAAATAAGTCATAAATACTGAAAATAATGAGATCTTAATATCTAATCTGACATCTAGTCTGAAATCATCTAACTGAACTGAATAAGGAGTTGAAGGAACATGTCTCCAACTAACTCCATCAAGCAACTGAATAGTAAATGTAGCAATAATCATATCGTCCTCAAATAAGAAGGACTCACTGCAAACTCTGAACACTGGAATGCTACTGCTGATCTGGAGCTTGTGCCTCTGAATCTATGGTGTAACATAAAAGAAAGCACCATAGAACAAATGCATCAGTACGTCTGAATGTACTGAGTATACGAGTGAGGTAGTCTAAATGCAAAGGGTTATATGTATGAACAATGCTAACTAATATGAATGTGAGAATACATACATGCATAAACAACTATAACTGAACTAGTGATGATGCTGACTACTGAGTCTGAATGCTGGTTTGAATGACTGTGTCTAACAGTCCTGAAACTGAATACTGGTAACATGATCAATGAAAAATGATATATCTAATATAACTGTAATAATCGTACTAATCGATATAACCGATACTGAGCGACTGTGTCTGACAGTCTAAGTTCTTATGGAACTATCTGAGTTCCATTCTATTTGGAGTAACTAAATCTGAGATCAGTCCTATCTAGTGGGTGATCATAAGTATACTGATAATAAGGATGATTTGACATAATCTGAGATTAATCCTATCTAGCGTGTGATCTTTAAATCTAATGATTCTGAACTGATTAATCATAGTTGAGATCAGTCCTAGCTAAAGGGTGATCTTAAAGTCTATTTACAATGATAAGCATTGACTGTATCTAACCGCACTGAATCTGTACTACTAAGCTGAGTTGACTGTGTCAGAAATCCCTGATTCTATAACTAAAACTATGGGATATGTTCATCTAATCGACATGCCCCAAGCTAAGCTGATTGGGGTCCAATCTCTGCCCTGACTTGAAGGGTGTCAGTACCGCGCCACCAGTAAAGACATATGCTGTGGAGTAAGTCCTAATCTAGTGGGTGACTCCTGGGATCAGTCCTATACATATAAATCTGCTAACGGGTGACCCCTGAGTATGTCAGTCCTATCTAACGGGTGATATCTCGTACCTACGCTGGCTACATAGTTTTGGAACTTAGGATTTGGTTCTAGGGATCTAAATCCTATTTTAGTGGGTGAGTCCCCATCCCTAGGCTCACTCGGTGCTGAATCCTACTCCCATCTGAAATACACTAAACTGAATAGCAGAGATGAACTGAATAATTGAACTGAACTGATTAGCTGAACTGATACTAGTGGTATTGTTTAGCGGAGCTAAACTGAGTTTACTAAATTTCGATAACTAACAAAATATACTGAGTTTTGAGGACTGATTGAGAGTACTAAAGTTACTGAGTTTGACTGTGAATACTGAAGTTACAGGCTGAGTACTGAGATCACTGAGATTACTGAACTACTGAGTTTTTTGAGTTTTCCTGAGTCACATGACTGACTGAATTCTATAGATCATGGCTTAACTGAGAGTATCGTGATAACAGGACATGGCTCTAGGCACACAGATATATTTTTCAGGTACGAATACTCCCAGGACTCGATGGAAGGAAACTGACACACATGACTGACTTAAGTACGTGACTAACATCAATAACTCATAATATCATAACTTGGGGAATTCCATAAAGTGCATGAATATCATACTTTTTGTGCATAAGTAGTATTTGCAAGTAAGCATTGCATAATCTCATAAGACTAGTTCATGAACATCCCAATAACATTTACAAGACACAATATCAACATGAAAATCATTGGAATATGTGGGCATATCATGAATCTTTTACTTAGTCAGAATTTAGCTATAATGCATAATTTCTAGTCTCTTAGGTATTTTATCAAACACCTTACATACACAACTTAGGCATAGGTGTAAATCATATAATTATTCATCATAAATAATCAAACTTACATATTTTCAACTAATATGATGTCATAGATTCATAATAACACATAAAGATACTATCTTGGCATCATTCAACACATAAACATGATCAACAATCCATTCATAACATGAAAACCATAATATATAGTTTTAGAAAAGGGTACTTGAACTTCATGGACGAAAGGAGTCCATGAATGAACACACTCATACCTTAGAAAGGAAACCTTGATGATTTGCTGGAGATTTCTTGGATTGGGAAACTTAATTCTTGATTATCTTGGAAAAAGGCTTGAATCTTGCTTTTGAGAGATGAGTTTGATGAAAACTCTAATATTGTGGTTGAGAGTGTAAGAAAGAGTTTTTAAGATGCTTAACTGAAGAAAAATGGGAAAAATTATGCCTCTTTAGGATTATAAGTCGTGGAAGGTGAAGGAAATGACCAAAATACCCTTATTAAATATTTTTCTAGTTTTTGAAAAATCATAGCTGACAACATTGGTGATAGGGCGTCATACTTGTGATAAGTTGTCAAAAATATCATCAGATTTGTTATAAGTTATCATAAATTTCGTCACTTAGGAGCTGGTTTCTTCTTAAGGCTGACGACCTTCGTGATAGGGCATCACAAATGTGATAAGCTATCAAAAATATCGTTACATAGGAGATGGTTTCTGCCTAAGGCTGACGACCTTCGTGATAAGGCATCACAAATGTGATAAGCTATCACGAATGTCGTCACACTGTTTCCATCCTGATATGCTAGAGTATAATAGGCATAACTCTTTGCTATGATATCGAATTTAGGTGAAATTGATATCATTGGAAATATAATTTAAAGAGATTTCATTTGATATATAGTAAGCCACCCAGTTCGTCATATACAATGAATTATGGTCGATTGAAGTTAACCCTAATTTTGATGCTTACTAAAACTTAAACGATAGGAAAGCTTTCAACTTGTACTTGAGTTCGGGGACCTCTATGATCTAAATTCATGCACAAATAGATTCCCGCACTACATATTTGATTAACACACTAAATTTATATAGGATTTGAGGCTTTTGAAACATCCACGCATAGGAATGACGGATTTTCATTCTAGTCCAAAATGTGGGGTATTACAGGCATATTCATGATTGTTCAGTTTAGATATTGTGCATGCATGAGACCTTGCATTATCCTACCTCATCTACATACTCAGTACATTCCTGTACTGACACATTTGCGCTATGGTGTTTTATTTGACACCATAGGTTCAGAGGCATAGGATCCAGAGTATCCTTAGCAGTTCAGTCCCTGTCAACAACAGTAGCAGTGAGTCCTCTTCTTTAGAGGACGAATCTCAATTTACTATTATTACTTCAGACTTTGTTTATTTTCAGTTGACGGAGTTAGTTGGGGACCTGTCCCATCAACTCTATAGTTCAGACAGTTTAGAGGCTTTTCAGAAGGATGTATTAGTATTCAGTTTTCTGTAGTATAAGTATTCTAAATGTGTTGAACCTTATGTCTAGTTTCCGCATTTATTTTAGATATTATGCAGTGTATAGGTACAAATATCGGTAAAGGGTTATCTTGTGGTCCTTTGGGGTCATAAGTACCGTGTGATGTCTCGGGATGGGATCTCAGAGTGTTACATGCATGTCTAGTAGAGACTTTTCTAAGGGTGTGTAGAGCGTCACACTCATAAGGGAGGGGCTACAAGACATTTTGGAAATATTTCTCTTTCTTCTAATCTATTTTCAAGCTTGGAGTCTATGTCCTGGAGTCTTCTCTTATTCTCATTTGTTTGATTTTTAGATTATTCCTTGATGATCTAAATTTCATGAAAACTCCTTTGTCCCAACTGAGGATAATGTTCATAGGACACGCTCCACTCATGGGATCCATACTCGGTCTAGGGGTCCAGTTTTGAATTATTCTAGAGTTCCATCAGTTCCCTTTAGTCCTTCTCAAACTTCTTAAGCTGATATGATGAACGCTGAGTTTTGTCAATCTATTCATATGTTGGTACAATTAGTAGCTACTTAGTCTGAGCATGGTGTTCCTTTTACTCCATCTTCTGAGGCCATAAGGGTTTCCTAGTTCATGAGGCTAAACCCTTCGACCTTTATTGGTGTTAAGGTGGTAGAGGATCATCAGGGTTTTTAGGATTATATGGAAAAGAGTTTTTGTGTTATGCATGCCACGAATGTGGAGGGCATGAAGTTTTCAACCTATCAGCTAAAGGATGTGGCGTACCAATGGTATGGGGAATGGGATCAGGCAAATGGGTGACACTGATGAGTCATCACTATGGGAGGATTCATCCAATGCTTTTCTGGACCATTTCATTCCTCAGGAGTTGAGGGAGGCTAAGGCAGAAAAATTTATTAATCTAAAGCTGGGTAAGATGTCAGACACAGCGTATGCCTTGAAGTTTCTCTAGTTATCATGGTATGCTTCAGAGTTGGTTTATAGTATGAGGGTCTGGATATGAAAGTTTACTTTGGGACGTCTTGTGAGTTGAGCCTTGAGTGTAAGACTTCCTTGTTAATCAAGGACATGGATATCTCTAGGTTGGTTATATACATGCAACAGGTAGAAGAATAAAATAAGAAGCAGGCAGAGTTAAGTGAGAGAAAGGGAAAGAAGTTTGGATTTTTTGAGCAGGGTGTATATCAATAGCAGAGTGGCAGGAATGGTGGTTAGAGGCCAAAAAAGAAGTGAGGGAGTTCTGGTTCCTTCTCCACGACTAGTGCTTCTTACCCAAAGCTGTCAAGTGATTGGCGTTCCTACGGTGGCAATAATTTTAGGGCATAATATGCCCTGTCTCAGGCTAGTTGGTCTCAGTTGGATCTATCATATCCTCTATATTGATTCTATAGTCGTTTGCATCAGGGTTTCTATAATGAGGGGAGGGATAGGTGCTTCATCTATGGTCAGCTAGGGCATATGCTTAGAAACTGTCCTATTGGTAAGGTTGCTTCGGGGGAGAACAAGGTTTCAGTTGCTTAGTCTTTAGCTCCAGCACCAAAGGGTACATCATCTAGTTCCGGCACTGGTCAGAACTGTCTTTATGCTCTTACTACCTGACATGAGTATGTGGCATCACCTGATGTCGTGACTGGTATGTTGAAACTTTTCTCTTGTGATGTGTAATATTTACTTTATCTGGGGACCACTCTCTCTTATGTGACCCCATTTGTGGCTGTGCATTTTGGTTATGGTCCCGAGTGTGTTTCAGAACCTTTTTTTATTTTTACCCAGGTAGGAGACTCGGTGATTCCTAAAAGAGTCAATAGGGCATTGGTGTTATCTATTGGTGGTAAAAAGACTTTGGTATATTTATTTTAGTTACTTATGGTTGACTTTGATGTCATTTTAGGGATGGATTGGTTGCATTCGTGCTATGCATCTCTAGATTGTCTGACCCACAAAGGTGTCTTTAAATTCCCGAATTAGCCTGTTATTAAGTGGGAGGGTGATTCCCTAGCTCCTAAGGTGAGATTTATATCATATCTTAAAGCTCAGAGATTTATCTCCAAGAGGTGTCTCTATCATCTAGTCTTGGTTAATGTAACGCCCTAAATCTGGTACCCGGAATGTTACATGGTACTCATGACCCTGAAGGAGTACAAGGTAATCCATGACTGATATCTGTACCTGTATACTGCATAATATACTGAATAATGCGGAAACATGAACTGAAAGGACATAAGGTTCACATAACTGAAGTAAAACATAACATCTAAACGGGGTATGAAATACCTAAAATAACTAAAATAAACTATCTGAACATATTGTAGTCTGGAAAGCCTCTACATGACTGAACTATTTGATTAAGGAGTTGATGGGACATGTCCCCAACTAACTCTAACTAATAAACTAATTAATGAGATAATAGGGAAATAATCATGCCCCCTAAGGATGTGGACTCACTGCTAACTCTGACTGCTGATATCTAGAATTTACTGATGTTCTGGAGCTCGAGTCTCTGAACCTATGGTATAAGACAGCATAGCATAAATGTGTCAGTAATTTAAATGTACTGGTATGCATGTGAGGTAGGTTTAATACATGGGGTTCATATGCATGAATAATACCGGCTAACTGACTAATATGAACGTGAGAATACACGCATGCATACATAGTAACTATATCTGAAATTGTGATAACATGAGTATGCTAATGACTAACATGACTAATGACTGAATTCTGATAACTGATAACATGAATGACTATATTTGATAGTCCTGAATCTGATGGAACTAGCTGAGTTCCGTACTGTATCTGAGTTGACTGTATCTGAAAGTCCTGAATTCTGAAGAACTATCTGAGTTCTTTTACTGAGACTGATACTAAGAATATAGGAGGTAGTCATCTAATCGATATACCCCAAATAATGCATTATTGTTGAATTGGGGTCCAATCTATTCCCTGATTAGAATGGTGTCAATACCGCGCCACTGGTAAGGACAACATGTGAGTGACTCTTATATAATAGGTAACTCTAGTGAGAATGGTGGGAACCCTCATATAGCAGGCTAAGCCACCTCATCTACCCTCATATAGTAGGCTATGATGTCTCAACCTATGCTGTCTACATAGTTCTGGAATGCAAGGATTGCTTCTAAGAATCACACCCTCATATAACAGGTGAGTTCCCATCCTTGGGTTTGCTTGGTGCTAATTTCCACTCCCATCTGAATAGACTCTGAGCATGATTTACTGAACTGAACATACACTGAGTTACTAAATTCCATTGACTAATGGAATACTACTGATATTTGACCACTGATTGAGTTCATGAGATCATGGAGATTTCCTGAGTCATAACACTGTCTGATGTCTAAGGATCATAGCTTGACTGAGCGTATCATGAAAACATGACATGCCTCTAGGAACATAGCTAATGTTTCGGGTATAAGTAACCCCAGGACTCGATAGAAAGGAACTGACAAAGCATGACTTTATCAAGTACAAGACCTACATCAACAATACATAATTTAATAAGTTGTGGATTTCACAAAGTACAGGGTTATCATACTATCTAACATGGATGAGAATGCTGATAATCATATCATAATCTCATATTTAATATCATGGCCATTCAGACAACATACATATTTCACAATGATAACATGGAAACTATTTAAACATAGCAGAATGACAAGCATGTCACATTTACCTTATGTCTTGAGCTATAAAACATAATTTCTACTTTATCAAGCATTTTATCAACCACCTTGCATGTGCAACTTAGGGTATAAGTGAATTCATCAAATTACACATCATAAGAAACTAAATTCATGGATTTTATCTTTCATGGTAACATAATATCATGATAAACATACAAAGATTCCAACTTTGAAATCAATCAACGTCAACAACATGATTACAAATAACCCACAATATAAATACCATGATTTATAGATAAAACAAGGTTTTTGAGTTTCATAGATGGAAGGAATCCATGAATGAACACAACACATACCTTAGTTCATGATTTCATGAAGATTAACGGTGAAACTTTTTTGAAATTAGATCTTCTATGAAAACCCTAGCTTGTTCTTGAGAGAAACTTGAGAGAAACTAGTATATTTTTGGTGAAAAGTGGCTGAATCACGTGTTAAAGGGATTAAATAAGGGTGGAAAGTTGACCCTTTTAATCCTGGATGCGTCATTTAATTTCAGTGAAAATTTCCCGAATTGAACCCTTGGCGTGACGCGGCGCTATTGCACCGTGTCACTGGATTTTAATAATTGGTAAATTGAGGGATGGCGCGATGTGGAGCCATCGCATTTCCCCTTCTTTTATGCCCTGTAACTTTGGCGCGATGTGGAGAAAATCACGCTTAGACACTGGAAAAGGACAATTGCCATTTTAGCTTGTGGCGCAGTGCGCCACTGACCAATATGGCGCTGTTTTACGATGGGAACTTGAAATAGTCACAACTTCTTACCTGGTTATTGAATTTAGGCAAATTTTATATTGATGGAAAGCTTATTAAATTTCCCACATGACAAAATACCACATGTAAAAAAGTGGATTCATCTTTCAAAGTAAGTTTCTAACATTCTTGAGACGATTTCAAGATAGGAAAAAGTATGGGGTATTACAAGATTCTAGCTTGGTGGTTTCTTCTTTGCATTCTATTTCGGTAGTAAATGATTTTTTTAAGGTCTTCCCTAATGACCTTTATAGTGTTCCTCCAGATAGGGATATTGAGTTTGGGATTGTTCTTATTTAAGACACTCGTCTGATCTCTATTCATCTATATAGAATGGCTCCAACTTAGTTAAAGGATCTCAATGAGCAATTAAAGGATATTTTAGATTAGGGGTTCATTCATCCTAGTGTGTCCGCGTGGGGTGAACCAGTGTTATTTGTGCATAAGAAGGATATTTCCCTTCGGATGTGTACTGATTATCGACAATTGAATAAGGTGATGCTAAAGCATAAGTATCTTTTTTTGAGGATAGATTATTTGTTTGATTAGTTGCAAGGTTCTAAGTTTTTCTCCAAAATTGATATACGCTCCGAGTATCATCAGTTAGAGATTATGGAGGAGGATATCCCTAAAATTGTTTTCTTTACCTGGTACGGGTATTATGAGTTTCTGGTTATGTCTTTTAGGTTGACCAATGCTCCAGCGACATTTATGGATTTGATGAATAGGGTCTTCCGTCAATTTCTAGATCTGTTTGTCATTGTGTTCATAGATGACATTCTGGTGTACTCTAAAATCGAGGTGGATTATGTTGATCACCTCTGTATGGTGTTGCAGACCTTGAAGGAGAAACAATTGTATGGTAAATTCTCAAAATATGAATTCCGTTTGAACGCTATAACTTTTTTGGGTCTTATCATTTCTAGTAAGAAGATCATGGTGGATTCATAAAAGGTTGCAATGGTTAGGAAGTGGACTAGACCCATGATTCCAAATGGTATTTAGAGCTTCTCGGGTTTAGCTGGATGCTACCGGAGGTTTGTGGAAATTTTTTCGATGATAGCTTCCCCGTTTACTAAGTTGACTCAAAAAAAGGTAAAGTTCTCCTGGTATGATGCTTGTAAGGGTAGTTTCAAGAAGCTGAAGGATAAGCTAACTTCGTCTTAAGTTTTGACTTTTCCTGAAGGCACTGAGGGGTTTGTGGTTTACTGTGATGTATCCCGTGTAGGACTTGGTTGTGTTCTGATACAGCATGGTAAGGTGATAGCCTATGCTTCTAGGAAATTAAAGGTGCATGAGAGGAACTATCTTACTATTAATTTAGAACTGTTAGCTGAGGTGTTGCACTACAAATTTGGCGTCACTATTTGTATGGAGTGCATATAGAAATTTTCTAGTATCATAAGAGCCTGCAGTATGTGTTTACTCGAAAAGAACTTAACCTCAGGTAGAAAAGATGGCTTGAGCTTCTCAAGGGCTATGACATGAGTCTTCACTGCCATCCAGGTAATGTTAATGTGGTTACTGATGCTCGTAGAAGGTTATACATCAGGAGTCTGTAGAATTAGGAGAAACGGGAGTTGGTGAAGGATATTCACTATTTGGCTGACGTTGGAGTTTTCCTCTTGGACTCTATAGATAGTGGTGTGGTCTTTCAAAAAGTGATGCAGTCATCTTTGGGTTTTGAAATCAAGGAGAAATAAGTTTTACATCCTGTGTTGATAGGGATCAAGGGTGATATTGGTGGGAAAAAGGTAATGTCCTTTGACATTAGTGGTAATGGTACCTTGCGGTACCAAGAGAGGATATGCATTCCTGACATCGATGGTTTGCGAGAATGGATCTTGGATGGGGCACATGAGTTGCGCTATGTTGTTCCTCCTAGTTCGACAAAAATGTTTCATGACCTCAAAGAGATGCATTAGTGGAACAATATGAAGAGGGATGTGGCTAATTTTATGGCCAAGTACATGGTGTGTCAAGAAGTGAAACTTGAGTATATGAGGCCCGAAGGGTTGTATCAAGAGATTGAGTTTCTATAGTGGAAGTGGGAAGTGATCAACATAGATTTCATCATCGGTCCTCCTATGTCTCAAAATCGGTTAGATTTGGTTTGGGCCATTGTGGATAGGATGAAAAAATCTGCTCACTTCTTGCCAGTGATGACTAACTTCTCGGCTGAGGATTATGAGAGGTTGTATCTTCATGATATTTTAAAATTGCACGGGGTACTGGTATAATACCCTATACTTCTACCTAGCTTGAAATCATCCCAAAAATGTTAGAAACTTACTTTGAAATATGAATCCATTTTTGTACACATGGAATTTTTAAGTTTTTTACTTTTTATCATGTGGAAAATTGAATTAGCTTTCCAACGATACCAATTTCATCAAAATCCGGTATCGGAGTAAAACGTTATGGACGTTTTACTCAAAGCTGTCAGAATCGCCCAGGTGCGATGGCCAGGTTGACAGACCATCGATCTAGTGACAGACCGTCACCTAGACCATCGCAGCCAAGGCAGTGAGTCAACCTTCTGGATAAGGTGCGACAGATAGGTTGACGGACCGTCGAACTTGTGACGAACCGTAGCCCAAGCCGTAGCTATAAGGCAGTGAGTTTTTTTTTGGTCCACATATGACGGTCAAAATGATGGACCATCGAACCAGCGACGGACCATTGTACGAGCCATCGCAGGTCCCATTCAGCGAATTTTAAGTCATTTTTAAAGGGTATTTGGGTCTTTATCCACCCGTTTCTAATTATATCAGACCAAGGCTCATAAGTTCATTATTCATTCACAACATCAAAATAGGGTTTTCTATCAAAGATAATCCCCAAGAACAAGATCCAAATCCATCTTCCAGAAACCAAGAAATTCAAGTTCTTCAAGTCCAAGAACTTCAAGAAACTTACAATCATGGTATATCATGTGTTGATTCATGGGTCCCTTTCATCCATGAAGCTCAAGAATCTCTTTTCAAAATCCAAGATTTATTTATTGATGAATGTTCATGATTTAAATTGAATTGAAATTCGTGTTCATGATGTTGTGGGGGTTTTGATTCATGTTTTAAATTGCATATTTCAATGATTGACCCTAGTATATGAAGATTTGCATAAAAATCATGATAAACCCCCTTTCAAATTACAGGTTGATTGATGTATCCATGATTATTAGATGCTTTGATGATTGTATAACAAAAGAATGCTCCCCATGTGTTTCACTAAATCCCTATGTAAAATAAAAGTGCCATACTAGTATGATAATATGAAATCCCCATTTATGTACAAGTTTATGCATGTAAAATGTTTGATGAAATGCCTTAGTAAATTAATTAAGAATTGTGATGTTGGTCATGTATTTAAAAAAGTCATGCTTTTGTCTGTTTCTTTTCATCGAGTCCTGGGGGTACTTGTACCAAAAAAATATAGCTGTATGCCTAGAGTTAGTGTCATAATTTCACGATATCCTCAATCAAGCCACGACCCATGGAACTCAGTCAGTCATGTTACTTAGGAAAGATCAGTAATATAGTAATCTCAGTACTATTTCGTTAGTCAACGGAACTCAGTTAATTCAGGCCAGTTCAGTTCATTAATCCATGTTTAGTGTCTATTTTTATGAGAGTAGGGATTAGCACCGAGTGAACCCAAGGATGGGAACACACACTGTCATATGATGGTGTGATTTTTAGATGTCAATTTGCATTCCAGAACTATGCAGCCAGCATAGGTTGAGACATCAACACTGTCAGATGAGGGTTGATGAGGTGGATAAGCACTGTCAGATGAGGGCCCCACTATTTTCTTTTGGGGACACTGTCATACGAGGGTCACTCATAACTTGTTCTTATCAGTTATGCGGTATTGACACCCTTCCAATTGGGGTTATAGATTGGACCCCAACTCAGCCATAATGGCGTATTAGGGGCATGTTGGTTAAATGACTACTTCCCACTATTTCAGTTACAAAATCAGGATTGTCAGTACGGTCAACTCAAAACAGTACGAAACTCATCTAGTTCCATCAGAATCTAGTCTATCAGATACGATCGCTCAGTATCAGTTATTTGAGTTATACAGTTATCAGTATCTCATGTTATCAGTACTCAGGTTCAGTAATCATGGTTTCATAAACTCACTTACATTTATTATGTATTCATGAATGTATTCTCACGTTCATGTTATCCAGTCAATTAGTATAGTTCATGCATGTGAACCCTTTGTATTCAGCCTACCTTACATGCATACCAGTACATTCAAATGTACTGACGCATTTGCGCTATGGTGTTTTATACCATAGGTTCAGAAGCACGAGCTCCAGAGCATTAGTAGCATTCCAGTCTCAACAGTCAGAGTTAGAAGTGAGACCTCATCCTTTAAGGAAATGACCATTACTTTATTATCTCATTAATTAATTTATTAGTTGGAGTTAGTTGGGGACATATCCCATCAACTTCTTATTCAGACAGTTCAGTCAGATAGAGGCTTTTTAGACTATCATATTTAGACAGTTATTTTAGTTGTTTAGGGTATTTCATACCCCATCCAGATGTTATATTTTTAATCAGTTATGTCACAGTTTTGAATTTTATGTCCTTTTAGACTTTATTTCTACATTTATACAGTGTATTATAAAGTGTTCAGGTACAAATATCAGTCATGGGTTAGCTTGTGGTCCTTCGGGGTCATGAGCTCCGTGTATAATTCTGGGTACCAGATTCGGGGCGTTACAAACTTAGTATCAGAGCCTAAGGTTAATTACAGTCCTAGGAAGTCTGAGTATCCAGTAGAGTCTTGTACATGGGTGTGTTGCATGCTGCATTTATGTACAAGAGGCTATAAGATATTTTAGGAACAATTTTCCTTCTTTCAGTATTCATTTCGTGCCATTGAGCATAATCTCAAGTCAATCTCTCAGTTTAATCCGTTTCTTTTTTTCTTCTAAAGAACATGCCTCTTAAAAGAAGAAACGAGAATCAATCAGCCCCACAACTGAAGAACATTTGGGAGAACATGTTTATTATTCATAGTTTAGAACTACATTCACTACTCTTGCTCAGTCAGTTGCTACTTAGAATGAACAACTAGCTGTCGTTCCAGCCAACCCAGTGGCCAATTCAGCAGCAGCTACGATTTGGGACTTCACCCGAATGAATCCTCCATCCTTCTATTGAGAGTGCTGAGCTAGCTGCATATCAGTTGCAGGATATTGGTCACACTTGGTACAAGTAGTAGAAGTCAAAAAGGTTAGTTGATGTAGGACCCATAGAGTGGGAGGAGTTTGTCACCGCATTCTTAGAGAGGTTCTTTCCCCTAGATCTGAGAGAAGCTAAGGTGTTAGAATTCATCAACCTCAGGTAGGGAAACATAATAGTGAAAGAGTATTCTCTTAAGTTTACTCAATTAGCTAGATATACTCCTCATGTGGTTGCAGACAGCAGCGCAAAGATGAGTAAGTTTGTTTCTGGGGTGAATGATAGTGTGGTCAACGAGTGTAGGTATGTGATGTTCAATAATTATATAACTTTATCCAGGATTATCACTTATGCTCACTAGATAGAGAAGAAAAAGATTAAGATGAAAGAGAAGCAGAATAAGATAGAAAGGACAGGTAGTTTCAACATTGCTCAGCCTAAATCAGAAGGATGAAACCATTCTCAATTTTGTCTTAAGTCATCAGTTCCAACTCCTTCTTCAGCCAGTGCTCTAGCTTCTAATTTCAGGGATGGTAATAGAGATAGGGCGCCAGGCTCTAAGTCTCAGGGAAGTGTCAACAATGACAGAACTAATCCCATTTGTCAAACTTGTGGTAAGAACCACAAAGGTTCTTGCAGAGCTAGTAGTGATGTCTATTTCGGATGTGGCAAACCAGGCCACAAAGTCAGAGATTGTCCCTAGTCAGGTTATCAGGGTCAACAGAACCGTTCCCCAGCTCAGTCTAGTCATTGAAATCAGTAGGGTGCCATCTCCAGTGCTACTAGTGGGCAATGCCCGAATCGACTTTATGCTCTCCAGTCCCAGCAAGATTAGGAAAATTCTCCTGATATTATTACTGGTACATTACAGAACTTTCATTTGCATGTTTATACTTTTCTAGATCCAAGAGCTTCTTTGTCTTTTGTTACTCCCTATATAGATGTTGATTTTGGAGTCTGTCCCAAAATTCTAGCAGAGCCCTTCTCAGTCTCTACCCCAGTGTGTAAAATTATTATAGCCCGATGGGTATACAGGAATTGCCCTGTTATGATATTTCAGAAAATCACTTCAACAGACTTAGTCGAATTAGAGATGACTAATTTTGATGTCATTCTTGGAATGGATTGGCTTCATTCCTGCTATGCTACAGTTGACTATAGAAATAGAATAGTCCAGTTCAAGTTTCTGAATGAACCTGTCCAAGAGTAGAGGTGTAGTACTGTAGTGTTCAGAGGTCATCTTATTTCCTACCTTCGGGCACAGAAAATAATATCTAAAGGATGTGTTTATCATCTTGTTCGAGTTAAGGATACTAGTTCTGAAACTACCAGTCTCGAATCAGTCCCAGTCGTAAAAGAATATTCAGATGTCTTTCCCAAAGAACTTCCAGGAATTCCTCCCAAAAGGGAAATAAACTTCGGCATTGATCTTCTTCTAGATACTCAGCCTATATCTATTCTGCCATGCAAAATGGCACCAGCAGAACTCAGAGAATTGAAAGAGAAGATGAAGGATCTCTTAGATAAATGATTCATCAGACCCAGCGTGTCTCCATGGGGTGCACCAGTCTTATTCTTAGCAGAAGAAATCAGCCTAAGTGAAAAAATAGAAATGCACGTGGTTGATCCCAATTTTGACAAAAAAATTTAAACCTTATCATGATGGATCATATTCCATCTTCCCCAACTTTTAGGTTTAGCTCTTAAATTCATAGCCTCCATTTTTGGTGAAGAAAATACTGTATAATTTTTGGGTGAAGAATACATTGGAGACTTTCTAAGTGGAAGATTAGCTTACTTCCACTGTTGATTTGTGGGAGTGCCACATTTGAAGTAACATTCTCTTAAGATTCAATACATCACTTTAATGGATATTATGGGTATATCTATGCTTATTTATCTTATGTGCAACTAGACCTCTCTCTTGGGGTTATGTGTGAATAGGGATTAAAGTGTATGTGGGTTGTTATTGATTAACTTCTATTTAGTATTTGATGTTTATGGGTTTTATCATTGCTATGCTAACTGGGTTGGCATTTGATGGGCAACAACCCCAAATTCCCACATGGGTATAATGAGTGAAAGCTCTATGCTCTAGGAAACCCAAAGTCATTTTCATAAAAAAGGTTTTGGTGAAGTTTAGGAACCCATATCATCCTCGAAAGGGGGATGTAGAGACCAAAGCAATGATAGACAATTATGTGTGTAGTTTTCTATATTTTCACTATCTTAAAATATGGGTGAATGTGAGTTTGACTATACCATGGGTATCATCCTAGAAATAGGGATTCCTAGATTGAGGTTGTGGTTACCAATTATTGAATACACGTATTACTATTCAAAAGAATCAATGGGTGAAAGTTTAGTGTTTTGTTGAAAGACTAGAATCAAAATCTACAACCAAACCGACCCTTATTTGGCTTACTAAATTTATTTTGATTGCTAACACCCACATATCACTCCCTTAGTAGTGCATAATTCCAACATCCGTGCATAACTTTTAAAACTCTAATTATTCGTAGCCCTAAATTTACACTAGAAAAACCCAAAAAGAAACATTAGTGTAGGTACTTATCTCCCCCATTTTTATCTTCTTATAAGATTGGTTTGAATTTAAATTGTATCTATTATTACAAAGTAACTTGATTTTCACTCACATTGTTCCTCGTGGATTCAACCCCGACTCTAAAGTTGGGTTAATATATTGACGGCAACCACCTTGCACTTAAATTCACATATAAGTTGAGCGTAATAAAAAATGGTGCCGTTGCCGGGGAACAATTTGGCGTATTAAGTTAGTTTGAAATTTTAGTTTCTTTCTTGAATTCAAGCTTGTATATATTTGTTTGTGATTTTCTTTTGTAGGTAGATTTTATTTTATTTTTATTTTTCTCTATGGACTCTCCTTACAAATATGATATTGGTTGTTGGGAATCATATCGTGATGACCCATGTCCAAATTATGATGTACCACACTTCATGAGAGATTGTGACTATTCTTCCTGGAGAGAGATGGATACACCATCTCGATCCTATAGGGAGTATATGTGTTCTTTATGTGGTGGTCGAAATGGACATTGGAGTGATTGTTCAAATGCCTCCTAACACTATTATACTAACTGAATTGATAGTTCTTCTTATGAAATTGATAGGTATTATGATGAGAAGAAGGAGACATAACAAACCAGACCCATTGGTCTTGAAGCAATTCTTCAAACCATTTTAGATCGGTTGACTTCAACCCGGGAGAATGCACAAGACTTGCATCAATTCTATGGGGTGTTAGAATGGGCAAATGTCAAGGAAAATGAGCATATAAAACCCCACCATTCAATAGACAAGGAACTCAATTTCTGATGTAGAAGGAATGGCATATTGATGTGCTCACTTTTACCCAAGGAGCCAAATCAAAAGTTCGACATAAAGTTGGTTAAAAGGTTCAAGTCTTCAAAATGGAGAGATAGAATCTTTCTCTCTATGTCCTCACATCTTCCAAGTTTCATCTTAAAAGATTTTAATCTTCTATCCCTCTGCCACTCATTGCATATTGAGAGTAAGTTGGGATAGAGATTTAAATCTTCTAAGAGGAAACATAAAAAGAAGAAATGTAGGCATCGTGCCATGACATTAAACTAAGAGCTTGATGGGAGGCAACACATCATGCCACAAAAAGTGGCACATATCCTTTTTATTTATGCACGATAGAATAGATTTTGTTTTTACATTTCTTCATGCATAATCCATGAAATTCTAGTACTAGGAGGAATGTTGAATGAACTTGAAAGAGGGAAATGTGTGAAATTGGCAAGTTTGGACTGAACACAAAGTGCAAGAGACCCAACTTTTGGTCTTAGTTACTGCGACGGTGGTCTGTGCCACCATGATTGTGGATTCCGTGTAACCACGATCGTGGTAGCACGGATCGTGATCGTGGTCAAATCAGTTTAAATGACCAACCAAATGCCACTTTCCCTCACGCCCCTATTTCAATTTCTCTCAAAATTCTCTTCAATTTTTGGCATTACTTTGCATATCCAAGTGTTAATTCATCCCGTACACCATCTAATTTGGTAAGTTATCTTAACTCCATTGATTTGAATAATTATATACTTAGAACTTTTAGTTTAGGAGAGGCCTTAAATGATGATGTCATCACTAAGTCGTGCTTACTTTTGGATATTGCTATGGTTAGCTAATTTAGTTGGTGTACACACTAATGGGGAAGTTTTGAGTACACAAATTTAAGGTTTAAAGGGTTGAAATGATTGTGTACACCTTGTGTTCGACTTAATACCCCTATAAATTATATGTTAAATTCTTTGAGTTTGGGGGTATAATTATGATAACTAGGCCTGAGTCACTTAGTCTTAATGCTTACGTGCCTAATAGAACATAAATATGGGGATAAAGTTGTATGTCCTAACTGAAGTGCAAAATTTCAGAGTCGGTCTCAGGTACCGAGATTACGGTCCTGATGACTGTGATTTCATCACCGCAGTCACGGTGACTGCTCTGCGGCTTCCATACCTGAAGGCAATGTCTTCATGAACTAAAAAATTCTGCACATCCATTTTGTCCCCCAAAACCTACTATAATACTACCACATGCATTTATTTATTTGATCTAGCATATTTTTGGTGTGATAGTACTAATGATGGCCTAAATACATTATTTACAGGATCTAAGCCTAAGAGATTGAGGGATTTGAAAACACCAAATTCATGGCCCGAGAATATCAGAACCTCTATAATAAGGATTTGCACAGGACCAAGTTACTCCCTGAAAGGGGTATCAACTTGGGCAGAGTAGAGGAAAAGTTCCCAAGCTTTCATGCTAAACTCACTCAGACTGGATGGCTATGCTTTTCCCAAGAACCCTTTGTTTCTAATGAGCATTGTGTGAATGAATTCTATGCTAACTTAAGCGTAGTTTCTTTCACAAATCCGGTAATGATGATTTGGGGGAAACAAGTGAACCTTGGGATAGAGTGGATAAATGAGGTGTATGGACTCCGAAATGCTGATATCGAGTAGTTCCATACAAAATCATACAAGCCAGGGAACTGGATGGAAAATATTTTATGTCCTAATAAAGATGTTCCCTGGGCCACTACCAATAGAGACATTCTGATGAATGACTTCATAGCTGAGGCTAGACTTTGGCTGAATATTATCTGTAGCGGAGTATCGCCATACACTCACATGACCATTATTATAGACTTATGACCTTAGATTGTAACCTATCTTCTCACTGGCATCGGCCTAGATATGGGAAAGATTGTGAATTCAAAATTGAGGTACATCAGAAATCATAGAGGTACACATCTTGTCTTCCCTTCTCTTATCACAAAGCTATGCAAGAAGGCATAAGAGGAGGAATATGATATAGATACCTGGGTGATCCCAGTCCCCCGTATCTTTCTACTCAAATTTAGAGATGAGGGTGCCCCAGTCCAGAGTATGAAGAGGAAGGTGGACTCCGGCAAATTGACCCAAGAGGACATAGACTCTTATATACCTTCATCAGCCAAGCCCCTTGATGACATATCAGCATAGATGAGGGTTATTAGAGGACTACTATACAGACTGCCTCAGGTACTGGGAGAGTATTCCACCACTCATCATTCGTACGTATCTTAGTCAGACGATGAGAAATATAAGAAGGAGCAGGAGAAGCAGGGAGACATTGTTTCCCATTTGGAGAGAGCTTATTTAGACTTAGCTGCATCACATAGGGACCTCAAGGTATCACATGAGAAAATGGTGAAAAGAGAAAAGAAGCAACATAAATTCTTTAAAAAGATATGGAAGGGGGGTGAAGGGTATCTTCAAAGTGCTCAAGTCTAACCATCGACTACTTACACCTAGATGGAAAATGAGGACATGTCCTCTGCTAATTGGTCTATTGATGATGCTGGTGGTGATGATGCCGAGTCAGTGGGAGAGAGTAGCTGATTCAGGGAGACCCCTTTTACTCTTGCTTTATTGCACACGCAGTGAGGATACTACATTCTTTTTTGTTGGGGGTACCTCCGGATTTGTATTATGTTGGTGATACATTGTTGGATATTTCTCATTATGTTGTTGATTGTTTTAAGATGATGCCTTGGATATTGTTTTAATTTGGTTTTTGAAATGCTATATTTTGGGTACACTGATGGTGCCCACATTTTATGGATTATCATATTTTTCTTCTAGTTTTAGTTTTTCTGTTTTTACTCTAGCTTTAATTTTGATTTTGATGATACATGACTAACTTTGCCCTATGTAGATTGAGTGAAGACATTATTAAGGGTAAAGCATCGTGTTTGGGTTTTGATACATAGGTGCAGGGGAATTCTGAGAACCCATAGCATAAGTATCAAAAATACAAGGGAATTTTGAGTACCTGTGGCATTTTATGTTGTATAGTTGGGGTCACTTTGTACACCATTGGCGAAGTCTGAGTAGCCATATGGGTAGTTTGCCCATTTTGAGCTTAGATATGAGACTAAGGCTTTAGTTGTAGCCATAGTTTAGCAGATTGTGCGAAAGGCTAATGCAAAATGAACAACCTCCTCCGTTCAAAATTTTTGAAAAATCAAGGGCATGGATGTGAGCAATGTTGTAGCAAAACTTTTTCTCTTTTTGTGGCTTCATAAATTTTGATGTATGAATAGAAATAGGTACTCCTATTTAGTCTCTCGCGGGAGGGATATTTGAGCCCTCTTGGCAAATTTTTCATGACATGTGTGGTGAGATTTTGTTATTTATCTCTTGTACACTTATGTTATCTAGAACTTGCCCCGTTAGTCCTTTAAGACTAATTTTAATTGTTTGTGGTTGGAGAAATGATCTTAGGCCACCTTTATGATTTGGAACCCACTCTAGCCTAAAGCTTACCCATGCATAATTATAATCCCTAGTACCCACTTTGAGCCTTTGGACCTTTCTTTAGAAAACTCATTACAATCCATGATCCATTCTTTTTATCCCTCTTTTAAACCAAACCCTCCTTGAACTTGGAAATGTAATATAAGGCTAAAAGCCTAAGTTGGGGGTGGTAAAGGTTGATGGAATGGAGTTTGAGGCCACGAAGTGTTAGTAAAATGCCGAATATGCCCAAGTGTGAAAATAAAAGAATAGAAAAAGAAAGGACCCAAGAATGAATTGAATGATAATTGCAAGAAAAAGAGATGAAAGAAATGGGTAAACAAAAGAGGCAAAAAGTAAGCATTATAAAAGAGAGAAAACAAAGAAAAGTGGCCCATCGTCAAAAAGGAAAATTAAAAAGTGTGATGTAGATGTTCAAGGATGGGTGTAGCCATGTTGTTCCCAAATGATATCCTACCCTAACCCGAACCTGCATTACAAGCTTACAAAGTTATTCGACATCTCCAACCATGTACTTTCTTCATAGTAGCGATTGAAAAAAGGGGCAAGCCTATGGTATGACACTTGTTGCATAGAGATTTCTTTTGTGAGAGAGAGCGTTCTTGTACCTAAAACTCCTTGTTGTATTTTTGGTAGCTTAGTGTGTAGAATATTCTTTGTTTTGAGGATTGTCATGTAAAACAAGTTGGGGTGGGTGATTTTGTCACCTTTCGAAGAATGAGGCAAATGAAGTATAGCTAAGTTATGGTAAAGAAAAAGCCACCTCTAAAGTATTAGTTATTGTTGCGTAGTATCTCTTTAAAGTCCCACGTATCCTTAAATGTTGCATCTTATGATGATGGGTGTAGTAGAAATTAACTTAGCCCATATGCAATGAGCTACTTGTGGTTGCGACTTAAGTTGAAGTCATTGTGAGCTTTAAGTTATAAAGTATGGGCATAGACAATTTTTGTCTCATGTTAAGAGGTAGTGTTTCTTGAGGACAAACAATTTCTTTAAGTTAGGGGTGTTGATGAGTGATTATTTTACCAATTTTTCTCACTAAACAATTGTGCTCATTACTTTGTTTTGAATGAATAAATGAGACATATTGGTGATAAAATACACTAATATCCACTCTTTGTAGGCATAGAGTCGTGGATATCAAAATATATGGATTGGAGTAGAAAATGGTCAGAGGGGAGCCAGAAAAGTGCAGCTGAAGACTTGGAGAATAAAAGCCTCAGGTACCTCAGTCGCGGTCTGCTGACTGCGATCGTGGTAGTTAAGTAAAAGTCATCAACCGTGATAACAGAAGTTACCTATGGTCACGTAACCGCGGTCGCAGCTAGACCCGCGCGATCATGGCTTAGCGGAAGTTATCCCAAGGGAAAAATTAGAAATGCACGTGGCTGATACCAATTTTGACAAAATGATTCAAACCCTAGCATAATGGATCATATTCCATCTTCCCCAATTTTTAGGTTTAACTCTTTAATTCATATCCTTCATTTTTGGAGAAGAAAATATTGTATAATTTTTGGGTGAAGAATACATTGGGGACTTTTTAAGTAGAAGATTAGGTCACTTTCATTATTGATTTGTGGGAGTGCAAAGTTTGAAGTAACATTTACTTAACTTCAATAAATTACTTCAATAGAGATTATAGGTGTATTGATGCTTAGTTATGTTATGTGTAGCTAGATCTCCCTCTTGGGGTTATGTGTGAATAGGGATTAAAGTGTGTGTGGGTTGTTATTGATCAACTTTAATTTACTAGTTCATATTTATGGGTTTTATCATTGCTATGCTAATTTGGATGAGTTTTGATGGGTGAAAGCCCCAAATTCCCACATGGGTATGATGAGTTAAAGCTCCATGCTCTATAAAACCCAAAGATATTTTTGAAAGAAGGGTTTTGGGTGAAGTTTCAGAATCCATATCATCCTCAAAAGAGGGATGTGGAGACCAAAGCAATGATAAACAATTATATGTGTAGTTTGCTAATTTTTCACTATCTTAGACATAAGGGTGAATGTGAGGTTGACTATACCATGGGTATCATCCTAGAAATAGGGATGCCTAGGTTGAGGTTATGGTTACCAATTATTGAACACGCCTATTAGGTATTCAAAAGAATCAATTGATGAAAGTTTGGTGTTTTGTTGAAAGACTAGCATCAAAATATACAACCAAACCTACCCATATTTGACTTACTAAATTGATGTTGATTACTAACACCCATATATCACTCCCTTATTAGTGCATAATCCTAATATCCGTACATACCCGTTAAAACTTTAATTATTTATCGCCCCAAATTTATACTAGAAACCCAAAAAGAAACATTAGTGTAGGTACTTATCTCCCTTATTTTTATCTTCTTGTAACATTGGTTTGGATTAAAATTGTATATATTATTTTGAAGTAACTTGATTGCCACTCAAACTATTCCTCGTGGATTTGACCTGGACACCAAAGTTGGGTAAATATATTGATGATGACCGCCTTGCACTTAAATTGACGTGTTAGTTGATCTTTATCAGCTAGTCATTTTAGAAAGGTTTGGGGACCAAGGTGAGTCTTAGTTCTTCTTTTCACTCGAAGTCGGATGGGTAAGCAGAAAGAACTATTCAAACATTGGGGAAATGCTTCATGCTTGTGTTATTGACTATGGTAGTAGTTAGGTTGAGCATTTACCTCTTGTAGAGTTTCCTTACAATAATAGTTATAGTTCTAGCATTAGGATGGATCTATTCAAGGCTTGTATGGTAGGATGTGTAGATCTCCTATTGGGTGGTTCGAGGTTGGCGAGGCAGAGATGTTTGGCCCAAATTTGGTTTGCCAAGCCCTGAAAAAGGTAAAGGTTATTTGGGATAGACTTATGGCCACCTAAAGTCACCAACAGTCCTATGAATATGTGAGGCAAAGAGAGTTAGAGTTTGAGGTTGGGAATAGGGTGTTCATATAGGTGTCTCCCATGAAGGGAGTGATGCGGTTTGGTAAAAAGGGGAAGCTCAGTCCCAGGAATATCGATCCTTACTTAGTTTTAAGAAGGGTTTGTAATGTTGTGTATGAGTTAGAGTTTCCTTCTAGTTTTAGCTCTATTCACTCGGTATTCCATGTTTCTATGTTGAGGAGGTGTGTGGGTGACCTGTCTCAAATCGTGCCTATTAAGGATATTGGTATTTCAGATTCGTTGTCTTATGAGGAGGTCCCGGTTGATATCTTGGATCGACGAGGTCATTGGTTGTGGACCAAGGATCTAGCTTTAGTTAAGGTTCTATAGAGGAACCACAAGGCCGAAAAGTCTACTTGGGAAGCAGAAGAAGACATGAAGTCCAAGTATCCATTCCTATTTTCTTCTCCCAAAATTCATGCAGAAGGTATGCGTTCTTTATCATACTTTTGTTTTCAAACTTTGTTAATAGAAAGATTGACTTCATTCCATTTTTGTTTTCTAACTTAGTTAAAGGTTAGAGTTGAGGTGGTGGGGTATAAATCATGCTTGTCATGCCTTGTCCTATCATTCGAGGAATAATGATCCAAGTGGGGGACAATTGAAACACCCCGGGTTTTAATCCTTAGAAAATTTCTTGAGTTTGAGCTTTTAGACATCATGCTACTTGTGGGTACTTGTTGTATGAAGTTGTACAGTTTAGGGTCCTCAACTTGTATGATAATTAATATGGTCTAGAGTGCATTCTTTCCAAGGTGCGAAAGGGCATCATTATAAGACTCATATAGAGGTGTTACGAGTTAGGTCAGCCACTCGTATGTTGCTCAATGTGTATAGCTTAGAGGATTCTTTCGAGGGTACTGGTTATGGGTACTTGTCGTATGATTTGGTATGAGTTGGTCCTTGGGGGTTGTATGTTGGATAGTCTTGAAGTCCAACATTCTTTCTAGGGTATGAGTGGTGTGTGCCACTCGTATAATTGTGTACAAGTTGGGGGGGGGCAGTCATACCCTCCTGGATGCATTTTTCAGCATTTAACCAGAGGGGTATTCTGACATTTCCCGTCTTTCCCAACTTAAAACCTAGTGTTATAACTTCCTTAGATCATCATTATCTATCAAAAAACACATTCATTAGACTCCAAACACTCCTAAATTCTCAAGGTTAAGAACACTTAGAATTTTCATCAAGCATATTACTTGGGGCTTTCAAGGGTGACTTCTCTCCATCTTCTTTGGTATCTAAGGCATGTTACTCCTCCCTCATTGTTAGTTCAAGTAAAAAAATATTTTAAAAAATGGTTTTCATAACATTATTGTGTGTTTGTGTTGGTTTTGGATTATATGTTGGGGGTTTAGGTTACTAATGATTGGATAAAGTTTTTCCGATGTTTTTATGGTTTTTATGTTAAAATTATGGAATTGAACATGTGGTTGCATGAGAATGGTCAATTGGTACTTTGTTTTGGTTTTGGAAACTATATGCCCTCAGTATGTTTGTTAAAATGCCTATGTGAATGGTTTTATCACATGGTTTGACTTTTATTGAAACTACCACATTGCATAATATTGTTATGGAACCGAATGGTTTAAATTATTTTAAATGATTCGGTAAGCCCTTGGTGACCATGGTTTTGGTAAATTGGAAATCATGTGGGGTACATGAGAATCCCTTTAGTGTTGGCTAATGATATTACTTGCAAGCTATAGTCGGTATGATGATACCACTTCTTATATCCTTGGTTAATAAGATATGGAATTGGTGGTTTGGTTGTATGCTAATTGTTTTAATTAGGAAATAATAGTGGGTTGTGATAGCTAACCATGATGGTGTGAGTCCAATGAACGGACTTTGGAAACTGATGTTTGCTGATATGAGGATTAGTCATGGCGATCAAATAATTGTTGGGTACATGAGAATCCCCTAAGTTATACTTGTATATATGTATCATGGAGGGTGAAGGGTACACAGGAATCCCCTGTCCCTATGATATCTCCGGTTTGTGCGGCTACACATATTGGGCTCATCTAGGGGATAACACTGGACCCATATAACCCATGGGTGGTTTTTGTATTGTCAAGATATAAAACCTAAGTAAAAGTTTTTAAATGCATGCAAAACTCAGTTCCCTTCCCCAACATGGATTATATATATGTATAGATGTGGTTGCATATGGTTATTTACTTGGTTCTAAATTCTGGCATTATTTTATCCTTACTCCTGAGTACATGCTAGCATTCACCTGCTAACCTATGTTTGGGCACTGTATCCTCACGCGATGCAGGAATTGGCCATACTACTTCTCCTGCTCGGTTATTATATTCGGGGTTATCTTGTGTTGGATTGAAGTGGTGAGCTTCCATACTCCGGAAGGCTCTATTTAATGTTATTGACTTTTCTAAATACTTTTGTTATTTCTTAGACATTGGTTTTAGCTGTGGTCGGGGACATGTCCTGACCGGGTATTGTTTTACTTTTGAATAGTGGATTTATAAGACTACATTGGGTTGATACAAGTGGTGTCGGCATTGGTGTTAGACTTGCCAATGGTATTGGTATTGGGGGCTTACACCATTTGACTGTATTTGATTTGTGATTGTTCCATTTCTTATATTATATATATATATTCAGGATTCATCCAAGATTGGGTGTAGGGTGGTTATGGTTGGGTATTAGCGGTGGTCTCTGGTCCCGGTTGGGCTTGAGGCGCCAGAAACAACTAGGACCTGGATCGGTTCGTGTCACCCAATGGAGAGATATTGGGTGATCCAGTCCTCTTCACATGCAAGAAATAGGGTACTCTCAGAATGTCTATAGACTAAAGATAATTAAACAGGGTTGCCATCATGAACAAGTATCCCATTTCTAGAATCAATGATTTGTTCAGTCAACTTTAGGGTGCCCGGTGGTTCTCCAAGTTTCACCTTACGTTGGGATACCATCATCTGAAAGATAGGGAGCAAGACATTCCAAAAATAGTCTTTCAAATGAGGTATGGTGTAATACCCCGATCGTTCCTTAAGCCTAAATCTGTCTTTTGAGTGGATAGGGGTGGCTTCCAAAGTGATTGATGTTTATATTGTGTTGTATTTCTCTAATTTCTACTTTTTTTCATGTAGAGCATTGAATAAGATTTTCATTGATACCAATTTCATCAAAATCCGACATCAGACGAGGAAGTTATGGCTGTTTTAGTAAGCGATGACGAAATTGCCCAGGCCTGATGGTAGACCTGAAGGACCTCCAAGTTCTTGGTGGACTGTCAATTGTCCCATCAAGCCAAGGTAGTAATCCCTTTTTCTGGCCATCGTGCGACGGAAAAAATGGTGGGCCGCCAAAAATCTTGACAGACCATCAAGAGGATCATCAAATCGAGGCAGAATATCCTATTTCTTGCCCCCAAGTGACGGACGATCTAGTGGACCGTCAGTTTCCTAACGGATCGTCACTTTGACCATCACGTCGAGGTAGAATGTCCTAGTTTTGGCACTCGAGAGACAGACGATCTAGTGGACCGTCAGTTGCTCTGACTGGCCGTCAGTTCGATCGTCACAGACCCTGATCAACAATTTTCAACTCTTTTTAAAAGGGAATTTTGGTCTTTTCCGTTCATTTTGGTTTTTTATATATATATATCCAAGTGGAGGAGAGAAGATCATTTTTCTCTCATTTCTCCTCCAAAATTCTCTAGAAACTAGGGTTTCTTCCAAAATCCTAAATCAAATCATCTCCAAGAAATTCAAGAATATTCCAAAGATTTCACCAAGTTGTTCAAGAATTAAGTTCTCCAAGAGAAAGGCATCAAGAAACTTATCTCAAAAGTGTAAAGAAAAGTTACCAATCAAGCTTGTTTATCTTAAAAATCATAACACAAGGTATGCGGGGTTTTGAACAAGAGCATTTCTTTCGTTCTTGTGCTCAAAGCTTTGATTTTTATTATGGATTTATATGATTTTTCAAGTGGGTTTATACCCAAATTACTTCATCATGAGATTATGTGAATATAAATCGTTCAAGCTTTGTTATACATGATTATTTTACAATTTTCAAGTTATGACTTGATATTTAATATTGTGAATTTCAAGTTTCTACCGTGAGTTGGTGTTTCAAGTGTTTTCAAGATATATGTAAGGCTTTAAGCTTCCTTATGACAAATTGGATTATTGATTCTTGAGAATTGAGTTGTTACAATGAGTCTTGATATTTCCTCAAAGTTATTGATGTTTCCATGACTTAATGAATTGATGCATTTTGATATTGAGAAAGATTGATTTGATTTGAGTCGAGTTAGGAATCCACAAATTGATTATGATTTGATAAATGAGAAAAAGATTTGATTTGGTCTTCATGATAGACCCTTGTGATATTTGTGGTGGATTTCCTAACGCGTTCTGAGCTTGTGTCTGTGAGTATTATTTAGAACCGAGCGGAAAATGTGGTATTTCCTTCAAAACTACGTGCCACCGTAGGATTGATGTTGATAATTATGGGCCGGAGGCCGAGTATGAGATTGTGATCACTAAATTTAGGTTGTACTCCCTGGCAAGAGTACGACGCTCTCGCCAATGTGGGGTTCTCTCCTTAGGAGGGCAAACATTGGACTCTATGTAGCTCACATAGTTTATGTCGGTTATAAGAATCTCACATTTCCATAAGAGTCGAGTTTCTTAAATTACAGAGTCACTCCGAGTCTTGAGTTGAAGAGTTGAGTTTTTTATGATGATTTATGAGGTTTTTATCATATGATTTATTTACAATGAGATCTTGAAAAGTATGTTTCTATTTAACTCAAACCAAGTGAGCTATCATTGTACATATGCATATTTTCATGAAATTGATGATGATATTTACATTGTTACATGCACCCCCATACTCAGTACATTCCAAAGTGCTTACCCACATATTTTTCTATGGGCTATATTTTCTCGTAATGTAGGTTCAGGTACTCAGTCGCGTTAGCGATATTCGGGTGCCTCTTTTCGTCTGTTCAGTGGTAAGTCCTCATGGTTCGAGGACCGTATTTATATTTTATGATACCGTTTTGTTGTTATGGCTTTCAGTACTGTTTGAGTCAGTTGGGGGGGTGTCCCAATGTCTCCTTGATTTTGATGTATAGAGGCTTTGTCAGACTAAAAGGTGGGTATGTATAGAATTTCAATATTTTGGATTGTATAGGACAGTTTGTTATCTTATTCCAGTATGTTTATGATATGTCATTCTCTTTTATATTAGCACGACTATTGTCAAAGTGAGTTCTAGAAGTGATGGCAGGTTTACAGGGTTAGCTTGAGGCCGCGTGTGGCCTTAAGAACCATGTCACATCTCGGGATGGTATCTTGGGGCATTACATATGGCCCTTTTGAGTTTGTGATTATGTCGTTTGGACTGACAAATGCTCTTACAACTTTCATGGATTTGATGAACAGGATGATCAAGCAGTACTTGGATATGTTTGTCATCGTCATCATAGATGACATACTGGTGTATTCCAGGAGAAAGAAGGAGCATGCAGACTATTTGAGAATAGTACTACACACCCTTAAGGACTGTCAATTGCATGCAAAGTTTGGTAAATGTTAATTTTAGTTGGAATCTATTATCTGTTTGGGGCATGTTATTTCAAGGGATGGTATCTATGTATATCCTCAGAAAACTAAAGCAGTGAAGCACTAGCCTAGACCTATCACTCCATCCGATATCCGGAGCTTTTTGGGTTTGGCTGGATATTATAGAATTTTTTTTGAGGGGTTGTCCTCTATAGACTTACCATTGACTAAGCTAACCCAAAAGAAGGTGAAGTTTATATGGTCGGATAAGTGTGAGAAGAGTTTCCAAGAGTTAAAAGACAAATTGACTTCGGCACCAGTGTTACCTTTGCCAAAAGGTTTAGAAGGATTTATGGTGTATTATGATACTTTCAGAGTTGGGTTAGGGTGTGTATTGATACAAAATAGGAAAGTGATAGCTTACGCATCTAGGCAACTTAAGGATCAGAAAAATAATTACCCAAATCACAATTTGGAGATAGCTGTTGGGGTTTTTACTTTGAAAATTTGGAGGCACTATCTTTATGGTTTGAATGTTGATGTTTTCACTGACCATAAGAGTCTTTAGTACATATTTTCTCAAAGGGATCTGAATCTTCATCAGAGAAGGTGGTTGGAGTTGTTAAAATATTATGATGTGAATGTTCTCTATCATCTGGGTAAGGCGAAAATAGTGGCAGACGCACTAAGTAGACTGTCCATGGGTAGTGTGTCTTATGTGAGGAAGGATAAAGAGAGTTGGCTAAAGAAGTGCATATATTGGCTTATTTTGGCATATGTTTGCTTGAGACTGATGATGGGAGAGTTAGTTCAGAACGATTTGGAATCATCTTTGGTAGTGGATGTGAAGGAGAAACAACAAAATGATCCCATACTTAGCTAGATATTGGAGGTATTTCAACAACATAAGGTTGCGGTTTTCTCCCGAGGGTGAGATGGATAAAGGATACCTGCCGAGGCTCATGGTTTGGGGTATTCCATTCGTTTGGGTGCTACTAAGATAGACCGTGACTTACAAGAAATTTATTGGTGGAATGGTATTAAGAGAGACATAGCTGAATTTGTAGCAAAGTGTCCAAATTGTCAGCAAGTTAAGGTTGAACACCAAAGACCGGGTGGTATGTTTAAAGATATCAATATCCCCACTTTGAAATAGAAAGTAGTGAATATGGATTTCGTCACAGGGTTGCCTCATATAATACGTTAGAATGATTTAATTTGGGTCATAGTAGATCGAATGACTAAGTTTTCTTATTTCCTACCTATTAAGACTTCAGATACCGCGGAGGACTATGACAAGATGTACGTTCACGAGTTAGTGAGACTTCATGGGATACCCTTTTCCATTATTTAAGATAGAAGCACGTAGTTCACTTTGCCGTTTTGGCAATCTTTTCAGAAGGTCCTTGGTATAAAGGTTAAGATTAGTACTTAATTTCATCCGCAGATCGATGGTCAGGCTGAGCGCATAATTCAGACATTAGAAGACATGTTGAGGGATAATGTCTTAGAATTTAAAGGAAGTTGGGATGTTCATCTAACTTTGATTGAGTTTGCATATAATAATAGTTATCATGCTAGTATTCAGATGGCTCCATTTAAAGTATTGTATGGGTGTAGGTGCAGATCACTTGTAGATTGGTTTAAGCTTGGTGAAGCAAGGATGCATCCTTGATAGGTTTGGATTCTGTTCTTGAAGTTATGGAAAAGGTTCAGTTGATTCGTGAGAGATCTAAAACTGCTTAGAGCTGTCAAAAATCTTATGCTAATGTAAGAAGAAGAGAGCTCAAGTTTGAAGTAGGCGATTGGATATTCTTGAAGGTATCCCCTATGAAGGTATTAATGAGATTTTGAAAGAAAGGGAAGTTGAGTCCGTGATTTGTTGGTCCCCATGAGATAGTGAAGTGTGTAGGAGAGGTTACTTACGAATTGAGACTTCCGTCAGAGTTAGTTGCAATTCACCCAGTGATCCATATTTTAATACGTAAAAAGTATATTGGAAATCCATCCTTAGTAGTTCCCCTAGAGAGTATTGGGGCCAAGGATAATTTATTATATGGGGAGATTCCTGTAGAGATACTTGATAGGAAGGTCCGACGGCTAAGAAATAAGGACGTTCCATTGGTAAAAGTTCATTGGAGAAACTAATTGGTTGAAGGGGCCACTTTGGAATCTAAAACAGACTTGAAACCAAAGTATCCTCATCTTTTTCCTCCAATTCAGTTCTTGCCTAAAGTAAAGTGTTATTTCCAGCAAATTCTTTCTCCTTAAGTCCGTTAATGTGCTCCTATATCATATTTTATGTTGTGAGAAGTTGAATCCTTATGATAGTTGTAAATCTTGAGTGTAAATTCAGTGTGGGGGTGTTAAATCTTGTCCAAATTCCAATCCTGGATGAACCATATTCGAGGATGAATGATTCAAAGGAGGATATACTATAATACGTCGTGTCTGGGAACTACTGTACATCGTGCGACTCATTTTCTTGAGTCGTACATATATCATATGACTCTTATATAGGAAGTCATACCCATATCAGTATGGGGTGATGTAGGTTCTATCTAAGGTATGAGTTGACCCTAGAAGTTTTCAAGAAAGGTACGAGTCTTATGAAGTGGAGTCGTAAGTACAACAAAATAGTTTCCTTAAGGTTCTGTCAAAGATACAGTTAGTTGTTCCCAAATCGTATAGACAAGTAATGAGTCATAAGATTTGACTCTTGTGTTGATTAGAGTGTGATACCTTTGTCACTCTCAAGCTTATGAGACATAAATTCCAAGTCGTACCCTTCCACATGAGTCATTTGGTAGACATGCAAGAACTGATGTTCAATTTTTATAAAGTTTAGCTAAGGTTTTTTTTTTCTTTTCCTCTCTTATAACTTGCACCCACGACCTATAACCCTCAGAGAGGCATTATTTTCCTCTATTCCTCAAACAAATAACAACACTTACCTCCTCCTATATTCAAGAATATCAATATTAGGGTTCATCTCACACAAATTCATTCTTCAAGTCTTAAGGTTCCAAACACTCTTCACTAGTCAAGACAAATTCAGGTATATGGGGTTTATGAACAAGGTTATTCTTTCATCCCTGTGCCCAAAAAGTAGGATTTAAAGATTGAATTTACTTGTTTTGAACTAGGGTTCCTACCCAAATAACTATATTCTTGAAGTGTGATATTACCATGAGATAGAAAGCTTTAAGTGTATAAAGATTTACTTATATCCATGTTTTGACTCATAAGATTCATATTATGATTTGAATTCTATTATCTTGACTGGGATATTGTTGAAAGATTTCATGATGAGTATTTAGTATAATGTTTTGTTATGAATTTCTATGAATTATATAATGAATTCCAAGTCCTAAGTACAAGTATTGAGTTTACAAGAAGATTATTCTCTTAAGCTCCATTGATAAATTTTATGACAAGATTTAAAGCAAAGATTGAACTTTTGATCCTAAGATAAGATATGAAATCCATAATTGTTCATCCTGATTATGAGTTAAAGAAAGATAAGCATAACTATTTTTCAGTCTATAAACCCTTATGCTATTTTAAGGTGGATTTCTTAAAGTATGCGCAGGTAAGTATTCTGGGATTAGTAGTTAGCACCGAGAAGGAAATTTCGATGAGTGTATCCTAAATTCCTAGAAACTATGAACCATCATAGATTAAGATTTTTTCCAATATGGATGAAGTACAATGATCACTTAAGATTAAGGTTATATTTCAATGGCAAGGGTAGAACAGCTCTCCCCAATGTGGGTAAGACGTTGGACTCCATGGTAGCTCACATGACTTATGTCAGTTATAAGAAACTCCAAAAAGAAAGAATAAAAAGTAAAGCTTCTGGAAACTAAGTGTAATCGCTCACAAAGTAATTATTACGCTTCATTAGTCATGCTTATGATCTTGCAACCTTTTGTTTAATAGGTGAGTCATTTATACTTAGCATGTATTATTTGAAAGTTTATATGAATATTCAGTTATTGTTTTACTTATGCATTCACCCCTACATACTCAGTACATTCCAGAAGTACTGACCCACATATATGCCTATGTGCTATATTGTCTTAAAATATAGGTTCTGGTGCTCATTTTCAGCATCACAATTGACTACGTGCATCATCACCTACATCCTGACTGTTGTTGAGTCCTCATAGTTCGAGGATCTAGTTTATCAGACTTTTGTTCGTTGATGAAAGCAGTTTAATTATTTGATTTTGATTTAAGTTTGGGTCAACTGGGGTCTAATATAGTGGCTGTCTAGTCATCAATAGAGGATCGCCAAACATTTTATGATTAAGTTTAAAGAGTTTTTCAAATATTTCCAAGTTAAAGACTTTTAGTTAAGATATAAATTCATTTACCTTCATATTCTAATATGCTAATTCTCTTTTCATAGGATTTTCAAGTAAGTAGGAATTATGGGTTAGCTTGGGACTATTCTTAGTTTTGAGAACCGTGTGACATCTAGGGATCCTTCCTGGGCATTACACATGAATAATCATCTTATAATTGAGTAGGTTTATTCTTGATTATAATGTTTGGTTGTTCATATATTCTTGTTATTACTATTTTAGTGATTTGCGACCTCTAGGATAAACTTCTATTTATATTGTGAACTTGGAAGGAGGAATGTGACGACCTAATTTCTTAAGTCATGATGGCACCTACTATAACCCACCAATAGACAAGACAAACCTATAATCTAGAATGAATAGTTATGGACTACTCAATATGCAAAGAAAAGAATTGCGAAATCGATGAAATAAAGAAGAATTACAAAATATAATCCCAAAACCTGGTGGTATTAGTACAAGAGCTTCTACAATATTAAGATTTTGAAGTGAAGTACAAATGGATACGCTGATATAACTTATATTCGAATAGAACATAGAGAACAATCTAATACATAAAAGAGAGGTAGAAATACTCCAAATGTCAGGAGCTCACTGTAGTCTCTAAACCATAGCTGCTCTGCATGACTCACACATCAACAACAATAACACGTACTTATGATCTTCAGGCTGCAGAAGTGTAGTATGAGTACCAAATAAATAGTAGTTAGTAGGAAACTAAAAATAGTGATCTAAAGATAATGCAGATATATACAACATATAAATGGAATGGAAACTACACGTAATGTTCAGAAACCACATAATACAAACAATGAGATGATAAGGATAACCTATACTATTCATGTCCAAGAGACTTAACATATTAAGGCTAAGGAAATAATAAGGGTGTACTATCATATTCCAACCATACTTAGGAATATCAACATTATACCATATATCCTTGTCCAATATACAAATAAGGGATGACAAAAAGATATATAGCACTATACAAGGCCAAGAAATAAAAGTACAATCTGGACAAATATACCAAAGGATATACGGTAGCACCATATCTACATATAGATAAATATACACACATATATATATAAGGTCAATTTGAAGCACAACCTCAAATATTATATTTTTATTTTAAGGCCTCATTATAATCCTTTCAGGATTTAGACTAACAAGCTTAGGGTTTCTAATCCATTTATCACATAATGGATTTAATCATGCATAGTAATAAAATTGTAAGATAGAAGACATTAGAATCATACCTCAAATCTCGATACTAAATCATTGACCAATATTTCATAACTAGACATAACAATGATCATAACAATGATGATAACAATATCAGTAACAAAGCGAGTAACCAACTATTCCGGACAATCAAACCCTTATCCGAGCCTATGAGTACCCCCGCTGCCCAGGCTTAGAAGGTTCAATCAACATACAACAACACAAGGAATAATTATAGCCCATATCTATGTATCCGTCCCATACTAACTAATAGACATAGGCACATATATGTGATAGGAAAGGTAAATGAAAGTATTAATGCAAAAAAAATCACATTACCATAACTATCATCATCATCGCTATTCTCCGGCCTCGTCGGGTATCATCACATAGTCATAATATCCTTCAGCATTATTGGGCACCATCACATCATCATAATATGCTCCGGGCTTGAAGAGCATAATCATATCATCACAATATCCTCCTTACTTTCTAGGTATCATCACAATATCACAATATCCCCCGGCCTTTTCGGGTATCATCATATTATTATAATATCCTTCGGCCTTGCCGGGTTTCATCATATCATCATAATATGCAAATCAATGTAAATAATAGAAAGCGAGTCTCACAAGAGCTAAAGTATAGTTCAATCCCTATAATGGCTAAAGTAAATGACAATCCCCACGAGGGCTAAAGTATAGTGCAAGCCCCACGAGGGCTAAAGTAAATGACAAGCCCCACGAGGGCTAAAGTAAATAATCATGAGAAGAGATGCAAGGTAGTGTATATTTCCATTATTCATAGTTCATCTTCAATATCACATCAATAATAAGTATATATAATAATAGGTGCACAGACTCAAGCCGTGTCAAAAAGAGTGTAAATTTGTAAGGTTGATTCCCAGAGTGAACTTTGGGACTAAATCATTATAAAGTGTAGAAAGGGTCAAAATATCTTACGAGCAAAGTTATAGGAGTGTCAAATCATAGACCAAAATATACCTCAATTAATTCTTTAAATCATCATTATTATCCTCTTTTATTCATATACATTATTCATTTAGTTCGACAATCATTATTGTGAAAAAATCCATCTTAATGTAGAAAGTAGAATTTCGCCTTTATTTAATGGCAACAATAATAATATTATAGTCTAATAGGAATTGTATCAATATAATTGTAATTGTATAAATCATTGATACAACAATTATGAAAGTACCAAATCTATGCATGCCATCACTAGTATTCAAATATTAGAATCATAACATCATACCGCATCTTCTCTGTCCCATATAGGAGAGATGCGTATTTAAATATTCATATATTCATGAACAAAAACCGTATCATTATAATACCTCATACTTTTTCCTAGCTTGAAATCATCTCAAGAATGTTAGAAACTTACTTTGAAAGATGAATCCACTTTTGTACATGTGGTATTTTCATGATTTTTACTTTTTGTTATGTGGAAAATTCAATAAGATTTCCATCGATATAAATTTTACCTAAATCCAATAACCAGGTAAGAAGTTATGACTATTTCAAGCTCTTGTCGTAAAATAGTAGCATATTGGTCAATGCGCGCCGCGCCACAAGCTAAAATGGCAATTTTCCTTTTCCAGTGTCTTACCGCGATTTTCTCTGCGTCGTGCCAAATTTCTAGGTCACAAAAGAAGGGGAAATTCCATGGATCCATGTCGTGCCATCCCTTAATTTTCCAATTGTCAAAATCCAGTGACACGGCGCGATAGCGACGCGTCGCGCCACGGGTCCAATTCGGAAAATTTTCACTGAAATTAAATGACGCATCCAGGTTTAAAAGGGTCAACTTTTCACCCCAATTTAATCCCTTTAACATGTGATTCAGCCACTTTTCACCCAAAATATACTAGTTTATCTCAAGTTTCTCTCAAGAACAAGCTAGGTTTTTCATAGAAGATCCAATTTTAAGAAAGTTTCACCGTTAATCTTCACGAAATCACAAACTATGGTATGCATTGTATTCATTCATGGATTTCTTCCATCCATGAAGCTTAAGAACATTGTTTTATCTATATATCATGATATTAATGTTGTGGGTTATTTGTAATCATGTTGTTAATGATTGATTTCAAAGTTGGAATCTTTGTGTGTTTATCATGATATTATGTTACCATGCAAGATAAAATCCATGAATTTAGTTTCTTATGATGTGTAATTTGATGAATTCACTTATGACCTAAGTTCTGCATGCAAGGTGGTTGATAAAATTCTTGAAAAAGTAGAAATCATGCTTTATAGCTCAAGACATAAGATAAATGTGACATGCTTGTCATCCTCCTATGTTTGAATGATTTCTATACTATGATTGTGAAATGTGTATGTTGTTGGAATGGACATGATATTAGAATATGAGATTATGAAATGATTATCAGCATTCTCGTCTATGTTAGATAGTCTAATAGCCCTATACTTTGTGAAATCCATAACTTATTAAATTATGTATTGTTAATGTGGGTCTTGTTCTTGATAAAGTCATGCTTAATCAATTCCTTTCTATAGAGTCCTGGGGGTACTTTTACCTAAAATATTAGCTGTGTTCCTAGAGCCATGCCATGTTTTCATGATACTCTCAATCATGCTATGATCCTCAGACTTCAGAAAGTCTTATGTCTCAGGAAATCTCCATAATCTCATGAACTCAGTCAGTTGTCAGATATTAGAAGTATTTCATCAGTCAAAAGAATTTAGTAACTTAGTCCATGTTCAGTTTAGTAAATCATATGCAGTGTCTATTCAGACGGGAGTAGAAATTAGCACCGAGCGAACCCAAGGATGGGAACTCACCTGTTATCTGAGGGTGTGAATATTAGAAGCAATCCTTGCATTCCTGAACTATAAAGCCAACATAGGTTGACAAATAATAGGCTACTATATGAGGGTAGATGAGGTGGCTTAGACTGCTATATGAGGGTTCCCACCATTCTCACTAAAGTTACCAGTTATATTAGGGTCACTCACATGTTTTCCTTACAAATCGTGTGTTATTGACACCCTTCCAATTAGGGCATATATTGGACCTCAATTCAACTGTAATGCATCATTTGGGGAATGTTGGTTAGATGACTAACAACCATAGTCTCAGTATCAGTTTCAGTAAAAGAACTCAGATAGTTCTTCAGAATTCAGGACTATCAAGTACAATCAACTCAGATACAGTATGGAACTCAGCTAGTTCCATCAGATTTAGGACTGTCAGATAAAGTCATTTATGTTATCAGTTATCAAAATTTAGTCATTAGTCATGTTAGTCATCAGCATACTCATGTTATCACGATTTCATACATAGTTACTATGTATGCATGCATGTATTCTCACGTTCATATTAGTCAGTTAGCCAGTATTGTTCATGCATATGAACCCCATACATTCAGCCTACCTTATGTGTATAACAGTACATTCAAAGTACTGACGCATTTGGACTATGGTGTCATGAGCTCCAGAGTATCAGTAGACTCCAGATATTAGCAGTCAGAGTTAGCAGTGAGTCCTCATCCTTCAGGGATATGATTATTTCCCTATTATCTTATTGATTAGTTTATTAGTTGGGGATGTATCCCATAAACTTCTTACTCAGACATTTTAGTTAGTTATAGGATTTCCAGACTATAGTATCTTCAGATAGCTTATTTAAGTTGTTTTGGGTATTTTATACCCCTCCCAGATATTTTATTTTTATCAGATACTATGTCTCTATTTTGAACCTTATGGCCTTTGAGTTCATGTTTCTGCATTATGAAGTATACAGGTACATATATCAATCATGGGTTAGCTTGTGGTCCTTCGGGGTCATGAACACTATGTAGCATTTTGAGTATCAGATTTGGGGCGTTACAACTTGGTATCAGAGCCTAAGGTTCAATAGAGTTCTAGGAAGTCTGAAAGCCACATCTAGTAGAGTCTTGTACATGGGTGTGTTGCACGCCATATTTATGTGCAGGAGTATATAAGATGTTTTAGGAAGAGTTTCCCTTCTTTCAGTAGTCATGTCGTTCTAGTGAGCATAATCTCAATCTAATCTCTCAGTCTAATCCATTTCTCCTCCTTATTTCAGAATATGCCTCCCAAGAGAAGAACCCAGCCTGTCCAAGATGATTCCTTGGACGAATATGTTTCTCATTCAGAGTTCAAGGTCGCATTCACTACTCTTGCTCAGTCAGTTTCTGCTCATAATGAACAACCAACTGTCATTCCAGACAACCCATTGGCCAATTTAGCGGCAGCTAGGATTCAGGATTTCACCCGAATGAATCCTTCATCCTTTCTTAGGTCTAAGACAGACAATGACCCTCAAGAATTCCTAGATCAGGTGCAGAAGGTTATAGACATAATAGGGGTTACGTCTAGTGAGAGTGTGAGATAGTTGCATATCAATTATAGGATATGGCTCATACTTGGTTCAAGCAGTGAAAGTCAGAGAGGGCAGACAATGCAGGGTCAGTTGAGTGGGAGGAGTTTTCTTCAGCATTCCTTGATAGATTCTTTCCCCTAGAGCTTAGAGAAGATAAGGTACTAGAATTCATCAACCTCAGGCAGGGAAATATGACAGTGAAAGAGTATTTTCCTAAGTTTACTCAATTAGACAGATAGACCTCTCTTGTGGCTGTAGATAGTAGGGCAATGATGAGTAAGTTTATTTCAAGGGTGAATGATAGTGTGGTTAATGTGTGTAGATCTGCTATGCTGAATAGTGACATGACTTTAGCCATGCTCTTAAATCATGCTCAGCAGATAGAAGAGCAGAAGATTAACATGAGGGAGAAGCAGAATTAGAGAGCAAAGATAGGTAGTTTCAACTTTTCTCAGCCTAAGTCAGAAGGAGGAAACTGTTCTCAATTTCATCCTAAGACACCAGTTCCTTCTCCTTCTTTATCCAGTGCTCTAGTTCCTAAGTTAAGAGAGGGTAACAAAGATGAAGCGCTAGGCTCTAAGTGCTAGGATAGTGTTAGAAGTTCCCACACCGATCCTCTTTGCCAGACTTATGGTAAGAACCATCAGGGTATTTACAGAGCTGGCAGTGGTATTTGTTTTAGATGTGGCAAGACAGGCCACAAATTTAGACATTGTCCTCATCCAGGTCCACAAGGTCAACAGAATTGCTCCTCAGCTCAGTCTGGTCACCCAAATCAGCAGGGTACCACCTCCAGTGCTACTAGTGGGCAATAGCCAAATCGTCTCTATATTCTTCAGTCTGGATAAGATTAGGAAAATTCTCCTGATGTGGTTACCGGTATGCTATAGATCTTTCATGTGTATGCTTACGCTTTGCTAAATCTAGGAGCTTCTTTGTCTTTTGTCACTCCTTATATAGCAGTCGATTTCGGAGTCAGTCCTAAAATTCTAGCAGAGACTTTTTCTGTCTCCACCCTAGTAGGTAAAACCATCATAGACCGGTGGGTATACAGGAACTGCCCGGTTATGATATCTCAGAAAGTCACCTTAGTAGACTTAGTCAAATTAGAGATGACTAATTTTTATTTCATTCTCTGCATGGATTGGCTTTATTCCTGTTATGCCACAGTCGACTACAGAAACAGGGTAGTGTAGTTTTAGTTTCCAAATAAAACCATCCTAGAGTGGAAGGGTAGTGTATTTACTTTTAGAGGTCAGCTTGTTTTCTACCTTTGAGCAGGGAAAATGATATCTAAAGAATGTGTATATCATTTTGTTTGAGTTAAGGACACTAGTTTCTAAAATCTCAGTCTTGAATCAACCCCATTAGTGAATGAATATTCAGATGTCTTTCCCGAAGATCTTCTAGGAATTCCTCTCGAAAGGGAAATAGACTTCGGTATTGATCTTCTTCTAGATACTCAGCCTATCTCTATTCCGCCATATAGAATGGCACCAACAGAACTCAAAGAACTGAAAGAACAGTTGAAGGATTGCTTAGATAAGGGATTCATCAGACCCAGTATTTCCCCGTGGGGCACTCTAGTATTATTCGTATGCAAGAAAGATGGTTCTCTCAGAATGTGTACAGACTACTGTCAACTCAATAAGGTCACATTCAAGAACAAGTATTCTCTCCCCAGAATCTATGACTTGTTTGACCAACTTTAGGGTGCCATTTATTTTTCTAAGATAGATCTCAGATCCAGCTATCATCAGCTCAGAGTTAGGGAATGTGACATTCTAAAAATTGCTTTCTGAACTCGGTATGGTCACTTCAAATTTCTAGTCATGTCATTTGGTCTTGCCAATGCCCCAGACGTTTTCATGGACTTGTAGAACTGTATGTTCAAGCAGTACTTGGACATGTTTGTCATAGTCTTTATAGATGATATTCTGGTTTATTCCCGCAGTGAGCACGATCATGCAGACCATCTCGGGATAGTACTTCAGACTCTCCGAGATCATCAGTTATTCACCAAATTTAGTAAGTGAGAGTTTTGGCTAAGGTAAGTAGCATTCCTTGGTCACATTATTTTCGGTGATGGCATTAGAGTTGATCCTCAAAAGAGCAAAGCAGTAAGAAATTGGCCTCACCCAGTCTCTTCATTAGATATTAGGAGTTTCTTGGGTTTGGCTGGCTATTATAGAAGGTTTTTTGAGGTATTTTATTTTATTTCATCCCCTATGTACATATTGACTCAGAAGAAAATCAAGTTTAAGAGGTTAGATCCTTGTGAGAAGAGTTTTCAGGAGTTGAAGACTCGACTCACCTCAACTTCAGTTTTAGCTCTTCTAGATGGTCCAGATGGGTTTGTAGTGTATTGTGATGCATACAGAGTAGGTTTGGGTTATGTCCTCATACAACATGGTAAGGTCATAGCCTACGCCTCCAGACAACTTAAACCCTATGAGAAGAATTATCCTACTCATGATCTTAAGTTAGCCGCCGTAGTCTTTGCCTTGAAAGTTTGGAGGCATTATCACTACGGAGTTCATGTAGATGTCTTCACAGATCATAAGAGTCTTCAGTATGTTTTTTCTCAGAAATATCTAAATCTTCATCAGAGAAGGTGGTTAGAGCTCTTGAAAGATTATGACATGAGTGTCCTCTATCATCCGGGCAAGGCCAATGTAGTGGTCAACGCTCTTAGTAGACTGTCTATGGGTAGTGTTAATCATGTGGATGATAGTAAAAATAAGTTATCTCAGGAAGTACATCAGCTTTCTAGACTAGGCATTCACTTAGTTGATACAGATAAGGGTGATATATGAGTTCAGAGTAGTTCAAAATCATCTCTAGTTTCTGAGGTGAAAGAAAAGCAAGATAGAGATCCCAACCTTATCAAGTTAAAGGAGTCAGTTCAGGATTAGAAAGTAGAGGTTTTCTCCAAAGGAGGGATAGTATTTTGCGTTGTTAGGGATGTCTCTGTGTTCTAAGTATAGATGACTTAAGGCAGTGAATTCTTGTAGAAACGCATGGTGCGTGATACTCTATTCATCCAGGGGACACAAAGATGTCCCATGACTTACGGGAAGTCTATTGGTGGTGTGGGATGAAGAAAGATATTTCAGAGTTTGTGGCTAAGTGCTCTACATGCCAGCAGGTTAAGATAGAGCATCAAAAGCCTAGTGGTCCTATGCAGGAGTTCATTATGCCTACTTGGAAGTAGGAAGAAGTGAACATGGACTTCATGATGGGTTTGCCTCAAACTCGTTATCAGCATGATTCAGTCTGGGATATTATGGACAGAATGACCAAATCAGCCCATTTCCTTCTAGTCCATACCTCTTATTCAACTGAGGATTACGCCAAACTCTACATCAGGTAGTTGGTCAGATTGCACAGTGTTCCGCTATCTATTATCTCAGACAAAGGTACCCAGTTCACCTCTAATTTCTGGAAAGCATTCCAAAAGAGTCTTGGTACCCAAGTTTATCTCAGTACAGCCTTCCATCCTCAGATAGATGGTCAAGCTGAAAGGACCATTCAGACTCTAGAAGTTATTCTAAGGTCATGTGCAATTGATTTCAAGGGTAGTTGGGATGACCGCTTGCCCTTGATTGAGTTTGCATACAACAACAATTATCATTCCAGTATTCACATGGCTACATTCAAAGATCTCTATGATAGGATATGCAGATCTACAATTGGTTGGTTTGAAGTTAGTGAGGCCTCAGTTATAGGACCCAACTTTGTATTTGATGCCTTAGAAAAAGTCCAGTTGATTCGAGAAAGACTCCGGGCTGCTCAGAGCCGACAAAAGTCTTATGTAGATGTTTGTAGAAAAGATCTTGAGTTTGATATTGGTGACTATATCTATCTAAATATCTCTCTGATTAAGGGATTGAATAGGTTCGGAAATAAAGGTAAACTCAGTCCCCTATATGTCAGTCCCTTCAAGATTCTCAGTCGATTCGTTAAGGTAGCTTATGAGCTCGAATTGAATTCATATCTATCCTCAGTTCATCCAGTCTTCCAGGTCTCTTTTCTCAAGAAGTGTATAGGTGACCCAATAGTTTTAGTCCCTATTCAGAGCATCAATATTCAAAACAACCTCTCTTATGAAGAGATTTCAGTCGAAATCCTAGACTATCAGACTCGTAGTTTGAGGAATAATGAAGTCCCTCGAGTTAAAGTTCTTTGGAAAAATTAGTTCGTTGAGTGAGCTACTTTGGAAGAAGAAGAAGATATGCGTACCAAGTATCCTTACCTCTTCTCCCCAAACTCAGATCAAGCTCAAGGTAATAGTTCTCCTTAAGCTTACTCAGTTTCATGTTTAGTGTTCATCACAGACTTGGTATCAATTACCATTGCATATTCAGTCATGCATTCATGTATCGGTTCATTTATATAATTATGCATCAGACCTTTATTCTCATTGGGAGAAACTTAGTTCCTCAGAACACCCTGTTATGCATTCATGAATCAGTTACATATGCATCAAATATGCATGTTCAGTATGCTATGTTAAGTTATCAGTCAGGTCAGTTATGAGATCATGTTCAAGTTATTAATGTTTAGTATGTACGTCGGTTATATTCTCCCCTTACTCTCATTTTCTTTCAAGGATAAATGTTCTCAATGGGGAGACATTGTAATAACCCATACTTTTTCCTAGCTTGAAATCATCTCAAGAATGTTAGAAACTTACTTTGAAAGATGAATCCACTTTTTTACATATGGTATTTTCAAGATTTTCACTTTTTATAATGTGGAAAATTCAATAAGCTTTCCATCTATATAAAATTTGCCTAAATCCGATAACCAGGTAAGAAGTTATGACTATTTCAAGTTCTCATCATAAAACAACGCCATATTGGTTAGTGGTGCGCCGCGCCACAAGATAAAATGGCAATTGTCCTTTTCCAGTGTCTCAGTGCGATTTCTTCCATGTCGCGCCAAATTTCCAGGTCGCAAAATAAGGGTCAATGTGATTGCTCCGCATCACGCCATCCCTTAATTTCCCAATTGTCAAAATCTAGTGACACAGCGCGATAGCGCCGCATCGCGCCAAGGGTCCAATTCAGAAAATTTTCACTGAAATTAAATGATGCGTCCAAGGTTAAAAGGGTCAACTTCCCACCCCTATTTAAGCCCATTAACATGTGATTCAACAACTTTTCACCCAAAATATACTAGTTTCTCTCAAGTTTCTCTTAAGAACAAGCTAGGGTTTTCATAGAAGATCCAATTTCAAGAAAGTTTCACCGTCAATATTCATGAAACCACGAACTAAGGTATGCGTTGTGTTCATTGATGGATTCCTTCCATCCATGAAGCTCAATAACCTTGTTTTATCAATAAATCATGGTATTTTTGTTGTGGGTTATTTGTAATCATGTTGTTGACGTTGATTGATTTCAAAGTCGGAATCTTTATGTGTTTATCATGATATTATGTTACCATGCAAGATAAAATCCATGAATTTAGTTGCTTATGATGTGTAATTTGATGAATTCACTTATTCCCTAAGTTGTGCATGCAAGGTGGTTTGATAAAATGCTTGAAAAAGTAGAAATCATGCTTTATAGCTCAAGACATAAGCTAAATGTGACAATCTTGTCATCCTCCTATGTTTAAATGGTTTCCATGCTATCATTATGAAATATGTATGTTGTCAGAATGTCCATGATATTAGAATATGAGATTATGATATGATTATCAGCATTCTCGTCCATGTTAGACAGTATGATAACCTTGTACTTCGTGAAATCCATAACTTATTAAATTATGTATTGTTGATATGGGTCTTGTACTTGATAAAGTCATTCTTCGTCAGTTCCCTTCTATTAAGTCTTGGGGGTACTTGTACCCAAAACATTAGCTGTATTCCTAAAGCCATGTCATGCTTTCACGAAACTCCCAGTGAAGCTATGATCCTTAGACTTCAGACAGTCTTATGACTCAGGAAATCTCCACGATCTTATGAACTCAGTCAGTTATCAGATATCAGTAGTATTTCGCCAGTCAATGGAATTCAGTAACTCAGTCCATGTTTAGTTTAATAAATTATGTTCAGTTTCTATTCAGATGGGAGTAGAAATTAGCACCGAGCGAACCCAATGATGGGAACTTACCTGTTATATGAGAGTGTGATTCTTAGAAAAAATCCTTGCGTTCCGTAACTATGTAGACAACATAGGTTGAGACATCATAGCCTGCTATATGAGGGTAGATGAGGTGGCTTAGCCTACTATATGAGGGTTCCCACCGTTCTCACTATAGTTATCTGTTATATTAGGGTGACTCACATGTTGTCCTTACCAGTGGTGCGGTATTGACACCCTTCCAATATGGGCATAGATTAAACCCCAATTCAACTGTAATGCATTATTTGGGGCATGTTGGTTAGATGACTACCTACCACAGTCTCAGTATCAGTCTCAGTAAAAGAACTTAGATAGTTCTTCAGAATTCAGGACTATTAGATACAGTCAACTCAGATATAGTACGAAACTCAGCTAGTTCCATCAGATTCAGGACTGTCAGATACAGTCATTCATGTTATCAGTTATAAAAATTCTGTCATTAGTTATGTTACTCATCAGCATACTCATGTTTTCACGATTTCATATATAGTTACTATGTATGCATGCATGTATTCTCACGTTCATATTAGTCAGTTAGCCAGTATTGTTCATGCATATGAACCCCATGCATTTAGCCTACCCCATATGAATACCAGTACATTCAAAGTACTGACGCATTTGCACTATGGTGTCTTATACCATAGGTTCAGAGATACGAGCTCCAGAGCATCAGTAGATTCCAGATATCAGCAGTCAGAGTTAGCAGTGAGTCCTCATCCTTCGGGGACATGATTATTTCCCTATTATCTCATTAATTAGTTTATTAGTTGGACTTAGTTGGGGACATGTCCAATCAACTCCTTACTCAGATAGTTCAGTCAGTTAGAGGCTTTCCAGACTACAGTATGTTCAGATAGCTTATTTCAGTTGTTTTGGGTATTTCATACCCCTCCCAGATTTTACATTTTTATCAGATACTATATCTCAGTTTTGAACCTTATGCCCTTTCAGTTCATGTTTCTGCATTGTGAAGTATTTTATGCAGTATACAGGTTTAAATAATAGTCATGGGTTAGCTTGTGGTCCTTCGGGGTTATGAGAACTGTGTAGCATTTCGAGTATTAGATTTGGGGTGGTACAATCATTCACTAGGATAATTACTTCCCTAATATCCGACTCATATCATAATATGACGTTTGTCTCAATAATCTGTCTGGAATAGTCATAATATCATAATCACGACCTTAGGCCCACATAAGTATCCGGATATCATATCAATAATCATGTATATATAAATGATATCATGACTATAGACCATAGCGTATCACGAGGCATAACATCTCTATAAGCTATGAAGCATATCTATAATCATCTCTCGTATAGGAGGCATCTCACTTCTAGGGGGAATAATGCATCAATAGGCATAACTCATAACTACGAGGTGCATCAAATTTATGAGGCATCTTGTATCTATGGATTATGTATCATGACTATGAGGAATATCATCTCTCTAGGCCAATTATCATATCTAGGAGGAATAACATATATAAAGTCCTAACGTCATCTCTAAGAGAAAATACCATCTTTAAAAGCCCAATATTATAACTAAGAGGAAATATCATCTCTAAAGGCCATTAATCAAAATTCGGGGTAAAATCATCACAATTTACCAATCCACGAAGTAAGCTTATTCTAAAGGCTCAATAGTCACAACTAGGCCTAACATCCGCCACTAAGTCCACAGTGGCTAACACGAGTCTTGACCTAAGAGGGTCGGACGAACCTACTTCTAATCCTTAATTTCCATACTTAGGCAATCTAACAAATCCTATGATAGGATCTTCGTCTAGAAACAAGGGAATTCAAGTCAACTTTACCTAAGTGAAGGTTTTAAGATCAGAAAATAAGGTGAAACATACTAATCATACTCCCAATGCAAAAACCATATCTCAAACCTTGGATGATATCGTATTCATTCTACAAATTAGTTTGATCTAGAGAGAAGGTAATAGGATTAAAAAAGGTACTAAGCATTTCACCTTATGAGTCCTAAACCCTCATTTAATCCCCTAACTTCAATAGTTAAGACTAAGTCATTCTACTCATAATCAATCTTAAAATTTACATTCACATACAATATGTATCACACATCATCTACGAAGAAGAGTAGACAGAAGCCTACCTCAAAGCTGAACCACAAAACCTTACATCATTCACCATGAATCCCTCTTCACTTCACAATCCCCAAAATGACATCACACAATCAAAATAGTAAACTACTCATCAATACGAGTCTAACGATACCTATATTTCAGCATTGTGCTTTGGATTCAAAAATAACACGAAAAACCCCAAGTGGGTCCCACCTATAGAAAATGTATTTCTGAGGTCAACCCATCATTGATACATGAATAAAGAATTATAACCCTCAAGAAATGGGTGAAAACAAAGATAATTTGGGGCTAAAATCAAGCCCGAAGCTATATTGGTGTTTTGGCTACAAATTAAGAAGTTCAACCATGAATTCGAAGAATTCTTACCTTAAATTTGAAGATATTAGTGATAATATAAGATAATCAAGTTCCTAAGTCGCCCACACAACTCAATTTTTTAGTTATCATACCCATTTAGGGTTTATGGATCCCATGGGTGAGGAGAAAGTGACCAAATTTGCAACATTGGGGTCTATTTGTAGACTCCTCAGGCAAAGAGATGCCGAGATCACCATACTGAGATCATGGTCCCCTTTGTACGATCGTAATGCAACAACTATCAACAAAGATGGAAATTTTCCAAATTTGCAACAAAGCGTAAAGACTTGTTTGAAATCTAATTTTTGCTAATGAACTATGTAACCACACTAAATTCAACATTCCGAATGCATTGTCAAAGTCAGATTTTCAATCCTAGGTCGTTTTGACCAATTATGGGTCCCACACCCATATTTCCAAATTTCCAACTTTCCGACCAATAGGTTGAAATGAGCTCAGGTGCATTAGGATCCGAATCACAGGTCTACCCTCCTAAAATTGATATTCCAAAACTGTTGGCACTGTCGGAATTTGCATCTGAGATTATTTTAATGAAGTTTTTGCTCAGTGGCTATTTGTAACCAACGAAAACTTCTAAATAGGGAATTGGTTCTAAAAACCAAATGAATGCCCGATAATCGAACCGTCAGTTCCAGCAAGTAATAAATGACTTGGGGAAGCTATAGAGAAGCCCTAATGGTGAAGATAAGTAAACATATTGAAAATGACCAAAAGGGTCATTTAATATCCACTATTTAAAGAACGTTCATCATCAAAAGTCAATGGATAGAAGGAATCTCAAAAGATCAAAAGAATGAGGTACTGGGCTTGCATGCTTTAAGCATGACTTCCCATATAACCTCCATGAATAGATAAAACTTCTAAGGGCTTTCTCCATAGGTATCCCCTTTTCAACCAGTGCTCATACTTTACTTCCCAATAACCAAAACTCAACCTTAACCACTAAGTGGCCTCCAACCAAACTGAAAATACTGATGCACTCTAATCTGATTCACAACAAACCAATACCATCTCAATACCCACACAAATAAATAAAAGCTTATCCAAGACAAGAACAAACCAAGATATGAGCCATACCATAGACTCCAAATCCAAATATAATCTTTGTTCACTATTCCATACTTGCTATCTACTTTAAACAAGGAGAAAAATCACCTGAGTCTCATCTGCACAATAACATCATAGATAACTCGAAGAACTAAAGTTGATACATTGAAAGTACATACGACAAATACAAGAATAAGCCTATAAGGCACTGTCGGGGAACACAAATGCAGATAATCAAGGAATACAATATATGTTGATGCTACAACCAGTCCGGATGGTAATCAAACTGAAATCCAGAAGATCAAGGTATAATTACTCATCATTGAACATTCTGCTCTAGCATGTCCCATCAAATAAGAGCGAAGCCATACTAAATCCAACTCAAGTATATTACCCCTAAGTATATTATCCAGAATACTCAAAGAAGACTAAAATCTCCAGGTCAAAGCTAAAAGAACAAATTTAAGCTCATGTTCTATCACATGACACTTAGCAACTATAATCCATCCGAAGTGAAGGAGATCGAATAGGTAACCATGTAATAGGCTCAACTAGTCTATAAATGAAATCCAAACTAGGATAATTCCAAAAAAAGGATGCACTCAAGCTCTATAAATCCAAGCTGAAACCTCAACAACAAGGTTGAACAACCTAGTCTCAACTTCCTAAACCAAATCTGAAGATAAGTAGGCATTAATACTCTAAACATATCATAACTTCTAATTCGCCATTCCAAGGCTTCAAATCTAAATTTGAGCCTACAAATCCAAACTAAGGACAAATACTAACTTCGATCATACTATCTAAATCAGGCATATCTGTACCATATTATGCCTATCCAAAATTAAAAAACATAGATGATGGACAAAATTGCATTAGATGACAAATCATTGGTTTAAAACTCAAGAGATTTACTCCACATCTAATGGAGGGCATAAACTATCAAAGCATACTTGAGAACTCGTAATGGCAACAAATCACACTAGGGATGGCAAAACTCTAGCAACTAAGAGAAATGCAACTCAAGATGAAAACTAGCCGATCCAACACTACATTTCGACAAATAATAGCCATAGGCACATATCAACAAGGAGAATCACTCCACCAAGCCTCATTAGGCCGAACAAACTCTAAGATAGGGATTTCTTGATTCCACCCAAGAATCATAACATCGAAGAAGAAATATAGCATCCTCGAAACCAAATTCAAAGTCAAGAAGATAAAGAATTCCTATATTGCCAACTTAACAAGTAGTCACATGAAAGGCCACCTATCACTAACTCTTCAACTCTACTAGACAAAACTATACCATAGCACAAAAAGAGCTTCCAACCCCATACTTATAACAAGGGCAAACTATCACTAGGAGACGAATCCAAAAAATCTAAGAAATGAACTCAGGGAATCTCAATCTCAAAGTCAACCCTCTATTGGGCAATGAAATAGTAAAAAACTAAGAACGTACCCAAAATTGGTCAAGCTTAAAAATGAGATTTATAAAAAGGATAGACAATAAAAAAACCTTCACACCCAGAAGGAAATTCTAAGAATCTCGAACTCGATAATGGGCAATATAACTAAATTGTTGACTTAAGAACCAATCAAAACAACGTAAGGTCAATGTATATTTGATATCATAATACCTTTCCAAATTAATCTAACACAGCTAAAAAAGAGGGAAAACAATCAACCTCGCTGCACTATGGAAAGAAAATCACCAATTTGGGCTATATCTACTCAAGCCACCGAATAAGATCACAAAGAAATAAAATTCTAACTAGATAACACTAGTCTAAATATTACATCAAATAATAATATCAACAATATCAATAGCCTCAAGCAGTGATAGCAACAGTACCAATAATATCAATATTAATATAATGAATAGGCAGTACCAAAGTGAACATCAATATTATGTACCACTCAAGGGATACAATAAGGCCAATATGCCAATATAATGGGACTCAAACCCAAATAATACACTCATAATGAGAAAATATCAACACAAAACTACTCAATCCACTACTAAAAGAAATAAACCATGGAGTAGTCATAAAATCATGAATTCAATAATAAGGCACATAATAATGAATATGAAATCATAAAGGAATGTAATCATTAATGGGTATGAAAATCCCAATACACATATAAAAATGCAAAAGTAGGAAATAAAAGAACATCTATCATAGTAAAACCCATAATTACATAGCTGATGGGTATAGGCAGAATAAACTAGAATAGGTCTAGACTTAGTCCAATCTACTAAGTCATCAACTGAGGTACCAAGTGCACTATCTCTAACAAAAAATGCCATAACATTATGACGATGACCTGAATGAGCTAAAGTGACTAGAAATCCTAGGTTGGGGACACTCTTTTGACCAATAATCGATCTCTCAACAGTCGTAACAAACTCCCGAGGTTCTATGGTGAGCAACATAATATAAGCCTATATGGCTGTCAACTAATAGTGAGAGAGAACTCTAGTGGAATATCCATCCTTTCTACAATCATAGCCTATCTCAAAAACTCTAGGCTATTGGGAAATACATACTAACTTTATCTGATCACTAACTCACATCTGTGGTGCTCTTTATACCCAAGTTTCATCACGCAACAACCAAAACAAGAATCTTGGATGAAATACCAATAAAATTATTCTAATGGCATGGCCTTTTTCCACCACCTCCATAAGTCGCAACACATACTTTCTTCCTAGCCCTCATAAAATAAAAAATATGAGAAAAAGAAGATCCAACTTTTATTAAGTCCTCCAACACCAAATAGTGTGACAATGCTAGTCCTTTACACATCCATACACTAATGTCCTACTCAGAATGATATAGCATAGGAATAAGTTTGGACTATTTGAGATACCGAATCTCGTACTAAAAATTGGCAAAGAACCCTGAGAACACCAATAGACCCAACTCTGTCCTGGGAACTGCGCAATGAATCATATGTCATTTATGTCTATGAGGAATCTACAATCATAACTCAGATCCCCAAATGTTGAACCTTAAAGGGATGAAGTAGTCACAAGCTCAACTAGAGCCTAAGCTGGCCCAAAATTCTTTGGATGATATTAAAGATCTTTGACATCCATATCTTACTCTATATCCCAACGCTGTGATGAAACTTTACAAATACATGTCTAAGTCTCATCTGCATTCGTCAGTAACATCGTCCATCTTATATCAATCATTAGGGACAAAATAAAGTCAAAGAATGTGTCTAAGGTTCTTTGCAATGAGGACACACAATAAGGAGTAAAGAGGTAAATTTACTAAAATGTTCCTATTAGTTCCAAAGATAGGTTATAGTTATTTACACACCAATTTGCAGGACTCTACTAATATTTTTCTCTTGTACTATCATATTGGTGAAACCTAGGCTCTGATACTAATTTATCAAGACCTAATTTATTAAGTCATAATTGCGACTACTATAACCCACCAATAGACAAGTCAAATTCGTAATCGGGTCAATAAAAGTTCTGAAAAAAAAGCACTAGGGTCAACAATAGAATAAATTATCAATAAGTAGGGCACCATAAGTCAAAATTAGAAGGACAGTGGTAGTAATGAAGATGAGCAATAGGTAAATGGAGTATTTAAACCCAACAAAGAACAGGAAGAGGAACAACCACAACAAATTAGTCAGGATATAACAGAGCAACAAAATGAGATAAAGGATCTTATGGTACTGAAAGAAGGGAAAAAAAAAGCAACAAGTAATTTTGAAGGATATTGTTCCTTTGGCAATTGAAGCAGGGAACATGATTGATAATGTGAATAAAAAATAGGAATATATGGATGATGAAGACTTAGGGGATAATATTGATAATACAACAATTGAGGGTGATTTATCCCCAAAGCATGTTGATTCTATTAATGCTAAGCAAGAAAGAAATAAAAATAAAGAAAGGAATACAAATGCTACAACAGTGGGAAGTTCAATAAGGACAAGGAATAATTTCACTAAAGTTGTTTCCAAATGAATGCTTGAATCTAGAACATCAGATCTGTGAATACACAGAAAGCTTTTACTAGATTAATAACAATGAATAAGAGATATCATTTTGGTTTCATAGGCCTTATGGAGCCATTTCAGGAAAGTCATAACATAGAGGATTATAATAGGGGACTTGGGATGCAGAATGCAATAGAAAACACTTCTGGAAAATTTTTGGCCTTCATGGACTCAATTATGACTTGCAGTGTAGTTACAAATGAAGAGTAGTAACTTACTATAAAGGTGGAGAATCAACAAGCTGGAGTAATAATGATGGTGACACTAATGTATGAAAAGTGTACTCAGAATAATAGGTTAAGGTTGTGGGAAGCTTTGGAAGTAATGACATTAAATATGAAGGAGTATTGGCTGGTGGGAAGTGATTTTAATGTCATAAGAAGTAATGAGGAGAAGTTAGGAGGCCTACCAGTCACTTTAGGGGAAACAAATATTTTCAATCAATGCATAAATATATGTAATTTAGAGGAAACAATTTTTAAGGGTAGAAAATTCGCTTGGTAGAATGGCAGGATTGATGGTGAATGCATATTTAAAAGGCTGGATAGGGTTTTTGTCAATGAAAAATAATAAGGATTACTTCCAGTTAGTGAGTTGGAAAATTTGGTTAGAAGTGGCTCGGATCATGCACCTTTATTGGTACAATGCAACACAATAAATGAACAGTTGGTAAAGCCATTTAGGTTTCTCAACTTCTAGCTGAAAAAGGATTTTTGTATAAAGGTAATCAAGCAGAACTAGAATGTTGAAATAGAAGGGAACCCTTTCATTATTTTTCATCAAGAATTGAAGAAAACTAAAGCATCTTTGACTCAGTAGAGTAAGCAAAACTTTTGAAATATTTTCAAGAGATAAATACTATTGAAGAGGTAATAAAGGTGAGGTAAAAGCTATTTGATAAGGATCCTACAAGGGTGAATTGGTCTAATATATTTAAAGAACAAGATGAACCAGCTGTGCAACTAAAAAGGGAAGAGCAATTTTTGAGGAAGAAGGTAGGCTTTGATTGGTTCATGGATGGTGAAAGAAACACTAAGTTCTTTTATGCTGTGGTAAGAGAAAGAATATCAAGGATCAAGATTCAAAGAGTTCAAAATGATGAAGGGGACTGGATTGACAATTAAGATGACATTGCTGAGGCTGTCGCCAACTTTTATCAATACCAATTTCAAAAACAAGAAGATTCTGATGATTTCACTATCCTGGATAGGTTTCCAAGAGTAGTAACTGATGATCACAATGTGCAGCTGAAAAGCATACCAACTATTGATGAAGTGAAAAAGGTAGTCATGGGTCTAAATAGGGATAGTGCAATTGGTCCTGATGGTATGACAGGTGCTTTCTTTCAGGATGCTTGGAATATATTATCAAATGATTTACATTAGATGATAATAGTATTTTCATTGTGGGTATGAGCTTCCTAGGTTTATCACACATACTAATTTGGTGCTTTTACCAAAAAATTTAGTGGTAAATACATTCTTAGATTTACGACCTATATCTCTTAGAAACTTTATGAATAAGATTTTTTCAAGAATCATTCATGAAAGGTTAAAGAGTATGTTACTAGATATTATCTCTGAAGAACAGGAAGGTTTGTTCAAGGGAGAAGCATAGCTGAGAATATCTTAATGGTTCAAGAGATAGTCTCTAAAATTAGGAAAAAGGGTAAAACCCCAAATATGGTAATAAAGATAGATATGATGAAGGAATATGATAGAGTTGAGTGACTTTTCCTGACTAAAGTGCCAAGAAAGATTGGTTTCTATGAAGAAATCATTGACATGATTTTTAGATTACTGTCTAATAATTGATATTCTATACTGATGAATGGACAACCTAAGGGTTTACTTAAATCCTCAAGTGTTCTTAAGCAAGGAGATCCATTGTCACCTATTTTATTTATCATTGTAGATGAAGTTATATCTAGAAGCTTGAAGGAGTTGATGAAAAGAAAAGAGTTCAAGTTATTTGGTATGCCAAGAGGAAGTCCAAAACTCAATCATCTTGCTTTTGCAGATGATATAATCATTATGTGTAAAGCTGAGTTGAACACATTGCAGCTAGTGACATCAACATTGGACAAGTATGAAAAGGTCTCAGGTCAAAATATTAACAAAGAGAAAAGTTCTTTGTATATGCATGTAAGTATGTCTAATTGAGTAGTAGTTATGGCTGAAGTTGCTACTGGAATACTGAGGTAGGATTTTTCTTTTAACTACTTAGGATGTCCTATTTTATACATAAGGAACAAGCAGGTTTTAGGATTTCCTATTTTCTACATGAGGAACAAGAAGGTTTACTATCAGCAACTAATAAACAGAATAAGTAACAAATTGCAAGCTTGGAAAGGTAAACTTTTATCTTTTGGGGGAAGAGCTGTTTTGATTAATCATGTGTTGCAGAGTATACCCATACGTTGTTTATCACTGATGAATCCACCAAAGAATATACTCTCTACAATTCAAAAGATCTTTCCAAAGTTCTTTTGGTGTAGTACAATGGGAGGAAAGAGTAGAAATTAGGTATCTTGGCCCAAACTATGCCTGGCAATAGAAGAAGGGGGTATGGGTTTTAGGCTATTACAAGATGTATCCACAACATTTTTTTGTAAATTATGGTGGAATTTTAGGACTAATAAAACTATTTGGAGTGAGTATATGATGAATAAATACTGCAGGAAATATCATCCAAAGAAAATTGTGTGGAAGACATGAGGAGGTTCTTAAGTTTGAAAGAAGATGATACAAGTGAGAGACTTCATAGATTATCTCATAAACTGGAGGCTCAGAGGAGGGTATTCTCATATTTGGTATGATAATTTGAGTGGCACAGGGGATTTATACTCAATAATTCATGATAGTAAAGAATGGGATGATATTTACAAGCATGTCAAAGATTTGGTAGTGAATGGACAATGGAATGTTGATATGTTAGCAGAGTTATTTGCAGATGAGATTGTGGATCATATAAAGATAAAGGTGAAACCACCTCAGTAGTCAAGTCAAGATGACATAGCAATATGGAACACTAATACAAAAGGAAAATTTAGTGTGAAATCAACTTGGTAGTATGTGAGGAACATAGAAAACACTACTGATTTTTACTAGTAGCTTTGGATAAAAGGATTGCCATTCAAGATACTTTTCTTTATATGGAAGATACAAAGAGGTAAAATTATAGTAGATGAAACTATCAGAAGATGGGGAGTTGAGGGACCTTCTAGATATTTGTGCTACTATAACCCAACATAAGAGACTATGTATTATGTGTTGTTGAGGTTTCATACTGCTAATCGGAATTGGTCATAATTTTATTCTTTTGTAGGTATAAACATCCAAAGGATGAGCCTAAGGAGTTCTATATATGGTTGGTGGGAAGTACTAGTCATGTCAAAGGAAAAAGAATACTATAGAGCAATTTCAGGAATTATAATGTGGGAGTTATGGAGGAGAAGAAATTCTCTGAAACATACTGGAAAAGGAGTAGCAGTACAGAGGTTAATATTTAATGTGACTAGGCATCTTATAATGTTTATTAAAGTTAGAAAACTAGCAATGGAGTTTTCATATGAGCGGGATCCACTTTTTAGGGAATATGAGCGAAGAAATAACAAGAATATTTCTAGTAGAACATATTTCACAATCCCTGGAGAGGCACTCTCTTTCTATATTATACCAACCTTGTACAAGATGAAAGTCTCATTTACGGTTCTCAAAGGGGGAGTTCTGCCAATCTCAAAAAAGTATATGATTGGTTTGAAGAACGTCTCGAGACTCAAGAAATTGTGGATGATATAACTTGTAAATACATTCCCATAAAGCAATTCAATTAGTTGAAGCCTAAAATATCAGCTATGTGAGTTCTATGGGAAGTACCAATATATGATGAGGTCAAGTATAATACTGATGGGGTGTCAAAAGAAAATCCAGGAAGAAGTTCATGGGCATTCTGCTTAAGGGACATAAATGGAGATCTATTACATGCAGAAAGAGCAACTATAGATGACACTAATTCCATGGATACAGTGGCAATGGACATTTTACAAGAAGCAATACATTGCAACAACTCAAAGAAGGATAAGGTAATCATTCAAATAGACTCATTACTCATGTAAAAACTTTTGGGAAAGAAATAGGAAACTCCATGGCAAATAACAGATAAGATCAATCACATATGGCAGCTACTGGCAACAAAACAGGTGCAAATACAACATATTAATAGAGAGGGAAACCAATTAGTAGACTATCTAACTAATATTGCATTGGAGCAGTAATTCATATTCACAGGTTTCAGTTAACTACTAACAGTAGGTAGAAGGATCCTAAATAGTGATAAACAACAGTGTCCATACTTAAGGATAGCAGTAGTTAAGAAGACTGGTAAGGCTAATGAAAGAGGGTGTACATACGACTAATTTACAATCAGGACACCTACACAAAATGAAGAAAAACATATTTAGCATATCTACACCAGCCAACAAAAAAGCTTTCTCAGTAGATTTAGGGATCACATGGTCTGATCTTCAATGCACGTGGCTAAAGATATTGGTTACACCCAATTAACCATGGGTCCAAGAATCTCTCAATATCCATCCCTTCTATAACTACAAATCCAAGTGGACAAAATTACTAGTACTGTCAGGGTAAGAAGTTGAACAAAGTAGGAGAAATAAGGTACCTGGATACAATTTTTTTTTCAATGCATGAGACCTAGATGTTTAGCACTAAAAATCACAGCGTACTCCCTTACTCTGAGGAACTCTACTAAAATGGATTAAACAACTTTATTTGCAAGCATTGGAGGAGGATCTAATATTAACTCAGACAAGAAAGAAGAAGTTGTGAACTTACTTTTGCAAGCTGGATAAGAATCTAAGCTAGTCCAACCAAGGTATGGTGTTTATCACTGATGTTGGGTGTATTTACACGCCTAAACACCATAATTTACCCATGTTATAGCTAAGTTTTGAGGATAAAATATATAATTCCTGCACTTTTAGTCCATTTTCCTGTAAGTGAGCTAACCTACGTGATTAGCATGTTTTCAGGTATTAATGATGAAGATTTCAGCACTTTGTGGACCTTTGGGAGGCAAAGGAAAACTTCAAGTAAGAAGGAAGGCAGCTTTTGGAAGATTGTGGACTAAATGTGATGCATGGAGAACTTGTCCCAGGCAAAATCAGTATTTCTAAATACTTAGGGATGCAACAATAACTTAGTAGGACTAGGACAAGGGTGTTATAAAAACCTTATATGTTGAATTTTTCAGCATGCATTGATTGCTTTTCAGAATTCAGTCGACACTTTTAGTATTATTCACGTTACAATTTTTGTAACTTTAGACAGAAAAAATGCTACAAGAACGGCTAGAGAGGAAATCACGTCATTCTCATAGTGACGCCAATACATACCCATCGTGAGATTGTTATCATTTTGGTATGATGATGATGATGTCTTCGTTGTTTTTCTTTACAATCATGAGTAGCTAAACTTCTCTGTTAGGGTTATGGAAGCCTTTTGATATACTATCTATTACTATGAGTTTGTGAATTCTTGATGTGTTATGCTACTTATATCATTACTCTCTTTGTTTTGATTGAATTCTTATGGTTGCAAACATATAGAATACGCCATTATAGCATTAACTTGTTCGAGAGAAAAGTTACATGTTTGGAAAAGAGAGTGTGACAAGGAAATAGGGTTACCAACCCCTATTTACACGTTAATGCCTTAACCGGATTAACCTCTTGGGGAGTTCGTACCATTAGTCATATTCTTTAAGCTCGAGAGAGTTAAAGTGAAATAATCCTTGATGGTTGAGAAACACTAGGATTTACCATTAGAATACTAATCTCTATAAGTGCATGCATGACTGAATTCTGCATTACTCATAGTTAATAGATACGTAGAACTCATAAGGTGGACATAACCCTAACGTATTTTTCTCTGTGATTAAATCTTACTACACAAAGCATTCTGTTTTTACTATGATATTATTAATTCACGCCAAACCCAAAAAGAAACCCCCTTTTTCGTGGAATTTTTGACCAACAGTCTACTAATAATTGCAACACTTAGTGATCAAGTATTCCCTGTGGGATTCGATACCCAACCCAGTTGGGTTCTATATTTGACAGCGACCGCTTACACTTTCTAACGAGAGCTGTAGTTTGGGCGTTATCAATCACCCATAACATAAGCAACTCAAAGGTAGATTTCCAAAGACAAACATGAAGAAGGTGGTGGAAGTTTACTGAGAGTGGAGCTGAACTTAGCTCAAATTAAAAACCCTACTCCCCTTTTATTAGTTTCTTATTTGGACTAGGTCAAGTTGTTTGAGTTCGGTCCATTTGATATGTGTATTGCTGATATTGTATTTATTTGGATGGGTTGGTCCATTCCTTGTGGATTGAGTTAAATTATTAATAAAATTAAAAATTAAACAAAAAAAAAGCTAGGGTTTCATCTTGAGGATTACTTTGGTGATTTTTTTCCATTAATTCTTTTTAAAAAAGTATAATTCTCTTCCCTCATTGTAATTTTAACTAAAGCCATGGTTTATATGATTGATTTTGTTGGTTTTACTATTTCATGATTATGGCTTTCAACTATTATTTGGGGTTTTTGATATTAAATGCTTGGTTATGGTTCCCTATGGTTTTAATTATACTTTTATATGCATTGATAGTGATTTTGGACAATTGGATTACATGGTAATGATTTAATGGTCTTTGGAATTGGTTTTGGTTATTTTATGCCACCAAGATGTTTGATAAAATGTTTATAAAGATATGTTCATTGCATTGACTTCTTTCAATCGAACTCTTCCATGTTTTAAACTCGGTAAAGGAACTTTGCATGGATTAAATAGTTTGAAAGGCTAAAGGATAAGTGATTATGCTTGTGGGTAACATGGAAGTCTCCCAAGTGGTTTAATATGGTACATAGAATGGCACTTGAAAGTCCGCTTAACCTAAATGGATTGGCTATGAATATTACTTGCAAGTATGAGGTGGTATGGAAATACCACTAATATTGGACTTGGTTAATAAAATGGTAAATGGATTTGGTTGGCTATTTGGAAATAGTTTCAATTGGGCATTAATTGCGGGGTATGTAGTAATGTTGTTGAAGGTGGCAATCCCGGAGGGACCAAAATTGGAAACTCATATTTACCGATATGAGGATTGGTCTTAGTGGACGGTGTGCATTATGTCACACTATTAGGGGATGTACTAGTCATACCATGGTATACTTCCATAGTCATGCGACTACACATATTGAGGCCCTTTCAGCAGGGGGTGTAGAACCTATATCTCCCATGGGTTGTTTAGGACGACCAAGCTACACAGCCCAGGTAAAGATTTTCAATGCATGCTAAATCCGGTTCCTTTTCCCGGAACTTATATTTGTATGGTTGTATGCATTATGGATGGTTTTACTTTTTTGTATAACTGACATTATTTTATCCTTATCCTGAGATTCGTGCTAGTGGTCACTCGCTAACCCCTTCTACTGGAGGATAAATACCCACGCTATGCAGGAACTGGCCTTTCTAGTCCTTCTATTTGGAAGACATCATTTCATGTTATGGATTTCTTTAGACACTTTTCTTTTATTGGATATTGGTTTTGGCGATGGTTGGGGGCACGTCCCAACCGAATTTGCTTACTCTTTTGGATAAAGGATTTATAGTAATTTTGGGGGTTGTTATGTTCGGTATTGGTATTGGTTTCGGTCTTATCATTGGAATGGGCTAGTGGGATGACACCATCAGAGGATTTCTCACTGTTCCATTATATTACATTTTTGGATTAATTATATTAAATTTTATCTAACTTATTTTGTTAGGGCCTGGTTTATGGCCTATGTTTTTGTTTGGTGTGTTTGGGAGGTTGGTGTGGTGCAGTTGAACTCGGTTGGATCGGTTATAGTTTTGACCTTATCCTAGAGTCCGTATGAGAACATTTATGCTATCTTGTTATATGTTTGAAATTCAGCACATCAAAGGCTGGATAAAGGTTGATAGGTAGGGTAACAGGGAGCGGACCCCAGTCCTAGTTGGACTTGGGATGCCCATTACAACAAGGCTCGGGGTCAGGTTGTGTCAATTCTTAGAAAAGATCTGAGGTTACATTTGACGTCGGCTCAATGCATGATTTTTCATGATCAAGAATGAAATCATTCAAACTTTAGAACATAAAGGCGTTGATGGTATTCATTTTGAGCCCACATTCAATCCTATAACTGTCAACGGGGACTATCTGAGAAAAAGCTCTATCTTTATGAAATTAAGATTGACTATTTCTGTTACCTTAAAAATAAGGTAGAGTTGGCATGAATGGAGCAAGATGAGAATTTGTATATGTTTCTTAGAGAACATCTCTACAACACTATCTAAGATACGAAAAAAGGGAAATATTTCTTAAATACCCCATATCCTATCGAAGAAAAGTTCATATATCTTTGTACCATCCCGTAAGACTCTACTAGACATGACTTCATAGACACCCTAGGATACTTAAACTTTATGCTCTATACCAAGTTTTTCATGATCCAAAACTACCCTCTGGTCGTAATACGGTGATCATGTATGTATTCAGAGCATGAAAACAAAAATATGTAAAACATAGAATGCAAGACTAAGTAAAGCATGCACTGAAATGATCTGAATAATTGAATAAATGATATCTGAATAACTAAAATAATCTATAAAACTGATTGAGTAAATACTAAAATTTGACTAATTGGTCAAGCAAACCTAAACTAAGATAAATTGAATAATAACTTAGACTGTGGGAGCTATCATGTAATCGACATGCCTCAATCTGAGCTAATTGGGGTCCATCTTCTAAACCCAGTTAGAAGGGTGTCGGTACCTTGCCTCAGGTACTAACACATGGTTGTACGTGCAGGTTACCCTCTACTTGCAGGTGAACCTATGAGAATGTCAAGTCTCAACTAGCAGGAAGTGCCCTCAAAACCTACACTGGATACATAGTTCTGGAACTCAGGGACTATTACTAAAGGTCACACCTTCTAATTGTAGGTGAGACCCTATCCCTGGGTTCACTCAGTGCTAAATCTTACTCCCAACTGAACTGACACTGGAATCATAAACTAGTGCATGCACTAATGACTGATATGCTCAAACATGGTATTATGAAAATTGACATTGCATGCATAATCTTAGGTAAGCATGAATATGTAAACTGATGTATTTAACATGAAATAATTCTGGTGAGTTTGTTATAAAATAATAATCTGAATATGGGGATAAAATCATGAGCTGACTGACTCATTACATGAAAAGTCTAAAATGTACGTAAACACATAAGTATTAGGTGTTCATAACCCGCCAGAAATGAATGATTACAAAATTTGATAAATCCACTTAAAACAGTGAGATAAGGTCATAATTCAAACACCCAAAATATAATACATTTTAATGAAAGAATGAGGTATACAAATTTGAATAGGGTATGAATTGAACTTGGGAGAATATCATCTTCACAGGGTTTAATACATACATTCAAGAATTTAACATGATATTGACTAAACGTGACATGGGGGATTGAAACTTCAAATATATGGGAGAGGTTCACATGGGATAGAATCATTAGCATGGATTGAATATAAATTAATGAGGAAACATAGATAATTTCATAATTTCAATGAATATTACATAGGTACTTGAAATTCAAAGCATGAAATAACCTAATTTACATGGAACACATATTGTCATGTCTTGAACTTAAATTTATTATAAAAAGCATGGATTAATTTATCTTGAACATGTATATTTTCATTAAGAGAGAAGAAATTCACACTTTAAGCAAAAAAAAGGGTTTTTAGGCTCAATGGGTGGAAGGAACCCATTGATGAAAATCCCACATACCTCAATTACTTGAATTCTTGAAGAAAATCTTGAACTTGGATCTTGGATAATTGAATTCTTTGAGAAAAAGTTTGAATTTCTTTTTGTTGGAAAGAGGGGAAGGGTTTACATGAGTTAATTTCATGAAAAGTGGGAAATAATGCATTTAAGAGACCTCAATTCATTTATGAATGATTAGAAATGGTTTAGGGATATTAAAAGACCTCACGCCCTTAAATAAATCAAATAGAGAAAATTTGATGCTTGGCTATTGCTTGGTGGTGCACAACCACAGCCAACCTTAGGGTTGGTGGTGCATAACCAAAGCCAACCTCGGGGTTGGCGATGCACAACCCAAATCTAACCCATTCCAGTGGAGTTGGTAATCTCCCCGTGGCGTTGAGCCTTTGCGGAGGGTCCATTTGGCAGTGCACACTAATTTCCAATATTCAAAATCACCCCCAATATTACCCCCAACAACTAAATATGGTTTATCATTTATATATGGGTCCTAAGGGTCATTTTAAGGCATTAGTAGAGCGTTAAAAACACGAGGTGTTACATAAAAGCATAGTCACTAGTGTTATCTCCACAACAATCTGAAGCTATGAATGACATTCTCCCATATATCTTGTACCTACTAAACTAGAAAAAAGTATGTAATAAAATCCTCACGTCACTCCTTAAATGAACTCTCAACTAAAATCCTCACCATATATCACCTCACGGCATATTTTGAGCAATGGAATATTTGAATTTTTTTGATTCTTTTAAGATCAAAATCTCAAGATTAAAATTTATGAAATGAAACCTTAACCGAGGCTCATGATACCAAAATGATAACGATACTAATTGGACAACTAGAATTCATAACAAAAATACAGAATGGAGCAACAAAATTAAAGGATGGTTAAGAAATAAGAGATGAGTAGTGAACAAAAAAAGGCTAAATTGATAAACAACTAAACAAGGGGAGAAAATGAACTCAATTAAATACAAGAGAAATAAAATTGAATCCACAATATGATAACTCGATAATCAATCAAGCGAAAAAAGACAACATAAGCAATTCTGAAATCCACCATAATCACTCGATCTGAGCTACTAATTGAAATTGATCCCAATTACTACCCTAATCTAGAGTAGCTAAATATTAAGTCTATTCAAGACAATTCTATCATCCCAAAATCTAGGTGATAAAAATGGCTAATGCAACTATTTATAGTAATTTCCTTTAAAAAATTAGCCTATTAAAAAAAGTCCCAAAGTAACTATTTACAAATAATCCAGAAGGGACCTTCTTAATTGCCCAAATGGCATCATAATTGCCCATGATCTTGTATATCTATTTCTTCACTACTTTCTCCGGGATCCAAGCTATCATCTATATATGGAAGTCCCTACTAATATGCTCTAAGATAATGATGGTCATATGAAAGAAGATGAAGGGCGAAGAGGTAGAGAGCAACAAAGTTATAGAAGAGGACGAGGATGATGGTAAGGATGATAATGATGTTTCCCCTCCATCCCGGTCCCATCCTCGCATACTTATTAGCCAATTAGAGTCAGACTTGGTTGCAGTTAGTACATCCATGAAGCATTCCCCTGGTTGTAGTTAGGACATCCATAAAGTATGCCACTACTATCTTTACAAACCCATCTCCCATTGCTCAGGACTATGCTGTACTCCAAATTTAGCTCTATGAAGAAAAAAATGAGGCACTTCCAGGACCGCTTGCTTACTCAGATAAGAAAGACAATGAAGGTCATCTTTAGTTGCAAAGTCCTCGAACAAGAGTTTCATAAACTGGAGTAGGTGGATTTGATGAATTTCTCCTTCTTGAGCAATTCAGAGGAAGATGACCCTACCCCAGCAACCCACAATGGTGATAGGGAATCCACCTAGGTCCCTTTGTGTAGATCAATTCCGCTCACTTTTTTTTATACATCTATGAAGATTTGGGTTACCCTTAATTGGGACATGTACTATTCCTCCCTTTTTTTTACTTTTCTTTATCTCACAATGAAGTTTATTTTAAGAATTTTTGTTATATTAAATTCATGTTTTACCTTCGTAACGTGATTCCTACGATTCATGCAAAGTTTCCTGACTGAAAATATCAAATAAAACATGCCACAAAGGAAACATCAAAGCAGGGAAAAATAAGGTAGGGAATCTTCCCCACCAATCCCACTATAGCGACTGTTATGCCGCTATGCAACACCAACATAGAGGAGAATTCCCACTATAGAGAGCCAGTGCCACTATGGTGACCAAAACTATAGCAGTCTAGAAATTTGATTTTTCTGCAATTCCCTCATTCCTATTTCATGTAATTCAACTAAGAAAATAACACTAAGGCCCTAATATAATCCCGAAATCGAACCCAAAAGTTTAACAACTACTTAGTATTATGAATTTCTTAAAACTAGTTATGAATCACAACAGGAAAACTACCACAACAATAAGTTCTACTATTATACAATAATAACCCCCTTCCCTAAGGTCCTTAACTAAATTTCGATTATTCAAAACAAGAGTTTTCCATAGACATAAACCATGTTTCCCTTATTATTTTTACCAATGATAAAACCATGCTAATTATATAGAATACTGTTTCCATTAAAACACATAGCAAGTAATTTCCCTTAACACTCAACACCTAACAAAGTTTCAACCTTTCATAATTTTTTGAGTTCACACAGGTCAATCATCATAACTAATATAAGCATCAACTTTGTCAAACTTTAATACCATTCTAAAAATTCATGATATTACCAATAAGACAAGAAATACACCTACTCCAATTCTTTCACACACCATATAATAGACAATAACTTTCAATTCTTACCTTTCATTGTTCAAATTTAATCAACAACTTCAAGTCACAATCATATAATTTCAGAGAGTTTCACAATCAAATAATTTATACTTCCTACCTCAATAGAATGACTCATATTTATTACTTTATGATAATAAGTTGATCACCTATGGCCTTACATACGACTGTTAAATCCAGATACCAATTAAAACTTTCCCGGTTTTATTTTTGATTGATTGTGTCATTTTAAGATGAGTCAAGTGACATCTACTGTCCTAGTTGACATAACATTTGGATTCAACCCATACAAGAAACTATACAGACTAGATGTGGATATTAACACAATAATCCATAATATTTGTTGTTGTACTAGGAGATTGGTAACCTAAGCTCTAATACCAACTTTTCACGACCCAAACTACTAAATCATGAGGGAACCAGCTCCAATCCAATGAGATAGAAGAACCCTGACTACCTTTTTACAAAAGATATGCAATGGTTGATGTTGGGTGTATTTATACATTCTAGCGTTACTATTCTAGCCTTTTTAGCCTTATTTTGAGGATGATTCATGTGCTTTATGTGTAAATAATGATATAAATACGAATCCAAGTGTCCAAGGAAGTGATTATAATGTTCTAAGTCTTTTCCAAATAATTTTGTACTTAATTGAGTCATTTAGAGTTCAAACGAGAAAACTAGTTTTACTAGCTTGAGCTAGGTGTGTGTCTAGTTGGTTTCGTTGGATTCTATTACGTTTAAAGTGTTCCAAATAGTTTTACTGTGTTATTATATGAGGAATAAATTTTTGGTAATGTGAAAAGTTTAATTTGATTAAGTCAAGAGTCAAAACATAAAGTTAAAGATCATGGAAATTAGACTAGTCTTAACTCTTGTTTTTTATTCATCGATGAGGATATTGTGTTGTTGTGATCTCTAATTCATGGTGTGTGATTATGTAGTAAGATTTGTGAGATAAATATGTTTATATATTGATGATATAAAGGCTGGACATCCATTGGAAATACACCACAAGACAAGGGACGAAAGATGGGACGATCAAGACTTAACAAAAATTCTAGATGAAGCCGTGTGATGGTGTGGATTATTTTGGAGCGGCTGTAACACATTCCTAGTTTTTTTAATTTGTTAATTATATATTAGTTATTCATAACATGTATTCAATTATTTCAATCATGATTATGAATATTATCAGCTAAAAATCCTCTTTCCGGGGTTAAAGCCAAGAACATCAGTACTATTATTTTTGATTAATTTCTTTGGATTTGCTTATCATATTTGGTGATTTTTTTATTATTGTTTTAATTATTTTATGGATTGATCACTCATAAAATACATATATTTTTGACCTTTGATCTCGAGAGAGAGAATAGGGAGATAGAACGTGGGAATAAATAAAGTAGGGTTTGTATTCTTTTATAAAATAAGGAATTCAAATTAGTGTCTAGGACAAGGATGTACTTAGATGCCTTACTTTATTCAAACATAGGATGATATCTTTAAAACATTTAATTGGATTATTACATCCTTTCTCAATGATGTAGTTGTAATGTCCAATTTAAGTAAAAGATTAGAGGTCGAGAGACCATTATCATGCAATTAACCCTACGAATCAACAACCAAGATAAACAAGTCAATGAATGAAGTTAAATAACATAGTATGATATTTCAAAGTGCTTTAACCCCGGGTTTTCTCCTATTAATTATCTCAAGTACTTTATTTTATGCATTGTTTCCTTTACTTTAGTTTACACTATTCCAAACTCTTTTGTGGTTACCTTTGCATCAAATTAATCTTGGAGGTTAAACTAGAATTGAATCGTTGTTAGACCAAGTCCTTGTGGGGTCGATACTTGGCTTATTGAAGGCCACTTTACTACTTGATAGACCACATACACTTGCGTGTGAGCTTGGGCGCTGTCAACTTTTTGGCGCCGTTGTCGAGGACTTATAATTTGGAAACTATTTATATTAGTTTTACTTTTTGATTTACTTTGTATTTTTATGCTTGGTCTTGGTTGTGATTTTGTAGGAAACATGTTTAAAAAAGTTGTCAAGGGATCAGGACTTGATTGAACCAAGCACCGAACCTGAGTGGATTTTTCATCAAAGAAGGAGAGAAACAAACCTTCTCCCTCAAATTCCGCAAATCCAAGAAAACCAAGAGAATCCTACCATAATGGATGATGAATTAGTAGCCCGTAGGACAGTCAAAGAAGTTGTAATTGCACTTCCAACCAGTTTGATCTCGCCGTTTTAGAAGCCGACATCTGGAGGCAATTTTGAACTTAAGCAGAATATGGTATAACTTCTGATTAGTAGTGGATAGTTCATCGAGCTTTCACATTAAGATCCATAGGTTCACTTGCAGATTTTTCTTGAAATTAGTTATACATTTATCCTGTGGGGATAAATCAAGATTATATGTGGATAGTCATTTTCCCCTTTACTCTATTGGGGGAAGCAAAAAAGTGGTTGGCTGCAGAACCGACAAATTCAATCACTTCATGGGATGATTTGGCCAGAAAATTTCTTATTCGATTCTTCTGGTTTGATAAGTCTGCGAGACTTCACAGTGAGATAGTATTCTTCAAACAGAAGCAAGACGAGAATCACTATCATGCTTGGGAGTGGTTCAAGGATCTTCTTAGGAACTTTCCACACCATCAACAGTCCAACGAGGTACTTGCACATACTTTTGTAGAATCACTTGATCACAATATAATGATTTTACTAGATTCAGCCGTAGGTGGTCAAGCGCTGGAATTGACTTATGATGAGCTATACACATTGCTAAACCGCATAGCACAAGGAAATCTCAAGTGACATTCAGATGATAAAAGTGCCACAAAAAAATTATAGGTGTACTGGAGGTAGACTAGTTCACTGACCTATCAGTTTAGGTTGTAGCATTGCAAAATATGATAAACATTTAGTTTAGCAGATTGAAATTGGGAGCTCTACAGCCTACATCAGCAGTTTATGCAGTTCAACAAACTAGTGGTTCGTGCGAGATCTGCGAAAATAGTAGCCATTCAGCATCCTTGTGTGCTTCAAATCTGGAATTAGTAATGTATATGGGAAATGCTCAAAGGCTAAATTATTGTAATACCTACAACATGAAGTGTCAGACTCAGTCGTGGAACACGCAATAATAAATTCAGCAACCACAGGCACAAGGTAATCAATCAACTAGCAACATGGAAGAGATGTTGAAACAACTTCTAGCTAATCAAACACAGTTGGATGCAGATATGAAATATTTACAAGCTGCCCAGAGAAGCTTAGAGTTGTAGATAGGGAAGTTACAACAAGCATTGAATACTAGTCCATAAGATGGGTTGCCCGAAGATATAGAAAATCCAAAATAGATTATGGTGATCACCATGAGCAGTGGTAAAGAACTTCTAGGAGAACCTCCAAAGGTAACTAAGGAGGTTGATGTTGAGTGGGTAACTCCACAGGTTTTTGAAAAAGTTACTGAAGAATCAAGAAAGTTTGAGAACTTGAAAACTAAAGTTGTTGAACCAGAAGTAAAGAAGACACCGCCACTAATCTCCCCTTAGAGGAAGATTAAATCAAAGGAGGATGCAATGTTTAAGAAGTTCTTTAATACATTTAGAGTGCTTTACATTAACTTACCTTTGCTAGATATTTTTCAGGGAATGCCCAAGTATGCAAAGTACTTTAGGGATGTGGTTTCTAATAAGGTGAAATTACAAGATGTGGAGCAATAGCACTCATTAAAGAGTGTAGTGCAGTAATGATATAGAAAATCCCTAAGAAATTGAGAGATCTGAGGAAGTTTACTCTCCCAATCCAAATTGGGAATAGAATGGTCCACGCACTAAGTGACTTAGAGATGAGCATAAATTCAATGCCCCTCTCTTTGTTTGGCACATTCAGTTTGGGAAATCCTAGATCGGCCACGGTGGTTTTTGTAGCTAGATGGCGGATCAATGGCATATTCGGAAGGAATAATAGAGGACGTTCTAATAAAGTTTGGTAAATTTATTATTCTTGCTGACTTTATTATTCTTAATTTTGAGGAAGACAAAAAGGTACCAATCATCTTGGGGTATCCATTCTTAGCAACTGGAGGAGCTTTGATTGATGTTATAGAAGGAACACTCAAAATGAGGTTAGAGGATGAAAAGGTTGTATTTGATGTTTACAAAGCACCCAAAATAACATTACACTATAAAGATTTATGTATGATCAATATTATTAAAGGGGACAAGTATGTGGTGGTTAGTTCACCAAAGACCTCTTTAGACTACATGATTGAGCAGCCTAAGCTTCTACCGCCTAATCCTGACATAATGAACATTGATGAGCCTGAAAAGGCTAAAGTTAAAAAAACCATTTATCTTGAAAATTCGCACCTAAGAGGGCTAAAAAGAATAAGAAGATTGAGACCAATCATGAGAAAGAGATGGAAAGAGAACGACTAAGTCGTTAAACTGGGTGGTGCCGCGACACTAAAACAGGCGCTGCATGGGAGGCTACCCAAGTTAAGTAGGTATAACTTATTTTTATTTTTTAGTTTTTATTTTACCTAGTTTTTGTTTTTAATTGAGTCACATGTTTATGGAAAATCTGAGTACCAAAAATCTGAGTTAAAGAGCATGCCAAAGACTGAGTATGGGGTCCACGACCCTATTGATATTTAAAGATGCTACTAGCTAGTCCTAGAGGACTAAGAGAGAATTTATATCTCTTGCTTTTAAATTAACTTTTGGCACAAAGTATGTTTTAAGTGTGGGGTGGGGAAATTCCCAGATTTTTGCTCAATTTAATTTTTTTATGTGAGATATTCTTGTTGGTGCTATTTTTTATTGCATGGTAAAAGTGTTTTAGTTGTAAAATCATGTTGAATGAGTGAATTGATACTTTTTAGACTCTTAGGCTCATGTTTATGACCCTAGTACTTGTTTGCTTAAATTTGAATTCATGCTATTATGTTGTTGGGAGTCTATGATGATCTTATGTGAGTTGAGTATGTGCCATGTGTGTGTGAGGTATTTGTATATTTCTTATTGTATGTGATGTATAGAACTTGATCGGTGTGTCTGCAAAGAGAAATAAAGAGTATGGGTTTAGGAGATGATATAGGCATTTTTTTGATAGCCTTATTTGTTACCTTCTTTTTAACCTACCTTTGAGCTTAATCCTAGTCAAACCCCGTTGAACCTTTAACTTTTTCTTGCAGCTGCATATGTAGCCTAATACCCTTTTTGATAGACCATTATTTGATCCAAAGCTCCTAGACGCTTTAATAAAAAATTAATTGAGTAAGGAGTTTGAGAAATTGAAGAAGAAAAAAGTAAATTTGATGCCCCAAAGTAATAGTTATTAGTGTTGATATTTGATGTGTGGTGGATGGGTGTGATAGAGAGTATGCTAGAAATATTACCATGGTTGTGAAAAGGAAAAAGAAAAAGTTTGGTGGTAATAAGCAATACTTCCACCATGTGTTTGTAAAAACGCTCAAAAGAGATAGGGCAAAACAAAAGATATGGGTAGATAAAATGGTGTAATTTAGTTGTTGGATATTGGTTTTAAATGTATAAAGTAGTGTATTAAAGCACTGAGAGAGGTTAGTTACTATTCCTAAATAGTTCCTACCCATCCCTTTGCCTACATTACAACCCTGAAAAGTCCTAATTGATCCTAAGTTCATCATTCTAATATCAGTGTGGCATTACACTAAGGGAAAGCGATGGTTCATTGTGTGTAAGTTGATAATTTCTTGTGAGAGTTAGCATAATTTGATTCTTGTACCCATCGTGTAATAAGTTGCTTAATTGTGAGTGATTATGGGTTAGTCTCTTGTTGTAAGAGGCATATGTTTGATGAATGTGGGTGATTTGAATGAAGTTCTTGATTTATCAATATGCATGAATTTTCCAACAAGGTGAGTCAATTCTTGAGGCTATGATGTTTTGGAGTGGGTTCATTAGCATTTAATTGTATAAATAACATGCTTAGAGAAGAAAGTTGCATTCTGTATAGTCATTCTAGTGCTAGCTTTAGTGTCTTGAATTTAGTAGAAGTCTAGATTCTCCTCAACCTATGATTCTTAGAGTAAAGAGTTGTTCGAGGATGAACAAGTTTATAAGTGTGGGGTGGTGATGTTGGGTGTATTTATGCATTCTAGCGTTACTATTCTAGCATTTTTAGACATTTTTTTAGGATGATTCATCTTATTTATGTGTGGATAATGATATAAATATTCATATAAGTGTCCAAGGACGTGATTATAAAGGTCAAAATGTTTTTCAAACAAGTTTGTACTTGATTGAGTCATTTAGAGTTCAATCGAGAAAACTAGTTTTACTAGCTTGAGCTAGGTGTGTGTCTAGTTGGTTTTGTTGGATTCTATTGTGTTTAAAGTATTCCAAATGGTTTTACTGTGTTATTATTTGAGTAATAACTTATTGTTAATTTGCAAAGTTTAATTTGATTAAGTCAAGAGTCGAAACATAAAATTAATGATCATGGAAATTAGCCTAGTCATAACTCTTGTTTTTGATTCATCGATGAGGATATTGTATTGTTGTAATCACTAATTCGTGGTGTGTGATTATTTAAGAAGATTTGTGAGATGAATATGGTGATATATTGATGATATAAAAGCTGGACATCCATGGAAAATACACCACAAGACAAGGGACGAAAGATGGGACGATAAAGACTTAACGAAAATTCTTGACGAAGCGGTGTGACAGTGTGGATTATTTTGGAGCGGATACTACACATTCTTAGGTTTTTCAATTATTTAATTAGATTTTATTTATTCATAATATTTTTTGAATAATTTGGATCATGATTATGAATATTATTGGCTAAAATCCTTCTTTCCAGGGTTAAAGCAAAGAACATGAGTATTATTTTTTTGGATTAATTTCGTTGGATTTACTTATCATATTTTGTTGTTTGTTTATTCTTGTTTTAATTATTTTATGGATTTATCACCCGTAAAATACATACGTTGTAATCCTTTTTATCTCGGGAGAGGGAATAGGGAGATAGAACGTGGGAATAAATATAAAGTAGGGTTTGTATTCTTTTATAAAATAAGGAATTCAAATTAGTGTCTAGGACAGGGATGTACTTAGATGCCTTACTTGATTCAAATGTAGGATGATAGAACTAAAACACTTAATTGGATTATTACATCCCCTCTCAATGATGTAGTTGTAATATCCAAGTTAGGTAAAATATTAGAGGCCGGGAGACCATGATCATGCAATTTACCCTACGAATCAACAAACAAGATAAGCAAGTTAACAAATGAAGTTCAATAACATAGTATGATTGTTCAAAGTTCTTTAATCTGGGTTTTCTCCTATTGATTGACTTATGTACTTTATTTTACGCATTGTTCTTTTACTTTAGTTTACAATATTCCAAACTCTTTTGTGGTTACCTTTTCATCAAATTAATCTTAGAAGTTAAACTAGAAGTGAATCGTTGTTAGATCATGTCCCTGTGGGATAGATACTTGGCTTCTTGAAGGCCACTTTACTACTTGCTAGACCACGTACACTTGGGTGTGCGCTTGGGAGCTGTCAACGGTCTTAATAATTAATAAAATACTTATTCATAACAAGATTTTATGGAAAGATTAAATAAAAAATTGTAAACTATCCCAAGGACCTAGAATAACTAGGTACAAGAGTGGTTAGTTAAATGAGAGAGTAAGGAAACACAACATCCACCATAGGATGAGAAGAGTAGAAGCTGATGGTGATTACTATCTTTAAGAGGCATGCAACAATTACTGATTCTTGTAACTAAACTATACTCCAAAATGGGTATAGAAGGAGTAGTGTCAGTACAAACCACACATACTGGTAAGAATCATAGAACGACATGGATTAGATCACATAAGCATAACAAATATTATAAAATATGCATCTCAATATTACATAATCACAACCTTTGTTATCATAGATACTTCTTAAGCCCAATATCTAACTTTTATACCATACTAACTATTTCTTTCACCATATTAGCTCTAGTCACGGCCTATCTAATACACCATTTTGCAGGGCCTAATTTCATACCCTTTGATGTTCTATTACAACCTCCATGTCCTTACCTTTATCGCTGATATCACTAGGTATTAATCTAATAGTCTTCCCTAGTAGAGCTGTGCAACGACACACGCATAATACTAGAAATCCATAAGTCATCCAGTTATCAACTCTTATCCCCATATTTACTATCCTAAGAGATCTACAAATACAAGGCGGCCTTACCCTGAGTTCATAACATGTAACTCCATTCAATAACTAAAAGAAACAATTCCAAGTGAGTGAACACGAATAACAAATCAAGTTCAATTAAAGAAACCAAAAAGGATCCAAGTTAACAATATCTATGACCTTAACTATAACCAAGTAAGAAATATACTATTCTAACACTAATTCTACCTCAATTCAACAATCATAAGAATAACAACAACAATAGGCCATTTTATCTTTATGCCATTTCCCCAGAATTCTTAAGGATCCACATAATCTCTATGATACAAATATTATACTATCTAGTTCACACAGAAAATGACATTTAACATTTAATATGTAAATCTAAACCACATCAAGAACCATAACAACAATTTAACACTTAAGCAGGTTTACTCAAGGAACCAAAATAATAATAAAATACATTATCCCCAGTTCACTCATGGAACTGATACACTTAGATGAACCTTATACATATACACAAAAGGTCTTATAGATACCCACTATTCATACCCTATTGTCACAACTCGATTTACTAGTCATGATGGCATCTACCAAATCCCTCAAATAAGTATGCCAGTACAATAATACAAAGCTAATGCAATGGGTTAATTCAGGAAGAAATGCCCAACATAGGCCAAATTCAATGAATAAAATTTATAAATAAATAAAGTGTTCTAAGTAGAAGAGTAGTCAAACAAGATACCAATCCCAAAACCTGGTAGAGCCAGTATTAGAGCACCTTATAGCATTAATACAATTCAAAGTCTAGAATTGTTAATAGATCTATCTCGAATACTAAAAACTATATATACTATCTCCAAAAATGAACCACTGCACAAGAAACGATCAATGGTGATAGCTAGTACTCTGATCTATGCCAAAAATGTACAAAAGTGTAGTATGGGTACCAAAACAATGAGTATTTAGTAGGCATCATCGGCCGACTGAGCTAAATCATGATAAAATGAAGGATTAACATACCAAAGTCAAGTTATAAAATTTAAAATAAATGTAACGCCTCGAAACTTGGTCCCGAGATGTTACACGATGCTCAAGACTACGAGTAGCCTTAAGCTAACCCTGTTTGCCTATTACTAAGTCTGAATCTCATAATAAAGAAAACATAGACATAAGAGTCATACTATATGAGAAAAACTTTCTGAAATAACTAAGAATAATCTGAATATAATTTCAAAAAACCAAATACTATAAGTTTAAATCAAATCTAGCAGTCTAACAAGCTTCTACTACTAATAACTAGAGAGCCACTGGATAAACACCCAGCTGACTCGAACTGTCTAAAAATACTGGATCATCTAATCTGTTATGCTAAAAATAAACTAAATGACTAAGTCTCAGAACTATGAGGACTCACCAACTTTCAGGACATAGGTGGAGATGCTCGAAATCACTCTCGCTGTAGAAATTGAGCACCTAAACTAACATTATGAGACAATGTAGCACATATACGTATATGTGGATCAGTACTTTGAGGATGTACTGAGTATATGGGGTGACATGCATACGTAAAAATAGTTTATCATTCATCATCATCATTTGTAAAATAATGCATGCCAAATGTAAATGACTCACATAAGCTTGAGTAACTGAGAAACAGAAATCTATAATCATGAGTAGTAAATTATATCGAATAAATCTACTGAGTTATAAAATTTTGTTCTAAAAGCTGTACTAATGATTTGTCTGTAAATCATGTTGTCTAAGTGTAGAAAGTACTCACTTCTGCTCTAAAAACTAAAAGCTGAAATTTGTAACTAATGTCATTTTTTAAAGTATAATCTGAATAAAGTTATGAGCCTTTACACTTAGTTTTCTAAAAGATTTTCTATTAAGATCATTCTGTAATCTTTCACTTTTTAAAGACTGTTCTGTAAAACTTTTCTACTAGGGAAAATACACAAAAGCTGTTTATTTACCTTTACTAGCAGAGAGGTTCTTCTAACCGACATAAACTATGTGAGCTAACATGGAGTCCAACATTTTGTTCCCCTATGGGAAAAACCTCACGATGGGGAGAGATGTAATACTCTTACCAAGGAGTATAACTTGAGCTAAGTGATCACATCTGTATTTGTCATCCATATAGAAATGGGAATAATCTTATAATCTGTACCTCCATCATCTACGTAGTTCTGTGGAAGATAGGGCACGCTAATCCCACACTTCCCGCTCGATGCTAAATACTACTCCCTTTAATATGCACTCATTCTGTTGAAAATCCACTTTAAAAACTAGCATATGGGTTTATTATAAAACCAGTTATACATTTATCTGATTTAATCTATAAATAAAGCTATTCTGCATTTTATAATCTGTAATATTGATTCCAAATCTTATCTGAGGATCAAAAGATCTAATCTTTATTGAAAATCTAAAAATAAATAGATCATTTGTTGCTTAAAGCATAATCATTCTTGAAATAGTAATATTCAATCTTGGGATAATAACCCATGCATCAATCTCATGTCAAAACATCATAATAATTATGCGTGGTAATGAAAACAATGATAATTCAACTCAAAATCCAAAATTTATTGCAATAGGCATGAAATTAAGAAAATAGACATGCAATTAAACTTCTAAAACACTTGAAATCTCATAATCTTGCAATTAGCAGTAATGGGTATGAACCCTAATTTAAACCTCATGTATAATCATTCAAAATCATATAAATTTGATATAAAAACTTAATTTTGAGCACAAGGATGAAAGAGGATCCTTGTTCATAAACCACACATACCTTAATTGATGATTAAATGAAGAATCTTGAATTTTTTATTCCTATTTGAGTTCTTGAAGATGAATTCTTGATTATCTTGATTGGGAAATCCTCAATTTAGAGATTTCTTGAAGAAACAATGAAGGAATTTGATTTCTTAGAGAGTAAGCTTTGTCCTCTAGGTTTTTTGTTTGTGAGAGAATGGATGAAAAATAAGCATAATAGGCTTAGAAAGGGTTCAATCTAGTGTTATCCACGAATTGGGGGCTTGAGAATTTGACAAAATGCCCCTGTTTAAACTTTAATCGAAACTGGAAAAAGGGAATAAAATTCTCAATTTAACATGTCGTCGAAATGCGCCACTATTGCGGTGGCTCACTGGAAACTGACGACTGAGAAATTGGGGACCTCTGCGATGTGGAGCTATCGCGTTGCCCCTCTATATTTTGACAATTGGGAATTGGAATTTCTCTGCGACATGGGCCAATCGTGGTACTCTATTAGTATACCATTTAGGCCATCTTCGTGATGCGGTACCATGGCGCTGGCCTACTGGAACTGGAAAAATATGAAATTGGAACTAACCACTATGCGAGCTTATCGTGGTGGTCCACTAAAATTTGATAAACGTGAATTTAACCTTCACAACAATGCGGTGATTTCCCAGATGGCATACTGCTATACTAAAAACGCCATAACTTCTCAATCGAGTTTCGGATTTAGGCGAATTTGGTATCGATGGAAAGATTATTCAATTTTTTACACAATGGAGGGTCTAATCTAGAAAATTCTACATGTATAAAAAGATATTCATTTTTAAGTTAACCTTTAACATTCTAGGAGTGAAATTAAGCTAGGAAAAGTATGAGGTATTACAATATCTCTCCCTTGGGAACATTCATCCTCGAATATGGCTAGTTAAGCTGATAATACTGAGGAGTCTGAGGCTATAAGCTATCATGCACAACTGAAATATCTGAATGACTGAATCTAAAACATACTAAGATACTGATCTGATCTGCGAGTGTATGAATTTACATGCAAACAACTATATAGCTGAATCTGGGACTGGAAAAGAACTAAATGAAGGAAGACTATTACCTTCGGTTGAATCTGAGTTCATAGAGAAGACACGAGGATACTTGGTACGCATGTATGCTTCTGCTTCCCAAGTAGCACCCTCAACAGGCTGATTTTTCCTCAAAACTTTGACCAAGGAAACTTGTTTGTTCCTTAGTCTATGGATCTGATGATAAAGAATCTCTACTAGAAGTTCGTATGAAAGGCTATTCTAAATATCTATACTTTATAGATGAACTATAACGACTGAATCGTCCATGCACTTTTTCAACAAGGACACATGAAATATTGGATGAACTGAGGATAAATCTTCAGGTAGCTCAAGCTCATACGCTACCTTTGCAACACGACTCAAAATCTGGAAGGGACCTATATATCGGGGACTATCTTCCCCATTTTGCAAAATTCTCTTTACCCTTTTCATGGGTGAAACTTTCAAATACACAAGTTCATCAATATTGAACTCAAGGTCTCTTCTTCTTATGTCTGCATAAGATTTTTGATGACTGTGGGCTGCTTTCAATATCTCTCTAATCAACTAAACTTTCTCCATGGCCTCAAACACCATGTCTGGCCCAATCAAAGTGGCCTCACCCACTTCGAACCAACTGAATGGTGATCTATATCTCCGCCCATAAAGAGCTTCAAATGGATCCATTTGAACACTAGCATGATAACTATTATTATAAGCAAACTCAATCAACGATAAATGGTCATCCCAGTTACCTTTAAAATCAAGAGCACAAGCCCTAAACATATCTTCTAGAGTCTAAATGGTCCTTTATGACTGACAATATATCTTCGGATGAAAGGAAGAACTAAGATGAACTTGGGTACCAAGACCCTTCTGAAAGGCTTTCCAAAACTGAGAGAACAACTGAATACCCCTATCTGAGATGATGGATAAAGGAACTCCATGCAATCTGACTAACTCTCTGATATTCATCTTAGCATAATCTTCAGCTATGTAGGATATGTAAACTTGTAAGAAATATGCTGACTCATTCAATCTATCTACAATAACCCAAATCGAATCATGTTGATGACGCGAATGGGGTAATCCAATCATAAATTCCATATTCACCTCTTCCCACTTCCAAGTGGGAATACTAAACTCTTGCAATGTACCAACAGGTCTTTGGTGCTCTACCTTAACCTGTTGAGTGAGTTACATACTTGGCTACAAACACTGCTATATATTTCTTCATACCACTCCACCAATAGATTTCCCACAAGTTACGGTACATCTTGGTAGCACCTTATGAATGGAATAACGCGCACCATAAGCTTTCTCCATAATCCGCTTCCTCAAATCATCAACACATGCAACACACAATCTACTTTGGTATCTCAACACGCCATCTCCCCCTTGGGAGAAAACCTCTACCTTTTGGTCTTTAACTGACTCCTTCAGTTTGATCAAACTAGAATCCTTATCTTACTTCTTCTTCACTTACGAAACTAGGGAAGATTCAGAACTACTCTGAATCCAAACATTCCCCTTAGCTGAATCAACCAATATTACACCCAATCTAGATAACCGATGAACTTCTTTAACTAACTCCTTCATATCATTCTCCTCTTGAGCAACACTACCCATGGACAATCTACTAAGGGTGTCTTCCACTACATTGACCTTTCCCGAATGATACAACAAACTCATATCGTAATCTTTCAGTAATTCTAACCACCTTCTCTGACAAAGATTTAACTCTCTCTGAGTAACACATATTGCAAACTATACTGATTCGTGAACATATCAACATGCACCCTATAAAGATAGTGTCTCCATATTTTCAAGTAAAACACAACAACAACTAACTCTAGATCACGAGTTGGGTAATTATTTTTATGAGGCTTAAGATGTCTAGAGGTATAGGCTATGACGTTACCTCTCTGCATCAACATATAACCCAAACAAACTCTAGAGGTATCAAAATACACAATGAAACCATTTGTACCATCAGGTAATGCTAAAGCTGGGGCTGAAGTGAGTTGAGTCTTCAACTCTTGAATACTCTTCACACAGGAGTCTGACCACTGAAACTTAACTTTCTTCTGGGTCAATCTAGACATAAGATACCCAATAGATGAGAAAACCTCAATGAAACGTCTGTAATATCTAGCTAAACCTAAGAAACTCCTAATGTATGACGGAGAAATAGGTCTAGGCCAGTTTTTCACTACTTCTTTCCTTTAAGGATCAACTCTAATACCATCACCGAAAATAATATGACCGAGAAAAGATTCTTACCTTAGCCAAAATTCACATTTACTGAATGTTGTGACTCAGACGCACACACAAATGCACGTGGTCGTACAAGTAATATAGTAATTTAGAAAATCAGATATCGTTCCAACGAGGACTAAGCAACTAGAAATTTAACCAACTTTTAGTTTTAGACAATGAGTAGTAAGTGTTGTAAAGTATCAAGATGATTTTGAAATTAAGAATAAAAATGTAAATTATTAACTAAGAAATAAATGTTTATGATTAGTGCGAAGCAAGAAACGATTGTAAATAGTAATGATAAGAATTCTAGGGTTGAGGCTTTTCGAACAATCATACAAATCGCTATTCTTATAGAATTCTAATTGGTTATTGGGTTGTTGGTTCGCAATGTTTAGGCTACGACCTTGGTCTCCCGACCTCAAATCTTATATTTATTGAATATTGCAGCTACCACTCCTTTAGAGATACAACAATTATTCTAGATTCACAAATTTATCTTCTTGCAATTGAACCAAACAAGGCTTCTTGGTATATCCCTATCCTAGATGCTAATCTACACCCCTTATTTTATAAAAAAGGTAAGAACCTTGCTTCTTAATTTCTTCGTTCTATCTCACGATTCTCCTCCCGAATCTACGTAGAAATATAAATTTATTCTAATAGTGGCCACTCATTAAAATAGTAAGCTTAGGAAATTAAGAACAACCCAGATGATAATCCAAAAAGAAAATACTATAAACAATTTCAAAGAGTAATCATGTTCTTGGCCTCAACCCTAGAACAAGGGTATTTAGCCACTCATGTTTAAATTAAACATAAAAAATAAGTAATTAATCATACCCAAAATTAATCTTGAAGTAAGGAAGTTCAAAAGAAATAATAAGAACCCTAAAAAAAAAGAATTCTATGCTTCTCCGCCACTGCTATGCATGCCAAAAGTGTTTGGAATTGTGCTCACGTGTTCCTTTTGTACTTGGAAAAATTTTACCAGATCTGTACACTTAACGCGATGAGTTGCTAATCATGTCGTCTCAGCCAACTCGCCGCATTAACATCACATTGATGTAGTGGAATTTGCCTTTATAATTCGACTAAGTTAACTTCTTCAACACACGACGTGATGCATTGATATCACATCATGTCTCTGGAATTGTAATCTCAAAATCTGACTAAGTATTAAAACTTATGCATCGACGCTACGCGTTGACTTTGCGTCGATGTACCAGAAGTTTCTCATAAAATTTTGGCTTTGGCACAACTTTTACCAGTCGACGCAGCGCGTCGAGATAGCATTGCTTCACTAGAATGTTTCTCCATTTCATCTCTTAATTCTCGTACTTCCTCAGATCCTTTATTTATTCTTGCTGTCGAGCATATACACATATTCTTGGACTTGATAAACATGGTCTTTCATATCTTCATGATATGCATCCCAATTTTTTTCGAATCCATGGGAAATTTACCCTGTATCTCTAATCACATTGGTTAGCCATAAAACACAATTTAGCTCAAAACGCAATATAATTAACATATTTTTTATTCTCAAAACAAATTCAAATATGGGTAAATAATGGTGTTTGTACATATAAATATGCCCAAGATCACCACCCCACACTTAAAACCTTGTTCGTCCTCGAACAACTTCATACAACACAATCACCAAACCTTCTAATCACAACCTAAGATTCATGCTAGCATTGGGAACATGAACACTTTATTTTAACTTCATTTTCCTAACAGTGAGATTTAATTCATTAGCAAACTTAATAGAAGTACGCAATCAAGCAACACAATAAGTAATACGGACATTCATCCGCATACACCCTCATAAAAAAAAAGTTTTCCTCCTATCTCGTATAATTTTTCATTATATATCATGAGGGGAATATCAAAATTCAATCACTCACTCTCAACAAAGAATTCATACATAATAGGTGATGAACCATAGGCTTTCCCTTAGTGTAATACTCCACTAATAGTCAGATATTAACATTTAGGATCAATTAGGTCTTTCATGGTTGTAATGCATGCTAATGGACGAGTAGGAACTATTTGGGAAATAGTGACTAATCTCCCTAAGCACTTTAATACATAACCATCTTTAATCAATACCATATTTTATTAACCCAACTTTTAATTTCATTATCTTTACACATCCATTGTTTCACCCAATCTTTTTAAGCACATTAACAACCCTACTATAGGAGTATTTTTCTTTTTACATTATAATTTAATTATCAGCTTTTCTTCACACCCCAATTCTTGTTATGCACCCCTATAGTAGCCACCCTCAACCTAAGTGATTTGACTTGGTTAAGGTGCACACTATCCTACATGAACCATGGACACAACAGGTTCATTGTAACAAATACCGGGCAACAATAATTAAAACTTTCATCACACACATTTTTTCTTACTCCTAACCGTCACAATTAAATTCACAATGAACACTTCTTTCGATCTTGACTTTCACCTTTTTCCTTCTTAAATTTCACATTCCCCTCTTATTACATTATCTGTATTAAAGTTCTTAGGAACTATGGATCAAATTAAAGTCTATCAAAGAAAAGATTCGGCTACGAATGAGGCTACCAAAAACATAAGGCTATAGGCTCAACGGGGCTAACTAAGGTCATGCATAAGGGTAAGTAAATAAAGTCTTTACAATTTAGTTAATAAAGAAATGACTAAATCACTTCCCACACCCAACACCCTTTATTTTTCTTTGTAAACACACTGGGCAAGTTCTAGTCATTCCTATCAATGTAGAATATAAACAAATACTCACTCACTCAGTGCATGGTAAGAATAAACTCGGATCCTTACGGTTTCCAATATTGCTCTTTATCAAATTTAACATTAAGCCAATCAAATCGAACTACACTTGTTGGGATTTAACATCTAAAAACATCTCATTGTTTTTTTCCAACACAATTGCATTTATAGTCACAAAATAAAACATCTTGCTCAACACACAACATTTCTCAAAAGTCGCAATCGGGGTCCTATCATTTACTCAACTTCTAAAGACGCACTCCCCTTAAGACGGTCGTTATCCATCTATCATAGGGGTGACTAACTATGACGTTGCATAACGAGAATTGCCAAAAAGGGCACACATAATTACTATAATCTAAAAATTACCACGAAGGGTGAAAATAAAGCAAACACTTTAAACTAGATTTTCTAAAAAGGGCATTAATATAAACTTACAAACCCAACAAAACATAAAAACAAAAATAGAAATTGTTCAACCAAAACCTAACAGAATTCAGAAATTAAAGATTAAAGATGAAGGAGATAAAGATGATGGTCAAAGACTGTAACACCCCAATTTTCTAGAACAGGAATTCCACATGGTGCTCATAATCCTGAAGGACCACAAGCTAACCCTTATCTAGTACCTGCTGCAATAACTGTATAAAAATATTGAATAATGCAGAAAACTAGCAGAAAACTTGCCATAAGGTTCAAAACATCTAAAATAATCAATACTTAAAACTGAATGCTAATACATCTGTCCGAAAAGCCTCTAACTATCTGAACTATAGAGATGATAGGACATGTCCCCAACTAACTCCGTCTACTGAAAAAAACTGAATCTAATGCCATAAAAAAATAAGGATCATCCTCGAATGAATATGACTCACTGTGCTGCTGACTGAGTTTGGACTGCTAAGGGTGCTCTGGATCTTGCACATCTGAACCTATGGTATAAAACACCATAGCGCAAGGGAAAAGTATGCGTCAGTACTTTGAATGTACTGGTATGCTACATGAGGTAAGATTAAATGCAAGGGCTTATGGATGAACATAGCTTAACTGAATAACATGAGAGTACTGAATGAGGACATATGCATGAATACACAAACCATAAATGAAATCATTGTGACTCTGAATACTGATACTCGGATACTGCTTTACTAACTTTTGAACTCACTACTATTACTGAGATACTGAATAACTGAATCTTCTGATATCAATAACTTAGTACTGAAGTTGATATCAGTCCTATCTAGCGGGTGATCTATGAATCTAATGATAATAGGAATGCTCGACTGAAATCTGAGATCCATCCTATCTAGCGGGTGATCTCTATATCTACTAATAATGAGAGTACTTAGCTGAAATTGATATCACTCCTACCTAGTGGTGATCTCTGTATATACTAATAATGAATATGATTTGACTTAATCTGAGATTAGTCCTATCTAGCTGGTGATCTCTAAATTTGATAATACTGAAGCTGATTAACTAAACCTGTGACCATTTCTATCTAGCATGTGATCTCTGAGTGTGTTGATAATCATAATGATTGAATTTATCTAACAGTTCATACTCTGTACTACTGAATTGAGTTTTTTTACTGAGACTGATTCTGAAACTGAGAGTGTGGGAAGTAGTTATTTAACTGAAGTAGTTATTTAACTGACATGCCCCTTCTAGGTAAGTTGGGGTCCAACCTATAACCCCAGTTTGAAGGGTGTCAGTACCGTGCCACGGGTAAAGACCTCTCTTATGGAGTCAGTCTTATCTAATGGGTGACCCCCTATGATTAGTCCTATATATATAATATACTAACAGGTGATCCCTGAGTATGTCAGTCCTATCTAGCGGGTGACATCTCATACCTAACTTAGGGATTTCTCCTAGGGATCTCAGTCCTCTCTAACGGGTGAGTCCCCATCCCTAGGTTCGCTCGGTGCTAAGTCCTACTCCCAACTGAAAGACTCTGAACTGATTCTTTTTCTTAAACTGTACTAGACTGAGCTAAATCTGTTACTGATCATACTGAGTAACTGAGTTAAGCTGAGTTCACTTGATTTTGAAGACTAACAAAATACTTCTGAATCTCGTTAGCTGACTGAACTATACTAAGTTCTGAATTGATTACTTGAATGCTACTAAGGTCTAAAACTGAATTCTTGAATACTACTAAGATGTGAGCTGAGTACTTAATTGAAGCTGGAATGCTAATAATACTTAGATTACTGAGATTTCTTATGTTCTGTAACTGTCTGAGAGTATTGAGTTCTGTAACTCACTGATTTCTAAGAATCATGGCTTGATTGAGATTACCATGAAAACTGACACGATCTCTAAACTTCCAGCTAAATTTTTGGGTATAAATACCCCAGGACTCGATAACATAAAAGTAAAACATAAATATTCCTGAATGATCATGACCATGGACATTCATTCACCATTACAATAATTAAAGTATATCTTCAAGCAATTACAAATCATAAATATGTGAAAGTAAAGGGAGACATGCTATTGGCTCATACTCCATTCAACAAGGTCTTGCAACAAACATTTAACATGCGTTGAAGAGCATATAATTGGTGGATTTAATGCTAACACGTCACAATTCATTTATTAAGGCTTTTCAACAAACACTTGGCATGCATGACCTTGCACGCAATTGAGGATTTCTAGTCAACATGCTATAGTATCTCTAATTCCTTCACATAAGCATTTTATCAAACATATGGGGAGCATGCTTTGGTTATTCAACAATGTCTGCACTCAATTGACATAAACACATCTCTTAATATGTAACTTGAAGAGGGTTTATCATGAACATCACATGAATATCACATACTATGATCAACTCTTGAGATTTTATAAACGAAACATGAATTTAACTCAATAATAACATGAACTTCAATTTCAATTCACATGAATCATGAAAACTCATAAATATAAGATCTTTGAATTTAGAAAAAGGAGTCTTGAACTTCTTGGGTGGAAGGAGCCCAAGAATCAACACCTAACATACCTTGCTATGTAATTCTTGAAAGATTCACGTGAAACTTTGATGATTTGGGTCTTGGATTAGAAATCCTAGGTTTTGTTCTTGAAGAAAATTGAGAGAAACCAACAATATTTGGGTGTAAATATGTTGAATCTTGTGTTACAGAGTATATATAGTGGTTGGGAAAAGGCCCTTTTTGACCTTGGAATTAAAATTCGAAAATGGAAAAATCCCAATTTTACGTGCTGGCACGACGCACCATAATCGTGCCAGCTTACTGGAAATTGGACAATTAGGAAACTGAGCCTTGGCGCGACGCGGTGAAAATCACATTGACACCTTGTTTGCGAACTGGAAAGAAAATGTGATGCAGTGGAATCATGTAGGCTCACTGGAATTCGACAATTGCCATTTTGGCTGGCTCTGCGATGCGCTAAAGTGCCAAGTGGCACACTATCTTACTAAAATGGCTCTAACTCTTCGTTCGAGTGTCGAATTTGGTATCGACGGAAAACTTATTCAATTATCTACTTGACAAAAAGAACTTTGCGGGGTCTTACAAAGACCAACCACACCACACTTAAATGTAGCACTGTCCCAGTGTTATCTATAAGTGTAAGGCAGGATGGCATCGTACTCCTGCTTAGTCAAATGTCACCAAAGCCATTACATCATCATCAACACCATCATCGTCGCCAAAGTCATCGCCTGAATTACCATCATATGACTTCTCCTCATCCATTGACTCATCGTCAGAATAACCCATGTTCCTTTACTCGTTCGTGGGGATATCATCATCCAATGGCTCATCAAAATCCAGGCCAATGCACAACACAGTTTAAGCATGAGGTCCTAATGGGTAGTCCAACTCGACAGCACAAATCACTTGTTGGGTGGCTTGATGCCCCAACCTTCAACTTCAACATAATAATCCCATATATACAGGCTGTGATCTCATCATTCTGGGCTTGATGCTCGAGCATAGTCAAATTCACACCATAGGGAGAAGGTCCCTTAGCGCGGGATAGGTCTAATGGCCTATTACCAACAGGTGGTATATAATCCACCTCCTCCTCGGGCATACCCTGCTGCCTCAGAAATCTAGTCAACAACCCACCAAAACCATAACTACAACCCCCCAAAAATTTGGCCTTTCTCATTTTCGAAAAAATAATAGTACCAACATTTAAATCCACATCTTCACACATCAAAGCATAGATAATACAAACCCTATCACGAGTAACTTTTGTCAAATACACACCATGAACAAGGCAGGTATAGATGATTCTTACCCATAAATGAGTCTACTTATTCAAATGAGCAAATGCGAGTGATTTATGAGTACCACCTCTTTTTGAAGAATCCAGCTAGCCATCGAACGAGTGGAGCAAAGGAGATAACAGATGTTCTGATATGGTGGCTCCATAATCATTCTATTCAATGGCTCTGCATCCACAAAGGGTGTACCTAGTAGCTCATTAATAATATTAGCAGTAAAAGTGATCACATGATTGCGTACCTCAACCTCAGAGTCTTTTGGGTTCCAATTCACAGAGAATTTCCTCACTATGCTTAAGATGTATTCAGCTGGCTGCTCAAATAGGAAATTCATATGTTGCGACTCTATTTTTCACACCATAGATGGATATTTTTTCATCAGGCTTGCACTATTAATGAATTGATCAGTTGAATATTTTGACTCTTTATACTGTGAATACCATTTTCTCCCTGCTTCAACCACACTTTGGTCCCGAACCTTGTTTGATCCCAAGGAACATATGGGGCTGAGGGCATACGATCTGCTTGGTGGATTCTCTTATGCCTGGGCTCAGATGTACCAGCTACATTCTTCCCCTTGCTTTGTTATTGATGGATACTCGACATTGTACCTATCTAACATAACAAACCACATATACATAAAGAAAACACCTTCGGAACTAGCAACAACTAAGTGTGAAATTTACCCCACACTTAGTTTCTAGAATAGGTTCATAAAAGAGGGACTCAAGGTACTCAGACTTCCCTTGTTCAATACAATTACCATCATCAATTTTACAGCATCAAACAAAAATTTCATCTCAAGGATATGACAGTTTAAACAAATCTCAACACACTAATCTAGTTACTGCTAACTTGTATAGAGCAAAGAGGGATTCATTTTCATATTACCTCTCTTCAACACTTTTACCTATGTTCCTTCACATGTTAATCCTGATCTCACATCAATAGCACCCAATTAAGAAATTAATAGCTATTACTAAGGTAGTGTACGATTGATATCCTCCCCACACTTGGTTACTATTATGTTGTGAATCAAGCACATCTTAAATTATTGAAATTCAACACATGGTGCAACAAAACACTCAATTATCTATCAATTTAGATCACAGACCCTTAGTGTAACTAATTCAGTTAAATCAAGAATCCCATTTCATAGTACATTAGCTTCCCATGTGAGAAATAGCAAACCAACAACAGCAACATGTCACCATCACCCACTAATATTCTCCAACTAGATTGTAAATTAACATTCAATGAAAGTTCAAATAATTTAAACACAGAACATTGAACATTTAACTTTTATTTAGGCTAATTTTTATATCACAAAATTTAATGAAACAAACTTATGACATCATGTAGAGAACTTGGATCCATAAAACTAAAAGTATCAAAATTTACCTTGGTCTTAGTTGAAAGGATGAGAATGAAGTTGAATCTGGTTGTTATTGCCAATAAAGGATAAGACTTCTAAAGGGAGAAAATTTAGGGTTTTGGAAAAATGGGGCGGCGCAGCTAGGGTTTAGGAAGTAAGGGGGAAAATGAGTGAGGTGAGGTATTTATAGAGAGGGTAAATTAGGTTTAACTTTTTACCGATAGATGCAGACGACGCGATGCATCAGAAATTGCATTGAAGAATCGACGCCACACGTCAAGTACGCATCGTAACACTGGAAGTTGCCTCAAATAATTATTATAAGTGTTACCTGGTTGACAACCAACCCGACGCTATGGGTAACGCGTTGTAGGACAAACGTGATGCGTTAACATCGTGTCAGTTCACTGGAAATAGCCTAAGAAATTTTTTCTAAGTATGGGCATGATGCACATCGATGGGACGTGTCAAGATAGCATCGATCCACTAGAAATTGTATCCAAAAAATTTTCTAATGCTAAATTTCCCATATTTTAATGCATATTTTCTTACCCCTTACCTTTTTCTCACTATGTATCACCTATTTACTTACTAAAATGTCAATGTTCACCCTCTTCTCATCTTTTCTATCTCCACCAAGTTTCTTGTTTTTGCACATCAACCAAAAAAAACAAAATCATGTAAGAAAAAAATGGGTTGCCTCCCACCAATAGCCTTATTTTTGGTCTTGACACGACTCATTTTTTTCTATTTTTTTATTTTTGTCCTTAACAACTAAAAAGTAAACTACCTATTACATTACATTTATGGGTTGCCTCCCACACAATGCCTTATTTTATGTCGTGGCATGACTTAACTCAATCTCACTCCATAGCAAAAGTGATGGACACATTATGATTATCTCCATGATTCGCCCCATAATGCTTCACGTGTTGTCCATTCACTAGAAACTTCTCAGTCTTTTCTTTCTTTCATAATTCAACCACTCTATGAGGTGTCATTTGTACTACTTCAAAGGCGTAGACCACTTAGACCGCAATTTGCCGGAAACAACTTTAATCTTGAATTAAATAGCAAAATAAGTTGTTTGCGTTCAAACACTCTAACTTGAATCTGTCTATCATGCCATCTCTTGGTTTTCTCTTTGTAAAGCTTTGCATTCTCATAAGTATTGAGATGAAATTCATCTAATTCAATGAGCTACAATAATATCTTTTCTCCCGCGACATTCATCTAAAAATTCAACTTTTTAACCGTCCAATAAGCTTGATGCTCAATTTCAATAGGTAAATAACATGCTTTCCCGTAAACCAAACGATATGGGGAAGTACCAATAGGTGTCTTATACGTCGTTCGGTATGCCCATAATGTATTATCTAACTTCTCGGCCCTATCTTTTCATTGCCCATTAACCGTCTTTTGCAGTATTTGTTTAATCTCTCGGATGTAGACTTCAACTTGTCCACTCATTTGTGGATGATACGCAGTGGCCACCTTAAGCCTAACATAATATTTAGCTAAAAGATTCTTCAACCAAGTGGTAGTAAAGTGCGTACCTCCATCACTGATTATAGATCTTGGAGTACCTAACCTGGAAAATATTTGCTTAATCATAAACTGCAGTACTACTCTTGCATCATTAGTAGGACAATCTATAACTTCCACCCATTTAGATACGTAATCAACTGCCACTATTTTGTATAAATTACCATTTAATGTTGGGAATGGTCCCATAAAATCAATCCCCCAAACATCAAATACTTCCACTTCAAGGATGTTGTTTTGGGGCATCTCATGACGCCTTGAAATCATTCTCAAACTTTGGAATTGATCACAACTCTTTACAAAAGCTATTGCATCTCGAAAGAATGTTGGCCAAAAGAAGCCGGATTGCAACACTTTTCTTGCGGTTCTTTCACCCCCATGATGGCCACCATAAAGGGATGAATGTCAGTTTTGCAGTAATTGTGTGAATTCAATTACCAAAATGCATCTTCGTATAATACCATTTGGGACTTGCTTGAAAAGATAAGGCTCGTCCCATATAAAAGCATGAGAATTATAAAGCAGTTTCTTCCTCTGTTGAATTGTACTTTCAGGAGGATAAAAGCTGCTTGCCAATAAATTTACAATGTACACATACCAAGGAACTTCACACTCCCTTATAGACAATAATTTTTCATTCGAAAACTTTTCCTGAATGCAGAGAGAGTCAACAACAACATGATTGAGTTTCTAACCTTGACAAATGATCTTTAACTTGATTTTTTGCTCCTTTACAATCACAAACCTTTAAGTCAAACTCTTGCAATAACAAAATCCATCGGATTAACCAAGGCCTGCATCTTTTTTATTGAAAAAATATTTGATGGCTGCATGGTCAGTGTGAAAAATAACCTTTGTGCCTACCAAGTACGCTCTAAATTTATCAAATGCATACATCGTTACTAATACCTCCTTTTCAGTGTCTGTATAATTTATTTGGGCACCATTCAAGACTTTACTATCATAGTAAATAAAGCAAAATACCTTGTATTTTATTTTCCCCAAAATAGCTCCTACAACCACATCACTAGCAACACACATCAATTCAAACGATAATTCACAATCTAGAGAAATCAAAATAAGTGCTTCAATCAGCTTCTTTTTCAGCTTCTCAAATGTTTTTTTACAATCTGCCCCAAAATTGAACTTGGCCTTTATTTTAAACAGTCTACACATCGGGATTGAAATCTTTGAGAAATCCTAAATAAAATGCATGTAGAAACCTGTATGCCTCAAAAAACTTTGCACTCCTTTCACTCTAACTGGGTGTGGCAACTTTTTAATCACTTCAATTTTTGCCCGATCTACCTCAAGTCCTATACATGACACATTGTGGCCAAGGACAATTCCTTCCTTTACCAAAAAGTTGCACTTCTCCCAGTTCAGCACCAAATTTATCTTTTCACATTGATCTAGGACTCGATATAAATTCTGCAAGCATTTATCAAAAGTATAACCGTACACAGAGAAATTATCCATGAATACCTCTATAAATGCTTCCACTATGTCATAGAAGATTGCCATCATACATCTCTGAAATGTGGCAGGCGCATTGTAAAGGCCAAAGGGCATACGTCTGAAGGCATAGGTACCATATGGGCAAGTAAAAGTTGTATTCTCTTGATCCTCAAGAGCAATGGTGATTTGATTATAGCCTGAGTATCCATCAAGAAAATAGTAATACTCCTGTCCTGACAACCTATCCAACATCTAATCAATGAAAGAAATAGGATAGTGATCCTTTCTTGTGACTTCGTTTAGCATCCGGTAGTTGATACAAATTCTCCATCCAGTCACCATACGAGTGAGGATTACCTTATTTTCTTCATTAGTAATCACGGTCATCCCACCTTTCTTTGGGACACAATGTATTGGTCTCACCTACTTGTTGTCTAAATTGGATAAACAATCCTATTATTGAGCCACTTAATGACCTTTTTTCACACCACATCTTTGATCACTGGATTTAACCTGCATTATTTCTGCACTCATGGCTTGAAACCTTTCTCCATGTGTATTTTATGCATGCAAAAAGATAGATTTATTCATGTAATGTCAGATATTTGCCACCCGATCGCCTTCTTCCTCCTTTTCAATACTGTCACTGCTTTTTGTACCTATATATTAGATAATCCTAGAGATAAAATAGTAGGCAAGGTATCATTATCACCAAGGTAAACATATTTCAAGTGAGGAGGAAGAACCTTAAGCTCCAATTTTGGAGCTTCATCAATTGAAGCTTTGGGGGATGGACCAATTTGCCTATTCAAAGGCTCAAAAGGAAATTTTCTTATTTCAATGAGCGCCGAATTCATGACTTGGACTAATGACAATGCTTTCACATCTCCATATAGATCACGACCTACCAAAGCTCGCTCTAAGGGATCATCTGACAATAACATCCTCTGATCAGATTCAAGATCGATAAAAGATATAGCCGACAACTCCTCATAAATAGCTGGCAATTTTAGCGCTTTATACACATCAAAAACCTCCACTTTATCGTGCGCTCTCATTGTAATTTTTTCTGCCGCTACATAAATTAATGATTTTCCTATTTCTAAGACAGTTCATCCCAAAATAAATGAAACAACGGGATTAACTTCGAAGTCAAGAATTACAAAATCCACCAAAAAGATTAAGGATCCCATTTGCACCAAAACATCTTCAATAATACCATCAGGCCTAACAAGGGACCTATCTGTCAACTTCCAAACAATAGTAATGGGTTAGGGACTCCCAAGACCCATCTTCCAGTACCATGATATGGGCATAAGATTGATGCTAGCCCCTAAATCACATAATCCACGTGCACTAATGGTTTGTACAATGGTAATCTATAAAGTAAAACTACCTAGATCCTTTAGCTTCATGGGAAATTTGTTTTGAATCTTAGATATGCACTCCTCAGTAAGTGCAACTATAGCATATTCGATCAACCGGTTCTAGTTTACAAATATATCCTTCAGGTATTTCACATATTTTGGCACACTCTGCAGAATGTCAACAAGAGGAAAATTTACATGAAATTACTTTAAAAGATCTAAGAACTTCTTGTAACTCGCCTCTTCTTGATCTTTCCTTGCCCTTTGAGAAAAGGGTAAGAGGAGAGTCTTTTTTTCCATATGAATTTAATCACTTTTTGCTTTTTCCTTTACTTCTTTCTATGCATTGTATTTAGAATCATCAATAGTGATTGTGGGGCTCACCTGCTCCTGAACTATCTCCTTGGTTTGTAGCCCATTTCTTGTTGGAACCGCATTCACCTGCTTAGGATTTGTCTCTATATCACTAGGTAATGCCCCCTGAGGTCTTGTATTTTGTGCTCCTGCAATTTGACCCATTTGCAAATCTAGATTTATAGTAAGAAATTGTTGACTCTTCAACTCCGCTGCAAACTGTGCATGTTAAGTCTTTATTTTTACTGCGAACTATGCCTGTTGATCCATAAACTGCTTTATTAACTCTTCTGTATTGCTAGCTCGAGTAGTTGCCTAATTATTCTTATCCAAATATTAATTTGGTTGCACTGGTCCCTTGAACTGGTTTGTATTTTATGCCTGATTTCCACCTCATGAGAAATTATGATGGTTTCTCCAATTGGGATTATATGTGTTACAAAAATTCTACCGTCCTTGACGATTTGCATTTCCTATGTAGTTGGCATAATTCAGATTAGCTGTACAAACGTCTTCTACAAGCTCACCACTTCCACAAACCTCATACAAAGAATTCACCATTTGGACTATATTAGCTATGTTTGCTATTTGTGTAACTCCCAACTTTATATTATTAAGTTGAGTAATCATATGATTTTGCATGGCTATAATCTGTGCTTGTAATACATTGAATTGGTCTACCTCTAATACCCCTACAACCTTCTTAGGAGTACTCCTTGAATCAGTATGCCAGTCAGGATTCCCTTGTGAAATCCGATTTAGCAATATGTACAATTCTTCATACGTCTTCTCAAGAGCCTGTCCACGTACTGCTAAATCCAAGAGAATCTTCGAGTGTGGCTCCAATCCCTCAATGAAAGTATAAACAAAAATATCATTAGATTAATGATTGTGAGGGAAACTTTTAAGCATGCCCTTAAATCTCTCCCAAGCTTGGTAGAGATTCTCTCCTTCTTTCTGTCTGAAACTTAAGATCTCACTCCTCAAGCATGCAGTTTTCTAGATGGAAAGAATCGAATAAGGAACTTCCAAGGTATATCTTCCCATGATGTGATGGAGAGTGGTGGTTCAGTATGTAACCACCTTTTTGCTTCCCCTAATAGAGAGAAAGAAAAGAGTGTCAATCTGACATAATCAGAACTCAACCCTTAAGGAATGTAAGTATCATTTATTTCCAGGAAGGCTTGTATGTGTTGTTGCGCAGCTTCTTGTGAAAGGACATGGAATTTCCTCGCTGAAGTCATCAATTTCACTATATTCTGCTTCAATTCAAATCGACTACCTGGTTCTGACTTACGAATACTGTTTGTCACATGGTTCATGAGTGGGATTGCCACTTCATGAACATGTCTAGCAGCTGGTTGACCAAGAACAACTGGAATAACTAGAGGTGGGACATTTTTGGCATTTGGATCGACTGGTTCATTTCTCTGTTCAACCATTCTTCGCCTTTGTTGAAAGATCTGTTCTGGTTCTGCAATAGGCTCTACCAATTCTTTATCTCTCGGTAGTCCTTTATTTAGCTATGCCTGCAAAAATTCAGCCGCTAAGATTAAGTTGTTAACACTTAAACTTACTATCAAAAACCAAAAATTTAGAAATTTACAAATTATATTAGTCCCCGACAACGGCGCCAAAAACTTATTGCGACTCAGACGCACACGCAAGCGCACGTGGTCATACAAGTAATAGAGTGATTTAGACAATCAAATATCGTTCCCACGAGGATTAAGCTACTAGAAATTTAACCAACTTTTAGTTTTAGACAATGAGTAGTAAGTGTTGTAAAGTATCAAGATGGTTTTGAAATCAAGAATAAAAATGTAAATTATTAACTAAGAAATAAAATGTTTATGACTAGTGCTAAGCAAGCAATGGCTGTAAACAGTAGCAATGGCTATAAACAGTAATGATAAGAATTCCAGGGTTGAGGCTTTTCAAAAAATCATACAAATTGCTATTCTTATAGCATTCTAATTGGTTATCGGGTTGATGGTTCGCAAGTTTTAGGCTACGATCATTGTCTCTCGACCTTAAATCTTCTAGTTATTAAATATTGCAGCTACAACTCCTGCAGAGATACAACAATTCATCTATATTCATAAAGTTATCTTCTTGCAATTGAACCAAACAAGGCTTCTAGGTATATCCCTATCCTAGATGCTAATTCACACCTCTTATTTTATAAAAGGGTAAGAACTTTGCTTCTTAATTTTTTTGTTCTATCCCACGATTCTCCTCCTAAATCCACGTAGAAATATAAATTTATTCTAATGGTGGCCACTCATCAAAATAGTAAGCTTAAGAAATTAAGAACAACCCAAATTATATTACAAAAATAAACAACTATAAAGAATATCAAAGAGTAATCATGTTCTTGGCCTCAATCCTAGAACAAGGGTATTTAGCCACTCATGTTTAAATTAAGAATAAAAAATAAGTAATTAATCATACCCAAAATTAATCTTGAAGTAAGGAAGTGCAAAAGAAATAATAAGAACCCTAAAATAAAGAATTTTATGCTTTTTCGCTGCTACTATGCTTGCAAAAAGTGTTTGGAATTGTGCTCACGTGTTCCTTTTATACTTGGGAAAATTTCACCAGATTTGCACACTTAACGCATGCATCGCTAATCACATCATCCCAGCCAATGCATCACGTCAACATCGCATTGATGTATTGGAATTTGCCTTTAAAAATATGACTAAGTTAACTTGTTCAATACATGAACGATGCGTTGACATCGCATCGTCTCACTGGAATTGTCATCTCAAAATCTAACTAAGTCTCACAACGTATGCATCGATGTGACGCGTTGACTTCACGTCGATGTACTGGAAGTTGCTCATAAAATTTTGGCTAAGGCACAACTTTTACCAGTCGATGCGATGCGCTTGAGATAGCGTCGCTTCACTGGAATGTTTCTCCATTTCTCCTCTTAATGCTCATACTTCCTCAGCTCCTTTCTTTTATTCTTGGTTTTGTGCATCTACACATATTCTTGGACTTGATTAACTTGGTCTTTCATATCATCATGATATGCACCCCATTTTTATCCGAATCTTTGAGAAATTTATCCTGTATCTCTAATCACATTGGTTAGCCACAAAACACAATTTAGCTCAAAACTCAATATAATTAACACAATTTTAATTCTAAAAATAAATCCAAATATGGGTAAATAATGGTGTTTGGACATATAAGTACCCCAAGATCACTAAATTTGGCGAACTGGTGATCTCTAAGAGTTTTCAATACAATTCTAAGATGGTCTGTATGATCGTCCTCACTACGAAAATAGACAAGAATATCATCAATAAAGACTATGACAAACATGTCCAGATACTGTCTGAACACTCTGTTCATCATGTCCATGAAGACTGCTGGGGAATTTTTTAGTCTTAAGGACCTGACTAGAAACTCAAAATGACCATAACAGGTTCTGAAAGTTCTCTTTAGAATATATCATTCTCTTACTCTAAGATGATGATAGACGAATCTAAGGTCTATCTTGGAGTAGTATCTTGCGCCTTGGAGTTGATCAAATAAGTCATCAATTCTAAGAAGAGGATATTTTTTTTGACTGTCACTTTATTCAGCTGGAGATAGTCAATGCACATGCTCAAGGAACCATCTTTCTTTTGCACGAATAGTTCGGGACCGCCCCATGGAGAAATATCGGGCCTTATGAAACCTTTGTCTAAAAGATCTTTAAGCTTCTCTTTTAACTCTTTAAACTTGGCTGGAACCATACGATATGGAGAAATAGAGATAGGTTGAGTATATGGGAGAAGATCAATCCCGAATTTTATTTCCCTATTGAGAGCTACCCCTAGCAAATGTTCGGGAAAAATATCAGGAAACTCATTGACTATACTAACTGACTAAACTATTAGAGTATCAAACTTAGTGTCTTTGACTCCAACTAGATGATAGATGCACCCTTTGGATATCAACTTTGTCGCCTTAAGATAAGATATGAAATGACTTTTGGGAGATACTGAATTTCCTTCCCACTTAAAGACTAGCTGGTCTAGAAACTGAAACTTCACCACTCAGGTGCGATAATCTATGGATGCATAATAGGAGTACAACCAATCCATACCAAGAATAAGATCATAGTCAACCATATCTAACTCTATTAAGTCTGTTAACATGATTTTATGAAGGATAGTGATAGGACACTTTCTATAGATCTGTTTGGCAACAACTGACTCACTCACTTGGGTAGAAACCAAGAAAGGCTCAGAGATATTTTCAGGACTTATTTCAAAATTCACTACAACTAATGGGGTCACATAAGAGAAACTCTACCCAGGGTCTAACAAAAAATAAACATCAAAATGAAAACACAAAGCATACCAGTAATAATATCTAGTGAATCCTCCTGCTCCTGCCGAGATGGTAAGGTATAAAACTGATTCTGGCATTGACTACCACTGGTATTAGAGAATGCGCCCTGAGGAGAGACTGGACGAATTAGAGGAGCTGGTGCACTAGTGGACTGAGTTTGGGGACGAATATCTTTGTTTCCCTACTTAGCATACGAACACTCTCCGATTCCATGAACGAACTTACCATAACTATAACAATCCTTCTATCCAACCAAACACTCACCAGGATGATTCTTACCACACTTAGTACATGGAGGATAACTGGGTCTTCCACTCAGACTATTCTGAGATCTGGACATAGAAGACTTAACCCACTGCTCCTGTCTAGATCTAGGAGTAGGAGCACTAGCTGAAGATGGTGCTGGCATAGAAGAACAATTCTGAAACTGCAAATGATTTCCCCCTTGAGACCTAGTTTGGACATACTCAAACAGCCCTGTTCTATCCTTCTTATTACTTTTATCTCTTCCCTTCAACTTTCTTTCCTTAATCTACTGAGCATGAATCATCAACCTAGCAAGATCCATGTCTCCAATAAGCATGACAGTCTTACACTCTTTGACTACCAAACCAGATACTCCAGTAACAAACTTACTCATACTTTTTCTAGGATCAACCATCATATCAGGGGCATACTTAGACAAATGGTTAAACTTAAGACAGTACTCCTTAACTGTCATTGAGCACTGCCTCAGGTTCATAAACTCCTCTATCTTTTCTTCTCTCATTTCTCACGGAAAGAACCTATATAGAAAAGCATCTCAAAATATCTACCAATTTAGAGGAGTTGCATTCTTACCTCTACCATTTTTCGATATAACTACCTAATAATCTGTTATATCCTTCAATCTATAGGATTCTAAATCTATACTCCTCTCCTAAGAAACATGTATAATCTGGGTGATCTTCTTCAGCTCATATAAATAAAGTTATGGGTCCTCACCAGCTTTCGACCCAAAGAACTCTGGCGGATTGATTCTCATAAAATCTGTAATTTTGGTTGCTGCTAAATCACCATTCTGCTAAAGTAGTACTATAGCCTAATGGTTTCCCTGAATATTGGTAGTCACTGCCTGGGCTAACGCCTAAAAAGAAGCCCTAAATGCAGTATGGGATACATTTTCATTCAGAGGATCGATGGGTTGGGGTGGCTGGTTATCATTTCTGCGAGAATTAGTTCTATGAAGAGGCATATTCAACTGTCACATAAGAACACAAGTTAAAATAAAATAGAGATATGTAAGAACGATATGACATGATAGAATGACATGATTTCCTAAGGACGTCCTGTAGCCTCTTGCTCATAAATATGGTGAGCTTCACACCCATGATCAAGACTCTACGTAACATGGCTTGTCTGACACCCTAGGACTCTTATAAATCTTAGGCTTTGATACCACGTTTATAATGCCCCAAAACCTGGTCCCGATATGTCACACGATGCTCAAGACTACAAGTAGCCTTAAGCTAAGCCTATTTGCCTGTTACTAAGTCTGAACCTCATAATAAAGGAAACATAGACATAAGAGTCATACTATATGTAGAAAAATGTCTGAAATAACTCAGAATAATCTTAATATAATCTCAGAAAACCAAATATTGTAAGTCTAAATCAAATCTAGAAGTCTAACAAGACTCTACTAGTAATAACTAGAGAGCCACTGGGACAAAACCTTAGCTGACTCGAACTGTCTAAAATTACAGGATCATCTAATCTGTTAAGATGAAAATAAAATGAATGACTAAGTCCCCGAACTATGAGGACTCACCAAATATCAGGATATAGATGAAGATGCTCAAAATCACTTTCGCTGCTAAAACTGAGCACCTAAACCTACATTATGAGACAATGTAGCACATAGACGTATATGTGGATCAATACTTTGAGGATGTACTGAGTATATGGGGGTGCAATGAATACGTAAAAATAGCATATCATTCATCATCATTATCATTTGTAAAACAATGCATGTCAAATATAAATGACTCACATATGCTTGAGTAACTGGGAAACTAAAATCTGTAATCATGAGTAGTGAAATATATTGAATAAATATTGGGAGTCATAACATTTAGTTCTAAAAGTTGTACTAGTGATTTATCTGTAGATCATGCTGTCTAAGTGTAGAAAGGACTCACTTCTGTATCTAAAATCTGAAAGATGAAATTTGTAACTAATGTTATTCTTCAAAGTATAATCTGAATAAAGTTGTGATCCTTTACACTTATTTTCTAAAAGCTTTTCTGTTAAGATCATTCTGTAATCTTTCTTTTTTTAAAGACTATTCTGCAAAACTTTTCAATTAGGAAAAATACTCAAAAATTATTTATTTAATTGTACTAGAAGGGAGGTTCTTCTAACCGACATAAACTATGTGAGCTAACATGGAGTCCAACATATTTTTCACCTATGAGGAAAACCTCATGATGGGGAGAGGTGTCATACTCTTGCCAAGGAGTATAACCTGAGCAAAGTGATCACATCTGTATTTGTCATCCATATAGAAATGGGAATAATCTTATAATCTGTACCTACATCATCTACGTAGTTCTGTGGAAGATAGGGCACGCTAATCCCACACTTCTCGCTCGATGCTAAATACTACTCCCTTTAATCTGCACTCATTCTGCTGGAAATCCACTTCAAAAACTAGCATAAGGGTTTATTATAAAACCAATTATGCATTTATCTGATTCAATCTATAAGTAAAGCTATTCTGCATTCTGTAATCTATAATAAAGCTATTCTGCATTCTGTAATCTATAATAAATCTGTAATGTGGATACCAAATCTTATCTGAGGACCAAAAGATCCAATCTTTACTGAAAATCTAAAAATAAACTGATCATATGTTGCTTAAAGAATAATCGTTCTTGAAATAGTAATATTCAATCTTGGGATAGTAACCAGTGCATCAATCTCATGTAAAAACATCATAATAATCATGCTTGGTAATGAAAAAATGATAATTCAACTCAAAATCTGAAATTTACTGCAACAGGCATGAAATTAAGAAAATAGACATGCAATTCAACATTTAAAACACTTGAAACCTCATAATCTTGCAATTAGCAATAATGGGTGTGAACCCTAATTTAAATCTCATGTATAATCATTTAAAATCATATAAATTTGATATAAAAACTTTGTTTTGGATAGTAGGATGAAAGAGGATCTTTGTTCATAACCCCCACATACCTTAATTGATGATTAAATGAAAAATCTTGAATTTTTTATTCCTGTTTGAGTTATTGAAGATGAATTCTTGATTATGTTGATTTGGGAATCCTCAATTTAGAGCTTTCTTGTATAAACAATGGAGGAATTTGATTTTTTAGAGAGTAAGCTTTGTGCTCTAGGGTTTTATTGTGAGATAGAATGGATGAAAAATAAGCATAATAGGCTTAGAAAGAGTTCAATATAGTGTTATTCACGAATTGGGGGCTTGGGAATAGGCCAAAATGCCCCTATTTAAACTTGAATTGGAACTGGAGAAAGGGAACTAAAATCCCGATTTAACATGCCGCCGCGATGCGCTACTATTGCAGTGGCTCACTGGAAAGTGATGAATGGGAAATTGGGGACCTCCGTGATGCGTAGCTATCGTATTTCCCCACTTTATTTTGATAATTAGGAACTTTTATTTCTCTGTGACACGGGCCAATCACGGTACTCTATTGGAATGCCATTTGGGCTATCGTCGTGATGTGGTACCATCGCGTTGTCCTACTAGAGATTGACAAATAGGAAATTAGACCTCACCACAATGCAATCTTATCGTGGTGGTCCACTAGAATTTGAGAAACGTTAATTTAACCTTCACCGCGACATGGTGATTTCCTAGATGGCGTACTGCTATACTAAAAATGCCATAACTTCTAGACCGAGTATCGGTTTTAGCGAATTTCATATCGATGGAAATCTTATTCAATATTTTACATAATAGAGGGTCTAAATCTAGAAAATTCTACATGTATAAAAATATATTAATTTTTGAAGCTAAACTTTAATATTTTAGGAGCAAAATTAAGCTAGGAAAAGTATGGGGTATTACAATGAATCATTCCTATCATCACTATTTATAAATAGTAATCAAATCAGAATGATAGTATAGCATAAGGCATCAACACATGCAAAGATCACCGTACATAAGAATTAGACAATTCAAAATAATAATGCATCAACACAAGCAATCACAAGTACAAAGTTGGTTCATATACGTTGATGTGCTATAGAAATATAACACTTTTGATGCTTAAAACAATGAAAATATGCAAGTTTCTTAGATTGTTTTGTTAAATATAATATGGTATGGGTATGTTTAGTAGAAAACTATGTTTTGGAGGGGAAGTTCATGAAAAAGATGAAAAATAGAGTTTTTGGCTGCTTACTTTATCATTTTTTTTGTATTTGTGACACTTCCCGGATACATGTGACCAAAGCATGTGTTGAAACTTGAATTTTGGATGCTTGGTTACAAGAATTGGATGGCCTGGCACTTACCTATGTTTACATGTGGATCACATGTAGCACATGTGGTCCGTATCTGACTAAGGTAAGTATCAGTATTGGAGATCTAGAGAGTTAAAGAGATGGAAAAGAACTTTTGATACTTACCTACGTCAACATACGGACTACATATAGCATATATGGACCTCATGTGGGTAAGGTAAGTGCCAAAAGTCTAAATTCCAAAGAGTATACAATGTAGGAAGTTTTTTTGGCACTTAACCATGTCTACATGTTCCGAGGGAAAGGCCGCATATGGCACATGTGCCTACTGGCAGGCCTCATGTAGACACAGGTAAGTGGCTATCGACCCTTTTTGTCCTTTTTCATGGGGGCTTTGATCTTTAGGGTTTCCTCATTTTCTATAAATATCCCTTATGTGTTTTTTAGTAGAAGTTATGCACTCTTGATACTTACAAATGTATTTTGATTCTGAGATTCGATTTTGGTCTTTGAAATTTTTAGTATTTATTATTCTTGATTAATTTAGTTAAAGTTTTGGGTTTTAAGTTGTTATAATTGTGATTACATCTTATTCTTTCAATTATGAATATTGTTGATTACTTTACAAGCACGAGTGACAAAAAACCCTTAGCTAGGTTTATGGAAACCCTGGCGGAATGACAAAGTAGGGAAGTGCTATATTGTTCTGAATCGACACCCATGCATACATTGTATTATCTTCACTTTAATGGATATCATAGCGGTTACAAACGTTAGGATCCCGCCTAGATTATTGCTAAATACTCCAAAAGAGGAGTAGTGACAAGGAAAAATAATTACAACAGTAATTTGAAGTTTAAATGTCAATCCACTCTACTAGGCTTTATAAAAGAAAGATGGTTAACATTAATCTAATAACTAGAGACTCAAAATGTAAATGTTAACTAGGATCTAGGATAAATTTTAGTAAGGCGACATCCTGACACTCAAAAGGTAAAGGGTGAAATCTATCAGCTAGTCCAAAAAAAGGTTTGTGGTACATAACTTATCAGATTTTGCATGCAAGGTATCAGGATGGTTCAATAAAGAATGACAAGCCTATGATGTTGAGAAGCTAGGGGAACACAATCCTAGTGTTCACCGATGTCTGATTACCACTAAATTTTATAGTAGCTACTTGTTAGATATTGATACTTCAGTCCCCCCATTTTCTTTTCCAGTTTTACCCATTGATTAAGTTGCTGAAAGATGAAATTCCACATATTCCCTTGATATTTGACCCAACCTTTATTCGGTTACTATATTTGATAGCGGCCACATAATCTTCAAGTTGAAGGTGTAGCTTTGACGTTATCAAATTTTGGTTCCATTATCGGGGATACGGTGTTTAGTTGTCAATTGAGGTTTTGCAATTTTTGGGTCTTTTTGTTTTTGTTCTTAGTTGGGTATACACCAGGATATGCCTAGCACACGGAGTAGAGGAAATACCTTACTCTCAGTAAATCTAAATCCATAGAGGATCCTACAAACGCAAAAGGATGACAGAGCCGTAAAAAGGTGATATTCCTAAATAGGTTCATGATGATGCACACCAGGTGCCTCCCTCCCTCTTGAAGGAGTACAAGACATTGTTTTCCATCAGATAGGGGTGTTACTAGTATAAGATAATAATTAGATGAGGGAAGAATATGCTCAGTGGATAGCCCGAGAGGTAGAGTTAGTTTCGTAAAGGCGAGAATTAGATTGTCGAGTAAAACTCGATAGAAATTTGAATAAATCTAGAGGTGTTCGTGCTCAAGTGATCCCAACATACCAATATTTACAGCCAAATGAGGCTGTTGAGAGGATTTGGGGTATGCTGAGCCGATAGATATGGGAGCCATTATTCTTCCCCTTTTAACCCTAGGCATTAAGTGTGAAATAACAAGAGTAATGATTCATGTCTTAAATCTGAAGGATGTTTTTGCGGGTTTGCCTACAGATGACGCAAATTTGTACCTTACAAATTTCATTATGATCTTCAGTTTGTACTCAAATCTAAGGGTAAATCAGGAAGTGCTTAGACTAAGGTTGTTCCATTTCTTACTTTCTAGAGAAGCATCATTATGGATAGGGTAACTGCCAAGAGGATTTATCACTATATGAAATGAGTTTCGCTGGAAATTCTTGAATTAGTTCTTTCCTCAATATAGGATATTGTAGCTTAAGGATGAAATTTATAATTTTAGGCAGATTCAGTCAAAATCCATGTATGGGGCTTGGGTCAGGTTCAATAAGAAGATGAGTATGGTTCCCAACCATCAAATTTCAAGTTCAAGCTTATTGTAGATATTCTACAGAGCCCTTACCATCAGTTTCAGAGCCATGGAAAACACCATCTCTAGAGGAGCATTTATTAAACTATGTTGGGTGGAAGTTTTGGATATCCTAGATCAGATATCACTCACTAACCGAGGGTGGAAAATATGGGAGGCTGGGAGAGAATATGGAACATATGCTATTGGTGCCTTATGTAAGAAAAAAATAGCTGATGATTCAGTAGCGCAAGATATTGCGCTGTGGAGAAGTGTTCTTGGGTTATTGGCAAAGTTATTTGTAGCAACAAGTTCCAAACAATTTAATACAGTAAGAGAACAGGGTTTAGCTTTCAAATCTTATGAGTTAGAATTAGAGAAGGAAGCAAACTATCTGGATCGTCAGTTGGCGGGTTTCTGAGCCAAAGGGTACAAAAACCATGGTTGGAACTATTACGACAGATATAGAGACCATAGTAGGGAGGGAAATGGTGATAGAAGAAAAAAGGATGACAATAGAGAAAAGGGAGATGGGTAAATTCCACCTGGAAGTTGAGATAAAAAATTAAGAATTGATGAGATGTTGACTATGCTAGTAAAAGGTCAAAAAAATTAGAAGAACAACCTTTAGGAGATCAAGGTTGAAATTTCAGGGTTGACCCAGAAGGTTGAATCCTATGTCACTACTATCAAGCAGTTGGAGCAACAATTTGAGCAGATGTTAGCAATATAGTACCAGAGGTAGTCGGTACCCTTTCGAGCAACACTGTGCAAAATTAAAAGAATAATGGTCATGTTCTTGCCTTTACCACAAGGAATGGTATGACTACTGTGGATCCCCCATTACCTGCTGTGAAAGCACCAAGGCATAAAGTTAATAATACACTAAAGACACTAGTTGTGGATTCAGATACTGCAATGGGAGGTAATGGTAAAATTAATAAGGACAAAGGTAAGGGTTTGGTCTTTGAGCTAGAAATAATACAAATTCCAAGACCACACCCCCTTTTCCTCAGAGACTAAAGAAAAAGAGAGAGGAAGGAAAGTTCATGTGATTCATTGAGATGCTGAAAAAGTTGATCTTAAACATACCTCTTCTTGAGGCATTCGAGAAGATGCTTGGATATGTTAGGTTTATAAAGTAATTGGTTACAAATAAGAAAGGGGCTACGATTGAGGATGTTGATGGGTTTCACAACTGTAGTGTAGTCTGATAACGCTTAACTTACATGTCAATTTGAGTGCAAGGCGGACATTGTTAACATATTTACCCAACTAAGAGTCATGGTCAAATTCACGACGAACAATGTGAGTGGCAATTGAGTAGGTTTGAAATGAGAGTTACTAACTTGATTCAAACCTATAGTACAATATTGGTAAGGGGTTTGAAAATGGTTTTGAATGTAAAAGTAATTCCAGGGCTCTAAGGGACTAATTTGAGACTAAGAATAATTAGAGTGTGATCAATTAGCTATGGATCTTTGGGTTATGCTTTCCTAAGGGCAAGTTACGAATAGATTCGTGAAGATTCGGTGCAAATTTTAATCGTTGTTTATGTGGTAGGCTAGGTTGAAAGTCCTTGAGGTTAGTTTTTCAAAAAACCTCAAAGATGTCACTCATTTACTATTTTGAGTGCCTAACGAGTGTGTCAATTAAAGCGACCCACTACCTCAATTGGGCACCCTTATTTTTCGGATGGTACCCAAGGGATATTCAATCTCATAATTGTCCTTATGTCTAAGCTAGTGAAAATTAGCAAACTACACCTATTAATTTTCTATATTTCCTTGGATCCCATATCCCTCTTCAAAAGATGATATGGGTTTTGAAAGTTCACCTAAACCCCTTTTTCAAGGATGATTTGAGTTGTCAAGAATTTGAGATTTTCACCCATCAAACCCATTTGAGTGTTTGGGGTTTTCACATACAAATCCCATCCTATTTAACCAAGAAATACTAGAACCAATCATCAGCAGACTAATATTTATACAAATACATCACAACCCACACACTTGCACTATAACGACCTGAGACTACCCCCTAGTCATCACATGATGCTTACGACGCCGAAGGACCATAAGCTAACCCATGAATGATATCTGCTGTGAGAACTGAATAATAATATTAAAATTAATACAGAAAAATGGACTGAAATGCCATAAGGTTCAAAATATCTTAAATATTGATAAAATATAACATCTAAATCTAAAATACTGTCTGAAAATCTTATCCGAAAAGCCTCTAACTGAATCTTTATAAAAGTAGAGTTGATAGGACAATACCTCAACTAACTCCATATACTAAAATAAAGATAAGATAAAGTAATAAAATAAAAGAATTTCCTCGATAGATGAGGACTCACTGCTAAATCTTCTACCACTGGCTGAGTCTGGCTAAGCGCAGTCAGGAACCTGAGCGTTCGAACCTATGATATGAAATATCATAGCAGAAGAAAATATGTGTCAGTAAGTGGGAATGTATTGGTATGCTAGATAAGGTAAGGCTGAATGCAAGCGTTCATATGAATGAACAATAACTAACTAAATGATATAGAGTAACTAAATATAAGAGTACGCATATACTATAGCTGAGCATTTCCGAAGCTAAGTACTGAGTTCTGAATACTGTATAACTGATATCTAAAATTACTGATAACTAAATCATTGATACTGATTGACTGTGTCTAACAGTCTTGATTCTGTAGAACTAAACTGAGTTCTAAAATGAAAACAAAAATTAAAACTGTGGGAGGTAATCATCTAACCAACATTCCTCTCTATGAGCTGATTGGGGTCCAACCTGTAACCTCTGTTGTACGGGTGATAATACCATTCCATGAGTACTAACACTGGATGTGAGTTAACTCTAACTAGTAGGAATACATTTTGTCAGCCCTCACTGACAGGAAAACTCATGAGAGATGTGTCAACCCTTATCTAGCAGGAATTCATCTCAACCTACGCTGGCTAAGTAGTTATGTAACTCAAGGATTTCTACTAAGGGTCAAACCATACACTAATAGGAATGCCCCCATCCTTGTATTTGCTCAGTGCTGAATCCTACTCCCAACTGGAAGACACTGAATTGATTATACTGAATTGGACTGGACTGATTCAGAGTTTACTGATTTTTCCTATGTTCTGTAACTGACTGAGTTCTGTAACGGACTGACAGTACTACTGATTGTGAAATGACCAATACTATCCTGTCACTGACACTAGCTCTAAGTGAACCACTAAATTATCGGGTATTAAATACCCCCAGGACTCGATAGCATGAAAAGTAAAGAAAAGCATTATCTTGAATAACATAACAATGTTCACTGGGTCATAATTCATTCATAGAGACATTTCATCAAACACATGTAATGCATTAACTTGTACATATACCTGCATGTCATGATTGCATCATTTAATTCACATGGACATTCTATCAAACACTTGGAGAGCACAACTTAATGCACATAATCATGGAAAACATATAAACATGGCAACTACAATGCCCAAATTACAATTCTGTGGGTTTAGCGTGCAATTCATATAATTCCCCATAAAAATACTAATCTAATTTGCTGAATCATATAATAATCATTGATTTAAAATCCAATTAACATCATAGACACATTAATCACTTTGTAAATTCAAGGATTTATTAAGAAAATCACATATTCACCACACATGCTATTCAATTTTATGAAACTTGCACTTAAATCATGGATTGAAACCCAACTACTATCATGAACATGAATTCAATCAAATTCAAATATGAAAATCATAAATCTGAGATCTTGTATATTTAAAAAGAAATTCTTGAACTTTATGGGTGAAAGAAACCCATAGATGAACACCTAACGTACCTGAGAAGAAGAGTTCTTGAAGGTTCTTTGAGAGATTCTTGAGAATTGACCTTGATTCTTGAACTCGGGTTTTTTTCTCTTGAGAGAGAATGATTTAATTTTGGGAATATCTGAATGAATAATGGTGTAACTAGGTTTATTAGAGTTGAATTTCATGTTAAAGGCTGACTAGGGCCATGGAAAAATACTCAAATACTCCTGGAATGATTTGAAAACATAGAATTTAAAACAGGAAATTAACTGAAAAATCCCGATCTGGGCCCTTGGCGCAACGCGGTGCTATCGCATCATGTCACTGAAAAGTGGAAAACTGGGATTTAGACCATCAATGCAACATGGTGTAATCACGTTAAACCTTGGATGCGACCTGTAAATTCACTGCAACGCGGTGGGATCACGTTGGTGTACTGGAAATTGACAACTATGAAACTAAGTTGTATTGCGGTACCTCACTAGAAACTGACAATTGGAAAAAGGCTAGTGGCGCGATGTGGTGGTATCGTGTTGTCTCACTGGGAAATGACAAATTCTATTTGAACTGCCTCCGCGATTCACTAGAGTACCAGGTGGTACACTATCTTACTAAAATGGCTCTAACTCTTCGCCCGAGTGTCGAATTTGGGCGAATTTGGTATCGATGGAAAGCTTATTCAATTTCCCATGCAATGAAAAGTCAAAAACTTGAAAATTTAATATGGATAAAAGTGGATTCATCTTTAAAGAAAGTCTTTAACATTCTAGGGATGAATTTTAAGTTAAGAAAAAGCATGAGGTATTACAATATCTCCCCCTTAGGAACATTCGTCCTCGAATGAGACCGGTTCAGCTGAGAAGCACTGATAAACCGAGTTTATAAATTGGACATGAATATCTGATGCATGGAATACATAACTGTATTGATTAATAAATACGTGACTGAATATACAACGATAACTGATACTAAGATTAATAGCTGTAACTGAACATGGAACTAAGTAGATCTAAGAAAGACTGTTACCTTAAGCTGAGAACACTGATAAGCCTAAGATTATTTACTGAACAAGTATGAACGGGAACATGAGAACATGAATTAGTCTAAAACTTGATACACGAACTGAATATCATGAACTGAACTGAGCCTTGAGTACAAAGCATACAACTGAGATTGGAACTAGAGGGTCAACTGTGAGGACCTATTACTCTGACTGAATTCATTATGTGAAGAGAAAATTAAAGGTTTAGAACATGATATCTCGGGGGTTATAGTGCATCTCCCCCTTAAGACGTTATGTCCCTCGAGAATGCTAACTCAACTGAGGTACTGAGGAAAAGCACGAGACTATGCAAGGGGTACTCTATATTGAAAATTACACATGTATAAAAGTGTATTAATCTTTAAAGAAAGTCTTTAATATTTTTGGGATGAATTTAAACTAGGAAAAAGTACGGGATGTTACATGAACCCTACGCAAAAATAACCCCAAGAGGTAGATTTAGAAAATCATAGACACAATACACACAAATAAACCAAAACTTCCATCAAAGTTATTCATTAAAAATAAAGTTAGAGAAAACCACACGTTAAGCTCCAATGAATCTTAAATGGAATATTCCAAATACACTCTTTGGAGTTCCTCTAATTAAATCTTAGCTCAAATTAGTACAAATTTAGGCTCCAAGCTCAAAGAAATTTACAAAACCCCTAAACTATAAAAAGTGGAGATAGGGGTTTCTAGAATGATGCTAATAGGATAAGGGTTTTGAGCCTTTTAAATGGGAATTTTGGGTCGTCTTTGTGTTATTACAACTTTGCCTCTAGTTGAAAATCCTGCTGTCCCACGATCATATATGAATATGCCGCAATCGCTGAATTCTAAAAGCAATCGCAGCCTGCTGAACTCTTGACTTAGCGTGATAACAGTGGACACTCCACGATCGTGGTACCTGAGGCCTAGTCTGCACAGGTTTTGCAGGTTTTGCACTTTTCTTCCCTCTTTTATCCTTTTTCAGCTCAAATTCACATCTTTTCATCTCATGCCCGATTTGCCTGCAAAATATGGATATTAGTGCATTTAGTTATACATATTTTTCATTTAAATGGTTAGATCATTGTAGTGTGCATGAATGTTTAGTGCGAATGAGTGGTAATTTCACTACTCATCAATACCCTACACTTAAATCTTTGCTTGTCCTCAAGCAACACTACCTTTTATCATGATACAATGAACATTTATGCCCACTTATATGATCCAAGTCACTACCACAAGTAGTTCATCAAACATAGTCAAACCTATTCTTCCGACACACCTCAACATAAAATGCAATATCTAAGGGTGCAAAAGACTTTAAAGATAAATCATGCAACAATCACTAGTACTCTATAAATGACTCCTCTTTGACGTCACCTACATTATACTCCTTTTTCCTCCTCTTTTGAAAGATGATAAAATCTACCACCTTGACTTGTTTACATAACTTCTCATAAGAAAGAAAATTCCATACATCAAGTTATCAAATATGCAACAAGGTATGCGTGTAATCCCATAAACAAAGTGAAAACCTCTCTCTCTCTCTCTCAAGAACTCTAGATGTAAACAAGTACCATGCCATATGCTTACCCCTATATTCAATCACCACTATAATGAATACACTTGGTTGGAGATCACAAAGGTCTTTTTCAGTTTGTAATGTAGGTTTAGGGTAATGTAGGATATCATTTAGGAAAATCAAAGGCTTTACCCTCCTTTAACATATACATCACACTATTCTATCTATATTTTGATCATGAGCCACTTCTTTTGTTTTCACTCTTTACATATGTGCCTACTTTTATTTCCTTGGTGCACCCATTTTCTTTTCATTTCTTTTTCTTGCACACTTTGAGCTTTTCTTTCCTTTGTTGAGTCCTTTATTTTTCTTCTATACTTGTTTTCAATTCTTAAGATTTTAGGCACTCACTTATAACTTCGTTGCCCAATGTTACCTATTCCAAACTTCACCACCCTCAACTTTGGATTTTAGCCTCAATTTGAACTCTTAAGTTCAAGGTGGTTAGGGTTCTAGAGAGGGATAAGAGAAAAGCTAACAACTTGTAATGTGTTTTCCAAATAAAGGTCCAAAGTCTCAAAGTGGGTGACTGTGGATAACATCTATGTAATGGTAGGCTTTTTAGGCTAAAGTAGACTTCCAATGTCACAAAGATGGCCTACGATTATCTCACCAACTAAGTATCATCAAAATTAGGTTTGAGAGACTAACGGGCAAGTTCTAGAAGGTAAGAGTGTACATAATATTCAACCAAATAATCTTACCACACATGGCTTGAAAATTTTCCAAGGAGTCTCAATTACCTCTCCCGCTAGAGACAAAAATAGAGTATCCACCAATTTTCACAAGTAAAAAATTTTGAGTCACAAAAAGAGAAAAAGAATTATCACAATGTCGCTCACCTCCATGCCCTTGATTTTTTTTTTTGAAAATTTTTGGACGGAGGGCAGTGTTCACTTTGCATTTGCACCATGCACAAGTTGCTAACCATGGAAAAAACCCAAGACTTGGTCTCAAATTTTTGCCTCATTTGTGCAAAAAAACAATATGGCTACTAAGACTTTGCCAATGGTATGCATGTAATCTCAAATCTTCAATACCAAAGGTACTCAAACTTCCCTTGTATTTGTGATCTCAATGCTACGGGTACTAAGGCTTCCCCTTCATCCATGGTTCAAAACTCAATCATCATGATTTTCCCTTCAGAATGTTGTCAATCAACCCATCATAGGGAAAATCTCATCCACCATCATTATCAACAAAACAAGAAAACTACAAATGAAAACAATCAATTCACAAAATTTACATGCTTTGTCTAACTAAGTTCAAGTATTGTAAACCAATGAATACACACAAGGGTAGGGCCACACCCCAACTAAAGGACTTTTAGTGACCTCACTACATAACACAATAACATAAGAAGGGTTAAAGGGCTCCCTGAAACTGCATTGATAGCTATGTTAAAAGTTGGACATAGAGGCGTGATCTCTGATAGGTTGGTGCGATTGTGGTACCGCGATTGTGGTAATCGAGGCCATCTGTTTCTCTATTTTACTCTATTTTTTGTGTGACTGTTTCACTTCTAATCCAGGTTTTCCCTTGATTTTGTCTTCCAACCTATCAAAAACACCTATAAAACATCAAAATTATGTGACTTATTCAAAAGTATATAAATGCAAATATGAAAACAATGGGTTTCCTCCCATAAAACACTTTATTTATCGTTGCAACCCAGCATTTTTTTGATCCTTATTTCTGTCTCTACTTAGGACTTGAATTTTCTGCCCAATTTTTAATCATTAAATCTTTGAGGTGTGTTGGGAAAATACAAAGGCATGATGAAACATGTTCGATCAAGCAACTTCAAAGACTTTAACCTTTTACCCAACTCCACATTAAATTTATGATTTGGCTCCTTGGGTGAAGGTGGGAATAGGCCACTAGTTGAACTTCGGAAGCTGTGGTCCATAGACTTCAAGTGTGGGGCTCTTGTATGCTCTTTTAGAATATAAAACTCCAAAATGTAGGGGTGGCGATCCTTTTCCCCATGATCTTCTATTTTCTTAGGTGGATGGACTTTCATTACATCCTCTAAGTACAATGTTAAGAAATGGTTTAAATAAGGTATATCCCTTAATTTCGGAGTTGCATCCTCATTAGCATCTTCCCCCTGAAATGGGTTAGAGTCATCATAAGAGATAGGTTTGTTTTCTTGTTTTGACTCTAGAACCATTTCCTTGACTTCGACATCTTCACTCATGTTTGTTCGGGTGGTTGGGAAATCATCGAGGATTCTTTAATGTCAAGCTCATTTAGAAGCATGGGCATGGTTGTAGTATTTGCATAATTGACCTCTAGGCCTATCTCTTTTGTCCTCTTACTTTTCTCGATACATGCTCCCATATCTTGATGAATAATACGCACGTTATCCTTTGGTGATTCCAACAAATACAATATAATTTGAAGCATAGCTTCAACACCATTATTTTTTATGCTTTTTGTTCTTCCTTTCTTGATCATATCATAAGAAGAACTAGAAATTAGGTTAGCATAGCGGGGATAAGAGGCATTTGGAAAATCACTCCAATGACCATCACAACCACCATATAGAGAACAACCATACTCCCTATAAGATCTAGAAGGTGCACACATCTCTCTCCAAGGTACATATATACAATCTCACCAAAAATGGGGCCCAATAATATGGACATGGATTTTCACGATAGGATCTCCAAGTACAGAACTCATATTCATTCCAAGATGCCATAGTAACAAATAAACAAAACTAAAAATCTACCTAACACAAGAAAAAAAAGAAAATAACAAATAAATATTTACAAGTTTTAACCAAACCAAGTAAGCTAAAATTTCAAACTAACTCAATACGCCAAATCGTTCCCCAACAACGACGCTATTTTTGATAACATTGAACTTATACGTCAATTTGAGTACAAGGCGGTCGTTGTTAATATATTTAACAAACTAAGAGTCAGGGACAAATCCACGAGGAAAAATGTGAGTGGTGCTTGAGTAGGTTCGAAATGAGAGCTACTAACTAGATTCAAACCTATAGTACAAGATAACTTAGGGGTTTGAAAATGGTTTTAAACATAGGCTACTAAGGGACTAATTCGAGAATAAGACTAATTAGATCATGATCAATTAGGAACGGATCTTGGGGTTATGCTTTCCTAGGGGAATGTTGTGCATAGATTCGTGAAGATTCGATGTAAATTCTAATCGTTGATGATGTGCTAGGGTAGGTTGAAAGTTCTTGAGATTAGTTTTTCAACAAAACCTTAAAGATGTCACTCATTGAATATTTTTAGTACCTAATGATTGTGTAAATTAAAGCCACCCGCTACCTCAATTGGGCACCCCTATTTCTAGGATGGTACCGATGGGATAGTCAACCTCATAATCGCCCTTATGTCTAAGATAGCAAAAGTTAGCAAACTCACCTATTAATTGTCTACTATTTCCTTGGTTCCTATATACCTCTTTCAAGTATGATATGGGTTCCAAAAGTTCACCCAAACCCCTCTTTCAAGGATGGTTTGAGCTTTCAAGAGTTTGGGATTTTCACCCATCAAACCCATTTTAGTGTTTGGGGCTTCCACCCAGAAATCCCAACCAATTTAACCAAGAAATACTAGAACCCATCATCAACAAACTAAAATCTATACAAATACATCACAACCCATACACTTTCACCCTACTCAAACATAACCCTAAGAGGTAGATTTAGCAAATCATAGACAAAATAAACACAAATAAACCAAAACTTGTATGAAAATTATTCATTAAAAATTAAGATAAAGCAGACCACACATTAATCTCCAATAAATCTTTAATGAAAGTTGCCAAATTCACTTTTTGGAGTTCCTATAATTAAATCTTAGCTCAAAATTTTACAAATTTAGTCTCCAAGCTCAAAGAAGTTTACAAAAAATCTGAACTATGAAAAGTAGAGGTAGGTAGTTTTAGAATGATGCTGATGGGATAAGCATTTTGAGCCTTTTAAATGGGTCTTTGGGGTTGGCTATGTGATTTTACAACTTTGCCCCTTGCTGAAAATCTTCTGTCCCGCGATCGCGTATGGATATATTGTGATCGCGACTCCGCGATTGATGAATTCTTTAAGCGATAGTAGCCTGCAGACTTCTTGACTTACCGCAATCGCGGTGTCCACTCCAAGATCATAGTACCTGAGGCCTAGTCTGCCTAGGTTTTCCACCTTTTGCACTTCTCTTCTCTCTTTGATCCTTTTCAGCTGAAATTCACATCATTTCATCTCATGCCCTATTTGCATGCAAAATGTGGATAGTAGTGTATTTAGTTACATATATGTTTTATTTATATATTTAAATCATGGTAATGTGAGTGAATGTTTAGTGTGAATGAGTGGTAATTTCACTACTCATCGCAGTCACAACTAGCTCTCTGGCCTAGAAAAAAGGGTGATCCCAGAGCATTCACTATAACATTCACTATTGTGAAATCCCAATTTTCCAGAGCCTTATGTGACTTAGGATCCAACATAAATTTAATGTCGCTGGCTGTATTCAAGAAATTGGGCTTGAGCCCTCCTTAACCAACTACAATGTGGTGGTTGATGGATGACTGCACTGTGAAGAGACTTGTGGACATTTTATTTGTTGTGATTGTGAGATTATATAATTTCATATTCCCATCTAACTTTATCATTCTAAATTGTGAGGTTGATACCAAGATGACATTCATATTGGGGAGACCATTTATGGCCACAGGTAAAGTGATGGCTGACATTGAGAAGGGAGAGATGAAGTTTAGAGTCAACGGTGAGTAGGCCACATTCAACATCCGAAAAATAATGAAGTAGCCGACCGACATGAGGGTGGTATTGGTGATAGACTATATTGATGACCTAGAAGGTTATTACTATGGTTATCTTTATGAATTCTGAGTAATCAAGATACCCATATTGTCCCGTGATATTAAATCAAGTGCTACATGAGAGGTAACCTATGGTTTTGTTAGTGAAGTGTGAGTAACCAATATAGCCACATTATGCCGTAATGTTAAATCAAGCACTGAGTAGGAGGAAATACATTATTTAAGTGTTCACTTTTGTTTTTCTTTTGTAGGTTTATTGCGTATTAATTTACTCAAAATGTGGTAGGATTTGTAGATTCATAACTTTCAAGGTAAGGGGAATATTTTACCAACCTATTCCGGTCACAAATCTCACTCGATCTAGGTAATGTTGAAAGATAATTGAAAAAATGAAATTTTTTGGATAATAATGTAAAGTTTTGTACTTTGACACATAATCATACTTTTGGAGCGATAAATTCAATTTTGAAGATAATAATGGTAAGCTTTTGAATTTGAACTACAAATAGCTGGGTAAACATCAAAACGCAAAGTCTATGAAGAAGGAAATTGGGCCAAAAAATCAAGCCTACTTGCGCCAGGACATTGCTGACCGCATGTGGGATATATGCCCACTGGCAGGCCGCATGTGCTAGCTGCAAGTGGCTTATTTGTGGGCTTCAATTTTAATTAAAATATTGGGCCCACCATTGCTTAAATAAGACCTAATTCTACCCCCTTAATTAAACATAATTTTCCTCATTCTAACCCATTAGAATCCTCAAAATCTTATTTTTCTCATTATATCCAAACTTCCCTCTCAAAGCACAAACTAATCACACAGTTAGAAAAAGGCTAAATTGAAACTTATTTGGGGTAACAACTTGTCCCCCCACACTAAATACAAGCTTAATCAGTGGTTTTACTATATTTCTTCATAGTTCACTTCCGGATTGTCAAAGACAAGGTAACTTTCTCATCTCCTAATAGTTATATTTTGATTAAAATATTAAGAAAGTAAGTTGACATGGGTATTTCCATGTAAAATATATAAAAATAAGCATGCTACTGTGTAGGAGCCTTGAAATATCCTAAAATCTTGACGTAGGGCTTTGTTTTGAATTAAATTCTAACGTTAAGACCATAATGAATGATGAACTTGAACAAGTAGAGGAATACCAAAAATTGGGCATGTTAGTTTGAATTGAAAATCGCGATTCTTGATATATGTGTGCAAATTGGACTTGTTGGGACTGCAAATAAGTTATAGGGGTGTGAAAATTGAGAAAAAAATTCAACCTTTTAAAACTTTGATGTTTTTTTTCAACTTTTGCAATACCTTATATTTTGTTGGAAACTAATGCCTAGTTTCAGGCACGCATGGAACCAAAAGTTTCTAAGAAAAAGGTTGACAGATTAAAGAAACTAGATGAGTCCCTCGAGCCCAGTGGCTCGGTGAAGGAGTACCCTATTTTACAACTCAGAGAAGCTGCAACTAGGGTGACACAGAGTTATTAGAGGCTAGGTGCTCCAGACAACTGAGATTATTTTTTTGGAAACTATAGAAACGCCACTGTTTGAGCATACATGGTGGGAAAAAAAGGCCAATCATTACCCAACCTAGGTCTCAGACTGAGTCTATTCAGGCTGTCCAGATAGTTTTGGCCGAATTATGGATGAAGTCAACCTGGAGATCACCACCACACTCTCCTTTGTTGAGTGATAGTGATGATCAGGATAAGGAATATTTTGAGTAAATTTCATAGGGTGTAGCTCAGGACCCCCAGTCTGAGGAGGGGTCCCAGGATTCGTCTAAGGATGCAAATCAGGAGGAGTCATCAGCGGTACCCCTGTGTGAGGAGGGTACTGCATCTCATGCACAACCATCAGTTTTACCCTAGTCTGAGAAGGTTACATAGTAGGCTTCCCATGAGGTGCCTATTTAAGATGAGAAGTCATGAGCACAACAGGGAAAGGGTTTCGCCACCCCTACATATGCCTCAGAGGCACCTCTACATTAGGATAACCCGAGGTGGTGTGTGGAGAGAATACAAATGATATATGATATATACAGTCGTGTCTTAGAAACCAATAGGCCAAAGAGGCTTATTTTTAGTAGTGCAGGATTAACCTATCTAGGTTGAGTGGATCACCACAGTTGTGGGCTTCCTATGATCGTTGTCAGTTGGACCGAATGATAGACCACTTGGTTATTACATCCCGGCTTTAGTATAGGAGTTTTATGCATCACATCATGCCATAATAGTTCTTCCAATGCATATATTTCCAGGTCTAGTGAGACATAAGAAACAGCCATAACCTAAGCAGACCCTTGTGAGATGGGTCAGGGTTGATATTTTAGCAGCGACTATTCGCAGGGTTGTTTCTAGTACAGAATATATCACTCCAACAGACACATTATAGTGTGACCTGTCAAAACCTGATTTATAAGTCGTTATAGCACCTACTAAGATCCACAAATAGGTATGCCAACACCATAACTCAAAGCTAATGTAAAGGGTTACTTTGGTAGAAATGCCAGACAAAGGCCACAATACCTGAACACAATCATAGCTACAATGTTCCACAATAGACAATCAACTTAGAATGCCAATTCTCACAAACTGATAGAATCAGTACAAGAGCATCTAATTTTGACAATTGGAATTTCAACTCAATGCCTAAATAGTCTTAAATAGTTTTATACATTCGTCTACAATACAAAAGATAAAAAATAGAGGGGGATAGGGTGACTCGAACTCAAAGAGCTCACCCTGTTTTCAAAAACTTTACACAGAATGATCTCAACTCAACGACGGAAAATAGTACTCGAGTCTTCACCAAAAAGGTATAGAAGTGCAGTATGAGTACTAAAACATAGGTACTCAGTAGGCATCATCGGGTGAATGAGCTAAATTATGATATAAAGTAAGACAATAACTAAAAGTCAAAGTACCAAAGTGAACCTGAATCTTCTTCCAATATCACTGTATGAAATAACTAATTAACTAGAATAATAGGACAATATCTCATATCAACATATACCACAACCATTATATAAAAGGAGTAATCAATTCAGAAGCATAAAGAAACATATATGCCATAACAATCACGTAAATACCAAGTTCACCACACATACAATAATTATTGCATAAAGTAAAGGTACTTACCATGGTGTACCATACCACCGAGAAATACATCCATGTAATACTCCATACTTTTTCAAGCTAAATTTAGCTCCTAGAATGTCAAGGATTAGCTTAAAAAATGAATAACTCTTTGTACATGTATAATTTTAAAGCTCAATATAACCCAATGTGTAGATAATTGACTCAGCTTTCCAACAATATTAATTTCGCCTTAATCCGATACTTGATTGAGAAGTTATGGAATTTTTAGTAAAACAATATGGCATTTCAACAGGCACCGCGTCACGGTGAAGGACGTTTTTGCAATTGTCAAAATCCAGAGGAGCACTGCGATTACGTTGCAACATGGTGAAAGTCTAGTTCCCACTTGTCCTTTTTCGAATGAGGCGACGTGAATTTAGTGCCCAACGCGATAGCCCCGTCTTGCATTGATGGGCAAAACTGGGCTTGTCCCTTTTCAAGTGAACTACTGCGATAGTGGTGCGTCGCGGTGGGTGGCCAAATCAGGATTTTTCCAGTTTCTGAGTCAAATTTTTAAAGGGAAATTTAGTCAATTCCTAAGTCCTCAAGTCGTGAATAACACAAAATTAAACGTATTCTAAGCATTCTATGCTTAGTTTTCATAAATTTACTCTCCAAGAAAAGCCTAGAGCTCAAAATTTAACCTCCAATAAATCAATTTTCCTCCATTATTTTTCCAAGATAGCTCAAAATTAAAGATTCCTAATCCAAAAACTTTAAGAGGTCATCTTCAAAAGCATAATTAGGAATTCAAGATCAATCTTCTTATTCAATTTCATCAATTAAGGTATGTGGAATTTTGAACAAGGATAAATCTTTCTTCCTTGTGTCCAAAACAAGTTTTAATTATAAATTACCATGATTTTACATGAATTTCACGTTACGATTCATACTCATTTATTGTTAATTGAAGATTTTGAGATTTAAAGTGATTTGGATGATTAATTACATGTCTACTTTCATAAATTTATCCATGTGACCATATTTTCAAGATATTGAGTTGAATTATGAATATTTTTATTATCAAGCATGGACATTATGATGATTGCACATGAAATTGACGCATGGGTTATCAAGCCCTTGTTGAATATTTCTATTTGAAGAATGATTATGCTTTTAAGTATCTTATGATATGTTTATAGACAGCTTTGAATAAAGATTTGGTACTTTTGATCTTTAGTTAAGATATGAATCTACTTTAAAGCTTAAATTTAGTTTTGAATGAACAGATACACAACTAGTTTTCAGTATGAAATATTATGACTTTTCAAAGTGGATTGCCTGTAGAATTAGTATATAGATTAAAGGGAATAGTATTTAGCACCGAATGGAAATTGTGGGTTTAGTGCATCGCACATTTCTCTATGGATGACAGTTATAGATGTGATCACTTAGCTCATGTTATACTCCCTGGCAAAAGTATGACATCTCTCCCCAACATGAGGTTTTCCCCTTAGGGAACAAGACGTTGAACTCCATGATAGCTCACATGGTTTATGTCGGTTAAGAGAACCTCCCTAATAGTAAAGAATAACAAAATAGTTTTTAGCACAATACAACTTTCAGAAAAGAACAACTTTTAGACTCTAAATGTGATGGCTCACTAGTTTTATACAGTATGTTTTATTGTTCATGATCTATGATTTTTAGCTTTAAGTTATTCCAGCCATGTGAGTAATTACATAAATCATGCATATTTTATAAATTTTAGTAACATTGAGATATTACTTTTACTTACGCATTAACCCCCATATACTCAGTACATCTTCAAAGTACTGATCCATATATACGTCTATGTGCTACATTATCTCAAAATATAGGTTTAGGTGGTTAATCTCAGCAGCGTGAGTAATTTCAGGAATCTCTATCTGCATCCCAACAATTGGTGAGTCCTCATGGTTTGAGGGCCCATTTATCTAGATTTCTATATTTCTTAGTATTTGGTTAGTTACTTTCAGTTTATTTGAGTCTGTTGGGGGTTTGTCCCAATGGATATCTAGTTTCTTAGTAGTAGAGACTTGTCGAAATACTAGATATTATATTCAGACTTTCAGTATTAGTTATCCAGACAGTATATTCAGTTGATCTTAGACAACTTATATAATATTCTATATTTTAGCATTTCTATCTGATTAAATTACTTTAATATGAGTTATAGACTTAGTATCATGCTTATAGGGTTAGCTTGAGACTACTCGTAGTTGATCTTGGATGTATTTATACTCCTAAGCACCATAACTTACCCATATTTTAGCTAAGTTTGGAGTACAAAGTGCCTAGTTTCTTATGTTTTTACTCTATTTAAATGTATTTGTGCTAACCGATATAATTAGCATGATTTCAGGTATTAATGAGGTAGATGGAGATATAATGGGACTATGGAATGCGGATGGCATATGACACAAGAGAGAGTAGCAGTCTGGACCAAATGTGGTGCCTATAAACTTTGTCCAAGACTAATTTGTCATTTAGAGTTAGTCTAGGGACTTAGAAGGAAATTATGAAAGAAAAGTAATTAAATCTTCTTGATACTGAAAAGTCACGTATTATTCATTATTCTGTATCTTTTTGAATTGGAAAGTGGCAGCTTAGCACCAAGGGAGAAACACTACTTCATTTTCTCCGTCAAGATTGTGTTTACTTTTTGGTATGATGAATATTTCTATTGTGATTCCCATTTTATTAATGAGTAGCTAAGTTTATTAGTTAGGGTTATGGAAGCCTTGTAACATACAATCTATTACTTTTGATTTTTGAATTCATCATGTATTGATCTTCTTATAGCATACTCTCTTCATTTATCTTGAATTCTCGTGGTTGCAAACATAGAAGATGTGCCTTAAAACTCAACTTGTTTGATATAAAGGTTGAGGTTCAAAAAAGAGAGTAGTGACAAGAAAATAGGATTTTCAACCCCTATTTCATATGTTAATTCCTTAACAAGATTAACTACTTGAAGATTTCATATTATTTTTATAAACACTTTTGATTCGAGAGAACTAAAATGAATTAGTTCTTGATGGTTGAGAAACACTAGGATTATGTTATTAAATACAATATGTTTCTCTATAAGCATGATACATGTATGAGTTAGTAAAACCCATAGTTAGAAAGCATTGAAAACTACAAGGTGGACATAACCCTAGCTTGCTATTTCTTTGAATTTGAATACAACTACACATATTTCATCTTGTTAACCTGAAACCATTAATTTGTGAACTGAATCAAATTCCCCCTTTTGTTTGATAAAAACAAATGATTAAAAGTCAACTAATCTACATACAACTTAATTAACACCATATTCCCTGTGGTATTTGACCCCAACCTAGTTGGGTTATATATTTGACATCGACCGCTTACGCTCTTGTAAAAGAGTTGTAATTTGGGCGTATCAGTAGTCTTGAACACCATGTGATGTCTTGAGACCAGGTTTTAGGGTGTTACAAACTTAGTATCAGATCCTAAGGTTTAGAGTGTCCTAGGGAGTCAGACAAGAAGTGTTATGTAGATTCTTAATCATGGGTGTGAAGTGCACCATATTTATGTGCAAGAGTCTACAAGATATTTTTTGGAAATTATCTTTTTTTTTTATAATCCTCTGTTCTTACAACTATCTCTATATTCTATTAACTCATGCTATTTTATGACAAAACATGCCTCCTCATAGAGATAATGCCCGTAGGAATGATAACCAGCCACCCCAGCCTGTTGATCCTCTGAATGAGAATATGTCTCATGCCGAATTTCGAGCAGCCTTTCAGGCATTAGCTCAAGCTATGACTGCTAATGTTCAGGCCAATAATTAGGCTACAGTTTTACATCAGCAAAAGGGTGATTTAGTTACAGCCAGACTTCATAACTTCATGAGAATAAATCCCCCTGAATTCTATGTGTCAAAGGTAGGTGAAGACCCGCAGTTGTATATTGATGAGGTAAAAAAGATCACCCAATTTATGCATATTAATAAAGAGGAGAGTGCGGAATTTTCTTCTTATAGGATAAAGTATTTTTCTTATGATTGGGTTTTTATGTAGAAAAAAAGTAGTGGTGAGAAAGCAGCTCCCATGAGTTGGCAGGTGTTTTAGAATGCTTTTCTAGATAGGTCATTTCTGCATGAGTTATGGGAAGTCACGATTGAGGAGTTCATGAACCTGAGGAAGGGCTCAATGATAGTGAAGGAGTACTTCCTTGTGTTCAACCAGTTATCTAAGTATGCTCCTGAGTTGATAGATGACACTAAATCTAGTATAAGTAAGTTTGTTACCAGAGTATCTGGTTTGGTAGTCAAAGAGTGTAGGACTACCATTCTTATTAGAGACATGGATCTTTCTAGATTGATGACTCATGCCCAAAAGATTGAAGAAAAAAAGTTGAAGAAAAGAGATAGAAGTAATAAGAAGACTAGAATTGGGCAGATTGAGTATGGTCAAACAAGGTCTACAGGCGGAAATCAGTCACACTTTCACAGTCATCCACCTTTGCCAGAGCCATCATCAGCTATTTCCCCCACAACTAGAACCAAGAAAGAATAGTGAGGTAAGACTTCTATGTCCAGATCTCAGAAGAGTATGGGTGGAAGGCCTAGTTATCCTTCATATTCTAAATGAGGTAAGAATCATCCTATTGAGTACTTGTTGGGTCAAAAAGGTTGCCTTGGATATGGTCAGTTGATCCATGGTATCAAGGAGTGCCAGTATGCTAAGCAAGGAGGCAGGGATATTCGTCCCCAGACTTAGGATACTAGTGCACCAGCTCCCATAGATCACCCAATCCCTCCTCATGGCGCATCATACAGTACCGGTGGTGGTCTGCGATAGAGTAGGTTCTATGTTTTACTATCCCGTTAGGAGAAGTAGAGCTCCCCAGATATTGTTACTAGTATGCTACGTGTCTTTCATCTTGATGTTTATGTGTTGTTGGACCCCAGGTTGAATTTAACTTATATGACCCTAATAGTTGCAATACATTTTGAAATATGTCCTGAAAAGATCCCTGAGCCCTTCTTGGTTTCTACCCTAGTGGGTGAGTTAGTTGTTGCCAAATAGATCGATAGAAAGGTTCCTATTATTTTCCTTCACAAACTAATGTTAGCTGATTTAATAGAGTTAGATATGGTCAACTTTGACCTTATTCTTGGTATAGATTGGCTCTATTCGTGTTATTCATCCATAGATTGTCGCACCCGAGTGATAAATTTTCAATTTCCAGATGAGCCAGTCCTTGAGTGGGAAGGTAATTCAGTATCTCCTAAGAGTCATTTCATATCCTAACTTAAATCTAGAAAGTTGATATCTAAAGGGTTTATCTATCATATAGTTCGAGTGAAAGACACATAGTCTAAGACTCCAACGTTCAGTCTATCAGTGTAGTCAATGAGTTTCCTGATGTCTTTGTTGAAAATTTGACAGGGGTACCTCCCAATAGGGAAATAGAATTCGGTATTGACCTTCTTATAGATACTCATCCTATCTCTATTCCTCCATGTTGTATGGCTCCTTCCAAGCTTAAAGAGTTGAAAGATTAACTTAAAGGCCTCTTAGATAAAGGTTTCATAAGTCCAAGTGTTTCTCCATGGGGGCGCTCCTGTCCTATTCATGCAAAAGAAAGATGGTTCTTTGTGAATGTGCATTGACTATCGTCAACTGAATAAAGTCACAGTAAAAAATAAATATCCTCTTCCTAGAATCGACGATTTATTTGATCAACTCCAAGGTGCAAGTTACTTCTCAAAGATAGACTTTAGATCCGACTATCATCAACTTAGAGTAAGGCAATGTGATATTCCAAAGACAATTTTCAGAACCCATTATGACCATTTTAAGTTTCTAGTCATGTCCTTCGGTCTAACAACCTTCATGGACATAATGAACCATGTATTCAAATTGTACCTAGACATGATTGTCATAGTCTTTATCGATGATATCCTTGTCTATTCTCGTAGTGAGGATGATCATGCAGACTATCTTAGAATTTTCTTACAAACTCTTAGAGATCACCAGTTGTTCGCCAAATTCAACAAATGTGAATTTTTGCTATGGTCGGTAGCTTTCCTAGGTCTTATTATTTCCAGTGATGGCATTAGAGTTGATCCCCAAAAGACCAAAGTGGTGAGAAACTGGACTAGAACCATTTCTCGATCAGACATTAGAAGTTTCTTTGGTTTAGCCGGTTATTATAGACTATTTGTTGAGGAGTTTTCGTCCATTACGTCTTGTATGACTAAATTGACTTAGAATAAAGCTAAGTTCCTGTGATTAGATTCTCGTGACAAGAATTTTTAGGAATTAAAGACTCGACTCACTTCAGCCCCAGTCTTAGCGCTACCCGATGGAACAGATGGATTCATTGTATAATGTGATGCCTCTAGAGTTGGTTTGGGTTGTGTGTTGATGCTGAGAAGTAAAGTCATAGCCTATGCCTCTAGACAAATTAAGCCTCACAAAAAGAACAACCCTACACATTATCTTGAGTTAGCTGCCATTGTGTTTGCATTAATTATCTTGAGGCACTATCTTTATGGGGTGCATGTTGATGCGTTTAATGATCACAAATATTTGCAGTATGTGTTCACTCAAAGGTAGTTAAATCTTCTTTAGAGAAGGTGGTTAGAATTATTGAAGGATTATGATATGAGAGTGTTTTATCATCCGGGAAAGACTAATATAGTGGCAGACGCTCTTAGTAGATTGTCAATGGGTAGTGTTGCTCACGTGGAAAATGATAAGAAAGAGCTAGTTTGGGAAGTTCACTAGTTATCTAGATTTGGTGTGAGGTTGGTTGACTCAGTTGAAGGGAATGTTTGGGTTTAGAGTAGTAAAAAATCTTCTCTAGTTTCTGAAATGAAAGAGAAACAGAATAGGGATCCTAGTTTGGTCAAGCTAAAGGGTTCAGTTAAACACCAAAAGGTGGATATTTTCTCCAAAGGGGGAGATGGTATGTTGAGATACCAGAGTAGATTGTGTGTGCTATATGTTGATGAATTGAGGTAGTGGATTATGGCTGAAGCGCATGGTGAGTGTTATTCCATTTATTTGTGAACCACCAAGATGTACCGCGATCCGTGGGAAGTCTATTAGTGGAGTGGTATGAAGAAAGATATTGCTAAGTTTGTTGCTAAGTGTTCTGTTTGTCAAAAGGTTAAAGTAGAGCACCAAAGATTGGGTGGCATGTTGAAGGAGTTTGGTATTACCACTTGGATGTGGGAAGAGTTGAATATGGACTTTATTACTGGATTACCCCATTCGTGTCGTCAGTATGATTCGATTTGGGTTATAGTAGACAGGTTGACTAAATCAACTTATTTCTTGCCAGTTCACACGTCTTACACAACTGGAGATTATGCTAAGTTGTATATCAGAGAGTTAGTCATATTGCACGGAGTTCCTTTTTGGTTCGACAGAAGAGAGTCGAGAAAACATTGTTCATCATCTCAGATAGGATTACTCATTTTACCTCTCTATTTTGGAAAGCCTTTCAGAAGGGTCTTGGTACCTAAGTTCATATCAGTTCACCCTTCATTCGCAGACAAATAGTTAGGCAGAGAGGACAATTCAGACCTTAGAGGATATGTTAAGGGCTTATCTTTTTGATTTCAAAGGTAGTTGGGATGAACATTTACTGTTGATTGAGTTCTCCTATAATAACAGTTACCATGCAAGCATTCAGATGGCTTCGTTTATGGTTCTTTATGGGCGGAGGTGTAGATTACTAGTCGGTTGGTTTGGGGTACGCGAGGATGCTTTAATTAGGCCAGATATGGTGTTTGAATCCATGGAGAAAGTTCATTTGATTCGAGAGAGATTGAAAGCATCCCAGAGTTGTCAAAAATCGTATGCAGATGTGAGAAGGAGAGATCTTGAGTTTGAAGAAGATGACCTTGTATATTTGAAAGTTTCACCCATGAAGGGGGTAAAGAGATTTGGAAACAAGGGGAATCTTAGTCCCCAATATGTAGGCCCCCACAGGGTTTTGAATCGTGTTGGAAAGGTAGCGTATGATCTTGAGCTACCCGCAGACTTGTCCTCGGTTCATCCAGTGTTCCATGTATCCTTATTGAAGAAGTGCATGGATGTAATCAGTCCGTTGAGGGCGCTACTTGGGAAAAAGAAGCAGACATGCGCACCAAGTATCCTCATCTCTTCTCCACAAATTTAGATTCAGCCTAAGGTAACAAACTTCCTTAATTCAGTTCTTTTCCAGTCTCAGATTCAACCAAATAACAATCTACATGTAAATTCATGCACTCGTAGATTAGCTCAGTTGCTCAAACAATTTTAGATTCTGTCATACAACTTGTTTCAGTTGTGCATGCCAACATATAGCCTTAGTTCCTCAATATTTTCAAATTAACCAGTCTCATTCGAGGAAGAATGTTCCCAAAGAGGAGATAATGTAATACCCCATACTTTTTCAAGCGAAATGTAGCTCCTAGAATATCAAGGATTAGCTTAAAAACTAAATAACTCTTTTTACATGTAGAATTTTAAAGCTCTAGACCACCTAATGTGTAGATAATTGACTCAGCTTTCCAACGATACCAATTTCTCCTTAATTTGATACTCAGTTGAGAAGTTATGGATTTTTTAGTAAAATAGTATGGTATTTTAACAGGCACCGCGTCGCAGTGAAGGACGATTTCACAATTATCAAAATCCAGTAGAGCACCGCGGTTATGTTGCATCGCGGTGAAAGTCCAGTTCCCACTTGTCCTTTTTCGAGTGAGGTGACGCGAATTTAGCGTGTCGCGACGATGGACAAAATGGGACTCGTTACTTTTTCAGTAGCCCAACGCGATATCCCCGCATTGCGTTGATGAGAAAAACCGGGCTCGTCCTTTTTCCAGTGAACTACTGCGATAGTGGTACATCTCGGTGGGTGGCCAAATCGAGATTTTTCCAGTTTCTAAGTTAAATTTTAAAAGGGAAATTTAGTCAATTCCCAAGCCCCCAAGTCGTGAATACCGCAAAATTAAACCTATTCTAAGAATTCTATGCTCACTTTTCATCAATTTACTCTCCAATAAAACCCTAGAGCTCAAAACTTAACCTCCAAGAAATCAAATTTCCTCCATTCTTTTTCCTAGATAACTCAAAATTAAAGATTCCCAATCCAATAACTTCAAAAGGTCATCTTCAAAAGCACAATTAGGAATTCAAGATCAAGCTTCTTGTAAAATTTCATCAATTAAGGTATGTGGGGTTTTGAACAAGGATAAATATTTCTTCCTTGTTCCCAAAACTAGTTTTAATTATAAATTCCCATGATTTTACATGAATTTCAAGTTAGGGTTCATACCCATTTATTGTTAATTGAATATTTTGAGATTTCAAGTGATTTGGATGATGAATTACATGTCTACTTTCATAAATTTATGCATGTGATCATCTTGTCCAGATTTTCAGTTGAATTATGAATATTTTTATTATCAAGCATGAACTTTATGATGATTTAACATGAAATTGATGCATGGGTTATCAAGCCTTAGTTGAATGTTGCTATTTCAAGAATGATTATGCTTTTAAGCATCTTTTGATATGTTTTATAGACAGTTAAGAATAAAGATTTGATCCTTTTGATCTTTAGCTAAGATATGAAATCCACTCTACAGCTTAAATTCATTTTTGAATGAACAGATACACAGCTAGTTTTTAGTATGAAACATTATGACTTTTAAAAGTGGATTTCCGACCGATGAGTAGACAGATTAAAAAAAGTAGTATTTAGCACCGAGCAGAAAGGGTGGGTTTAGCACATCCCACTTTTCTAGAACTATGATCCAATATAGGTGCAGATTCAGTATTCACATTTCTATGTGGATGAAAATTAAAAATGTGATCACTTAGCTCAGGTTATACTCCATAGAAAGAGTATGAAACCTCTTTCCATCGTAAGGTTTTTTCCTTAGAGGGCCGAGACATTGGACTCCATGATAGCTCACATGGTTTATGTTGGTTAAGAGAACCTCCCTAATAGTAAAGAATAGAAAAACAGTATTTAGAATAATACAACTTTCAGAAAAGAACAACTTTCAGACTCTAAATGTGATGGCTCACTAGTTTTATACAGTATGTTTTATTGTTCATGATCTACAAGTTTTAGCTTTCAGTTGTCCAAGCCATCTGAGTCATTACATACAGCATGCATATTTTATAAATTTTAATAACATTGAGATATTACTTTTACGTATGCATTAACCCCTATATACTTAGTACATCCTCAAAGTACTGATCCACATATACGTGTATGTTCTACATTGTCTCATAATGTAGGTTCAGGTGCTCAGTCTTAACAACATGAGTGATTTTGGGCATCTCTATCTACATCTCGACAATTGGTGAGTCCACTTGGTTCGAGGGCCCATTTATTCTGATTTCCAGCTTTCTTAGTATTTGATTAGTTACTTCAATTTATTCCGAGTCATTTGATGGTTTGTCCCAATGACGCTCTAGTTTCTTAGTAGTAGAGGATTGTCGGACTACGAGCTATTATATTCAAACTTTCAGTATTAGTTATACAAACAGTATATGGGCAACTTTGATAATATTTAGTATTTTAGCATTTCTATATGATTAAATTGCTTTAATATTAGTTATAGACTTACTAGCATACTTAGCTTGAGACTACTCGTAGTCTTGAGCACCGTGTGACGTCTCGGGACCAGGTTTCAGGACGTTACAATCCAAAAGGACACAAAGTAAAGAACTTATCACAATGTCCCATACAATTAGAGAGTGCACCAAAAGATCAATTCATCAACATATCAAGGCACAAGTAACTAAACAACTAACTTTATCCTGTGGTTTCCACACTTCAAGCACAAACTCTTAACAAGGTCCTCAATCATCATCAACTACCAAAAATCGACACAATGAAACCAATGTAATCATAAAATAGTTATATTGTTATATAGATCTCTAAATCATTAGTATACCCCATATCTAGTCTATATTAACTAACCTCCATTTAAGTTTATGCTACTAGTTTGCTAGCCTTCATATAGGGAAAAGCAATATGTCACCAACACAATTATCTGTCCATCCACCAAAGACATTTTCTAATTAGTACCATAGTTATCTAACACACCACTTAAACCACCAACGAACTTACATGCTCGAAGCCAATTTTATAATCATCAACAATGCCATGTCTATTATCATTATTAGCTATGTCTCATACATAACTACAAGTTACCCAATTTTAACTAACAAGGTCCATTAACTAGTTTTCTAGGCTTCTAGCCATCAATTAATATAACCATTTATTACAGACAACTAGTTATCTCATAACCAATTTTACAAGGAGAAATTCCATAACAAAACTCTTTATGCAAGTCAAAGAAAATAACTAGGTAGGTCTTTAGTTTTACACATTATTACAATATCAATTATCCTTAACTCAATAATTTTCATATTCTACTTTAAGTTACTATTTAATGTTAACAAGAGCCACACCTCTTAACTAGTAATTAATGGTAGAGGATGATAAACAACTTCTCAAGGAAAACATCATGTCTGAAAGGCACAAACGGACTTAGTCATACACGGTATAACTATATATATATTTATATGTTCATATATGCTTACCATACATGGTACCACCATAACATCGATATATCCTACGGATTCACCGGGCATCATCATAACATCATTACCTTTTCTGAATTGACAGGGCATCATCACAACACCAATATATCCTCCAAATTAACCAAGCATCATCATAACATCAATAAATCCTCCAAATTCACCGGGCATCATCATAACATCAATATATCCTCTGAATTCACCGTACATTATGATAACATCAATATATCCTCTTAATTCACTAGGCACCATCATAACATCAATATCTCCTTCAAGTTTATCGGGTATCATCACGTCATCAATAAGCACCAAGACAACAATAAACACACACATATGTAGCCAAATCAATCGAAATACAAGCCCACAACAATAGAGTATAAGAGATGTGTGGTAACACATACCATGGTACTTGACCATTAATCATAACTACATTACATGAGTAGATGTATGGGCATATTTATCTAAATGATGTGAGCAATCACCACTTTTCCAAACTTAACATGATTATTAGAAAGTTAATTATAAGTTATAGATATGCCTTCTAGAATCCTTCTTTACTAACAAGGTTCACAACACCAACACAAAGAAACTCTTTTTAGAAAAATATTAGGTTAGTTATTAAGCATGAATCATAAAAAGAGTTGTGACATAATCCAAGGTTCACATAGTAAACTAGACAATAAGTTAAATGATAGCATAATCATATTTTCAACTTACAAGACTTTCCAACACTATACATATCATGACACCAAGATAATCAATCTAGTATACACATTATCCCAACATTGACCACAAGTATAAATCGCCAACCAAGTTTAGCCATCCTAATACTAAAAGCATAATATAGGCATTCGTCAAGTATCTAGGTACCATAGAAGTTACATAGTTCAAGTTTATGATGGGTCAAGATCTGTTTCTAATAATCCCCAAAGTTCTCTTCTATGAGTCTAACTTTGACTTGGAATTAGGCTAAGTTATCTAAATCACGCCTTAAGGATTTACCAATCCTTATTAGATTAATAGGGAAATTCTTCTTCAGGTATTTCTCCTTTGTCATCCCACGCACTAAAGCCATTCCACGACTACAAATATATAGATCAACATACTCTTAAGGTGAGTCAACAAGATCACTCTCATCTACTAGAGTAACTAGAGTATTCTTATGTTATTTATGAGATTACAAGTCCAACTAACCAAGGTTCTAGGCTATAGGTAAAGCATCATACTTTACCAATCCAACATCTAAGACCCCGCCCAATCTTTTCAAGATATCATAGTTATACTACAATAAAGGTCAATCTAACGACACGTAAGCCTAACCTACCTTGAGTTCAAATAGCTTTACAAACAAACAATCTATGCTTTCCTTTTCCTTGAAGTTTCTTTCACGAGCCAAGCTATCAACAACATAATATATGCATTATTACAAGGCTAACAACATCCATGTTGCACCATTGTGCTTTGGTTCCAAAATGACACCAAAAAACTTAAGTGGGTCCTACATACGGAAAATGAGTTTTTGAGACCAACCATTGTTCAAATACCATTAGGGAGATATAAAACTCAAGAAATATGAGAAAAACAATCATATTTTGGCTAAAATCAAGCCTCAAGCCATTTGGGGTTTTTGGTCTAGAAATCAAGAAATCAACACCAAAACTTGAAGGAATCATACCTTAGATTCATAGCAAAATATGATTACACAAGCTATTCAATCTTCCAATTAACCCATAAGACTCTCTTTAAGGATTTTACAATCTATTAGGGTTTTAGAGCTCAAGAGGGATGCACAAATGACCAAATTCTTGGTCAAGACAGAATTTAGATATGCCTTGCCTAGGCCTCGAGAAGCACGATCATGTACACACTTCACCTCGATCGCGGCTCACATGTTCATAACTCATCCACCTTAGTCGTGGTATCTCTCCTCCTTTCAATCGACAGCTTAAACTTGGAATTTTGATTCCAAGTTTTGGCTAATGCTCAGGATGCATCTGGAATCCATTACGAGTAAATAAGATATACAACCATATAGATTTTGACGTTCTGAACACGTTGGAAAAATTTGATTCTACATCCAAGGTTGTTTTATTAATGTTTTTGTTCAGTGGACAATTGGAACCATGAATACTTCAAAAAGGGAAAATGGTTCTAAAAACCAAACGGGCTGCCAAGTAATCAAACTATCGGTTCCAGCAAGTCATAAATGAGTTGGGGTAGCTATGGAGAATCTCTATCGGCGAAAATAAGCTGAAATATGAGAAATGACCTGAACGGTCATTACAATATCCACTACTAAGGAGCTTTTGTCCCTGAAAATTAAAGATAATAAAAAATACCTGAAGTCTAAAACAAATGATGATACTGGGGACCACATCTTACTCTCGATCTCCTAAGTAGCCTCAGTCTCCTCTACTTGCTGGCACCTCCACTGAACCTTTACTACAGAAATCTCTCTAGTACGTAGCCACCTCACATCACTAGTCAAAATAAGAATGGGCTCCTTCATAGAGGTCAACAACTCGTCTAACTGGATTGAATTCGATCTAAGCACATGAGAAGGATCAGGAATGTTCTTCGGCAGCAAAGAGACATAGAGAAAACCTGATTAAACAACTTCAAATTATGGAGGTAAAGCTAACTCATTGGCCATCTCTCTAACTACGCGGAGAGTCTCAAATGGACCAATATAGTAATGGTTGAGCTTACCCTTCCTTCCAAATTTCATCATACCTCTCATAGGTGAAACCCAAAGAAACATAGGATCACCAACTCCGAATCTCAAGGCAAAAAATCCATGGTCGACATAGGCCTTCTTGTTTCAATGAGATGTTCTCAGCCGATCCTGAATCATCTTGAATCTATCCAATGAGTCCTGAAGTAAATCTGTACGATAGGGTCTCACCTCGAAAGTTTCAAACCACCCTATTAGAGATTGACATCTCCTGCCGTACAAAGCCTCAAAAGGCATCATTTCAATGCTCGAATGATAATTGTTGTTGTAGGCAAACTCTGCCAATACTATGTGCCAATCCCACTGTCCTCTAAAATCCATAACACAGGCTTGAAGTATATCCTCAAGCACATAAATTATCTGTTCGGACTGACCATCTATCTGTGGATGAAAAGTTGTACTCAAATCCACTAGAGTACCCAACTCCTAAAATGCTCTCTAAAATCTCAAATTAAATACAGAACCGCAGTTCAATATGATAGAAACATGAACCTTTTTCAAATTAACTATCTCTCAAACATAAATATGAGCAAATCACTTAGAACTAAAGTTCATCTAAATAGGAATAAAAAATGTTAACTTGGTCAAATGATCCACAATAACTCAAATACCATCATTACCATGGGAAGTGCGAGGAAAACGAATAATGAAGTCCATGGAAATCCTTTCTCATTTTCATTCGGGAATGGGTAACCTCTGAGTTACATAGACACTGATGCTCGACCTTAACTCGCTGAAAACATAGGCAACGAGATATAGAGTCTACCACATCTCTCTTCATCCCAACCCACCAATAAAACTACCTCAAATCTTAATACATCTTAGCCATATTAGGATGAATTGAATATCTAGATCTATGAGCCTCATGAAGAATCGACTGAATTAGATCATCAAGTTGGGGAACATAAATACGATCCTGAAATCTCAAAATACCCTCAGAGTCGACAGTGTGTCTCCCAAACTCACCACTCACCACCTAATCACAAAGAAAACATAACTTACTATCCTTATACCAATTATCACAAATCTTTTCAAATAGGGAGGACCTCGCCTCCACACAATCCAAAATCCTCGTATGATTTGAAACATCAAGGCGAACAATAAAATTGGCTAAGGACTAAATGCCCCAAGACAAAGGCCTCAGAGAAACTAATATACGAGCGAAGCTACTCATAATCACTGCCTTGCGACTTAAAGTATGTACCATATTCTTCTTACCCAGATGATATAATATGGAAATATCATAGTCCTTCAACAACTCCATCCATCTGCATTAGCAAGCATTATTCTCTCATTGGTTTATAAGATGCCAAAGCATATGACGATAAGTGAAAATCTCAATATTCACACCATACAAATAATGCCTCGAAATCTTAAGGGCGAAAACCACCGCCGCCAACTCCAAATCATAAGTGGGGTCATTGTGCTTATGCACCTTAAGTTATCGAGAAGCAAAAGCAATAATGCGACCCTGCAGCATCGACACGCAACCAAGACCAACACCAGAAGCATCATAAAATATGGTGAATCCCTCACCCTTAACTAGAAGAGCTAACACTGGAGCAGAAAAAAGACAATCATCGAGCATTCCAAAGCTCAACTCATACTACTCGGACCATCGAAAAGGAACTTCCTTCCGAGTCAATCTAGTCATACGGGCTGAAATAGTAGCAAAGGTCGCAACAAAATGCCTATAATAACCAGTTAAACCAATAAAACTGCAAACCTCAGTCGGAGACGTAGGTCTATCCCAATAACTAATTGTCGAGATCCTAGCCGAATCTACCATAGTAGACGCCTTGGACACCACATGCTTAAGAAATGATACTGACTCAAGCGAAAAATCGTACTTGAAAAACTTGGTAAAAAACACATGCTCTCACAAAGTCTGAAGCATAATCCTCAAGTGTTGTGCATGCTTCTAACTACTCCTCGAGTACATAAAAATGTCATAAATAAACACAATAACAAAAGTGTCTAAATAGCATCTGAACACATCGTTTATCAAGTCTATAAATGCACCTGGGCATTAGTCAGCCCAAAAGACATCAAGAAGAACTCATATGACTATAACAGGTCCTGAAGACTTTCTTCGGGATATCCTCAATCCAAATCCTCAAATGGTAATTATCGAACCTTAAATCTATCTTAGAAAATATGTTTGTTCCCTTACTCTGGACGAATAGATTATCAATGCGAGGCATCGGATAATGGTTCTTCACCGTCTCTATGTTAAGCTTTCTATAATTAATACACATGCTTATCGAACCATCCTTCTTCTTTACAAACAAAAATAGGAGCTTCCCATGGGGACATACTTGGTTTAATGAAACCCTTACAAAGGAGATCCTGGAGCTGAGAATTTAGCTCCTTAAGCTCAGCAGGATCATATGGTAAGGTGCCATTGAAATAGGTTGGGTGCCAGACTCAAGGTTAATAACAAACTCAATCTCACAGTCAGGGAGAGTACAAGGCAGATGGATAGGAAACATATTTGAAAACTCACAAACAATAGGAGCAGAGTTAAGCGATGGACTCTCTACACGAGTATCACACATATAAGCAAGATAAGAATCGTAACCCCTCAATATAAGACTTTTATCACAAACATAAGATATAATCCCCGTCATCTCGTGGATAATCGCTCCCTACTACACGACTAAGGGTATGCCGAGAATGGCTAAGGCAATGGTCTTGGAAAAATAATCCATGATCGCATGATAGAGGGATAACTAGTCCATGCCCAGATTCATATCAAAATCCAACATATCTAGAATAATAAGGTCAACATAAGTATCAACATAATAATTGTCACAACAGATTATCTAATACTCGATCCACTAATAAAGAATCACACAAGGGAGTAGATACGAGCAATGACATAGATAATAAATCACTAGTCAAGTCCAACCATGGTGCATAATAAGCAGATATATACGAATAGGTAGATCCTAGAAAAAATAAAGTAAGAGTCAACTTGTGGCACACCAAAATCATACTTGTCACAATACCATCTGAAGTCTCAGCCTCGAGTGTAGATGGTACTGCATACAACTGACCACACCCACCACCTAGCTAGGAAGCTGATCGACCTCCTATCTTACCTACCTAAATGCCACCTCAATAACACCGATAACCACCCTTACGACCTTGTGATCCACCCCTACCTAAGAGACTAACTGCACTAATAAGAGTAGCACCCTAGGATAAAATAACCATTGCCCCACTACCAGGGAAATCTCTAGAGAAATGATCGGGAAGTCCATAAATAAAACAAGAATTGTAAGCAGAACCAGAACTCACTGATCCAGCCGAAATATAGAAACCTCCACATTTAGCGTGGCCTATAAATTAAACTCTTAAAGGCTGATCACCGCCCTTACTAGGGCGACTACTAGTACCAAAATGACCTTCGTCAGTGGTCTAAAGAGCTTCCTAAACTTATTGACTAGTTTGACTCTGGGGCTGAAAAGATGAACGCGGAGGATGCCCAACATAAGAAGTACCACTTTTAAATTGGGAACTTCTATGGCTTCCACCAAATCTTCCCTGATACTTGGGCCTCTTATCACGACACTTATGATGGATGTCCTCCATCAGTTTAGCGTGATTAGAAACCTCAGCAAAATTACTACAAACATCAACCAAACTCATAGTAGCCATTTGGATAGGAAATCTCAATCCCCTCACAAAACAACAATCTCTCTCATAATAAGTATCAAATATAAAAGTTACATGTCTGGCAAACTCACTAAAATGAGCCTTATATTCGGTAATTGTCGTAGAACCCTGCCCCAATCTAGTGAACTGCTCTCTCTAATGATCCCTAAGGTTGTGCGACATGTACTTCTCCAAAAATATCACAGAGAACTGAGATCATGACAGGGGAGAAGATCTAACTAGCCCAAAACTCATAAAACCTCTCTACCAGTGTCGACCAGACATGTCCAACTGAAATATGGTTTAATCCGCACCACAATTCTCAATAAGTCCTAATCCACGAAGCCTATCCTTACAACCAGTCAAAAATAGAAATGTATCCTCTCCAAAAGCACCATAAAACCTAGGTGGCGCCAACCTCAAGAACCTACCAAACATCTTTTGCTCATCAGCAGACATATCATGTCGGGTCACAACTAGTTGGGCGACCATTGGCTAAACAACTACTGGAATGAGAGGATGCTCAACTCTAAGAGTTGCAGTTGCAAGCTAATCTCCTTCTCCAGTACTTTACAAACTATCAACAATACCCAATAGCTGAACCAGAGCATCTATATGCAAATAAAAAGGAATAAAACTTGGTGGATCCTAGGCTGGTCCCTGGCCCACCGTTGGCTATAGTGGAGGAACCTCTGGCTGGGATGCAGGAATGGGGTTTTGAGGAGGCCCATCCTGATCCCTGGCAAGGGGTACATCATGAGGCTGGATCTCGAGACCTTCATCATACACAGTTGAAGCACGAGTCCTAGGCATATGCGATAGAGTAAAGTCAAGGAAATTTCCTACAAACCAACTCAAAGTCTTAGCATGATACAAGTGAAAGAAGTGAAGGACTCCTAAGAATGTCTCATAGACTCACGATGATTGAAAATAGACGTCAATATTTTGATCTGTTGGACTCTATTAGACCCTTTCTCTTATACCAATAATACCAATGAACCTAAGTTTTGATACCAATTTGTCATGACCCAATTTATGAGTCATTATGGCACCTACTAAGACCCACCAATAGATAAGCCAACACTATAGCCTGGAGCTAAACTGAAGGGTTACTTTTGTAGAAATGCCTAACAAGGGCCACAATATATGAACACAATCGTAGAAACAATGTTCCATAATAGACAAAAACTTAGGATACCAATTCCCACAACCAAATAGTATCAATACAAGAGCATCTAACTTTGACAATAGGAATTACAACTCAAAGTTTAATTATTATTAAATAGTCTTTTACATTCATCTAAACTACAAAATGCAGAATAAAAATAGAGAGGGAAAAGAGAGACTCAAACTCTAAGAGCTCGCTCTATCTCCAAAAGATCTACGCAACACTATCTGAACTCAACGACAACAACTAGTACTCGGGTCTACACCAAAAAAGTACAAAATTGTAGTATGAGTACCAAAACATGGGTAGTCTATAGGAATCATTGTCTAACAAATCCAACTCAAGATATAAAAATTATATAAAGTAAAACAATAACTAAAAGTCAATAGTACCAAAGCAAACCCAAATCTTCTTCCAATATCATTGTATGAAATAACTAACTAACTAAAACAATAGTGTGATATCTCATATAAATACATACGGCAATCGTTATATAAAAAGAGTAATCGATTCGGAAACATAAAGCAACATATATGGCATAACAACATGTAAAGACCAATTTCATATTACATACAATCATTAGAGCATAAAGTAAAGGAGCTTACCACAATATTCCGCACAACCACAAAGTACGACAAAACGGACACAAAGTAAAGAACTTATCACGGTGTCCCATACACCCGGAGAGTGCACTAAAAGATCAATTCATCAAAATATCAAGGCACATGTCACTAAACCGCTCACTTTATCACGTGGTTTCAATATTTCCACCACGGATTCTCTTAACTATTTACACGACTCGACCCGGGGCCTTATTGTAATGGGCATCTCAAGTCCAACCAGGATCGAAGACAACCCCAGATACCCAACCTAACCAACCTATGCATATCCAGATTTGGATGAACTCCGAATGTATAACAAGATAGCATTATTGATTAATCCAAGACACTGGGATCGGTTTATCACCATGACCACCCAAATGAGTCCAACCGTCTGATACCAACCAACAACCATAACAAAACTGAACCATAACAATAACCAAACCAAGTTTTATAACATAACTTAAATGGATGGAACAGTGAGAAATTTAGTCCAACGGTATCATCTCCAACACTATTACCAATACTAAGGATGACCCCAATACCGTTCCCGCCCGTACCAACCCATAGTAGTTCAACAAAAGCCTCTAACCAAAAGAATACCAATGTTCAGTTGGGATATGCCCCTAACCATGGAAAAAACCATTATCCAAAGTATATAAAAATATCCATAACATGAAATGGAGCCTTCTGAGATATGAAAGCTCACCACATCAATCTAAAAGTTGGTCCTAAAGTTTGACCACTATGCAGGAGGAGTAGAATGGTCATTTCTTTCATTGCATGGGGATGCAGCCGCCTGAGGATGAGTTAGCGGGTGAACGCTAGCAAGTACTTAGGAATAGGATAAAATAATATTATTTAGTAAAACCAAGTAAACCAACCACAAACAAACTGACCATGTATATAATATATATAACCATTCTAGGAAAGAAAACCGAGTTTAGCATGTCTTTAATGCCATTAACCTGGGTATGTAAAGCTTAATTGTCCTAAAACCATTCATGAGCTATCTGGGTCCAGTGTAATCCCCTAAATGGGCCCCAATACGTGTAGCCACACGAACCAAAGATACCATAAGAGTAGGGGATTACCAAGTACCCATTGCTCTCTATGATACATATGTACAATGTACTTAGAGGACTCTCGTGTACCTCATGAGTATCATATATAGTGGCCATGACTAACCCTTCATATCAACATACATAAGTTTCCAGTGTTTGTTCATTGGACTTCCACTTTCACAGTTAGCTATCACACACTATCATTATTACCCAATTAAAACAATTTCCATCCAACCAATCCATTATTCCATTTATTATTAACCAAGGCTATTATTAGTGGTATCTTCATACTGACTATAAGTTATAAGTATTTTCCTTAGCCAAACCTTAAGAGGTTAAGATATTCCCGTGTACCCATTTACCAAGTTAAATTAGGGGGGTCCCAAGTACCCTACAAGAATTCCATCATTATTTTCTCTTTGGGGAGTCCCATGTACCCCACAAGTAGTTCATTAACATGTTTACTTGGGGGATTCTATTGTACCCCATAAGGAATTCAATTAACTACACTCATGACTGCTAAACCATTCCATTAAACCATTACGAACCATTTATACCATTTAGGGTTCTATTACCAAACCATACCATGCAATAGTTCCATTAAAAGTCCAATAATATAGTAAAAACATCATCATAGGTATTTTGTCAAACCTGTTGGGACATAGTGTTTCCAAAAATAAATCCAATTGCGAATTAACCATTCCTATGCAACCAATTATCCAAACCACCATTAAAGAATGTAAAAACATAGGAAAACCATAACCAAGCATTTAATACCAAAACCACAACTTATATTTGAAAACCCCAAAACTATAAAATATTCATGCCCTGAATACATTGTATAAATCATGCATTTAGTTGGAACTAACAATGAGGGAAAAGTATCTTTCCTTAATTGAGAAGATGATGCCGAGAAATCACCAGCACAAGCCCCAAATTGACCACCTTAGTGAAAACCTAGCCTTCCTTTACCAAAAAGCTTTAGAGAGAATTGTAGAGTGTTTAAGAGAGTTTTTTTAAGTGTTTCATGATAAAATAGGAGGGTAAATACACTCCCAAGTGATTTATAAGTCGTGGAGCCTTAATAGATTAAGTGGGGAAATGTCCAGATTTCCCCCCACTTAAGCTACATAAAAATTATGTAATAGGTACGACTATATCATACCGGTCGTACCCTTCAATACAAGTGGTACCCACCACTCATATCCTAGGCCTCCTCATTTGACCCAACATTGTCCAACATATGATTTACCCAAACCAAGTCATACCTAAGTATACGACTAGTACCCTTAACCCACACTCCTGGCAGAATAGTGTCAAAAGAGGTTTGAACACTATCTACTATATGAGTCCATAGTACGACTCATACCCTGGGTTACGACTCATGGTGAGCCACTCATACTTAGATCTAAGTTATTGTATTAAGTCTCAGATTAAGTGAAGGAAAAATCCAAACCAAACGATATGTATCCAACTATACGACTCATACCAACCCAAGTAATACCCATTCCAAAAACCAATCTAACCCACTAACCAATAATGGTAAGCATACGACCAAGGTATACCACTCGTACCCTATTATATGATTGTTACCCACCAGTTATATGTTGTCCATAACCCATAAATTCAGAAAATTTTCTAAGGGTCCCAAACCCAGGGTGTTTCGTTCTCCCCAACTAGGATCATTCACCCTCGAATGACGGTCAAGGTAGGTCAAACCCAAGCAAGATTAATTTGCATTATAAAATTTTAATCCAACCCTAACCAAGTTAGAAAATAAAAATGTGATCAAGAACACGTATCTTTCATATGAATATCCAAAGCATAAAATAAATACAGAAATTTTGACTTCATTTCTGCCTCAAGTTCCCATGTAGCCTTCATCACCTTGTGGTTCTTCCATTGAACCTTAACCGAGGCCACATCCTTGGTCCGTATATGATGAACCTATCGATCCAAGATCTCAATCGGGACCTCTTCATAGGATAGAGAATTTGAGATATCCAATCCTCCCAAAGAAACCACCGAAGAAGGATCACTAAGACACATCCTCAACTTAGAGATATGAAATACCGGATGAATGGAGCTCAAACTAGAAGGAAAGTCCAATTCATACGCCACTCTACCAACACACCACAAAATCATATAAGGACCAACATATCAGGGACTGAGCATCACTTTTTTATCGGACTGCATCACTCCCTGCATGGAAGATACCTTTAGGAACACCTTATTCCTAACCTCAATATCCAATTCTCTACACCTCATATGTGCATAGGACTTTTGGTGACTTTGGGAATCCATAAGCCTATCCTGAATCACCTTTACCTTTTCCATAGCCCGATAAACCAAATTTGGATCAAACATATTTGCCTCACCAAGCTCAAACAACCTAATAGGAGATCTACACCTCCTACTATATAATGCCTCAAAATGGGCCATACCAATGCTAGAATGATAGCTATAGTTGTAAGCAAAATCTACCAAAGGTAGTGCTCAACCCAATTTCCACCATAATCAATAACACATGCCCGAAGCATATACTCCAATATCTGAATGGTCCTTTCTGCTTGTCCATCCATCTGCGGTTGAAAAGCAGTACTCCGACTAACCTTATTACCAAACCCTTTCTGAAACGACTGCCAGATGTGAGATAAAAATAGTGTACAAAGATAAAAGAATAATTAAAATAGGTACCCCATGAACCTCTACAATCTCCTAAAGGTACAACCTCGCAGAGTCCTTAGCTGTAAAATTAGTCCACACCGAAAAGAAGTAAACAAACTTCGTTATCCTATTGACAATGACCCAAATCAAATAAAATTGGTTCCAAGATCTGGGAAGACCAGTATCAAAATCCATATTGATCACTACCCATTTCAATTCAGGAAAATCAATCTTCTCATTCAACCCACCAGGCCTCATGTGGTCAACTGTAACTTGCTGGCAAACCATACATTTGGCTACAAAATCAGCCATATCTTTCATCATACCATTCCACCAATACATCTCCTTCAGATCATGATACATCTTTGTCGAACCTAGATGAAAACAATAGTGTAATTTATGTGCCACAGCTAAAACCCTTTGTCACAAACCATCAACGTGAGGAACACACAACCACCCTTGGTACCTCAAGGTATTATCACCACTAAAATCAAACACCATTACCTATTGACCACTAATATCACACTTGAATTTTATCAAGATAGTATCTAGCTTTTGGTTCTGCTTGATCTCTGTACCAAGAGACGATCAAACCATTTCCTGAACCATCACACCACCATCCTTGGATTCTAGGAGATGGGACTCAAGATTAGACAAACGGTGAATATCCTTTACTAATTCCCACTTCTCCTTTTCTACATGATCCAAACTCTCCATGGACAACCTACTAAGAGCATCAACAACCACATTAGCTTTACCTAGGTGGTACTGAAGACTCATATCACAGTCCTTGAGAAGCTCCAACCATCTCCTCTGACTGATATTTATCTTTTTATGAGTGAACACATATTATAGACTCTTATAATCAGAAAAAATGTCCACGTGCACTCTATACAAATAATGCCGTCAGATTTTTAAAGCCAAAAACCACCGCTAAAAGCTCTAAATAATGATTAGGATATTTTTCTCATGTACCTTCAACTGCCTGGAAGTATAGTCAATAATTTTCATATATTGCATCAAAATTCAACCAAGTACTCCCCCTCCCCCCGAAAGCATCCCAATACACCACAAATCCCTTATTACCTTCAGGCATTGTAAGAACTGGAATAAAGTTAGCTTTAAGTTACTTGAAACTCCCCTAACAAGCATCCGACCAAGTAAACGTTACTTTCTTCTGAGTTAACTTAGTCAATAGGGTAGCTATCATCGAGAAACCTTCCACAAACCGCTTATAATACCCAGCCAAACCCAAAATGGTTCGAATGTCGGTTGGATTCATGGGTGTAGGCCACCTTTTAACAACAACCACCTTTTGTAAATCCACCATAATCCCTTCACTAGAAATAATATGACCAAGAGAAGTTACAACATTCAACAAAAAATCACAGTTGGAGAACTTGGCATACAACTACTACTCTTTTAAGGTTTGAAACCACATGGAGGTGGCTCGAATGATCCACCTCACTCTTAGTATAAACCAGAATGTCATCACTAAACACAATGACTAAAAGATCTATAAACTACCTAAAAACCATGTTCATCGAATCCATAAATACCGTTGTAACATTAGTCAGACCTAATGACATAACCAAGAACTCAAAGTGCCCATACCAAGTATGAAAAGTTATCTTAGGGATATCCTCATCCCCAATCTTAAGATGATGATACCCAGACCAAAGATCAATCATAGAAATGAACTTGGCACCTTGCAACTAATAAAACAAGTTATCTATCCTTAGAATAGGATACTTGTTCTGGACTGTTACCTTATTTAACTGCTGATAGTCAATACAAATCCAAAGGGAACCATCCTTCTTGCAAACGAATAAAATCGGTGCACCCCAAGGGAATACACTATGACGAATAAACCCTTTATCTAGAAGATATTTAAGTTTCTCATTGAGTTTCCTCAACTCTTCCAGAGCCATTCTATAAGGAGGAATAGATATTAGATGAGTGTTCGGATCCAAATCAATACAAACTCCATCTCCCTGTCTGGAGGAACAATAGGAAGATCATTCGGAAAGACCTCAGGAAACTAATTTACCACCGAAACTAGATGTAAAGAAGGACCTTCCGAGTTAGAATCTTTAACCTAGACCAAGTGATAGAGACATACTTTAAAGTTTAATCTTCGAGCTCTAAGATATGAAATAAACCTTACCCTAGGATCTAGGAAACCACTCTCCCACTCTATAATCGTTCACCAGGGAACCTAAAGACAACCTTATGGGTCTGACAATCTAAGGATTCGTAACAAGAGTGTAATCCTTCCATCCCAAGAATAACATCAAAATCCAACATATCAAGTTTAAATAAATCCACCAAAGTCTACCTACTAACAACAGATACCACACACCTGTGATAGACTCTCTTAGAACCACAGAGTTTCCTATCGGTGTAGAATAGAAAAAGGATCCCAAATAACCTCAGGACCAAAACTAAAATACACAGCCATAAATAGGGACATAAAAGAAAGAGTGGACCTCAGATCAAACAAATAATACATATCACAAGAAAAGAGATATAACATAACAGTCATAGTATAAGGTGACGCCTTAGATTCCTACCAATTAGCAAGAACATATAACCTATTCTGACTTTTCAGGGTACCAAAAGCAATACCTTTTGGTGTAGGAGCAGAAGATGAAGCAATCGAAATCTTACTCGCTCCCAAAGTACCCTCACTAACCGAATAATTCCTGAGCATGTGGTTTGGATGACCATATTTAAACCATTTATCCCTTCCTTTATGACAAAATCCCTAATAAAGACAACCACAAAATGGGCAAGGAGGGCATGAAGAAGTCGACTGAGCCCCACTCGCTTGAGATTTGGCACCCAGTGCTGGGAAAATATCTCTACCCTACTGACACCTATTATTCGACTATTTTCAGTGAGGAGCACTAGTATTAGAAAAGAAACCAGAACTCCCCCACTTCTTCTTAGGCCATTTACCACTATCCCGACCACCCTACTACTGAGAACCACCCTGCTCAGAGAACTTGCTCCTCTTACCCTGCCTTTCCCTAAACTCTATTTATTTTTTATTTTCCTCCTCCATCTAATTCATGTGAATAACCAACATCAAAATATCTATATCCTTATCAGCAATGTAGTATTACTTTCAAGGATCAAATATTGAGATAGACTCGAAGTGAACTTTCTTATCCTTACCCTCATATCAGACATCAAGTTTTGATCATACCTTGACAGCTAATGAAATTTCAAGGAATATTCTTTGACAGTTATTTTCTGTTGCTTAAGATTCCTAAATTCCTCCATCTTTGCTTTCCTCATCTCCTAAGGAAAGAAGAAATCCAGAAAAGCATTTGAGAAAGTCTCCTATAAGGATGACTCCTCAACATCACCTCTATCCCTATCCTACTCGTGGACTGTATCACCCTAAAAATTTTCTCCATTTTATCCAAGAAACCCTAAGGATCCTCCTCCATATTCACACTAGTAAATGTAAGAGGATTCATCATTATAAACTTGTCAATCTTTGTGGCCTCAGCAGATGGAACACCAGATGCATCTCGACCATCCTGAGTAATGACCTACTGAGCAACAACATGAATTGATTGACAAAATTTTGCATTAGTCACCTCATCCTTAGGAGGCCTAGTAGCAATTAGTGGAACTCCAAAAACATTAGGGACTGGACCCCTAGAACGAGTATGGTCCCCTGAGTATTACGTGTCTCGTTAACATTGTACCCAATTGGGGAAGAAGAGTTACCTTACATCTCAGATCATCGATACATGATATAAAAAGCAAACAAACCAGGATTAGAAAGGACCTTAGACCTTGCAGCTTGAAAATAGAATACCAAGAAAGTGATACAATCCTAAATTCCTTGTAGCCTCTCCCCTATGAGTGTGGATCACTACACACACCTAAAAGGGACTCTACTCCACATGACTTTGTGCAATCCTAATTGACCATAAACCTAAGCTCTAATACCAACTTAACATAACCTAACCCAGGGCCTTGTTATAATTGGCATCAAAGTCCAACAAGGACAGAAGACCACCCCCGATACCCAACCTAACGAACCTACGTATATACGTATATCTTGACTCAAATTAACTCCTAATGTGCAACAATATCGCATTATTAAGTAATCTAAGACTCTGGAATAGGTCTATGACCATGACCACTTAAACGAGTCCAATCATTCGATACCAACAATCAAACATAATAAAACCAAACCATAATAATAACCAAACAAAGTTCCATAACATAATATAAAAGGATGAAACAATGCGTAATTTATCCCAACGGTGTTAGCCCCAATACCAATGCCAATACTAAGGCTGACATAAATACCAATCCCACCCATACCAACCCATAGTAGTTCTACAAAATCCTATAACTAAAAGAAAAAATATATCCAGTTAGACATGCCCCGACCATAGCCAAAGCCAGTATCCAAAGTATATGAAAATATCCATAACATGAAATGGATGCCTCTGGAATAAGGAAGCTCATAACTTTAAACCAAAAGTTGGTCCCAAAGTCCGATCACTATGCAAGAGGAGTACAATGGTTGGTTCCTGCATCGCGTGGGGATACAACTGCTTGAGGATGGGTTAGCGGTTGAGCTCTAACAAGTACTCAAGATAAGGATAAAATGGTTCATCCAGTGAAATGAAGTAAACTAACCATAGAAATACAAACCATACATATAATATATATAACCATACCGGGAAAGGGAACCAGGTTTAGCATGCCTTTAAAAATATTAACCTAGGTACGTGAAGCTTAACCATCCTAAAACTACCAACGGGCTCTATGGGTCCAGTGTAATCCCCTGAATGGCCCCCGATACGTGTAGCAACTCGATCCAAAGATACCATAAGAGTAGGGGATTCCCAAGTACCCTTTGCTCTCTATGATACAAATGTACAATGTACTTAGAGGATTCCTATGTACCTCATGAGAATAATATATGGTTTCCATGACCAACCACTCATGTCAGCAAACATAAGTTTACAATGTTTGTCCATTGGACTTCTACTTTCACGGTTTGCTATCATACCCCGCCATTCTTTCCTAATTAAAACCATTTCTAACAATCTAATCCATTATTCAATTTATTATTAACCAAAGATATTAATAGTGGTATTGTTATATTGACTATAAATAACATGTATTGTCCTTAGCCAAATCATAAGAGGTTAAGAGATTATGGTGTAACCATTTACCAAGTTAAATTGAGGGAGTCCCACGTACCCTACACGTGTTCCATTATTATGTTCTATTTGATGAGTCCCATGTACCCAACAAGTGGTTCATTGACATGTTTACTTGAGGGATTCTATTGTACCTCATAAGGAATTAAATTAACCATACTCATGACCACCAAACTATTCCATTTAACCATACAAACCATTTATACCATTTAGGGTTCTATTACCAAACCATACCATGAAATATTTCCATTAAACGTCCAATAATATAGTAAAAACATCATCATAGGAATTTTATCAAACATGTTGGGACATAGTGTTTCCAAAAACAAATCCAATTTCCAATTAAACATTCCCATGCAACCAATTATCCAAACCACCCTTAAAGCATGTAAAAACATAATTAAAACATGGTAAAACTATAAGCAAGCATTTAATACCAAAACCCAAACATATATTTGAAAACACCAAAACCATATATTAATCATCCCATGGAAACATTGTATAAATCATGCCTTTAGTGGGAACTAACAATAAGGGGAAAATGTCTTACCTTTAATTGAGAAGATGATGGAGATAAATCACCAACAAAATACCTAAATTGATCACCTTAGTGAAATCCTAGCCTTTGTTTATCCAAATGTCTTAGAGAGAATTGGAGAGTGTTTAAGAGAGTTTTCTAAGTGTTTCATGATAGAATAATATGGTAAGTCACCTTCCAAGTGCTTTATAAGTTGTGGGGCCTTAATAGGTTGAGTGGGGAAATGTACAGATTGCCCTACTTAAACTGCATAAAAATCTCATCATAGGGTATGACTATACCATACCGGTCGTACCCTCAAATACGAGTGGTACCCACCACTCGTACTATAGGCCTCCTCCTTGGACCTAAAATTGTTCAACATAGGATTTACCCAAACTATGTCATACCCAAGCATACAATTAGTACCCTTGACCCATACCCCTTGTAGAATAGAGTGATAAGAAGTTTGAAAACTGTCCACTATACGAGTCCATGCTACGACTCATACCCTGGCTTTTGGATCATGGTGAGCCACTCGTACTCAAATCCAAGTTATTATACTAAGTCTCAAATTAAGTAAAGAAAAAACCCAAACCAAACAACCTATATCAAACCATGTGACTCATACCAACCAAAGTCGTACCCATTCTAGAAACCAATCCAACCTACTAACCAACATTGGTCAGCATACAACCAAGGCATACAAATCGTACCTTATCATACAGTTGGTACCCTCCAGTCATATATTGTTAAGAACCCAGAAATCCAGATAATTCTGTAAGGGTCCAAAACCCAGGCTGTTTCAGTCCACAATCATCATCAATTACCCTAAATCAAGAAAATGGAACCAATGCAATCATAACATAGTTAAATAATTATATAGATCTATAACTCATTAATATACTCCATATCTAGTCTATATTAACTAACCTACAATTATGTTTAAGCTACTAGTTTGCTAGACCTCATATAGGGAAAAAATACATATCACCAACACAATTATATATCCTTTCACTAAAGCCATTTTCTAATTAATACCATAATTGTCTAAGTAATCACTTGAGCCACCAACAATATTACATGCTAGACGTTAATTTACTAATCATCAACAATGCCAAGTCAATTAGCATTATTAGCTATGTCTCATCCATAACTACAAGTTACCATGTTTTGACTAATAAGGTCCATTAACAGGTTTTCTAGGCTTCTAGACATCAAGTAATATAACTATTTATTAGAGAAAACTAGTTGTCATATAACCCATTTTACTAGGTGAAATTCCATAATATAACCTGTTGTGCAAGTCACATATAATCACTAGGTGAGTATTTAGTTTTACACATTATTACACTTATCAATTAGCCTTAACTCAATAATCGACATATTCTACTTCAAGTTACTGTTTAAAGATAAAAAGAGCCACCTTAACTAGTGAGGATGATAAACAATTTCCCAAGGAAAAGATCACGTCTTAAGTGCACAAACGGACTTAATCATACATGGAATAACTGCACATATATCTATACATTCATATATGTTTAACATACATGGTACAACCATAATATTAATATATCCTCTGAATTTACCGGGCATCATTATAAAATCATTAGCTCTTTCCGATTTATCGGGCATCATCATAAACCAATATATCCTCTGGATTAATCGAACATCATCATAACATCAATATATCATTCAGATTCACTAATTATCATCATAAAATCAATATATCCTTTGAATTCACAGGAATCATCAGAACGTCAATACATCCTTCGGATTCACCGGGCACCATCATAATATCAATATTTCCTTCGGATTTACTAGGCATCATCACTTGATCAATAACCACAATGACAATAATAAACACACACATATATATCCAAATTGATAATAAGTACAAGCTCACAACATTAGAGTTTAAGAGATCTGAGGTAACACATACCATGGCACTTGACCATTAATCATCACTAAATTATAGGAGTAGATGCATGGGCATGTTTATCTAAATAATGTAAGCAATCACCACTTTTCCAAACTTAACATGGTTATTTTCAAGTTCATTATAAGTCATAGATATGCCTTCTAGAATCATTCTTTACTGACGTGGATCACAACACCAACACAAAGAGACTCTTTTCCGACAAACGTTAGATTAGTTATTAAGCTTAAATCATAACAAGAGCTATGACATAATCAAAGGCTCACAAGTAAACTATCCAACAAATTGAATGATAGCATAATCTTAGATTCAATTTATAAGACTTTTTAATGCTATCCATATCATTACAACAAGATAATCAATCAAGTATACACATTAACCCAACATTGACCATATGATTAAACCTTCAACTGGGTTTAGCCATCATATTACCAATAGCATAATCTAGGCTTTCATTAAGTATCTAGGTCACTAAAAAGGTTATATGGTTAAAGATTAAGGCGGGTCAAGTTCTGCTTCTAATATTCCCCAAAGTTATCTTCTAAAAGTCTAACTTCGACCCAAAACTAGGCTAAGTTATCCAAATCATTCCTCAAGGGTTAACCAATCCTTACTCTTTCTATAGGAAAATTCTTCCTCAAGTATTCTTACTAAGTCATCCCAAGCATGAAAGCCATTCCACAACTAAGCGTATATAGGTCAACATACTCTTAATGTGAGTGAACAAGTCACTCTCATCAACTAGAGCATTCTTATTTTATTCATGAGATTACAAGTCCAAGTAACCAAGGTTTTAGTCTATAGTCAAGCATCATATTTTACAAGTTCAATAGCCTAAGTGATTCAACTAGTCCCAAGCATCACCATTTACCAATCCAACATCAAAGATCCTGCCTAATCTTGTCAAGATATCATAGTTATACTACAATAAAGTTCAATCTAACTACAAGTAAGCCTAACCTACCTTGAGTCCAAAATGCTCATGAACCAAAAATCTTTGCCTTCCTTTTCCTTGAAGATTCTTCCACGATCCAAGCTATCAACAATATATTCTATGCACTATTAGAACGATTAGAACACTCATATTGCACCATTGTGCTATGGGTCTAAAATGACTACAAAATTCTAAGTGGGTCCCACATATTAAAAAATAAGTTTTTGAGACCAACCCATTATTAAAATACCATTAGGGAGTTATAAACCTCAAAAAATTTGAGCAAAACAATCATATTTTGACTAAAATCAGGCCTCAAGACATTTGGGGTTTGACATCTAAAAATTAAGAAATCAACACCAAAACTTGAAGGAATCTTACTTTACATTCGTAGAAAATTACGATTACACAAGATATTCAAGCTCCCAATCAACCGACAAGACTCACTTTAAGGATTTTACACTTAGGGTTTTAGAGCTCAAGTGGGAGGCATAAATGACCAAATTGTCGGTCAACACAACATTTAGATAAGCCTTGCCAAAGCCTTGAGAAGCGCAATTCTGCACATGTGCTAGGCCTCAATCGCGGCTCACGCATCTATACCTCACCCTCCATTATTGTGGTATCTCTCTCTCTTTCAGTCAACAGTTGAAACTTGGAATTTTGATTCCATGTTTTAGCGAATGCTTTAGGATAAATTTGAAATCCAATACAAGTAAATAAAATATGCAACCATATAGATTTAGACATTCTAAAGCCGTTGGAAAAGTTGGATTTTACATCCATGGTAGTTTTACGTAAGTTTTAATTCGATGTCTAATTCGAACCATCAAGGTCTTCAAAAAGGGGAGATGGTTCTAAAAACTAAATAGGCTGCCAGGTAATTAAACTACCGGTTCCAGCAAGTCATAAATGAATTAGGGTAGCTATGGAGAAGCTTTATTGGAGGAAATAATCGGGAATATGAGAAATAACCTAAAGGGTCATTACATGACAACAAAATTAAGAGTCATACATGACAGACATATAACATAGAAGGTAGGGAACATACGTAAGAGAGTTGAGATAGATAGGTTTATAGTTGGTTATATTTCATACTTGGGTGATGAGACCTCATGGATCAAGGGAAATAGTATGATAAAAAAGGCCTCATTGATAATTGTTACTATGTTTTGGTGGTTGCTTATTTGATATAGAGTGTTCCTAACTTCTTTAGATAATGTATTGACTAGGAAGGGGGCCACCCTAATTAGTCGTATGATAGTCGAGTATGATATTGAATTTGAAGCCATCCTCCAGCACGAGATTCATGATGAAGACTTTATAGAGGCAATGAATTTTCTATTCCCGGGTCTTATTCAGAGATTATGTGATGTGGAAGGTCAACTAGAGATATCGGAGTTGATTAGAGAGTACTTGTGACAGTCACTATACAAATAAAGACTATCAAGGATCCGACATGCCCAGCCATTCTCATGAGACCTAGTGGGCTTGCCACAGTACCTCCAATCTAGATTAAGGGCCTTTCAGTTTCCATAGAGCCTAGTGATGTACATTGACAATGCCCAAGCACACACGCAAGTGTACGTGGTCTCCCAAGTAATATAGTGGCCTTCATGAAAGTGGAATATCGATTCCATAGGGATTTGTGTTAAACAACTACCCAAGTTTAGTTTAACTAATTGAGAAGAGTAACAAATAAAGTTTTAGAATTGTAAACTATAAAGAAACTAAACTAATGTGGAAAACTAATGACTTAGGACAATCAATGGATAGAAGCCTAGGTTTAAGGCTTACGAACAATAATACTACATTATTGAACTTCATTCATTATATTGCTTATCTTGGTTGTTGATTCATAGGATTAATCGCATGATCATGGTCTCCTGACCTCTAACCATTTACCTAACTTAGCCATTACAACTACTTTATTGAGCGGGGATGCAATAATCTAATTAAGTGTATTAAGTTATCATCCCATGTTTGAATCAAGTAAGGCTTCTAAGTATATCCCTGTCCTAGATACTAAATAAAATTCCTTATTTATTAAAGTAATAAGAACCATACTTTGTTCATCCCTATGTTATATATCCCTATTCCCTCTTTCGAGTTCACAAAATCTATAATTGATATATTTTCCAGGTGATCAATGTAATACCCCGTACTTTAACTATCTTAAATTAATCCTTAGAATGTTAAGAATTTGTATCAAAGATGAATTCCATTTACTTTATGCGGTTTTTTCAATATTTAGACTTTATTATTATGTGGGAAATTGAATATCCTTTCCATTAATACCAAATTTTCCTAAATCTGACACTTGGTGAAGGAGTTATGGCATTTTTAAGTTGACAGTGTGTCACCTGGACTCTAAGCGCATCGTGGAGCTAAGAAAATTAGCAGTTGTCAAATTCCAGTGAGACTCCGTGATTCCACCGCATTGCATAGGAGTCCCATTTCACATTTGTCAATTTCCAGCAAGCCTACATGATAGTGACGCGTCGCGCTAGTGGACAAAATGGCAAAAATATAGGGTACCACGATAGTTCCACATCGCGGAGAAAGCCCAGTTCCCACTCTGTCATTTTACAGTGAGCCACTGCGATTATGGCGTGTCGCGGTGGCCACCCAAATCAGTAAAATATTACGTTGTCCAATTTTGGTCAGCAGTTTATAGAGGATAGTTTGGTCAATTCCCAAGGCCCCAATCTATCTTAAATATGAGATTAATTATATTTCCAAGCAATTTTGCTCAGTATTCATCATTCTCTTCAAAACCAAAACCCTAGAAACCAAAAGCCCCTTCTCCAAGAAATCAAATTCCACGAAAGATTCACCAAGAAATATTTAGATTGAAGATTCCCAAGACAAGATAGTCAAGACCTCACTTTTAAGAACGTAATTAGGAATCAATATTCAAGATTATTCATCCAATCTTCAGTCAAGGTATGTGGGGTTTGAACAAGGATAATCCTTTCATCCTTGTTCCCAAAACTTGTTTTAAATTCCAATTTTACTGAAGTTTATGTGATTTCCCATGAAACTAAATCTAGGGATTATTCCCATTATTGTTATTTATAAGTTTATGATATTTCCATTGATTTAGAAATTGAATTACATGATTTTGTTCATATCTCCATGCATATTGCTGAAATTTCCAGATTTTGAGTTGTTTTATCAATATTGACATTATCAAGCATGATTATTATGATGATTTAACATGATATTGAAGCATGGATTATTATCCCAATATTTAATATTATTATTTCAAGAAAGATGATTCTTTAAGCATTTTATGAACAGATTATTCTCAATTTTCAGAAAAAAAACTTTGATATTTTGATCATTGGTTTAGCTTTGGAATTCACTATAGATTATTACATTTTATAGAACTTAGATGTACTTAGATAAATGCATAACTGGTTTTTGTATGAATCCTTGTGCTAGTTTTTAAAAGTGGATTTTCAATGGTTTTAGCACACAGATTTAAGAGGGAGTAGTATTTGGCACCGAGTGGGAAGTGTGGGATTAGCATGCCCTATCTTTCACAGAACTACGAGACAACATAGGTACAGATTCATATTATTCCTATTTATATAGATGACAGATTTAGCTTGTGAACGATCATATGAATTTTGTTATACTCCATGGAAAGAGTATGACACCTCTCCCCAATGTGAGGTTTCTTCCTTAGGAGGACAAGACGTTGGACTCCATGGATGCTCACATGGTTTATATCGGTTAAGAGAGCCTCTCTTGCAGAACAGTTTTTCCTTATAATAAGCTTTAAGAATAGTTTTAAAGTATCTCCCTAGTAGTAGAAATTGAATTACATGATTTTGTTCATATCTCCATGCATATTGCTGAAATTTCCAGATTTTGCGTTGTTTTATCAATATTGAAATTATCTAGCTTGATTAGGGGTGGCAATTTCAGCCCATATTTGTGAAAAGAGTTCATTTAACCCATATTTAGTGAATTGGATCACTCATATTTCAAATGGGTAAATATGAACTTCAACTCATTTTAAAAGCTCATACAAATATGGACAAAATGGGTAAAATATGGGTACTCATTTAAACACAGAGATCACCCACCTATGCTTAAAATTTCAGTTTTTATTTTCTTTTCTAGTTTCTTTTTTTTTTCTTTCTATTTTACTTTAATTTACTTTTTTTATTTTTCATTTTTTTTATTTTTTTACTCATTCCTTATAATTTCTTTTTTTTTATTTCTCATTTTTTTATCTATTTTTTATTTTTTATTTTTATTTCTTTTTTCTTTGTATTCTTTTTTTTTCGCTTTCCCCTTTCTCATTCTTTTTTCATCATTCGTATTGGCTTGAGACCTATATGGGTTAGTACATATAAGTTTCTAATTATCCCATTTAGCGTATATAATTCATGAAATCTCTTATCAATTAAATATAATCCATAGTCTCACTCCTAATTTATTATTATTTTTTTTCATCTTTTATTTCTCTTTCTTTTTTTTTTCTTTCTTTTTTTCTTTAATTTACTATTTTTTTCTTTCTTTTTTCCTTTATTTTTTTCTTTTTTTTTCCACTTATTTTTTATTCGTTTCTTACACTTTTTTTCTTTCTTCTTTTTCATCATTTTTTCCTTTTTCAGATTTTTTTCTTTTTTCTTCGCATTCTTTTATTTTTGGTATTTTCGTTTCCCCCTTTTCATTCTTGGTTCGTCATTTGTCATTTTTCTTATTTTTTTATATTCTTTTCCTCATCTTTTTTTTGTCATTGCATTTTATATTTTATATTATATATTATTTTTACTTTAAATTTACTTTAAAATCAACATGGGTTGTGGTGCAGTGGATGGGGCTACTCCTCCCTTAACCAGAGGTCGAGGGTTCGACCTAGGGTATGGAGAAAACTCTATTGGGAGCGCTTCCACCTTAATGGGCCCTGCAACGCCCGATTCGAATTAGTCGGGGCTCTAATACAGGCATCGGACACCGAATGGAAAACCAAAAAAAAGTATATGAATTACTTTTATTTTCTTGAGACTAAAATATATATGGCTAAGGATCCACATAGACCTTGAATTATAAATGTTAGGCGAATATAAATTAATATAAGCTTATGGTATTTTCTTTATCATAAAAAAGAAGGAAACCAAAAATAGAAAAAAATCCAAAAAAGAAAAAAAAAATAGAAAGAGAGGTAGAAGTTAGAGATAGATGAGAGAAAAAAACGAAAAGAAAGAATTGAAGAAAAAAAAATTAAAAAAAAATAATGAAAAAGGAGAAAAGGAAAAAGAAAAAAAATGGTGGTGAAAACAAATATACTGAGTGGTTTCGATATTTCAGTCATCATCCATAATTTGTACTCAACTTAACCATGTTCTTTGAAAAAAAAAACATGAAATATAACCAAAAAAAGAAAAAAATGAAAAAGAAGCAAAAAAAAGAAAAAAGAAAAAAACGAGACTAAAAAGGAAAAGAAAAAAATGAAAAAAGAAAGAGAAACAAAGGGTAGAGATACAAGAGAGAGAAAAAAAGAAATAACATGAAAAAAAAAACTAGAGGTTACATATAGAAGAGAGAGAAAAAAAGTCAAAAAGAAAAAATTAAAAAAAAAGAAATGGAAAAATAGTCAAGTTGATATGATATAGATGTTTTAAGTTTTTGACTTAGGAGTTGAAGTGGGTTGAAACCATTTTTTACCCAATTCATATTTACCCATATTTATATGGGCGGATTGCAATCCAAACCATTTTCGCTCGATCCATATTTAACCCGTCCAAATCCAATCCGCCCGTTTGCCACCCCTAAGCATGATTATTATGATGATTTAAAATGAGATTGAAGCATGGATTATTATCCAAAGATTTAATATTATTATTTCAATAAAAATGATGCTTTAAGCATTTTATGAACAGATTATTCTCAATTTTTAGAAAAAAAAGCTTTGATCTTTTGATCATTGGTTTATCTTTGGAATCCACTACAGATTATTACAGTTTACAGAACTCAGATGTACTCAGATAAATGCATAATTGGCTTTCATATGAATCCTTATGCTAGTTTTAAAAAGTGGATTTCCAATGGTTTGAGCATACAGATTTAAGAGGGAGTAGTATTTAGCACCGAGCGTAAAGTGTGGGATTAGTGTGCCCTATCTTCCAAAGAACTACGAGCCAATATAGGTACAGATTCAGATTATTCCCATTTATATAGATGATAGATTTAGTTTATTATCGATCACATGGATTAGGTTATACAACCTGGCAAGAGTATGACACCTCTCCTCAACGTGAGGTTTCTTTCTTAGGAGGACAAGATGTTGGACTCCATGGATGCTCACATGGTTTATGTCGGCTAAGAGAACCTACCTTGCAGAACAATTTTTCCCTATAATAAGCTTTCAAAATAGTTTTAAAGTATCTCCCTAGTAGTAAAGACTTTCATAATAATATTTATAGAAAAAGTTTATAGAAAAACTTAGTGTGAAGGCTCACAAGTTTTACTCAGATTATGCCTTAGAGAAAGATATTAGAAACAGACTTCAGCTTTCAGATTTTAGATTTAAATAGTGAGTCATTTCCATATTTAGACAGTATGATTTAAAGGGAGAATAGAAGTACGACTATTAGAACTAAATTTTATGGCTCACAAGATTTATAAAGTACGTTTTGTCTTTCATTGCTACATATTTCAGTATTTCAATTATTTCAGCTTATGTGAGTCATTTACGTTTAGCATGCATTATTTTACAAATTATGATGATGAGATAATGTTTTACTTATGCATTTCACCCCCATATACTCAGTACATCCTCAAAGTACTGATCCACATATATGTTTATGTGCTACATTGTCTTATAATATAGGTATCAGCTCAGTTGTAGCACGCATACTATATTCAGATTGTTGCAAATTTCAGTCAGCAGATGATGAGTCCTTCTACTGTGGGGACTTTAGTTTGATGTTATTGATGTACTTTATTTTCTTATTCATATGTATTGATTAGTGATAGTTGGAGTCGCGACCCAGTTATCCATAGTTAGTATAGTAGAGGCTTCACATATGTCAGTCAGAGTCAATTATGTACATTTCAGTTCCATCATTCAGATTTATTGGAACGTAAAGTTGTATTCGTATTGTATCATGATATATTCCACTATTTTAATGTTTCAGCATAGTTCTAAAGATGAACACACAACCACTAATGACAAGCAAAATTAAACGAACTTAATTCAGAATGAAAGTATTCATGATCTTAGCCTTAACCCCGAAAAGAGAGTTTAGCCTTTAACGGAAATATTCATCATCCAGTTTCTTAGATTGATGATACAAACCATGAAAGAAATTAAAGTTAAGATAATAAAACCCTAAAAAAAGTGTAGAGCAACCTCCAATTGTCCAATGATGTCCAAAATCATCAATAACAAGTACAAAGATATATTTATAATGGACAACAAGTACTAAGCTATGTAGGATTGAATTTTCAGTTTTTTCCATGTGTGAATTGGACCTCGCGACGCACTTGCTGCCATGGGGAATGGAAGTCGTGCCACACAAGCTGAAAATGGGAGTGAAGTTGCATCTCAAGTCTTAAAAGGTGGTCTGGAGGTCGCGATGCGCCCTCGTCACAAAGGACTACTGTTTTGGGTCCGTTCTGAAGATTTTGGTTTATAAAACATGCCAATTGGCCTTTCATATAGACCACACGCGCCTTGGACATTCCAGGACTCCAAATTGCGTCCATGTTGTGTAATGTTCTTTTGTTGATCCTTTGCGAGGTATTTTGAGTAGTTTCCACTTGATTTGAAGCCTGAATATCTTTCATATATCACAATAATCCATTCTCAAATAACCCATAGTATTAAACACAACAATTTAGTTCTTAAAACAACAAAACATCCAAAACGCTGAACTAGAAACATAAGCTAAGCATAGGCTACTTCACATTGATCTTAAGCTTATTGTTTTGACTTTTAGCTTGATCCAATTGAACTTTGAAAATTCCCAACAAGTTTTTACACATATAACTTCATATACAAACCATTTGGAACACATTAAACTCAATAAAATCCAACGAAACCAACTAGACACACACCTAGTTCAAGCTAATAACCCTAGTTTCCTCAACTGAACTCTAAGTGATCCAATTAAACCCACACTTGTTTAAAATACAATTTGCACATTGTAATCACACTTTAAGAATAACATGCTTATTTATATCCATATGAACACATTACTCACTCAAGTTACTCGCAAAACAAGGAAAAATAAGCTAGAATAATAACCCGGAAGTGTACAAAACCACCTTAGATCATCACCCTACACTTCAAATCCTGTCCGTCCTCGAAAAAATCTTTACTCTAAGATCATAAGTTTAGGTGACTCTAAACTAATACTACTACAAAGACACTCAAGCTAGCACTACAATGACTACATAGAATGCAAGTTTCTACACTAAGCATGTTATTTACACAATTGACAAACCAAGAATCCTACTTCAAAACATCCTAGCCTCAAAAATTGTCTCCACTAGTGGTAAACTCACGCATATTTATCAGTCAGAGACATCACACGAATCACCCACATTCATCAACATATGTTACCCTCACAACAAATATAGTTACCCAACATCACTCACAATAATGCAACTAGAATAAGATAGGTACACGAATTAAGTTATGCTCACTCTCACAAGGAATTCACAAGTTACGCATAATGAAACATAGGTGTGCCCTTAATGTACTACTCTACTAATATCAGAATGTTAAGTATAGGATTAATTAAGTCTTTTCTGGGTTTTAATGTAGGCTAAGGGATGAGTAGGAACTATTTTGGATAAGAATAGCGACTAACCTCTCTAAGTGCTTTAATACTCTACATTATATATTTAGAACCAATATCCAACAATCAATTTACAAAAAATTTATCTACCCATATCTTTTGTTTTGCCCATCTTTTTTAAGCAATTTCACAAACACATGGTGGAAGTATTGTTTATTACCACATGAATTAATTATTTTTTTCACAACCATGGTAAAATTTCTAGCTCAATGTCTATCACACCCAATCACCACAAATCAATTATTAACACCAATAACTATTACCTTGGGGCATAAATTTCACCTTTTTCTTCTTTAATTTCTCAAACTTGTTACTAAATCAATTTTTCACTAAAACACTTAGGAGCTTTTTGGATCAAATTAAGGTTCATCAATGAAGGGGATTAGGCAACGTATGAGGCTAAGAAAGAAAATAAGCTAAAGGCTCAATGGGGTTTAACTATGATTATGCACAAGGATAGGTCAACAAGAAGGTATAAAACAATGCTATCAAAGAATGGCCTATATCATCTCCTAAACTCATGCTCTTTATTTTTCTTTGCACTCACACACCAGATAAGTTCTAGACATTACATGCAACAAGGAATACAAAAAATACCCCACATCACACATGACACATACTTGACTCACATAGGATCATCATAGATTCTCCACCAAACAATAGCACAAATTTAAAATTAAGCCACACATACAAGAGTAATAATCATGAGCCTAAGAGTCTAAGAAGTAGTAATTCAAACAATCAACATGATTTTTACATTAAAAACACTTGCACCATGCAGTCAAAATAGCAACAAAAAGAATATCTTACACAATTTTTTAAATTGAGCCCAAAATTATGAATTCCCTCACCCCACACTTCAAAATCTACTTTGTCCCTAAAGTGAACTATAAAGTTAGAGATAGAAATACTCCCTGAGGCCTCTATGTCAATATAGTAGCATCATTAAACATCAAGAGGTTCCGGGGAGCCCACACTCAATATTTGACATGCTCCTTAACTCAGGTTTTCCATACTCAAACTTTCCATCATCCTGCGACTCAATCAAAAACAAAAACTACAGGAAATAAAAACTAAAAGCTAAAAATAAAACACACCTACTTAAATTGGGTTGACTCCCAAGTAGCACCCAATTTAGTATCGCGGCATGACCCAATAAACTTTTTCCTCCACCTTGAGGATAAAAATTTCACCTCTAACTTCGCATCCATCTTTTTTCCTCGCTCATGAAGAGGTGGTACAAGGCTTAAGGAACTGAGTAATAGAATTTTCATGGTAAACCACTCGTCCTCAAAGTGAAGTGTGTTGTTATGTTGCTTTTCTTGTGCAAAATTAAGAATATACGATTCTTATTTCTTATGTTCACTCTCTCTCATTATTTCAGATGATTCCACAGAAAAAATATCATCTAAACATAAAGTAGAAAATTTCTTTGAATGAGGCTCGACCAATCCCACTTCAATCATAATACAAAATTCCTTCACTTGTATTCACTTTCTCACTTTCAGTCTCAAAAGAAAGATGATAGTCGAGTGGCTGCGATTCTTGTGTTTGTTCCACTAATTGACTAGTATATTCATTATATATTTATTTTCTTAGAATATGTGGACATGGTGGTGGTGGTATCTCCTTAACCTATTCAACAACATTAGTTTCCAAGTACTCAGACTTTCTAGAATTATCAGCAACTTTATCTGCAACTGATTGGAGAGTCAACTCTACATCTACCTCCAGCTGACTATTCATTTACTTTGCAGCCACCTGTTGGTTCTTCATGTCTACCCACAACTATTCCTAAGACACTAAAAGTTGTTTTAACATCTTTTCCAAATTGCTAATTTTAGTTGTGGCTTGCATGTTTAGGTGTTGCTACAGAAATAATTTTTGCTGGTTGTTCCTTGCCTGAATTTGTGGCCGATTTTGCACCGTTAATTATTGATATTTATATAATTTTACCTTTTAGCATAGCCCTCAAACAATTCTAAATCGGGATTGACAGCACACATAGCTACAGTATGACCACTTTGACCACAAACCAAACACCAAGTTGCAGTCTGCTCCAAAGATAGAATAATATTTGTATCATATTATGAAGGTCCTATCCACATATTTACATCAAAATATGGAAAATAAGCCTCATAATGTTCTCCCGCACAAAAATAACAAGAATTGTCATCACTTGAAAACCATCTATCCCCGTATGACATCTCAAGAAGTGTGAGAAATAAAAAGAATAAAAAAAATAAAAAGAAAAATTACTAGACTATTTACAACTCAATATAGGTAAACTAAAAATAAGTTAGTTGCCAATTTAAAAGTCCCCGATAATGACGCCAAAAACTTGATAGCGCCTAAGCGCACACGCAAGTGTACGTGGTCTCCCAAGTAATATAGTGGCCTTCAAGAAAGCCGAATATCGATCCCATAGGGAGTTTTGTTAAAAAAAACTACCCAAGTATTGTTTAACTAATTGAGAAGAGTAACAAATAATGTTCTTGAATTGTAAACTAAAAAGAAATTAAACTAATGCAAAAAAGTAATGACTAGGGACAATCAATGGATAGAAGACTAGGGTTAAGGCTTACAAACAGTCATACTATGTTATTGAACTCCATTCATTAGATTGATTTTCTTGGTTGTTGATTCGTAGGGTTAATCGCATGATCATGGTCTCCCGACATCTAACCATTTACCTAACTTGGACATTACAAGTACATCATTGAGTGGGGATGCAATAATCCAATTAAGTGTATTAAGCTATCATCCTATGTGTGAATCAAGTAAGTCTTCTAAGTACATCCCTGTCCTAGATGCTAATTCAAATTCCTTATTCATAAAAGAATAAGAACCATACTTTGTTCATTCCCATGTTCTATCTCCCTATTCCCTCTCCCAAGTTCACAAGGTTGACAATTGATAAATTTTTTAGGTGATCAATCCATCAAATAGTTAAATCAAAGATGAATACACAACCACTAATGATAAGCATTTTTAAATGAACTTAATTTAAAATGAAAGTATCCATGATCTTGGCCTTAAACCCGTAGAGGGAGTTTAGCCTTTAACAGAAATATTCATCATCCAATTTCTTAGATTGATGATAGAAACCATAAAAGAAACTAAATTTAAGATAATAAAACCCTAAAGAATGTGTAGATCAACCTCCAATTGTCTAATAACCTCCAAAAATCATCAATAATGAGTACAAAGATGTATCTATAGAGGACAACAAGTCCCAAGATGTGTAGGATTGAATTTTTACTTTTTTCCTTATATGAATTGGACCTCGATACACACTTGCTGCAAATGGGAGTGAAAGTCACATCGCGAGGCTTAAAAGGTGGTGTAGAAGTTGCAATGCGCCCTTATCACAAGGGATCACTATTTTAGGCCCCTTCTCAAGATTTTGGTTATAGAATACACCAATTGGCCTTTCCTACAAACCACACGTGCCCTGGATATTCCAGGACTTCAAATTGCATCCAAGTTGTGTTTTGTCCTTTTATTGATCCATTCTGAGCCTTTTTGAGTTATTTCCACTTGATTTGAAGCATATATATCCTTTATATATCATAATAATCCATTCACAAAGCATCCTACATAATTAAACACATAAATTTAGAGCTCAAAACAATACAACATCCAAAATGGTGAAATAGAAACACAAGCTAATCATAGGCTACTTCACATTGATTTTAAGCTTATTGTTTTGACTCTAGGCTTGATCCAATTGATCTTTTAAAATTCCCAAAAAGTTATTCCATATATAATTACGCACACAAACCTTTTGGAATACATTAATCACAATAAAACCCAACAAAACCAACTAAACACACACCTGCTCAAGCTATTAACACTAGTTTCCTTGATTAAACTCTAAGTGGTCTAATTAAACCCACACTTGTTTGAAATACCCTTTTTAACATTGTAATCACAAACTTTAACACTTAGATGCTTATTTATATACATATGAACAAATTAAGTACTCAATTTACTCTCAAAATAAGCTAGAATAATGATCCAAAAGTGTTTAAAACCACCTCAGATCATACATGAAGGTGATCTGGGGATTAGAATTGATCTTAAGATATGGGAGAAGATAGAGGCCCCTAATTTGAGTAATTATCGTGAGGGCACAAAAAATATTTCTTCATCATCCCCATTCTAGTTTAGAGACATTGGGTGCATCTTCATTGACCCCTAGCCCATCCACTATAGTTGCTACTACAGGTATGACTTTGGTATGTTATGAGTTTTTGCAGAGATTAGTTGATAGTCAGAGAGACACTGATGAGTGATTACATATCATTGAGACCAAGCTGGATACTCAATATGGGCCGATCCATCCATGTGTTCAGACTAGACTAGAGACGATAGAGGCTAGATGGGATGTCACACATAGAATTGCTATGTCAGAGTTATGTGCTGATTTACAAACATATATCGATACTTTTAAGAGATGTGATGTATCCTAGTTTGTAGATATTGAGATGATTGACCTAGGTCATATTAGAGAGGAGGTGGACGTTTACAGAATATATGTATGCTCTCCCATAGAGAGATATATGATTGATTTTCCTCCATTCATACTTCCAGTGGTTCGAATATCACCTCCACATGGGCCCAAACACTTTGATCTATTTGCGAAGTATGATGAGAAGGTTATAGTAGGTGGGACCAAAAGAAGACACATGAGGGATCTAAAAGATCCTAACAAGCCATATGAACAGGACTTTAAAAGACCATATATGTTTGATAGAATCTGTAGTTGTTGAGGGGCAGAGGCATGATGAGATAGCAGCGGGTGCATCTTCTAGTATTGCATCACCACTGCCCCACCAATGGATATACCCCCATCCAGGGATGCTCATGACATGAACACTTAGTGCATTCCAGGTATGTCCTCGTTCCCTTTGTTTTATATTATTTAGTGCATTAGAGTAAGTGCATAAGTTTCAGTTAGGGATGCGGTATACCATAGCCACCTAGTTTGTTTATTGGTGTGCTTCTTTTCCTGTCAGCCAAAGTATGGTTGTAGAATCGATATGTCTAGGGTTAATTTGTGTATCCTTGTATTTTGTTTCATATTGTGTTGTGTTTTTTTGTAATGAGGAGATTTTAAAGTATTTAGGGAAGTTGTCATGTTTTGGATTGGTTTTTGAGAAAAATGATACCCCTCCAAATTTGTAGAATGGTGTGAATATATATATGTGTGAAAATTATTGATCTTGTTATGGTATTAGGATTAGAGACATAATAATCACTTGCTAAAAATTGCATGAATCAGATAAGTAGTAGTTTGTAATATTAACTCCTTCCAAGTGTGTGTGAGATACTACTTAGTTCCATTCGTGTATTGAATTCAAAACTTGCTAGGTTAGTCTTGCATAGGTTGTAGGATAGTCGGATAGGAAAGAATTATAGGTCATTTTTTATTTTAGTCTAATTTTAGCCTAAATGACCTTCCCAATGTGAAACAGTATCCCTTAATCCCTGTTTTGAGCCTGATATACTGTTTTCTAGTTTTACCTATCACCTTCCTATTAGAGTTGGAATAACCTATTTTGGATCGTTTCTCCTTAGACATTTACACCTCAACTAAGGCAAATAGCCTAAGTTAAAGGTAGCTATCATAAGGGTGTGTGATGTGAAGTGGATAAGTAGAAGAGTGAAATAAGAGAAAATGTTAGTAGGGATAGATGTGGTATCAAAAGAAAAGAATAAGAAAAAATAAAAATTATGAAGAAGTGAAGAAAAAAAAAAGACCACACCCAACCTGAATAGGCAAGAAAAGGGAGAAATAAGGGAGGAATAAAAAATGGTTAATGAGTGGACCCCTAAGTTAGTGCAGTGCCAAGGAGGCTTAGTCACTTGATATGTCCCTATGTACCATACCATCCCCCAAGCGTACATTACAGGCTAGGAAAGTCCTATATTGATCCTAACTTAACTATTAGAATATTAAGGTAAAGAAAATAAGAGCAGGGTTATGGTATTTGATGCATATTGATTGGAACTTCTCTTCTGAGTGTGCGTATTCTTGACTGTCCCAACATTGACATGCATTATTTTAAATGAGTGAGTGGGACTTCTTTGTTGTGAGGGAATATGATACATATATCTAGCTACTTACTTATTTTGGGGAGTGCAACTTGCCGATATATGCATGGTTGTCTGTTGCTAATGTAATGCCATACATTGATCCCATTGTGTCATATTGTTGTGCTTCATGTTTATACATAGTTGATTTTGAAAGGTTGAAGTAAGAGAGGGTATTGTGGTTTTAGCTTAAAGTGTTGATTGACTGTCTTGTATTGTGTTTTGTTGTATTGTGTTTCCCGAGGACATGCAATCCTTTTAAGTTTTGGACATTGATGTGCTATAGAAATATAGCACTTTCGACACTTAAAATGATTAAAATAAGCAAGTTTCTTAGGTTGTTATGTTAGATATGATATGTTTTGGGTATGTTTTGCAAGAAACTAGGTTTAGGAGGCAAAATTCAAGAAAAAAATGAAAAAAGGAGTTTTTGGCTAATTACATGATAGTTTTCGGCATTTGTGATACTTTTCGGATGTACGTGATCAAATCATGTGTTGAAACTTGAATTTTGGAAGCTTGGTTGCAAGAATTGGAGGCCCTAGAACTTACCTATGTCTATATGTGGACCGTATCTACCACATGTGGTCCATATATGACTAAGGTATGTACCAGAATTGGATATCCAGAGAGTGAAAGATCTGAAAAAGAACTTTTAGCACTTACCTATGTCAACATGCGGACTATATGTAGCACATATGGACCGCATATGGATAGGGTAAGTTCCAGAAGTCCAAAGTCCATAGAGTAGACAGTGCAGGAAATTTTTCTGGCACTTATCCATGACTAAATATGCCCAGGGGCAGGCCACATGTGGCACATACGCCCACTGGCAGGCCATATATAGACACTGGTAAGTGCCACAAAACATTTTGTTCTTTTTTGTCTAGTCTTTGATTTTTAGGGTTTCCTCATGTACTATAAATACCCCTTATGTGTTTTTAGTAGAAGTTACACACTTTTGATACCTACAAACATATTTTGATTCTGAGATCCAATTTTGGTATTGGAATTCTGTTGTATTGATTTGGGTTCATTAATTCAGTTAAAATTTTGGGTTGTCAGTTGTGATTATTGTGATGACGTCTTATTCTTTCAATCATGAATGTATTGATTACTTCATAAGAATGAGTGGATAAAAACCCTTAACTAGGGTTGTAGAAACCCTAGTGGATTAACAAAGTAGGGGAAGTTCTACGTTCTTCCAAACCGATACCCATGCATGCATTGTATCATCTTCCCTTTAATAGCTATCTTAGAGGTTGCAAACATTAGGATCCGACCTTGATTATCACTACTTACTCCAAAAGAGGAGTAGTGACTAGGAAAAGATAATTACAACAGTAATTTGAAGTTTAACTGTTGATCCACGCTACTATGTATTATCTAAGTTAGATGGTTAGCTGTCATCTAATAACTAGAGACTCAAAAGGTAATAGTTAACTGGGATCTTGGATAAGGGTTAGTAAGGTGACATCTTGAGACTCAAAAGGTAAAGGGTGAAATCTGTCAACTAGTCCAATATACAGCTGGTGGTACATAACTTATCAGATTCTACATGCATGGTGTCGGGTTGGTACAATACAGCACGATAACTCTACGAAGTTGAGAAGCCAAGGGGATACAATCCTAGAGTTCACCAATGACTAATTACAACCGAAGTTGATACTATCTACTTGTTCAATATTGATACTTCAATACCCCCATCTACTTTTCCAATTTTACCAATTGATTACAACAGCTAAAATCTGCAATTCCACATATTCCCTTGGGATTCGACCCCAACCTTTGTGGGTTACTATATTTGAAAGCAACCATATAATCTTAAGGTTGAAGGTATAGCTTGGGAGTTATCATACGCCAACTGGTGCATATAGTAAATAAATCATCACAATGTCCCATGCTACTAGGGAGTACACCTAAGATAAATACGAAGAAATTTTATCAACAATATATCTAGCTCTATCATTTTTCAACCGTCATTCCATGTTCACTATCAATCGGTCATTTATCATCATTCCACAATGATCATCAATCGGAAGTTTACCAACATTCCTCAATTTTTCTACATTCATAATTGAACAACATATGACAATATATTCGTAACCATAAAAAGATCATCAATTAGACATCTATATCCTCAATAGACACTAAAAGCTCTTTATTAGTTAGCCAACCCTTATTAACTAGTCCAATTACTCACTAGTCATCATATAACCTCTAATTGTTATTTACAAATTATTCACCACATAATAACTATTCATGGGTCAACAATTAGTCATTATTCATCAACTAGCCAATATCTAGAATCTACCCTAATTTCATCAGTAACCCATATTTCCAACTAGCCAATATTTATTTCTATTCATCACAAGCTCACTAATCACCATTTATCCAATAATCACTAATAACTCATTTAATCACTATTCATTTCATTAAATAAACACCACTTCGTATTATAGCATCACTAATTCAAAAATCCTTTCTTGGCAACTAGTCATCATCATCGACTAAAGCATTATTATCAACTAATTAACATTGCTACAAGTCTTTATTTATGCTAAACATCATTATAGCTTAATCATTATTATTACTAGTTGTCAGTACCATTAGACGTCATTATTTCTATGTTTCAACTATCCATAAAGTATTATAAACCACTTAAGCAATATCCACCACTAACTATCTTTTCAACCTTAAATCAATAGTTATACCACTTTATACCCTTATCACAAGAAGACTATAATCGGCATCTCTAATATCAACATTATACCTAACTACGCATATGTATAAATAAAATAAATTTGTCATACATAGGGATAGCCGGACTCGAACAGGTAGATGCATACATAGGCACATCAATAATCATTCTCCATCCTTTCCGGGTATCAATGCATTATCGTAATCATCTTCCATCTTTGCTGGGCATCATCACATCATCACATAATCCTCTGGTCTTGTTGTGTATCATCATATTATCATACTATCCTTTGTCCTTTTTGGGTATCAATATATTATTATAATATCTTTCGACCTTGCCAGGTATCAATATATCATCATAATATCCTCCGGCCTTGTCGGGTACCATCTTATCATTATAATATGTTCCAACATTGTCGGGTAGCAATATATTATGATAATATGCTCCGTACTTACCGGGTATCATTGTATAATCATAAAATTCTCTGGCCTGCCAGGTATCAATATATTATCAAAATATCCTTCGGCCTTTCCAGGTATCAATTTACCATCATAATATTCTTTGAACTTGTCGGGTATCAATATATCATCCACAATAATTATCAATAATAAAGAGCAAGCCCCACGAGGGCTAAAGTAAATGAAAAGCCCAATGAGGGTTAAAGTAAAGGACAAGCCCAATGAGGGCTAAAGTAAATAAGTATTAAAAGAGAGGCACGAAGAGCATACCTCCATGATTTCTCATTCATTATCAATGTCACATTAACATTAAGTATATATATACATCATCAATATTGTAAACTATCATCAGGTTTTTGTCCGAACTTATATCTTTAACACCAACATCTTCCTTTGTCTCATACCAGAGAGATGGAAATATAGATATGTATAATAAGTGGCAAAATCATAAGCACAATTAATCATATAATGAAGTATCATAAGTCCAAGCATAACCTATAGAATAACTTCACTTATAGTCAATAAATGTGCCTTCTTGCACCATTAACATTATCATTTCTAATATGGACAATAAGGAAGATTTCCAATAGGGTTATTAGCATAATTATTAAGCATGGTCATAGCATAAGCAATAACAGAGTCAACGACCCAACTACTAACTAAAACAATGGCATAATCATTAACGTAAACAAGGGTCTTAATAAAGAGTGAAATTAATGGCTCATCATTTCAAAAACCAATAGTCTAATAAATTATTCCATGAGTATAACCACAAGTGACATCACGAATAATGGCTCATTAGTAACATATTCAATGTCCTATCATTAGCATAAAGATAGTTTATCACTAACTTGGACCATAGAAAATTGATGGCATAATCTATGGCTTATTCATAACATAGTCAATAACATAACTCATGGGTCAGGCCATATCATAGTCAAGGGCTCATTCGATAGCATGATCATTAGCCTAATTAAGAACCAATCACAATAACATAATCAATAGCTCATCATAAGATTTAGCTAATATAACATTCATAAGGCATAATCACTAAGCATTACTTCCAATGCTATTCATCATAACCAGCAAGTACCAAGATTCATCACTATTGCCTCATAAGGTCACTCTAAACATTTACTAAGCGTACAAAGGTTCAATAGATCTAATCTTCAATTTAGTCATAAGGTGGGTCAAAGACCCCACTTTTAAATCCTTGAAATACATTCTAAGTCAATTTCTACCCCAAATTAGGATTAGGTATTAAATAAACTCTTTGATGCATAGCAAGCCGCAGTAAGACATAAGATAGATATTCTGCTTACACAACTTTCTCTAAGTCCATTGAAACTAAGTTAATCCTCATTAGCATAACCATTTAAGACAACTTACTCTAAGTATGAGCAACTAGAGAATTTCACCTACATTGAGTAAGCTACGACATTCTCATAATAGGAATGAGCAATGAAGTATATTCCACCTAAGATATAGGGAAACAAGTCAAGCTTTTCAATTCTTAGATTCATTATAGCCTAAATGGTCCAACTAACCCAAGTCTTGTATTTCATCAATCCAACACCTAAAACCCATCCCAATCTAACAAGATATTAAAAAGATACTATGAAATAGCTCAATCTAACAAAAAATAAACCTAGCCTACCTCGTCGACGAAAACAGCTCAACAATTTGATATGTCTTTGTTTTTCCCTTCTGAGAAGCCTCTTCATGATGCCAAGTTATAAAAAAAACAATATACTCATCAATATGAGTATAATGATACCCATATTACACCATTGTGCTTTGGGTCTAAAAATCGTGCCAAAAATCCCATATAGGTCCCACTTGAGGAAATCGAGCCTAACCTAACATGAAATCAAGCTCGTGGAATCAAAACCCACAAAAATGGGTGAAAACCAAGTAAGATTTGGGCTAAGACCAAGCCCTATGTTATTTAGGATTTTGTTCAAAATTTCATGAAATTCAAGCTTGAAATTAATGGATTCTTACCTTAAATCTGATGTTAATCGTGAAAATATATGTTAATCAAGCTTTAAAGTGACATCAAGACTCCATTTAAGGCTAGCACACCATTTTAGGTTTTCTAGGTCTCAATGATTTATAAGAAGTGCCCAAAATGCCTATTTATACCCATAACAAGTACTCAAAAGTGGCTATCACAGCCCATGGATGAAAATCACACTAGGAAAATAGCAATGCCCTAATGGCGATCTCAATAGGGTAATCATGATGCCTTTTGGGAAATCGCACAAGCTTTAGTACCAACAAACTTGGAAAATTATTCAAGTTCCCAGTGATTCCTCGGGATTTATTCATAGACTGATATATGCAAATGAACTATGCAACCATACTATATTCAACATTTTCGAAGCAATGGCAAAGTCGAATTTTCCATCCAAGGTCATTTTCAAATAAATATGGATCCCACACCAAATTTCTCATTTTTTCAACTTCTCGACCAATAGGTCGAAATGAGCTCGGGTGCGCTGGGACTCAAACTAAAGGTCTACCTAGCCTAAAATAGATATTTCGGTGCTACTAGCATAGTAGGAATTTTCATATGAGATCATTTTATTAAAGGTTTCATCTGGAAGCTATTTCGAGCTGACGAAGACTTCTAAACGAGGAATTGGTTATAAAAACCTAACAAACTTCATGGTAACTGAACAACCAGATCCAGCAAGTCATAAATGACTTGAAACAATTATAGAAAGGCTATAATGGCAACAATAAGTGGAAATATGGAAAATAACCTGAAGGTCATTACGACATCCACTACTAAAGAACTTTTGTCCCTAAAAGTTAAGAATTAGAATATACCTGAAGTTTCAAACTGGTGAGGATACTGAGTCCTCCTCTCTCTCTCTCGATATCCCAAGTTGCCTCCTCCACAAGATGGTGCCTTTACTGAACCTTAACAACAGGAATCTCTCTAATGTAAAATTGTCGTATATCACTAGAAAAAATTAGCACTATCTCCTATAGAAATGTCAAACGTTCATCCAACTAGATTGAGTCACATCTAATCACATGAAAAGGACCAGGAATATATCATTGCAACATGGTGACACAACAAACCAAATGAACAACAGAAAATTCTTGATGCAAAGCTAACTCATAGGCTACCTCATTAACTGTGCAAAGAATATCAAAAGGTCCAAGATATCTCAGACTAAGCTTACGTTTCCTCCTAAACATCATCACACCTTTCATGGGCAACACGCGGAGGAATACACGATCACCAACTCCAAAACTCATGGAACGACACCTACGATCTGCATAGTCCTTCAACCAACTCTGAGCAGCTCTCAACCTATCCTGAATTACCTTGACCCTATCCAACAACTCGAATGATAACTGTTATTGTAAGAAAAATTTGGCAAGTTTAAGTGATTCTCCCACTGACCTCTAAAATCTACAATGGAGGTTTGGAGCATATCCTTACGAACTTGAACAGTCCACTGCAACTGATTATCGTTTTACAGATGAAAAGTTGTACTAAGATCTACTTGAAAGCCCAAATCCGCCTGAAAGGCTCTCCAAAACCTCAAAGTGAACATAGAACCATGATATGAAATGTTAGAAATGGGCACACCATGCAAACAGAGTATCTTTTGAACATAGATATGGGCCAATCTGTCAGCATTGAAGGACATATGAATTAGAATAAAATGTTCTAGCATAGTCAAATTGTTCAAAGTGACCCAAATACCATTGAAACTACCAGAAGAATGCGGCAACCCACTAACAAAATCCATGGTAGTCCGTTTTCCTTTCCACTTGGGAATGGGTAACCTCTAAGTCAAACCACCTGGTGATTAATGCTCATCATTTACTTGATGACAACAAAGACAATAAGATATGACGTCTCTTATATCTCTCTTTATACCACTCAACCAATAATGTTTCTTCAAACCTCTATACTTCTTTGATGTACCGAGTTAAATAAAATATTTAGAGCTATAAGACTCGTGAAGAATTAACTGGATCAAGTCATCAATATGAGGAATACAAATATGGCCATTAAATATGGAAAAACCCTCTAAATCATTAGTGTGCCTCTTGAACTTATCACTCAACACCTGAATACGAAGGAAGCAAAGCTTTACATAGTCTAATTGGAGTACACGAACCTACTCAAATAATAAGGACCTTACCTCCACACTAGCAAAACTCCTTCTAGGATCTAAAAGGTTAAGGAGAACTATCAGGTTTTCCAAGGACTGAATGTCACAGGCCAACAACCTTTGAGAAACCAAAATACAAGCCCAACTACCTATACGCTCTGCCTTGGGACTCAAGGTATCTGCAACTACATCCTTGCCCGAATGATACAAGATAGAAATATCATACTCCTTGAGCAACTACATCTATCTACGCTGGCGAGGATTAAGCTCTCTCTATGTCATAAGATGTTGAAGGTTGCGATGATCAATGGAAATCTCACAATGCACCCTATAAAGATAATGCCTAAAAATCTTAAGCTCAAAAACCACCGCCGCTAACTCCAAATCATGAGCGGCTTAGTTGAACTCATGCACCTTAAGTTGTCTTGAATCATAGGGTATGACATGACTCTGCTACATTAATACACAACCAAGGCCAACACAATAAGCATCACAAAACATGGTGAATCCCTCATCCTCAATAGGAAGAGCTAACACAGAAGCTAAAGTAAGAAAGTCCTTGATCTTTCCAAAGTTTGACTCATACTCCTTGAACCATTGTAAAGGAACCTTATTCAAGTTAATCTAGTCATAGGGGCTGAAATAGTAGCAAAACCCTTGACAAAACATCTATATTAATAAACCAAATCGAGAGGCTACGAACCTTAGTCGGAGATGTTGGTTTAGCCAAATCATGAATCACCTCAATCTTGGTTGTGTCCGATGTAATACCTTCCATAGACACCACATGTCCAAGGAATGTCACAAACTCAAGCCAAAAGTCACACTTAGAGAATTTGGTGAAAAATAAAAGATCTCCAAGGTCTGGAGCATGATCCTTAATTATTATGCATGGTCCTAACTACTCCTCAAATACATAATGATGAAATCTGTGAAAACAACCACAAAGGAGTCCAAATAAGGTCTGAATACATGGTTCATCAAATCCATTAATGTGGCTGGTGAATTAGTCAAACCAAAGAACATCACTACTAACTCATAATAACGATAACGGTTTCTAAAAGTTTTCTTCAAGATATTCTCAGCCTAAATCCTCAAGTGATGGTAACAAGATCTTAAATCAATCATAGAAAACACGGCTGCACCTTAAATCTAGTCAAACAAATCATCAATACAAGGCACAGGTTAATAGTTCTTCACTGTCACCTTATTAAGCTTTCTCTAATCAATATGCATATGCATGGAGCCATCATTCTTCTTATCAAACAAATGGGGGAACCATAAGGGGAAATAACCAATTTGATAAATCCTTACCAAGATAATCCTGAAGCTTAGAATTTAACTCCTTAAGCTTAGTAGGTCCATATGGTAAAGTACCATTGACATAGGTTAGGTACCAGGATCAAGATCAATAAAGATCAATCTCATGGATAGGGGGAATACCAGGAAAGTTAGTAAGGAACACATAGGAAAACTCACAAACCATAGGAATAGAGTCAACTAATAGACTCTCGACACTAGCATCACAAACATAAGTGAGATAAGACTCAAAACCCTTGGAGATAAGTCTACTAGAACACATATACAAGATAATCCCCATTGGATCACAACTAACAGATACCTACCATACGAATAGAGGCACATCAGGCATAGCTAAGGTAACGATCTTGGAAAAATAGTCTGTGACTTAATGATAGTGGGATAACCAGTCTAGGCCCAAAATTACATAAAAATCCACCATATCTAGTATAATAAGATAGGAATAAGTATCAACATCACTGACAGTTATAACACATAACCTGAATACTCGATTCATTATTAAAAAATCACCCATGGGAGTAGATACACACAAAGGAAAAACTAATTAATAACAAGACAACTCCAACCGTGGTGCATAATAAGTAGAAATACAAGAATAAGTGGTTCCCAAATCAAATAAAGGGTAGACTAGATGCATACAAAAATCATGCATGTAACTACATCATCCGAAGTCTAAGCATCGTGTGTAGTAAGTAATGCATATAACTAACCACGCTCTCCACTATCCTGGCACCTGATCAACCTCCTATCCTGCCTTCCTGAGAACCTTTTCAATTACCCTAGAAAATACAACTACAACCATGAGAACCACCTCTAACTGAGGGGTAAACTGCTCTAATAAAGGGAATACTTTAAGCTGAAACAATCATTACCCCAATACTAAGGTAATCACACAAATAATGACTAGGGAGTCCACAAGTAAAACAAGAAATAGGAGTTGAACTAGAACTAACAGATTCATCTGACCCTGAATGACCACCACGTCCAGACTGACCAAAAAATAATCTCCTAAAGACTGACCATTGCTCTTTCTAGGGTGATCTTTAGCACTAGACTGACCTCCGTTAGTAATATAGAGATCTTCCTGAGTAGGTCAACTATGGTGACTTTGAGGTTGATAGGATGGACACAGAGGATACCCACTCTGTGTACTACCATCTCTAGGTTGAGAACTACGATGGCTCCCACTAAATTTGCCCTGGAACCTAGGCCTCTTATCATGGCCCTCATGACCTTCATGGTATATCCTTCAATTACCCTAGCATTATCTGAAACCTCATCAAAATACCTAACCATAATGACTAAACTCTAAGTAGACATATATTAGAAAACCTCACCCCTCTAACAATGAAACAAACTCTCTCATACTTAATATTAAGAATAGAAGTTGTATACCTAGACAACTCATGAAAAAAATCCTCATACTCAACAACTATCATAGAGCCCTGCTCAATTTTAGAGAATTGATATCTCAAATGATCTCTAAAGCTATGATGCATATACGTATCAAAGAACATCTAAGAGAACTGAGTCCATGACAAGGGAAAAGATCTAGATAGTCTAGAATCTATATAACCTCTCCATTAATGATGAGCAGATAAATCCAACTAAAATGTTATGTAATCCATACTATGAATCTCAATAAGGCCCAAACCACAAAGCCTATCCTCACAAGCAATCAAAAACTAATATCTATCCTCTCCAGGAGCACTAGAAAATCTCAACTGAGCTAATCTCAAGAATCTGCTTAACATCTTCCATTCCTCAAAAGACAAAGAAAGTTGAGCAAACACAAACTGAACAACTACCTACTGAGCAACTTTCAATGTTAGAGGAACCTCAACTTTGGGAATCGTAGCTATAGGCTATGCCCCCACCTCAGTACCACTCTGGTCAGCAGACTATGCACCATCAGATGGCACACCACTAACTATACCTAATAATGGAACTAATATATCTCTATGCATCGATAAAGAATTAAATCCTGGGAGAGCCTGGGCTGGTGCCTGGTCTACCACTAGTTGTGGTGGAATAATCTGTGGCTTTGATGTAGGAATACAGTCTGGGGAAGGCATCCCATCTTAGCCCCTAGATGGGGACATATCATGAGGCTTTCCACGACCTCTAATGCATCCACAAATAGGAGAAGGATCCCTAGGATCGATCTCAGGACCATCATCTCATATAGCAATAGCACATCTCCTAGCCATATACAAAAAAGTAAAGTTAAAGGAATACTCTACAAACCAACTCAGACTCTGGGCATGAAATAAGTGAAAGAAGTAATGAACTCCTAAGATTGCCCCATAGCCTCATGAAGATAAAAAATAGATGTCAACTGACACGACCTACCTTGGGTCCTTGTTATAATGGGCATTCCAAGTCTGTCCAGGACCAGACACCACCCCTATTACCCAACCCAACCTCCAGCCACCTGCCCTGAGTTGGCTGAATTCCAAGCATGTAACAAAATAGTGTAACATCTTACACAAAAACTCTGGGATAAGATACAACCACAACCAACCTAACCGAGTCCAACCATCCCATACCAATAATCTAACCATACAAAAATAAGGGCCATAAACCAGGACATATCCAAAGATATTCCAAACATAATATAATTAATCCCAAAATAAAATAAGATGGAACAACCAACAATCTCGTCCAATGATGTCATCCCTTCATCTTATTCCAATGCCAAGGCCGAAACTAATATCGATCCCTCCTATTCTAAACCATAGAATACTACAAATCCTCTAACCAAAAGAGTAATAAAATCAGGTTGGAACATGCCCCAACCATAGCCAAAACTAATATCTAAAGTGAAACCAAAATCTATAGAAATATCCATATCATGAAATGGAGCACTCAAAAATGATGGAAGCTCACCACTTAAGTCAAAATGTTTTCCTCGAGTCAATCACTATGTAGGAGGAGTAGAACAACCAGTTTCCTCATAGTGTGGGAATACAACTGCTAGTAGACTGGGTTAACGAGTGATCGATAGCATGATCTTAGGGTAAGGATAAAATAATGACATTTATAAAACCAAGTAAAACCATCCATATGCACACATCCATACAAATATATATATAACCATGCTGAGAAAAGGGATCGGGTTTAGCATGCCTCTAAAACCTTTACCTGGGCTGTGTAGCTTTGCCTTTCTAAATCACCCATGGGCTATATAGGTTCAGCTCCCCCTGCTGAAAAGGCCCCAGTACGTGCAGCCACACCACCAGGGAAGTATCCTTTAGGATGACTTATACATTCCCCAAATATAGTATGACTTCATGCACATGATCACCAAGACCAACCTCATATTGACAAATATGAGTTTTCAGTTTTGGTCCTCTCGGGACCTCCACCTTTCATGGCTTTGCTATATTTTCTGCCATTAATGCCCAATTAAAACCAATTTACAAATAACCAAACCTTTATCCATTTATTAACCAAGGCCATTCATATTGGTATCATCATACAAACCCTTACTTTCCAGTATTATCCATAACCAACTATTTATAGGTTTAAGGGAACATTCATTGCCCTTGCATTTACAATATTAAAATACTTGGGGGATTCCATGTGCCCCTCAAGCATAACCATTATCCATTTACCATTCCAAGCCATTTAAACCATGCATAATTCCTTTTTTTGAGATTTAAAACATGTAAGAGTTCCATTAAAATATCCAATATAATGAACATATCTTTATAAGCATTTTATTAAACACATTGGGGGGCATAATATGACCAAGACCAATTCCAATTATTGTTAAACCATTCCCATGCAATCCAATTATCCAAAACCACCATTAATAAATATATAAGCATAATTAAAACCATGGGAAACCATAACCAACCATTTAACATTAAAACTCTCAATTTATATTTGAAAACCAAAATCATATAATTAATGAAATCATGAAAACATTCATAAAACCATGACTTTGGATAAAATTAACAATGAGGGAAGAGAACATGCCTTAAACTAAGATGATGACAGAAAGAAATCACCAAGATAAGCCCCAAATTGATCCTTTAGTTTAAACCCTAGCTTCCCTAGCCTAAAAGCTCTTGAGAGAATTATGAAGTGTTTTAGAAGAGTTTCTAAGTGTTAATGAATGGAATAATAGTGTAAATAACCTCCCAAGTAAGTTAGAAGTCATGGGACCCTATTAGGATAAGTGGAGAAATGTCCGGAATATCCCCACTTAAGGTTCACCAAAATCCTATCGTGTATCCTAGCCTCAACCCTTGGCTAACACTATCCAGTATATGACTGATCAAACTAAGTCATATTGGCAGTATACGATCCGTACCCTTCATCCATACCTTGGAAGATTTACACCCAAGGAAGATTTATACATTATCTACCATATGAGTCCTGGGTATGACTCATACCCTAGTTTACGACCCACGATGAGCCACTCGTACTCATATCCAACCCAAGTAACCAAGTCAAAGATTAAGTTAAGAAATCAAACATTTCGTAACCACCAATATGACTCATACCTCTAAGTCATATCCATTCTAATAACCAAAATCCATCCCACCAACCAATACTAGTCAGTAAATGACTCGACCATACTATATGTACCCCAATATATGGCTTGTACCCATGAGTCGTATTGGGTCCAGAGATCAGAATTCCTGGAAATTTTCTAAGTTTAAGAAACTAGGGTGTTCCATCAACATTATAATCCACAAAACTCTACTAGACACTTACTCTTGTACCAATAATGCCAGTGAGATCTAGGCTATGATATCAATTTGTCATGACCTAATTTAGGAGTCATGATGGCATCTACCAAATTTCACCAGTAGGTAGGCCAATACCATAACTCGGAGCTAATACAATGGGTAAAATTAGTAAGAAATTTCTAACATAGGTCAAATTTAATGAACACAAGTTATAAATAAACAAAGTGGTAAAAGTAGATGAATAGTCAAACAAGATATCAATCCCAAAACCTGGTAGAGCCAGTACAAGAGCATCTAATAGTATTAATACATGTCAATGTCTGGAATAGCCAATACATCTATCTTAAATAATAAAGACTGAATATAAATGATAGAATAAAATTAGGTGACTCAAACTCCAAGAGATCACCCTATTCCTAAAAGTCAATAACCATATGAGCAATGATCAACGATGACAACTAGTACTTGGATCTACACCAAAAAGGTATAGAAGTATAGTATGACTTCAAAAACAATTGCCACTCATTATGTATCATCGGCCAATTGAGCTAAATCATGTTATAAGAATGATAAAATGCGAGATAATAATAACTAAGTTAAGGGATAATATCGAACCTTAATTATCCCCATTATCACTGTATATAAAAAGTAATCAAATTGGAATGACAGTCTAACATAAGGAATCAACACATGCCAATATCATCATGCATAAGAATTAGACAATTCAGAATAATAATTCATCATAAAGCATCAACACAAGCAATCACAAGTACAAAGTTTTCTCCCATACGCCAACTGGTGCATAAAGTAAAGAACTCATCGCAGCATCCCATACAACTAAAGAGTAAACCCAAGTGAAATATAAAGAAATCTAATCAATAATATATCTAAATTTATTATTATTCAATCGTAATTCCACTCTTACCATCAATCGATCATGCATCATCATTCCACAATGATCATCAATTGGAAGTTTACCAACATCCCTGAATTTTCATCTATATTCATAATTAAAAAATGTATGATAATATAGTCATGACCATAACAAGATCATTAATAAGAAAACTATATCCTTGATACATATTAATAGCTCTTTATTAGTTAGTTGATGCTTATTAACTAGTCCAGTTACTCACTAGTCATTATATTACCTCTAATTGCTATTTAACAATTATTCACCACATAATAGCATTTCATGGGTCAACAACTAGTAATTATTCACCAAATAGCCAATATCTAGCATCTAGCCAAAATTTATCACTAACCCATATTTCCAACTAGCCAATATTTATTTCTAGTCATCACAGGTTCACTAATCACCACTTGTCCAATAACTGCTAATCACTCATTTAATCACTATTCATTTCATTAACTAAACAACACTTAGTAATCTAGTATCAATAATCCACAAATCCTTACATGGAAACTAGTAATGATCATCGACTAAAGCATTATTATCAACTTATTATCTTTGCTACAAGTCTTTATTTATGCTAAACATCATTATAGATTAATCATAATTATTACTAGTCGTTAATACTATTAGTCCTCATTATTGCTAGGTTTCAACTAACCATAAATCATTATTAACCACTTAACAAATATCCACGAGTAACCGTCTTTTCAACCTTAAATCAATAGTTATACCACTTTATACCTTAATCTTAAGAAGGCTATAAATGGCATCTCTAATATCAACATTCTACCCAACTAAACATACGCATAAATAACATATATTTTCCATACAGGTTTTGCCAAACTCAAATAGATAGATGTACATATAAGCACATCAATAATCATCCTCCTATTTTTTCAGGTATAAATGCATCATCATAATTATTTTTTGGACTTGTCATGTATCATTGCATCATCACAATATCCACCGACCTTGTCGCATATCACCATATCATCATAATATCCTCTGGACTTTTTGGATATCAATATATCATCATACTATCATCCGTTCTTTCCGGGTATCACTGTATCATCATAACTTCTCCGGCCTTTCCCGGTATATTTGTATCATTATAATTTCCTATGTCCTTGTCGGGTATTAATATATTATCATAATATCCTCCGACCATGTCGGGTATCATCGTATCATCATAATATGCTCCGTCCTTGTCGGGTATAAATATATCATAATAATATCCTCTAGCCTTTTGGGTATCATCGTATCATAATAATATCCTTTGGCCTTACCGGGTATCAATATTTTATCATAATATTCTCTGGCCTTGCCTATATGATTATATCATCACAATATCCTTCAAACTTGTTAGATATCAATATATATCATAAAATCCTATAGACTTATAGGGTATCAATATATCATCCACATTAATTATCAATAATAAAAAGCAAGCCCCACGAGGGTTAAAGTGGAAGACAGGCCCGACGAGGTCTAATGTAAAGGACAAAACCCATGAGGGTAAAAGTAAATAAACATAAAAGAACAAGAATGAAGAGAATACCTCCATAATTTCTAGTTTTTCATAAACATTACATTACCATTAAGTATATATATAACATGAATATTGTAAACTATCAACAGGTTTTCCTCGAAACTAATATCTTTAACGCCAACATTTTTTTTTGTCCCAAAACGGAGAGATAGGTATATAGATATGTATAATGAATAGAAAAAGAATTAGTACAATTAATAATATAATGAAATATCATGAGTTCAAGCTTAATCTATAGAATAACTTCACCTATAGTCAATAAGAGTGCCTTCTTGCACCATTAACATTACCATTTCTAATATCGACAATAAGGAAGATTTCCAATATGGTTTTTAGCATAATTATTAAGCATGGTCATATCATAAGAAAAAACATAGTCAATGGCTCGAAAACTAACATAAATAATGACTTAATCATTAATGTAAACAAAGGGCTTAATTAATAGTGAAATCAATGGCTCATCATTTGCATAACAAATACTCTAGTCAATTATACCATGAGCATAACCACAAGCGACATCATGAATAATGGACCATTAGTAACATATTCATTGACCTATCATTAGCATAAAGACAGTTTATAACTAAATTGAGCCATAGCAAATCCATAACATAATTTATGTCCTATTCATAACATAGTCAATAACATAACTTATGACTTAGGCCTTATCACAGTCAAGGTCTCATTCGATAGCATGATCATTAGCCCAATCAATAGCCAATCATGATAATCAAAACTCGTTATAAGCTTTATCTAATAAAACCTATATAAGGAGTAATCACTTAAGTATCACTTCCAGTGCCATCATCATAACCAACAAGTACCAAAGATTCATCAATATTGCCTCATAGGGGCACTCTAGAAATTTACTAAGTGTACAAGGGTTCAAGAGATCTAATCTTCAATCTCTTATTAAGGTGGATGGGTCAAGGAGCCCACTTCTAAATCCTCAAAATACATTTTATGTCAATATTTACCCCAGACTAGGCTGAGGTATCTAAATCAACTCTTAGATGCATAGCAATCCACAATAAGACCTAAGATAAATATTTTTCTCAAATAACTTTCTCTAAGTCCAATAGAACTAAGGTAAACTTCATTAGCATAAACATCTAATCCAACTTACTCTAAGTATGAGAAACTAGAGAATTTTACCTACATTGAGTAAGCTACGACATTCTCATAATAAGCATGGGCAATAAGTTTGTTCCACCTAAGATATAGGGAAATAAGTCAAGTTTTTTAATTCTAAGATTCATTATAAACTAAATGGTTCAACTAACCCAAGTCTTGCATTTCATCGATCCAACACCTAAAACCCATCCCAACCTAACATGATATCACAATTATACTATGAAATAGCTCAATCAAACAAGGAAGAAACCTATCCTACCTCGACGCCAAAGAAAGCTCAATAATCTTCTAAACCTTTGTTTTATAGTTCTGAGAACCTTTTCAAGATTCTGAGCCATTAAAAATATAATCTACTTATCAATACGAGCATAATCATACCAATATTACACCGTTGTGCTTCGGGTTAAAAAATTATGCCAAAAACCCCATGTGGGTCCCACTGGAGGAAATCATATTTTTAAGGGCAACCCAACATAATATAAAGCTCATGGATTCAAAACCCTCCAAAATTGGTGAAAACCAAGAAAACTTTGGACTAAAATCAAACCCTAAGTGATTTGAGGTTTTGGTCAAGAATTCAACAAATTCAAGCATGAAATTGAAGGATTCTTGCCTTAAATACGATGTTAATCATGAAAATATATGTTAACCAAGCTTATGAGTCAAACCCAAGACTCTATTTCAGGTTAGCACACTATTTTAGGTTTCTAGGTCTCAAAGATGAGTGATAAGTGCCCAAAATACGGCCTAATCGCCCCTTTTATACCCAAAACAGGTACACGAAAGTGGCTATCATAGCCCATGGATGGAAATTGCACTAGGGATATTGTAATGCCTTATTAGAGATGATAATAGGGTGATCATTATGCCTTTAGGATGATCGCACAAGCTTCAGGAATAGTAAACTTAGGAAATTTTCCAAGTTTCTAACAACAACTCAGGATTTATTCAGGGTCAGATATATGACAATGAGCTATTTAACCACACTAAATTCAATGTTTTGGACTCAATGGAAAAGTCAAATTGTCCATCTATGGTCATTTCGCACACCTAATTTTCAATTTTTTTAACATTTTGCCCAATACGTCAAAATGAGATTAGGTTTTATTAGGAAACAAAGCAAAGGTCTACCTAGTCTAAAATAAATATTTTTGAGCTTTTGGAATAGTCTGAATTTGCATTTGAGATTGTTTTATTGAAGATTTTGCATGGAAACCATTTGGAATCGGTGAAGACTTCTAAACGAGAAATTGTCTTTCAAAACCAAAAAAACTGCCTGGTAACTGAACTGTTAGTTCTAGCATGTCATAAATGAATTGGGGGAGCTATGGAAAGGCTGTAATGGCAAAAATAAGTAGAAATACTAAAAATGACCTTAAAGGTCATTACACCCTTAAAGGACGAGCTCTGTCTATATCAAAACCCAGACATCAAGTGCCTGTCAGCCTTATTCTACCAAATACTAGAATATCATATAATTAAAAAATATTATATCATAACAATCACAACAAAATGATAACAACCAACAATTATAACAACCACATTTACATATTAATGCATTGAATATGATTAACTTAAAATACCAAACAACCCTTCTGGACCCTTTTTCATTCCATATCAATATACATTGAAAAAGAAATACTAAGGAATAGTTATTATGAAAACTTAACACAAAATAGATTAAACTATATTAACTATCAGTTATGGTTTTGCACCTATGAACCTAATTTTTGAATATTTCAACTTTTCACCCAATAGGTCCAAATGAGATCGGATTTTATTAGGACCCAAACCAAAGGTCTACCAAGTTTAAAATCAATATTTTTGAGCTTTTGGAATAGTATGAATTTGCATTTGAGATTGCTTTGTAGAAGTTTTTGCCCGACAACCATTTAGAATCGGCGAAGACTTTTAAACGAGGAATTGGCTCTCAAAACTAAAAAAACTACCTGGTAACTAAACTGCCAGCTCTATCATGTCATAAAAGACTTAGGGAAGCTATGGAAAGGCTTTAATGGTAAAAATAAGTAGAAATACTGAAAATGACCTTAAGGGTCATTACACTTACAAAGGATGAGCTCTGTCTATATCAAAACCTAGACATCAAGTGTCTGCCAGCTATATTCTACCAAATACTGGTATATCATATAATTAACAAATATAATATCATAACAAGCACAAAAAATTATAACAACCAACAATTGTAACAACCACATTTACATATTAATGCATTGAATGTGATTAACTTAAAATACCAAACAACCCTTCTGGACCTTTTTTCATTCCATATCAATATGCATTGAACGAAAAATACTAAGGAATAGTTATTATGCACACTTAACACAGAATAGATTAAACTACATTAACTATCAGCTATGGTTTTTCACCTCTGAACCACATCTAGTATATCCTAGTCATTAATTTCTACAGATATCATCACAAACTTTACCATTTCTATGATTACCACTATAGATTCTTTGAAATACACAAACACCAACAACTTATTTTATCATTCATTAATCCAAATCCGATATCGGGATATTCTACCTTATTTATTCATAGAAGAAGAAACAATAGCAAGGCATACTTATAATTTAATGACAATTCCTAATTACCCAACTTACGTCACTTTTATCAATCCAAACACCAGGCTCGAAGGTCTAAACATGAAATTTCCATCTATCTATGTCACATTATATTTACTAACCCAAATTTAACTACTTCGTTAACCTTAATTTACATGAATGCCAAACAACTGCTATGAATGTATTAACAAAAAATCTGTCTTTGTCAAATAAAATATGGATGCTACATCCCAAATAAATTCATAGGTTTTACCTTATTTGAGAATAATCTCCCTTCTCCATACTTTTCAGATCTTGGAGGAAATTGTAGTGGGTTCTAGGAGCCTACTTTGTCTTTTGTTTCAATTGGATGGGAGAAGGAAATATTAAAATGTGTTTTAATATTTTGGTCCCGCCATACCGCTATAACGACATAAACATTGCTACAACGATACTGCTATAGCTTGAAAATGCCCTTTATAGCTGGATGACATCAGCCCAACCTTAATATTTTAACTCTTAAATTATTAACTTGAATTATGTGTAATTTTTCAAATATATTTTCAATAACTACCGTACCTCATACCCATATCAAGGAATTTCATAATAATGATGAATTAGGAGGTTACAATTGGGCATTCTTAGGAAATTCTATTTCTTGATTCACTCTCATGCAACCTTATCTACATTAACCTTTATATTATTCTTTTGGTTCCACTCTTTCTCAAATAAATCACATGAGATTGTCAAATATTAAGGACGAGACTCCTGCAACTATCCTTAGAGTCTCATCCTAGGGTTAGGATTGGGAGCCATCACTAGATGTAGAGCTTAAGATTGACAATATACATCATTCACTAGAGTTTTTAGGGATAGCCTAAGATCTAATAATATTTTTGATTGTGTTAGTTCTTCATGGTACCATGGTGTATATTCCAAGCCTTCTTGAGAGTATGTGAAAAGAATAGGTAGTGCCTGGTACATCGAGTTGGTTTTTAGCATAGAAATAAGTTTTCCTGTCTTTAACATGGTACTAGGTTTGGTTAATACTATGAGATTAGGTTTCTTAATTAGTCCAATCCTGATTCCATGATTCATCTTGCAAAGCATAAGGGAGTGCAGAGGTTTATCAAAAGGTTGATCTAATTGCTTAATTTATCATTAGAGCCCTTAGTCGATGCTGGGTCTTTTTTCCTTAAGGTTGTTAATCACGAGAGGATTATAGAGTCTTCATGTATCAACACCTATGCATATTTTGGTAAAATATCCTACATTTAGTAAAAGTTTAGTGCTATTTTATCCCATGGTAATGGTTTTTCTAGTGGAGATTACTACCACTCTTACTATAGAAGGCTCATGCAGGTAATGGCTTAGATATTAGGAGGTGTTATATAGGCCACAGTTATTATGCTATTCAAATTTTTGGTCAAACATCATAGGGTTCTTGATGTGAGACTTTAGGCTCTGGTGGCTAGTGAAGATCGTTAGGTTCTTTACATAGGACTTGGCTTATAGAGGTTGTATTGATTGTGGTTTGGGAACTATTTTTGGGAGTACCATAAGTATGGGTTTGTAAACCCGTCAGGGTCAACTTATATTTCTTGTAAGATAAGGGAATTCAGAGCTTGTTATGATTGTAGATGTAATGACCCTTTAAGTCAGTTTGTTAATTTTTATTATTTAAACGCACCTCATAGTTTTGGACATAATTTATGAATTTCAGGAATAGATAGTAGGGACCTTGATATGTTCAAGAGTTTTTTAAGTCATTGGTTAGATACTCGAGCATTAAGAAAGTTAATTTTAAATATGGCTACATTTAGTCAAAGTGAATATAAATTGGTGTTTTAATGTTTCCAATAGGTTTTGAATGTGGTTTTTAGTAAATTTATATATTTGATTTACTTTAATGGGATTTTGAACAAATTCTGAGAACATATTCATAGTTTGGGTTATTTGAAATATTATTTAGTTTGTGGTTAATGGGACAAATTTACATTTTTATTTTAATGTGACCCAAGTACTAGAATAAACTTACATTTGAACAGTTTGAAATTAACAACAATAACATAATAAGTATAGGGCAAGAGGGGTATCATGGTTAGCAGACTAATTTTTCAATTCACAACTTTGAAAGGTGTTCTCGACAACTTTAGGTTAGATATTATATCTCGCAAATCTTTAAGGTAGTATATTGATGATGTGAGTGTGGGCCTTCTTTCAAGACAGGACAAGACTTTCTTTGACTCTTTTTTAAGTGTTTATATGTTTGTTATTTGTAATGGGAGTAATGAGAATGAGGGTCCCTCATAGGAGAAGTAAAGATCATATATGCAGTTACCGATGTTATTTAAGGGGGTAAAATTTGTTAACTGCCTATTTTGAATTATTTTAACTATTTGCTAGCATGATTAGGCTGGTTTGATATTGTACATAAATTGTGGAAAATTCTAGATAATAAGAATACTCTCATTGATAAGTTGAGATGATTTTTAGGGTTGATGTCTTATTTAACTTAAGATAGAAATGATTTTCTCAAATGCTATTGTTCTGTTGATTTGGGATCAGAGTTGACATCTACACATCATGCATTGCATTTCATATAGGATCGTAGTACATTCCTGGACATTATATTTATTTATTAGGAATGGAATGCATTATTGTATAATCTAATTGGTAATGAAGTGCATGCCTACATCGTACATGGAACTTATCATTCCCCCATAGGTCCTGACCTTATAGCCATTGATCTACAAGTGTGTACACAACAGGTGTATTGAATTTTATTCTTTTATTTCTAGTTCTTGAGTACGATGTATTTGTTTATTTTGTACTATTTTTGGAGTAATTGAATATGTGTTACCTGATTTACAATATTGAGTATTTTTTTGAACTATGTTATCATATCCTTATGACTATTAGACTTGATTATTCTGTTAGATTAAGGTATTTATCCCAACTATAGGTTGTATGGTTGTTTTAGATGATTGGCATGGTGTTACTTGTCTCCACTATAACTTAAGGTCACTCTATCATGCTAGCTGAGTACACGTGTATTTGTACTCACCTTTTGTTTTCTACACATTACATGCATGTATTAATCCCACACTGATTTCTATGGTTTATTCTATGCTAACATCTTTGGAGATTCGAGGTATCTTCTATTGATTTCAGGCCCCACTAAAATCTCATCAATTATTATCTTTATGCATTTTTCCAATTTTTGAGATATATAAAATTTTGTTTGATTTCTGTATTAGAGGATTGTATTAGTGATTTCCATGTCATGGGATTGTATTTTGTAGGTCGAAATTCCTTTATCCATTGTGCTAGAATTTATTTGGGATTTTGAGATACTTATTTCTTTCTGCTTTTATAATTTTCGTGTATGGTGTTTGGGTTAGGAATTTTTCACGACCCGATCTAGGTCCTGGACGTGATGGGTATCTCAAGCCCACCATGGACTGGAGGTCATCTACTTAGCCTAACCTCAAGAGCAGAATAATAATAATAATAATAAAGGTAAAGCGGAAGCCAATCAAGATAGTAATTAGAAGATGAATAAATAAATCAAATGAAGCTAAGAGTGAACACAATAACCAACCCGCATCTATCCAAGAAAGCCTCTAAAATAGAATAACATCTTATTCGGGACATGCCCTCGACTATGCCCAAAAGAATCCAAAAGTACAGAGTGAATAAATAAAGAACAATGAAATGATAAGTCCTTCTGAAGAATGGAGGCTCACTACTTAACAGCAACTCAACAAACGTGCTCAACCACCTAATGCTGCACAAGAGCAACAAGAATGTCTTCAAACCCTACATTATAATATTATGTAGCGTCCTGGGATGGTCTGTGGGATACAAACTGACATGTAACTAAGGGGATGTGATAACATAATGCAATTTCCAAAATCATTCAAAACTACATGCACACATTTATATGCATACATATATAGGATGCTGAGATAGGCTAAGGGTCATAAACATGAGAGTTTTAAAACCAATAACTTGGACTTTGTATCTTGTTCCATCTTAAAGGCACCTATGGGATATATGGGTTCATCTTCCCCGGCTGAAAGGGACCTAGTAAGTGTTAGCCTCACAAACCAAGGAAAAATTGAGGGAAAACTAAAGCCACCATGGGAAATACCCATCTTATATATATAGTGTGTATCAAGTAATCGGTCTTATAGACTCCCAACACTGAAAAATGTGAATTTCCAGTGTTCATTCCCCCGGGACTTACACCTCATGGTGAGCTACACAACCCCCTTTAAGACCAAATTAAAACAATGTGCACATAATTCCAACTATTAACCTGGGAGACATTCATTAAGGCATGTACTACTTGGTATCGGCATACCAATACACTTGGAAGCTAAATTAAACATGTCAAACTAATTTTCATAACAACATTGACGCCTAAGTTCGATTAATATCCAAACCATGCAAACCAAGGCCATAAAAATCTATTTTTTATACCCATTTATCCATTAATGCAATGCATTGAGTTTAAAATCAAGTTAAACTATGTAACTTTCCATAATTAAAATCAAATTCACAAAGTAGGTTGAGGTTTATGCAGTTTCAAGCCAAAATTCATCCAATCCGGATAAACCTATGTCCCCCATTCCAACCATTTAAACAATGTACTAATTCAGTCCTAAAAACATCAATTTAAACCATGAATAATCAAATTAAAATATGGGACAAGTAATTCAACTAGTTACAACCAAAACCCCTCAACCCAATTAAAACTCACAATTTAATCGCAAGAAAATCCATTCAATTGATGCCATGATGTAGAATTATACTTTAGGGAAGAGAAACATGCCTGAAACACTCAAGAATTTGAAGTCAATTTGAAGTTTGGAGCCTGGAGTAGTGATTTTTTGAAAAACCCTTAAGCTCCCTTAGTTCAGGTGTTAGAAAAGAGAATAACAGTGTTTGATTTTTGTAACTGAAGGGGAAAAGGTTATTTTTATATTTTATAAGTCCTATAAAGGGTGAAACGACCAAATAAACCTCACCCTAAAAAAAAAACAAAATCGGACAAAATTAACACATTGGCGTAGCACGCCATTATTGCGGAGGTTATCCTTTGTGCTACGCTGACATTGCAGAGGGTAACATCCGTGACACGACAATATCGCAGACCCTCATTGCCTCAGGGTACCCAAATAACCCCAAACATCTTTCAAAAAATTTAAAACTTTTCTATTACCCTTTTAACTTCCCTAAACACAATTCAAGTCAAAAATTTATATTACACATGCAGGATGGTCAAAAATAAAATGATCAAAAATTTTACAGTGTCTGACATTATCTTCCCTTAGAATCATTCATCCTTGAATGATGAGTTACGACACTTTTAGCATGAGAATATCAAAAATACAACAGAATCAATAGACAAACTTGGAAAGTGAAAAGAGGAAAAAAAATACATACCTTAAGGACTTTAATCCAACCTAGAGAACAAGAATGGGTACTTGACTCTCATATCTTCTTCATCTTCCCATGGAGCTTCTTCCACCTTTTGGTTTGTGCAAAGAACCTTCAATGAAGCGACGTCGTCGGTCCTTAATCTACGAACCTGCCTATCCAATATCTCAACAGGAACTTTCTCATAAGACAAGGAATCTGTAACACCTACATCCTCAACAGGCACTATTAAGAAAGGATCACCCACACACATTTTCAGCATGGGCACATGAAACACGGGATGAATAGAGACCAAACTCGCAGGCAAATCCAAATCATAAGAAACATTCCTAATTCTACTTAAAATTTGATGTGGACCAATATAATAGGGACTGAACTTTGATGACGTCCAAACTATACCTCCTCTTAGAAGATGATACGGTCGCTGTCAAAATATAGTAACCCAATAAAGGTTGTGGTCGAATCCTAAAGGAACATGTGGAATTGTGGATCTCAGCAGTTGTAGTCAATGGGCAAAACTGGAAAAGTAAATGAGGGGTTTTTATGTAGTAATCTTGAGCAAGTAAATATGTTAATTTCGGTTCTAATTAGTCATAAGTGAACACTAGGATTGTGTTTCCCCTGGCTTTTCAACTTCGTAAGCTTATCGTGCTTTATTGAACCAACTGAATTGTATGCATAATCAATAAGTTATGTACCTTCTACCGTCTTTAGGCTGAGTAGAAGGATTTAACCTTTTACCTTTTGTGTCACGGGATGTTGCCTTACTAAACCTTATCTTGATCCCAGTTAACTATTACCTTTTTTATTCTCTAGTTATTAGATAACATCTAACCATCTTACTTAGATAAAACTTAGAAGCATGTATTGACAGTTAAACTCCAAATTACTGTTGTCTTTATCTTTTCCTAGTCACTACTCCCCTTTTAGAGTAAGTAGCAATATCTAGGTGGGATCCTAATGATTTCACACATTAATAAAACAATTATAATGAAGATAAAGTAATACAAGATAAAGTAATACATGCATGGGTATCGGTTCAAATCAACAATAACACTTCCCTACTTCATCAATCCACTTGGGTTTCCACAACCCTAGTTATGAATTTTTAGCTACCTATGCTTGTGAAGAAATCAATTTCTTTCATAATCGAAAGCATAGAAAAAATTAGAATGATAATTATAAAAACCCACAACCATAACTAAATTAATCAACTAAAGTCAATACAAGAAAATCACAAGATAAAAATTGAATCTTGGGATCAAAATATATTTGTGAGTATCAAAAGTGTGTAACTCCTACAAAAAAACAACATAAAGGGTATTTATAGTACATGAGGAAATCCTAAAACCAAAGCCCGAATGAAATAGGAGAAAACAAGGTCAATGGCCACATATGTCCTCTTCTTGTTCCCTGACCCTGGGCGCAGGTAGTACTTGCGGTCAGTAGGGTAGGCATAGGTACAAGTTGCGGGTATCAAGATTAAAAAAACTTACAGGTCAGCTCTCGGGACTTTAGACATCTGGCACATGCTTTCCCTAGTTATAGTCTGTAGGTCCTACTTGCGGTTCACATATTGTCTTAGTATCTGCTAGGAGTCATCTTTTCATCTCTTCTTATATTCTCGAGCATGCTTTGATCATGAATAAGCCGAAAAGTGTCCCGAACATCCATAATTGCTCCAAAAAGTATCCCAAAACACCTTTTTAATCTTTTTCACGAACTTAGCATCCAAAACATGATTTATAGCAAAACATACCCAAAACACATAATATCTAACAAAACAACCTCAGAAACTTGCATATTTTTCTCATTTTAAGAACCGAAAGTGCTAAATTTCTATAGCACATCAACACCCTCAACTTAGAATGTTTGCATATCCTCCGGAAACAAAACACAACAAAAACAAAAACGACGCTTAACAAGGAGAATCTAAGCTATTCAAGGAAGTCAGTCAACACTTAAAGCTTAGAACACAACACCCCCTCCAATCTTATTTTTCAAAACCAACTGTGTATAAACATGAAGCACAACATTTCGACACAATGAGATCAAGGTATGAAAATTACATTAAAACATACAACCACTCATATATATAAGTTAAAATACCCAAAACAAGCAAATAGCTAGCAATATAACTCAAGTTCTCTCATAATAAGGATGTTCAACTCACTTATATGAATAATACAGGGATAGTGATGTCGCCCAAAACTAAGCTCCAAAAGAAGTATGAAGCGGTCGATGCCAAATATAGTAACATAAATAGGTTGGGGTTAAACAAATAGGGAAAATGTTGAATAGTTGCTTAACTTGATGTAATTCATGAGCGGTATGGAAAGTAAATTGGGAGAATTTGTAATTATAGTAACTAGTAACCAAATATTGAATACTTTTGAGTTGTAAACAATAGAAGACGAACACTAGGCTTGTGTTCTCCCTGGATTCTAAACTCTATAAATTTCTCGTGTTCATTCCACCTATTCTACTGCTCTACATGTAAAGTCAACAAGATATGTATTATTAACCATCTTGTAAAAGTGTTGATAAATCTCACACTTTATGTTGTGAGTCGGGGGTCGCCTTATTTCTCCTTTTTTATGACTTCAGTTCACTATCACCTTTTGAGCCTCAAGTGATTATATGAGATGATAGAATGGTAAGATGGGAGTGAATCTCAAAATACTGTCTTAGTCTTTTTTTCCCAATCACAAACTCCTTTGTGAGGATGTGTGCGAATACAGGCTATTCCTAAGGTTCTGCAGTATCTCTGAGGTTAATTATTGTGAAGAAGATTAAGATACATGCATAAACCCTAGAATAGATGAATCTACCACTTTTTGACATAGCTAATCCGCTAGAGTTTCAACAACCCTAGTCAGGGAGATTAGTTGCTCATGTTCATATAAGAAACCATCATTATCAATGAAGAATATATGAAATTATTTTCACAAGAAAAAGATGAATAAAATCCCAATTCTTTAATTGAATAAAAACCCAAAATCTCATGAATAATTGTAAAAGTATGTAAAAGTAATTAACTATTGTGAGAATGTGTAACCAAATAAAAGATAAACCCTAAGGTATTTATAGTATCTAAAAAATACTTAGAAATCCTTATAAATATGGAAAAGGTAAAGTTATGTCAGCATAAGGTACGACTCGTTCATTCACACATACTGACATCATGCTAGTCTACTGTGCCTCTCGTATCCACTCAAGTATCTGATCTTTCCAAGATTCAACTCTTTTTCTACATACGATATTCCTTCTCACAAGTCATACCTTGATCATATTACTCATGGCCTTCAGTCTTATCAACCTAGGACTTCTTCCTTCCTTTCTTCGATCACCAGTATTTTTATGGTAGGACATACCAGTCGTACTCAAACTTTCGACTCATATTCTTTTGAATTATCAACTCTGCATTTTATCCTTGGGTTCTTCTCTATGTACGACTTCATGATACAGCTCGTAGCCTCATCATATGGCTTGTATTCTAAGTCGTATCTTCTCTATACTTGTTTTTTCTTCTTGTGCTTGGTTTCTATTGATCTTATGAGTCAGCCTTTAAATCATATAAGGTGTTGACAAATCATGAGAAAAATCATACCTTGCTGTAACTTGGTTTTCTTAGGTCTTTTTCTTCTAGCTTCTTTCCAACACTATGCTATACCTATTTTACAGGCAATAACCACAAAAGCACATCATATATTCTAAAATGACCTAAGTTCAATCATAATTTCATGGTTTTAAGCATTGAAAGTATCATGTTTCCATGCCACATTAATTCCCTCAACTTAGAAGTTTGCATGTCCTCGGGTAAAATAAAAATCAAAACTATCACAAAATAACACAATGCCTAAATAGGAAGATCCTAAATACATATGGCAGTAAACTTTCAATTCTATTATAACTTTTTTACTCCCCCTCATAATTTGAATTTTTCAAAAATCAACTGTGTATATGATTTGGTACATGGCATGAAAAACAATTCGATGATGGCATTACATTAACCACAGACAATGGGGAATAGCACTAACCATATAAACCAGAGAGTCTAGATACCTAAGAACATAACCCGTGTTCGCTCATGATAAAAGAAATCCCATTCATTCTTAGTTTTCATCACGTAAATTATTTAGGGATGTATTAGACAATGCTTTAGCTCACAAGAAAGTTTTTCCGGTGTATGCAGAATGCCATAGGCTTGCCCATATGCTCTCTTCCTAAGTTTTTGGACAATTGGGGTAGGATTATTAAAGGACTTTATTTGTCTTGTAACATAGGTTAGGGGTAGGTATGGTATCTTTTTGGTATTTTATTTAGTGAGTAAGTCACCTTGACACTATGCATTTTTTTGGGGTCTGCTTATTTTTTTTACTTTTTTCAAGGATTTTATCGAGCAACTTTTTCTTCTTTTTCTTTTGTTTTCACTTATTTTAACCGCATCTATACGTTTTAAGTTTTCTTGCACACTTCTTTCTTAACACTCATTTTTTCTATGCACCCCTATACGAGCCACCATCAACTTAGGTGATTTGACTTAGTTGAGGTGCACAGTGTCCAAGGAGGACCAGGGCCAAAATAGGTTCATTGTAGAAACAGGCAGGTTAAACATGTATAAATAACAAAATTGGTGGATTAAGGTTCAAATATTTAGATCAAAGGGATTCATTCATTTGGTTTGGGCGTTTAGACTTTAGTGGACTTAATATAACAACAACCTATGATCATCTCCTACTCAACTATCCTAGGCCTAGGTAAAAGAAACCAGGCAAGTTCTATATTTCGATACACTAGGAACTCAGTAATTCCCCACACACACTCGCACAGGGTTATACTATTAGGTACTACTTCTATAAGCACAAATTCTCCTCCTATATCAGCTATTTATAGCGCAGAATACATACAAAAACTCTTAAGAACAAAAAATCATAAGTGAAACATTCAAAACATGCCAGTTCCTCAAAATTTTCATAATATGGCCTCAGACTTCGAAACACGGCATGCATATCTTGAGGCAACTTGGTACTCTATCACCCCAACTTAAAGCATGTGCACTATTCCCAGTGCATATAAAAATAAAGTACAAGGGAATGGGACCTTACTTGGGCACTCCAAGGCACCATCTCAAACAACATTATCATATGGGCCCTCAGGTCGGGTCCCACTATCATCAGTACGGGTCCCATCAACTATTGGGACTGAATAAGTAATAGTGGTACTGGGCAACTCTACAATACCACCTCCTTCAGTATTATTAACTAGAAGTCTATAACCACCGGCTCCAGCAGCCATCTCCTTGACCCTCACATCTCTATACTTCTCATCCTATAGGCTATCTACCCTACCTTTCTTTGTAGCCTCTTTCTCCTAATGCTTTCTCCTGTTTCTCTCTCTATTCTATAGGGGTCTCATCTCGAGATTCCTACATTGGGTCTAGAATAACCCAAATATTACGAACATAAAATTCAGGCATAATAGCCATGACCTCAGGCTCCGTGATAATAGGTCGATCGTACAACTCATCCATTATCCATTTAATCTCAGCTATCTCGACATTCATCTCCATAATGGCTAGGGTTTGTCTACTACCAAACTATCGAGTAATCCTTATCTTAAAAGAATCTAATCCCAGTTTCACCCCTCTATCCTGGTTGGCCAACAGTGCATCAACCTAGGGCTTTACGCCTCCTTCCATGTTTAAGACTTTCGCCCCTAGTGTGCCTAATCACTTCATCGCCTCATTCCATGCTGCTTGTGGAATCATAATAAAGCCAGAAGGCATACCTCTTAGGTGTGGAGGTACAGAATACACCAGAGATGGGGCACTAGATATACCCTCTATAGCTGAAGAGGTTGCAATCTATCCTCATATGTCGGTAGCTTCAGCAATCTCAGTAGACTTAGTCTAACTGTTATTTCTAAATATCTCTGCAAGTATATCTGCTCCTTGCCTCACTTTCCTGGACATTAGATTCGTTGTGTCTCTGATCAGGCGCAAGTCTAAGATGTTCGTGGCCTCTATCATCTTGGTGATACCAGGAAGTTACTGCACTTTCGAAGCCAGACACAACTGCACGATCAAACACGGATAAGCCAATAGTAAATTTTCTCCTCCTACAGCCCGCTGTCTCATATCCCAAGCTAAGAACTCTCCTATATAAAATTCATATCCAACTATGATCCTTGTTATCAAAGTTGCATATACTAGGCTCAATGTATTGTACCCAATAGTAGGAAACAATCGGTGTCAGTCCAGTGTCCACCATGCCTTGGCCTCAGTTAAATGTATGCTTTTCTATCTTCTAGAAGACCACTCTCGGGCCTCCGACTACCTAAGTAGCATTCTCACTATTTACCACTATAAATCTGGTTGATATTGCTAATATGTGGTATGGTAAATTTGGTGAAATACTAAATTTGCCTATGCGCTTCACCTATAATTCCCATATGGTGAAATAATAAATTTGACTTATGCTCTATAACTCAAGGTTTTGCTTGTTTCCAGGTAAGTTGAAGTCTAGACGATATGGTCCCTTTACTGTGCTTAGAGTATTCCCATATGGTTCATTGAAATTGAAGCGCATAGGTGAAGCCCCACTCTCGGGCCTCCGACTACCTACGTAGTTCATAGGTTTTACATTGAAATAGGAAATTGAGGGTAAACTTGGTTTTGGGTATTGATATTATGTGTTGTTTTGACTGAATTTGGGTGATATTGCTGCATAAAGTAGTGGGTAGTTTGGAAATTTTAAATAGGAGTCAACTCTAACGTTGAAATTTTATATTGCAGTGGATTCGAGACTCCTTACAACTCGTACCCACAATTAATAAGCTCGTAATGAGACTCGTACCCATTGAAAATATAGAAGTTTAACTAAGTTTAAGTTTTGGTATGGGTACAACTTGCCTAAATTAGTCGTACCCAATCCATATGACTCATACACTTAAGTAGTAAGGACCTGGGTAGATATCATATTTTAGACTTTTGTTTCTGACCTGCTTACGGGTGTTTGTAATGAGTCATACCTTAGCTTACGACTCGTTAGGAGGACTCATAAGCAATCCAATGAAAACCCATGTATAGACTTAGTATCATACGAGTCGTACCCAGTCGATACGACTAGTACCCCCCACTTGTACCTTGTCCAGAACATGTATACTGAAAGTTATTTTCTTAGTTTTTTCTTTATTTTCCTTATTTAATTACTAATGTATGCTTGCGTTCAGGTATAATGTCTCCCAAAGGTGAAGCTTCTTCAAAACAAGTGGCTAAAAAGGGAACCAAAGAGGTACTATCTTCAAGTTCTGAGGCTACTTAGTCATCTAACAGTAGTGGTGACCTAAACTAATACCCAATGAAGGGAAAGGTTAACCCAAAAGACAAAGGCTGCAAAGAATAAAGTAGCAAACCCAAAGGACACACCTCCATTGGAATATGGCGAAATAATTCAAGTACCTCCCCTACGCACTCTCCTCAACCTTAAGAGGCAGAAGAAGAAGTTTAATCTAGTTCTGAGGAAGAGAGTTTAGCTAACGCTGCGGAGGAAGTTGACGTGCCTCCGATTAATGTGCAACACCCTCCACTTTATATTGTACCTACTCCGGTGAACACCATTGAATGGTGGGAGTACCCCAATATCTAGGTAACAAATAGTAATGGGTTGAGGATACAAAAATCAAATGGAGTTTGTACCTTGAGAAGAGGTTAATTACGATGGGGATGATAAAGCTAACCTAGTTTGAGGATTCATTCAAATAATATGGGTTTGAGTGGATGACCAGGGATTCCGTTAAATACAATGTAGCACTGGTCTGAGTGTTCTACACGGCATACAAGGGTGAGCTACAAATACAGTATCTACAAGGCCAGTTGTGGAGAGATGGCAAACCTATTGCCTTGATAGTCATTTGGGGTGTACGGTTCAACATCTCACCACGTACTATTTCTAGATTCTTATACTGCCTGAAGTATCAGCCTCTAATGAACACTGGTGCGATGGAGTATAAACTTGAGGAGATATGGAAAATCACTAGGAAATAGATGGGAATAGAGGACAGGATAGAGAATTTGAGGTGGATTTCCAGATTTTTAGTGGCAAATAGTGAGAATGCTACTTAGGTAGTCGGAGGCCCGAGAGTGGTCTTCTAGAAGATAGAAAAGAATACTTTTAACTGAGGACAAGGCATGGTGGACACTGGACTGACACCGATTGTGTCCTACTATTGGGTACAATATGTTGAGCCTAATATATACAGCTTTGATAACAAGGATCATAGCTAGCTATGAATTTGATATAGGAGAGTTCTTAGCTTGGGATATGAGACAGCGTGCTGTAGGAGGAGAAAATTTATTATTGTCTTATCCGTGTTTGATCGTGCAGTTGTGTCTGGCTTCGGAAGTGCAGTAACTTCCTCGTATCACCAATGGGTACGAGTCTCATTACGAGTTTATTAATTGTGGGTACGAGTTGTAAGGAGTCTCAAATCCACTGCAATATAAAATTTCAACATTAGAGTTGACTCCTATTTAAAATTTCCAAACTACCCACTACTTTATGCAGCAATATCACCCAAATTCAGTCAAAACAACACATAATATCAATACCCAAAACCAAGTTTACCCTCAATTTCCTATTTCAACATAAAACCTATGAACTACTTAGGTAGTCGGAGGCCCGAGAGTGGGGCTTCACCTATACGCTTCAATTCCAATGAACCATATGGGAATACTCTAAGCACAGTAAAGGGACCATACCGTCTAGACTTCAACTTACCTGGAAACAAGCAAAACCTTGAGTTATAGAGCACAAGTCAACTTTTTTGAAGATTCTTTTTTCAATTTTATGATCATGATTAATCATCTTCTTTTCCTTGTAAAATGCATAACTTTCATAAGCCCAAAGTCGGAATTCATCCAACTCATTCATCTTGTTTAATCTTTACTTGGTTGCATCTTGCCACTTAAAATTCAGCTTCTTCAAGGCCCACATTGCTTTATGCTGAATCTCAACAGACAAGTGAGAAGATTTTCCATGCGCAAGATTATAAGGTAAAGAACCTATTGAGGTCTTGAATGTTGTTCAGTAAGACCATAATGCATCATCTAACTTTTGTGATCCATTAGTCCTATTGGCATTCACTATCTTTGCCAATATGGACTAGATTTTTATATTGGACACTTCAACTTGTCCACTAGTCTATGGATGATAAGGTGTTTCTACCTAGTATTTTAATCCATACTTTTCAAGAAAACTTTTGAATAGACGATTACTAAAATGTGACCCACCGTAACTAATGATAGCACGTGGCATGCCAAATCGAGGAAAGATGTCTTTGTTCAAGAATGCAGTGATACTACGTGCTTTATGTTTATGGAGTGCAACTACTTCCACCCATTTGGATACATAATACACAACCACAAGTATATACTTCATGCCAAACGAACTCATAAACCCATGAAATCTATACTCCATACATCCAAAAATTCCAATTCTAAAATAGTAGTCATAAGAAGTTTATAGTGTCTAGAGATATTACCTTAGCATTGATATTAATAACAAGTCGAAGAAAAATCATGTGCATATTTGTAGATTGTTGTAAAATAATACCCACATTTGAAGATTTTGTGGGTTGTGCGAGTTCCATCATGATGATCCCTAACTGGAGAAAAATAACAAGCCTCAAGTATGCTCATTATCTCTACCTTAGGTATACATCTACGAATAATCTCATCCACACATATTATGAATACATAAGGCTCATCCCAAAATAATTTCCTCACCTCATGCATAAACTTCTTTCTTTGTTGTAAGGAAAGATCTTCTAAGACAAGATCACTGGCTAGATAATTTGCATAGTCTGCAAACCATGGAATTAGATTTTGGGAAGGTGCCAATAACTGTTCATCTAGAAAACTATCATCAAGCTCTATCCCATCTTCTGCTTTCTTCATAGCTTCCTCCTTAAGTCTAGATAATTTATCCGCAACTTGGTTCTCGTGCCTTTTATGCCCTTGACTTCAAAATCAAATTCTTGTAACAAAAGTGCCCACCTAATCAGTTTAGGTTTCATATCATTATTTTCCATCAAGGACCACAATGTTGCATGATCCGTGTGCACAACTACCTTCGTCCAAATCAAGTAAGACCAAAACTTCTCAAAGGAAAAAACAAATGCCAACGACTCTTGTTTAGTCACTGTGTAGTTCTTTTGAGTAGGGTTCAACGCCTAGCTGGCATAATAGATAGGATGAAGACTCTTTTCTTATCTTTATCCTAGGACAACACCTAAATCATCTCCATTTGAATCACACATAACCTCCAAAGGTAAGGATTAATTAGGTGACACAGTGATTGGAGACGACACCAACTTCTCTTTTAGGATTTCAAAAGCCTTCATACATGCATCATCAAAATCAAATTTAAGCTCCTTCTTAAGAAGTTTGCAAATAGGATTATCAATCTTCGAGAAATCGTTGATAAAACATCAATAAAAACCTGCATGCCCTAAAAAGCTAAATGCCCTTCATAGAAATTGGTGGAGGTAATTCTCAATCACCTCTATTTTTGCTATATAAACCTCTATTCCCCTTTTTTTAAACTTGTGCCCAAGTATAATACCTTCCTTATCCATGAAATGACACTTTTCCCAGATAAGTACCAAGTTGCATTCTTAACACCTTCTAAGAGCATTGGCCAAGTGCATTAGGCAGTCATCAAAAGAATCACCAAAAACCAAAAAATTATCCATAAATACTTTGATGGTGTCTAATACCATATCATAGAAGATGGACATCATACATATCTGAAATATGGCTGGAGCATTACACATCCAAAACAGAATACGTCTGAATGAAGAAGTCCCATAAGGACATATGAAGGTAGACTTCTCTTAGTATTCAAATACAATAGTGATTTGGCTGCAACCTAAATACCCATGAAGAAAATATTACCATTTTCTGCCCTCAAACCTTTCTAACATCTGGTCCATAAACGACATGGGAAAATGGTCCTTCTGAGTCCATCCATTTAGTTTCTGTAATCCATGCACACTCTCTACCCTATGACTAGCCTAATCATCTCTAACTCATTCTTTATTAGGAACAACAGTAATCCCTTCTTTGTTTTGAACACATTGATCTGGACTGGCCCATTTGCTATCAGCAATGGGATATACTACACAAGCATCCAACCACTTGATTATCTCTTTTTTCACCACCTCTTGCATAGGAGTATTGAGTCGACACTGATGTTCTATACTTGGAATACACACCGGTACTTATTAAATTTTATGAGTACAAAGACCAGGTGGAATACCTATAATGTCTGTAATAGACTATCCAATGGCCCTCTTAAATCTCTGTAATACTGATAACAATACTTTAACTTTTGGGTCAATAAAATTGGCTGCAATAATTACCAGCAAAGTATTGTTGGCCCCTAAAATTGCATAGCACAAATTAGAAGGGAGGGCCTTCAACTCTAAGGTTAGTGGCTCTTTAATGGATAGGAGAACATGTAGAGTAGTTCTATTCTTCAAATACAACTCAAACTGCCTTTGTGAATAAGTATAAAAAACACTTTTATAAAGTGCACATACCATATCATCATACTCATTTATACCATCACTATCAAAGTCCATGATCATGATTGCAAGAGCTTCGACACCCAATCTCTCTTCAATAGGAACAACAACATCAAAACTATTATCCCAAAAAGTAATTGAATCGATATCATAAAATAAATCTACTTCATTATCATACACATCAATCTTGAATATCACTCTCAACTCATCAGATTGCCTCATATATTTGCATATATTGAATATCACCTGTTCATCATTGAGTTTGAGCATCAGATATCCTAGCTCTAAATCAATCAATGCCTTTTCCGTAGCCAAGAATGGTCTCCAAAAATAATTATGACATGGAAGTCCACTTCGTAGTCCAATATCACAAAATATGTAGGAAATATTAAAGAAGCCACCTTTACCAATACATCATATAAGATACCAATTGGCTTTTTCCCAATTTTTTCTACCATCACTAATCTCATGGTGGTTGGTTTAGGAGCTCCCAAACCCAACTATTTAAAAACTACAAATTGCATGAGGTTGATGCTAGAATCCAAATCACATAATGCACAAGTAAAGTTGGAAGATTCAATGGTGTAAGGTATAGTGAAATTACAAAGATCATCATTTTTCTTGGCAAATGACCTAGTAGCTACTGCATTGTAATGATGAATGTTGTTGACTGGCTCATAACTGATTTTCCTCTTCTTGGTGATTAGATCTTTCAGGAATTTTGCATATCCTGGCATTTTCACTAATGCCTCTACGGGAGGGATATTGATGAATATCTCTTTAAGCATTGACAAAAACTTAAAATACTTACCATCTTCTTCTTTTTTCAACCTTTAAGGAAAAAGAGGAGGATGGAGTCAGGAGATAGGCTTTAGAATAGGATCCTTGAACTTATTTTCTCCTTTATCGTGCTTGCTGCTACTATCCGCATCAATAAGATCATCATTATTCTTTTTCTTATCTACAACTGGTATAGGTGGGTCTGTGGTGGATTTACCACTTCAGGTGGTAATGATGTTGATGTGACCATCATTCTTTGGATTTGCCACCATGTTACTTGAGAAAGTGCCAGGCTATCTTTTGATTTACTGTGGTTGATATCTGACCAAATTGTTGCTCCAATTTCTAGATTGCGGTAGCATGTGACTCAACTTTTTGTTTATCCCTAACAGGTTCGCCTTGATATCCTTAAGTCATATCTCTTTACTTTCTTTCCCCTTGACTAATTTCGACAAAAATGACTCCATTCTGGATTCTGAATCACAATTACCTCACGGAACATACTTGTCAGTTTTCTCCTTATAGTCATATTTTTACCGGTAATCACCATCTCTCTCTCTACTTCTGTCTCTATATCTATTATTACAATATTTTTTTACCTTAATTACCTTGCCCTTGGTCTAGGAAATCCTCTAACCTATGATAAAGATACTTCGCTTCTTTTTTATATTTAATCTCAAAAGTTCTAGAAGTAGACCCATGTGTTGCAACTGTTTTCACTTTCTCAGCACTCATTGTTGTGAACTATTTTGTAAGCAACCCAATATTTGTAAAAATATATGAAACCTCTTGTTCTACCAAATCCTAACTAGCTCCGTAATTATTGGCCTCTCCAGTATCATAAGTACCTGCAACATATTTTTTATCTCTAGTATGCCAACCTCTATTAGTCACTGAAATATCATCCATCATATCCTGGGAAGCATCCCATCAAAGAAGAAAGAATGTACCTCCAAAGATGGTATCTTCTAATTCTTTCAAACAAATATTCCATAATCTATAGAAGATTTCTAACAGATTTGATCCTCTGATTTTGTGATTAGGTACCATGCTGAGCTTCTTCTTGAATCTAAATCACGCTTCATACAAGGGTTCTCCAGGGAACTATTTGAAGTTATAAATGTATCTTTCAACTGTATCATCCTTGTATAAGGGAAAAATCCATTCAGAAATAGTTTACTCAACTCATTCCAAGTAGTGATTGAGCCTCTTAGATGTTCCCCTAACCATAGTGATGTTTCACTCGTCAATAAAAATGGGAATAACCTCAATCTTAAATCTTCCTAATCCACCTCTGGAACAGTATATGATGCACAGATCCAAGTAAAATTTGCAAGATGTATGCTCGCGTCATCAGTTACTTATCCTAAAAATACACCCTTCAAGTTCAACAATTGGATCATGGAGCTTGTAATATTAAACTTCACATTAGGGGGTAAATCCATAGGAATGATGGCTCTTATATCAATAGGTTAACATAACCTACATCATTTTTATTATCGTATGGGTATAAAAGCTGATATATAGGAATAAATAGAGCTCTACCTCTCTGAACTCTGTCTCGTTGCTCAGCTCCCTATCTAAGCCTAGCTAGTACTCCTTACTGATCTAACCCAGCTTATTTAGATAATCGATCCTCGTTGGATTCTCTTGTCTTCCTTAATGATAGTTATTAGTTATTGGATTTGTAAATCTGCAACATTTTGTAGATCAACGGGAGCACACAGAATATCGTGTTAAGATCAACAGGTGAAGGGTCTTGAACCCCATCAAGAACTTAACCTAAAATTCTTCTTGGTGTTTGAATAATTCTCTTTATCTCTAGATCAAATGGGATTAATAGATTTCCTCTTCTCCAGTATTTGACATCCACCGGTGTATTCTAAATCAAAATAGAAAATAGAAACCATAAACATCACTAATTCAATTAACTACTCAAACCATCCTCCCCAACAATGATGCCAACATTTGATATCTCTCAATTCTAACCTCCAAAAGAAGTATTCTACAGTCAATGTCAAATGTAGTAACCCAAATAGGTTGGGGTCGAACCCACAGGGAAAACGTTTAATAGTTTCTTGAATGGAGGGAATTTGGAATTATCAGTAACTAGAAATAAAATCTTGAATGCTTTTGAGTTATAAATAATAGAAAAAGAACACTAGGCTTGTGTTTTCCCTAGCTTCTCAACTTTGTAAATTTCTCGTGTTCAATTGACCTAATGCACTGCTCTTCATGTAAAGTCAACAAGATATGAATTAAAAAAGTTGAAACCTGGAAAGATCAGACACTAGAGTGGATACGAGAGGCACAATACGACTCGTATGATGTTGGTACGAGTGAATGAGCAAGTTGTAACTTGTACTAACATAACCTTACCTTTTCCATTTATTGTAGGATTTCTAAGTATTTTTGAGATACTATAAATACCTTAGGGTTTATCTTTACTTAGGTTACGCATTCTTACAATAGTTAATTACTTTTGCACATTTTTACAATTATTCTTGAGATTTTGGATTTTTATTTAATTAAAGATCTGGCATTTTATTCATCTTATTCATGTGAAATTAATTTCATGTATTCTTCTTTGATAATCATGTTTTCTTTCATGATCATGAGCATATAATCTCCCTAACTAGGGTTGTGTGAACCCTGGCAGATTAGCTACGTAAAGGAAGTGGTAGATTCATCTATCCAGGGTTTTTGCATGTATCTTAATCTTCTTCATAATAATTAACCTCGGACCTACTGCAGAAGCTTGTGGATAGCCTGTATATGCATGTGTCCTAACAAGGGAGTTTGTGATTGGGAAAAAAGATCAAAACAATAAATTGAGATTCACTTCTTTCATACCATTCCATAATCTCATCTAATCACTTGAGACTGAAAAGGTTAAAGTAAACTGAAGTTGTAAACAAAGAGCAATAAGGCAACGTCCTGAGACTCAAAAAGTAAAGGGTGAGATTTATCAACATATTCATAGGACAGTTGATAATACATATCTTATTGACTTTACATGCAGAGTAGTAGAATAAGTGGATTGAACACTAGAAATTTTCTAACTTAAGAAGCCAGGGGGAACACAAGCCTAGTGTTTGTTTTCTATGTTTTGCAAATGCAAAGCATTCAAGATTTTGCTACTATTTACTAATTATTCCAAATTCCTCCTATTTACTTTTTGCACTGCTAGTAAATTACATCAAGATAAGAAACTATTTAAAATTTCCCCATGGGTTTGACCCCAACCTAGTTGGATTACTATATTTTCCATCGACCGTGTCATACTTTCTTTAAAGGTTAGTTTTGGGCAATCTCAAATTTTGGCATCATTGCCAGAGATATCTCTTTTGGAGGTAATTTCTCAATCATCTCTATTTTAGCTTTATCCATCTCTATTACCCTTTTTGAAATCCTGTGCCCAAGCACAATACCTTTTTTAATCTTGAAATGTCACTTTTTTTAGTTAAGTACCTAGTTTCCTTCTTCACACCTTCTAAGTGCATTACCCAAGTGCATTAGGCAGTGATCAAAAGAATAACTAATGTCCAAAAATTCATCCATAAATACTTTGATGGGGACTTATACCATATCAAAAAAGAAAAACATTATACATCTATAAAATATGACTGGAGCATTACATAGCCCGAATGGCATACATTGGATGAAAAAGTACCATAAGTACATATGAAGGTAGTCTTATCTTGGTCTTTAGGCACAATATTTATTTGGTTGTAACTTGAATACCCATCAAGAAAATAGTACCATACTCTTCTGTCTAAACTTTCTAATATCTGGTCCATGAAGGGTATGGGAAAATGGTCCTTCTGAGTCCATGCATTTAATATCTTGTAACCCATGCACACTCTTCATACTGTGACTGGCCTCATTAGTACTAACTCATTTTTCTAAATAGGCATAACAACAGTCCTTCCTTTTTTGGAACACATTGGATCGAACTTGCCCATTTGCTATCAGCAATGGGATATACTACACTAGTATCCAACCACTTGATTATATCTTTTTTCACCACCTCCTACATAAGAGAATTGATTCAACGTTGTTGTTCTATACACAGAATACACTCCAGTTCAAGTTAAATTTTATGAGTACAGTGACCAGGCGGAATACCCATAATATCTGCAATGGACCATCTGATGGCCTTTATGAATCTCTATAATACTGATAACAATGCCTCCACTTCTGAGTCAATCAAATCATCTATAATAATTACTAGAATAGTGTTATTGGCACCCAAAAATGCATATCGAAAATGATAAGGGAGGATCTTCTACACTAAGACTGGTGGCTCTTCAATAGATTGGCTGGAAGGTGTAGTAGTTCTGTTCTTCAAATCCAAATCAAGATTCTTTAGTGCATAATTATACGAACCACTCCCATAAACTGCACATACCATCTTATCATACTCATCTATGCCATTACTATTAAAGTTCATGATTACGGCTATAAGAGCTTCAACACCCAACCTCTCTTCAATAAGAACAACATCATTAGAATAATTATCCCAAAGAGTAACTGAATTGTCATCATCGAATAAATCCGCTTCATCATCACACACATCAATCATGGATATCACTCTTAACTCATCAGGCTGCCTCATAGATTTTCATACATTGAATATCACTTGTTCATCATTGATTCTCTGCATCAGATATCCTAGATCTAAATCAACATCCTTTTTATAGACAAGAATGGTATTTCCAAAATAATTGGTTCTTATAAATCCACTTCGCAGTCCAATATTACAAAATATACAGGAAAGATAAAACAAGCCACCTTTACCAATATGTCATATAAGATACCAACTCGCTTTTATATAGTCCTATCTGTTATCACTAATATCATGGTGGTTGGTTTAGTAGCTCCCAACCCCAGCTGTTATAGCATAATAGCATAAGGTTGATGATAGCATCAAAATAACATAATGCACGAGTGAAGTTGAATATCCAATGGTGCAAGGTATAGTGAAAGCACAAGGATCCTCCTTATTCTTCACCAATGATCTAGTAGCTACTGCACTGTAATAATAGATGTTTTTTATTGTATCATAACGGACTGACCTCTTCTTGGTGTGTAGATCTTCCATGAATTTAGCATATCCTGGAATTTTCTCTAATGCTTCTATATGTGGGATGTTGACTGATAGCTCTTATGGCATTAATAAATATTATTGATACTTACCATCTTCTTTATTTTTTCAGTATTTGAGAAAAAAGGGGATAAGGTCTCGAGATAGGCTTTAAAATAGGCTCATCGGCCATATATTCTCATTTATCTTGCTTGCTACTACTATACACATCAACAGGAACATCATCATTCTCTTGTTCATCTACAACCGGTACAGGTGGTCTATGGTGGATTTACCACTTCGGGTGGTAATGGCATGGCAGTGACCATCATTCTTGGGATTATCCACCGTGTTACTTGAGAAAGTACCAGGCTGTGTTTGATTCACTGTGGATGATATATAACTAAATTGTTTCTCCAACTGCTTGATTGTTGTAGCGTATAACTCAACTTTTAGGTTTAGCCCTGACAGGTCTACCTTGATATCTTTAAGTTAGAGCTCTTGACTTTCTTGACACTTGAATAATTTTGACAATTGTAGATCAATTTTAGATTATGAATCATGATTACCTGGTGGGACATTCCTGTTAGTTTTCTCTTTGTTGTCATCTTTTCTCCGCCAAGAACTATCTCTCTCTACTTTTGTCTCTATATCTATCATTGTAAAAAATTTTCTTGATTTTCTTTCTGTTGGGCTCAAAAATCCTCCAACCTATGATTAAGATACTTCATTTCCTCTTTAGAATCAATCTCAAAATTTTTGGAAGTAGACCCCTATGTTGCAGCTGCATTCACTTTTTCAGTACTCTTTATTGCAATCTATTTTGTAAACAACCCAATATCTGTATAAAGATGTGTAACCTCTTGTGTGACCAAATATGGACCTTCTCCATAATCGTTAGTTTCTCCAATAGAATAAGTACCTGACCATGTTCTGCATCTCTAGTAAGCCACCCTCTATTTGTCACTGAAATATCATCCAGCATATCCTGCATAACATCCCATCGAAGACACATGAATGAATCTCCTAAAATAATATATGCCATTTCTCTTAAACTGACATTCAACGATCTACAAAATATTTCAAACAAATTTGATCCTCTGATTTTGTAATTAGGTACCATGCTCAATTTTTTCTTGAATCTAAACAACATTTCATATAAGGATTCTACAGGTAACTGTCTGAAGTTATAAATCTCATATTTCACCTGTAGTATCCTTTTAGGTGAGAAAAATTTATTCATAAACTATTTATGCAACTCATGCCAAGTAGTGATTGAGCCTCTTTGTATTTCCCCTAACCATAATGATGCTTCACTCGTCAATGAAAATGAGAAAAACCTCAATCTCAAAGCTTTCTAATCCACTCTCAGAATAGTATATTATGTACATATCCTAGTAAAATTAGAAAGATGCATTTTTTTATCATCAGTCACTAATCCTGAAAATACACCCTTAAAGTTTAACAATTGGATAATGGAGCTTGTAATATTAAACTTTACATTAGAGGGTAAAGCCGGAGGAACAATAGCTCTTACTTCAGTAGGTTCAATATAACCCATATCCTCGTTATCGTCATATGGGTATAAATGCTGATATACCAGAATCAATAGAGCTCTGCCTCTCTGATTTCTATCCCATTACTCAGCTCTCTGTCTAGGCCTAGCTAGTCCTCCTTGCTGAGCTAACCCAGCCTTTTCAGCTAATCAAGCCTCTTCGAATGCTTTTCTTTCTTCTTCAACAAAATCTATTAGTTATTTCATCTATAAATCTAAAACATTCTGTAGATCAACTGTAGCACACGGGAATGTTATGTTAGGATCAACAGGTGGATGGTCTTAAACCGTATCATAAACTTTTCCTGACATTATTATCAGTGTTTGAACAATACCTTCTAGTTTTGTATCAAATGGGAATAAGTGATTGCCTCTTCTCCTAGTATTTGACATGCACCGGCGTATGCCAAATCAAAATTGAAAATAAAACTCACGAACTTCACTAATTCAATTAACTACTCAAACCATCTTCCCCGACAACAGTGCCAAAATTTGAAGTCACCCAAAACTAACCTCCAAAATAAGTATGCTACAGTCGATTCCAAATATAGGAACCCAAATAGGTTGGTGTCGAACCCACGGGGAAAACATTGAACAGTTGCTTAACTTAATGTAATTCACGAGCAGTACAAAAAATGAATGTGAGGAATTTTGAATTATTACTAACTAGTAACCAAATCTTGAATGCTTTTGAATTGTAAATAATAGAAGATGAACACTAGGCTTGTGTTCCTTCGGGCTTCTCAACTCTATAAATTTCTCGTGTTCAATCTACACATTCTAATGCTCTGCATGTAAAGTCAACAAGATATTTATTATCAACCGTCTTGTGAATATGTTGATAAATTTCACCCTTTACCTTTTGAGTCTCAGGTGTCGTCTTATTTCTCCTTGTTTAAGACTTTAGTTCACTTTCAACTTTTGAGTCTCAAGTGATTAGATGAGATGATGTGATAGTAAGATAGAAGTGAATCTCAAATTACTGTTTTAATCCTCTTTTCCCAATCATAAACTCCCTTTTGAGGACGTATGCAAATACAGTTTATCCCTAAGCTTCTACAGTAGCTCTAAGTTCAATTATTATGAAGAAGATTAAGATACATGCATAAGCCCTCGAATTGATGAATCTACCACTTACTTTATGTAGCTTATCTTCCAGGGTTCCCACAACCCTAGTTAAGGATATTAGTCATTCATGTTTATGCAAGAAACCACGATTATCAATTAAGAATATATAAAATTAATTGTACAAGAATAAGATGAATAAAATCCCAAGTTTTTAATTGAATAAAAAATCAAAATCTGAAGAATGATTTAAAAAGTATGTAAGCGTAATTAACTATTTTAAGAATGTGTAACCTAATAAAATATAAACCCTAAGGTATTTATATTATCTCAAAAATACTTGGAAATCCTAATAAAAATGGAAAAGGTAAAGTTATGTCGGCACGAGGTACGACTCGCTCATTCACTTGTACCGACATCATATGAGTCGTACTGTGCCTCTCATATCCAATCTAGTTTTTGATTTTTCCAGGTTTCAACTTTCTATTCTACATACAATTCCATCTCACGAGTTGTACCTTGACCATACGACTTGGGGGCCCTCACTCGTATCCAACTAGGACTTCTTTTTTTCTTTCTTTGAACACTGGTCTTCTTATGATTAGATCATACGAGTCGTATCAGACTTTCAACTCATATTCTTCTGACACTACAACTATGAATTTTTTCCTTGGGTTTTTCTCTGTGTATGACTTCATGATATGGCTCGTACCCTCATCATACGGATCATATTCTCAATCGTATCTTCTTTATACTCGATTTTTCTTCTTGTGTTTGGTTTCTATTTATATTACAAGTCAGCCTTCGAGTTGTATAAAGTGTTGATGACTCATGAGGAAACTCGTACCTTTCTTCAACTTGGTTTTAGGTCTTCTTCTTCGAGTTTTTTTTCAACACTATGCTAGACCTATTTTACTTGCAATAACAATAAAAGTACATCCTATCTACTAAAATAACCTAAGTTCAAGCATAATTTCATGGTTTTAATCATCAAAATTGTCGTGTTTCCATGCCACATCATAAAGTCAAGAGACACTTACACTTAAAAGAGAAGTTCCAATCAATATATGTCAAATACCATAGGATTGCCCTTATTTTCTATACTTTAGTTTTTAGACAGTCAAGTTAGGATCACTATAGGACTTTTCTAGACTTATAATGTATGCTTGGGCACTGGTATGGTACATATGGACATATCAAGTGACAAATCCTCCTTGGCACTACACTAACCTTGGGATCTCACATACTAGACAATTTCCTTTTATTCCACCCTTATTTCTCCCTTTTTATTCTTTATTGCACATTCAGGTTGGGTGTGGTCTTTTATTCTTTGCTTTTCACTTTTGCACATTTTTTCTTTTCTTTTTATTCTTTGTTTTCTCTTTCTTTTTCTAACACACCTATCCCTGCTAACTTTTCCTTACTTTACCTTTCTACACACTCACTTTACACTATGCACCCCTATGATAGCCACCCTCAACTTAGGCATTTTGCTGAGTTGAGGTGCACAATGTCCAACTAGGACCAATGCCAAAACACGTTCATCGTATTATAAATGGGAAGGTAAAGAATGAAACAATAAAAATAGGCTTATAAGGCTTAAAACAAGGATCAATGGATATCATTTCCACATGGAAGGTCATATAGGCTAAAAGTGAACTAAAATAAAAAAGGACCTATGATCCTTTTCTAACATACTATACTTCAACCTAGGCAAGACTAACCAGTCAAGTTCTAAATTCAACACACAAAGGGAACAAGGTAGTATCTCACACACACATGGAATAGATTAATTATTACCAACTACTACCTATCTGGTTCATGCAATTATTCGGAAGTGATTACCATGTCCCTAATCCTAATTTCATAACAAGATCCACAATGTTCTCACATATATGCATTCACATAGTTCTTAAACACAAAATTTTGGAGGGGTATAAAAAATAAATTAAAACATGACTCATGCCCTAAATAATTAAAAATCTCTTATTTACACAAAAACACAACACAATACGAATCAAAACACAATAAGACAAAAATTTATCCTAGACATGCCGATTCTACAACCACACCAAAGCCTACAGAAAAATAAGGATCGCAACAAAAACTCGTCAAGGCATTGTATGACCACCCCCAACAAAGAATTGTGCACTATTCTAAATGCACTAAAATAAAGTAAAAGAGAGGGAAGTAAGAACATACCTGGGACATACTAGGATCCCAAATCATTAGCATCCTAGGATAGGGGTATATCAGCTGACGGAGGTAGTGGTGTTGGCGGTGCACTAATAGATAATGCACCAGCTGCTATAGCTATACGCCTTTTTCTATCAATGAATCCAGTCTCTATTCAATCATATCTAGCCCTTTTAATATCCTGGTCATATGGCATATCAGGATCCTGCAAGTCTCCAACGTGACCTCTCTTGGCCCCAACTATTGGGACCTCCTCATCATCCTTCGAGATGAAATCAAACTGTCTTGGTGTGCACAAAGGTAATATATGGACTACTGAGGGTATAACTAAGTAAGTGGATTCTATACAGCTCTCTATGAGAGAGCATATCGCTTCTCATAATATATCAAAATCCTCTCTCATCTAGGCTATATCCGGTGTATCTGTCTTTGTGAATTGAGTTGTAACCCATCTATAAAATTCATTGAGTTTTGTGTGGAATTCGGCATGTATCTCAAACAGTGAAGCTCTCTGTGCAACCTCAAATCTATCCACTGCATGCTCAAATCTAGTCCTAAACCTGATCTTATCTACTAATTGAGGGTAGTCATATCGGGCTCAATAACCCTCAACCCTGAATCGATGTCCCTCTGGCTGTCCACTAAGCTCTGCAAATACTAACTAGATATAGTAATCATACCTATAACATGAGATGTAGTGGATGGGCGAGTAGGCTCTGAAGATACACCAACCATCTTTGAGGTTAAACTCAAGGCTAATGAAGAAGTGGCTTGTGTCCCTTTTCCCTTTGTATGCAAATATAGATCTTCTCTTTTCTCCTATATCTCTATATCAATACTAACACACATATCCTATTGATGTGCCTCACCAGGCTTTGTGGAAATATTGGGCCCTCAGTCTGGGATCGTGGTATTACTGTTTACTCTCTCAATCTCCTGGGAGGGCCTGGACGTGCAAGATCCTTCATAGTTTTTGTATGTAGCTTCCATTACAATTACCCTCTCATCTAGTCCCAGTATATTAGGTACAATAGACTCATTACACAACCTTTTAATCATGCAAGGAAATGGTAGATTAGTCAACTCCCCAAATTCTCTGTCATATAACTCATACCGAAGAATGGCAACAAAATCAGCAACATATCTATCCATAATACAAAAAACCATTGTTGCTCCCTCCCAAGTCAACATATTAGCCAGAGCAGTGGGTATCAGTCTGTATCCAAGTAGAAACCACTATAACATGACCTCAAATGTCAATAGGCCCTTCTTAATTATATCATGCCCCTCAATGCATAGGGTCACATCACCCAAAGGTCAAATATAATTATCTATCCACCTATCCATATCAACACTCTATCATTGGAGCTTAGCCTCCCACATGATATGTTGGTCACGTGCAATCCTCAGTCAGTGGTCACACTCAGCTATAGATGCACGAGTAATGTAATCTAGGTCGAAGATAACTTTGTAGATAGTCTCTACTGAAATATAAACTCTGACCTCTCTAACCAGTGTATGATCAAGTTGTGTCTTCCTCATGAATCTTACCAAGCCTGGGGATCTGCATATAGAAAGGACTAAAGTAGTTTTATAGGATGCATAAAATTCTTGTACCATAGTTAGTCTATAAGAACCGAGTTATCTAGTCATCTAATCTAATTGATATCATTCAAATATCACCCATAACTGGTATTCGATTTATGTAACACCCTACATTTCAGACTAGAATGAAAATCCATCATTCATATGCGTAGATGTTTCAAAAGCCTCAAATCCTATGTAAATTTAGTGTGTTAATCAATTATGTAGTATGGAAATATATTTGAGCATGAATTTAGATAATAGAGGTATCCTAACTTAAGGACATGTTGAAATATTTCCTATCGTTAAAGTTTTAGTGAGCGTCAAAACTTAGGTCAACTTCAATCCACCATAACTCCTTGTATTTATCGAATTGGAGGACCTACTATATGTAAAATGAAAGACATTTGAATTATATTTAGTAAGGGTATTTTGGTCTTTTTTCTGCACTTCCCACGACTTAAAACCCTCAAGGGACGTAACTTTCTCCTATTTTTCTTCAGTTAAACATCTCAAAAATTCTCTCATACACTCTCAACCACAAGATTAGGGTTTCCTCTCAAGATCATGTCCCCAAGAACAAGAACATTCTCTCCCAAAGGGGTTAAACCCTAGTCAAGAAAAAATCAAGAGCAAGCCTAAGGATTTCTTCAAGAACCTTCAAGAAATATTAGATATCTTTCAAGATTCAATAACTAAGGTATGCGTAGTGTTCATCCATGGATCCCTTTCATTCATGGAGCTCAAGAATCATGTTTTAAATTATAAATTGTGATTTCCTTGTGGTGTTATGACTATATTAATGTTGATGATTGTTGTTTGGATTCAAGGTTGTATCTTGATGTGTTTTTCATGAAGCATGTGAGTAGGTTAGTTGAAACCTATGAATTTTGGATAGATTAAGATTATCAAATTGATAGGTACACTTATGCCCAAAGTTGTGTATGTAAGGTGTTTGATAAAATGCCAAAAATGATATAATCCATGTTTTTATGACTTAATAGTGCTTAAATGACAAGTCCATGTTCTATTCCTTATGTTTCCACATGAATTCCATGTTATTGATATGTGTTGTTCTTATGAGTTATTGTTGTGATATGAAATGTCCATGATATTGAGGTATGCAAGTATACCTATGTTATATGTATTCCCTTTCATGTATAAGGTATTGAGAACCATGTGTAGTATGAAATCCTCTATTTATGGTATTATGAATTGTGGATTCTATTCCTATGATCAAGAAGTATCTTGTGTGTCAGTTTCCTTCCATCGATTCCTGGGGGTACTTGTACCCAAAAAAAAATATAGTTGTATGCCTAGAGTCGAGTCAGTCTCAAGATAATCTCAGTCGTGCTATGATCAATAGAACTTAGTAAGTTACAGAATTCAGAACTCTCAAACAGTTATAGAACTTAAGAAATCTCAGTAATCTAAGTATCGTTATCATTCCATCTTTAGTTCAGTACTCAACTCAAATCTCAGTAGCATTCAAGAAATCAATTCAGAACATAGTATTATTCAGTCAGATAATAGATTCAGTAGTATTCCATCAGATAACGGAACCAAGTGAACTCAGTCATCTCAGTCAAGTAAGAAACTCAATAACAGCTTCAGTTCAATTCAAGTACAAGTTCTAAGAATTAGTTCAGAGTCTTTCAGTTGGGAGTAGGAGCTAGCACCGAGCGAGTGCAGAGATGGCGGCTCCCCATCAGTGAGGCAGAGTCGTTAGAAGCAATCCCTGAACTCCAGAACTGCGTAGCCAGTGCAGGTTGTAGGAGTCACCCATTAGAAAAAGGCTTGTCACCCATCAGAGAGGCTTGACTATTATACTGCCTTAGGCTTGACTTCCTACGAGGGTCACCCGTCAGCTAGGCTTGACCAGAGAGGTATTTACCCGTGGCATGGTTTTGACACCCTTGCAGTTGGGGTTACAAGTTGGACCCCACCAGTTTAGATTCGGGGCATGTCGGTTATGTGAGAACTCCCATAGTTATAGTTTTAGTATCATTCTTTAGAGTAGAACTCAGAAATCAGGACTGTCAGATACAGTCATTAATCTCAGTAAGGAACTCAGATATTTCCACAGATTCATAGACCACCCACTATATAGGCTTGGTATAACATAAAGTTATTCAGTATCAGTACTTACAGAGGTTACCCATCAGATAGGATTGATCTCAGTCTCAGATTCAGTTGAGTATTCTCAATATTAGTTCCAGAGATCACCCGTTAGTTAGGCCTGATCTCAAGCTTAGTCACTTTTAATCATTATTAGAAGATTTAGACTGTCAGATACAGTCTCTCAGTATCAGTTACATCGGTTAGGCCGATCATCATAGTTATATCAGTTAGATCAGTCGTCATAGCTTATGTTATCTGTATTCAGTTTTAGGACTATTAGACACAGTCACTCAGACCAGTTCTTCATAATTCGAATTGTCAGAAATAGTCGTTCATCTATTCAGTATCTCAATATCAGTAAACTCATGTTGTCAGCATTCATACTCAGTAGTCAGTATCACCACGAGTTCAGTTATAGTTACTTATGCATGTATGTATTCTCATGTTCATATCAGTCAAAATTGTTCATGCATATAAACCCTTTGTATTTAGCCTACCTCACTCGTATACTCAGTACATTTAGATGTACTGATGCATTTGTGCTACGGTATTTTATTTTACGCCATAGGTTTAGAGGCACGAGTTTTAGAGCAACTGTAGAATTGCAGATTTCAGCAGGCAGAGTTAGAGCTGAGTCCTTATCCTTCGAGGACATGATTATTTGTCTATCTTCTCATGGATTAGATCATTAGTCGGAGTTAGTTGGGGACATGTCCCATCACCTCCTTATTCAGATTATTCAGACAGTAGAGGCTATCAGACTAGACACAAATTAAATTACAGACTAGATTCAAACTTCAGTATTTTGGTTTTGTTTTGATATTTTGATACCACTTTATTCAGACATTGTTATTATTCAAATTATGTTCCGTATTGAACCTTATGGTCTTTCAGTTCATATTTCCACATTTTTATTCATATATTATGCAGTGTACAAGTAAAGATATCAGTCATGGGTTATCTTGTGGTCCCTCGGGGTCATGAGCACCGTCTAGCATTCCATTTCAGAAAATTAGGGCGTTACAACTTAGCCCTGATAGATCAATCTAGAGCTCGTCATAAATAACCCTTATAGGTTTGTCTGCCTCCCAAATATAGCTATCTATATCTAATATCTCTTGCATCCCTTCCACACACAACCTCGGATGTCCCTCCTCAAGATCTGCATCTGAGGTATATATGGTGTGGGACTCTGTCCCTGCTGTACTGATGCATCATGGATAACCTTCTATATACCTTCTTCAGACTAGGGTAAATTTATCTATTGTACATAAGTATTGGTACCCTCCTCAAACTGGGGCACCGCTGATGACTCCTCATACTCTACCTCGTCAAATGAATCCTAGGACCCCTCCTCAGACTGGGGTCCTGAGCAGCAACCTACGGAGTAGACTTAGAATTTGTCTTCTCCTCTTCCATATCATTATCATCAGGTAGAAGAGTGCATGGGGGTGACATCCTTTCTGATTTCATTCTTGGATGAGATGCAACTATCTGAGAAGCCTGGCGTATCTACCCTCTAGTAACTCTATATGTCATACCAGTTTTCACCTTTCTGCTTAGCAAAATCGGGTAATCCTCTACCAAACCACTCGGCTCGGGGGATTCGTCCTAACTCCTTGAGGTATCAGTATTCATTTCCTTATATTTTGGTGCCTTATGTACCTAAAAGAGTAGTCGTTAGTTTCCAACAAGAATAAGGGATAGAAAAAGTTCAAGAAAAACTAAAAATTCAAAAAGTTCAAATTTTTACTCAATTTTCACACCCCTATAATCTATTTGAAATCCCAACAAGTTCAATGATCACACACCCATCGTAAATCATAACTTTTAATGCAAACAAACATACTAAACTTGTTGTATTACCCTATTTGTTCAAGTTCAACTTTCGGTTAGGGCCTACCTTTAGATTTTACTTCAAAACAAGGCCCTACATTATGATTTTAGGCTAGTTCAAGGCTCCTTCATACAACCATGATATAATATATATATATATATATATATATTGCAATGGAATACACATATCAACTAGTTTAAATAACAAATAAATCAATACATAACCATTAGGAGCTGAGAAAGTTACCTCTTTTATGAAGAACCGGAAGTGAATAATGAAGAAGTCAAGTAAAACAAAAGATGAAACTTGTTTTTAGTGTTTTGGGACAACTTGGTATCTAAAATAAATTTCATTTAGCCTTTACTTAACTGTGGGGTTAGTTTGTGTCTTAAGAGGGAATTTTAAATTCAAAGAGAAAAGTGAAGTTTTGAGGATTTAAATGAGTTAGAAAGAGGTTAAGGATGTTTAAATATAGGTGGGGGATGTTTTAGGTAATATATATGTGTTGGTGGGCCCAAATTTTTAATTTAAAATTAGTCCCACATTTTGACCTAGCTGCAGCAGTCACTTGCTCCTGACATCTGTGGTCAGGCATGGGAGGCAAGTTCCACCTGCGACCAACAAGTACAGGGCCAAAAAAAATTTCCCGCTTTCCTGCAATTCGGACTGGGCGTGTCGATATTTTTCCGACAGCTTCATAACTTTTTAACTTAACAACATAGCATAATCCTCTCCTGAGTAGTCAGTCTTTATAGGCAAGAAGTGAGCGAACTTAGTCATTCTGTCCATAATGAAACAAATAGAATCATACTGCTTGCGAGACCAAAGAACACCCATAATGAAGTCCATAATGATTATTTCCTACTTCCACCGATAGAATCATTCTACTTTCACCCATAGAATCATTTTATCTCTTAAGACATGCCACCAAGCCTCAAGTGCTCAACCTTAAGTTATTGTCAAACAATAAATTTAGCCACAAAACTCGCCACATCCCTCATCATGTTGTTCCTCTAAAAGATTTCCTAGAAGTCATGATACATCTTATTCGAACCCGAATGAATGGTATATCTAGACTCATGAGCCTCTGTCAATATTCTTTCACCCATCCCATCAACATCAGGAACACACAACCTACCTTGATCCCTTAGAATACCACCTCCTCTAATCTCGAATGCCATACTATTTTGCGAACCCACATCATACTTAATCTATATAAGTATAGGATCCAAAGTCTGTTTCTCCTGCACCTCAACACCAAGAGATGAATTAACCATTTTTTGAACAATGAATGCTTCATCCTCAGAGTAATAAAAAAGAACTCCTAAGTTATCCAACCTGTGAATATCCTTCACTAATACTTTTTTCTCTTTATCAACATGAGATAAGCTTCCCATAGATAACCTACCAAGAGTATTAGAAACAATATTAGCTTTACTTGGATATTAGTGAAGACTAATGTAGTAATGCTTGAGCAATTCAAGCCACCCCCTCTTCCCGAGATTCAATTCCTTTTGTTTAAACACATACTGCAAGGTCTCATGGTCTGAATAAATATCTGCATACACCCCATAGAAATAATGGCACCAAATCTTCAAAGCAAAAACCAGAGCTGCCCAGTCCAAGTCATGAGTAGGATAGTTCTTCTCATGAACCTGAAGCTGTCTAGAAGCATAGGCCACAACCTTACCATGTTGCATTAAAACACAGCCTAGTCCCACACAGGACACATCACAGAACAACAAAACAATTAGTACCCTCAAATAGGGTCAAAACTGTCATAGAAGTTAGCTTTTCCTTGAAATTATTAAAACTACCCTCACAATCATCGTACCATAAAAAATTAACCTACTTTTGAGTCAACTTCATCAACAGAACAACAAAAGATAAGAAACTCTCCAAAAATCTCTTATAATACCCAGCCAAGACCAAAAGGCTCCTAACGTTGGTTAGGGTCATGGTCTAGGCCATCTATTAACCGCTTCAACTTTATATGGATCCACCTTGATCCCCTCACTAGAAACAACATGCCAAAGAAAGGTCACAACATTCTGAGAACACTCATGCTTAGAAAATTTAGCATTCAATTTCTGATTCGTAAAAGTCTGCAACACAATTCGGAGGTAATTGGCAGAATTCTTCTCACTCTTAGAGTACACCAAGATGTCATTAATGAAAACTATAAAAAATAAATCCAAAAATTTCCTAAAAACCCGATTCATAAGATGCATGAATGTAGCCATAGCATTAGTCAATCCAAATGACATAACAAAAACTCATAGTGAACATACCGGGTTTGGAAATCAGTCTTGGGAATATCAACCTCCCTAATTTTCAACTGATGATAACCCAAATGAATATCAATCCTAGAGAAACATCTAGCACCCTGAATCTAGTCAAAAAAATCATCAATCCTAGGAAGGGGATACTTATTCTTCACTATCACCTAATTTGACTAACTATAATCTATACACATCTGAAGAGACCTATATTTGCTTCTCACGAAAAGTACAAGAGCACCGCATTGAGAAATACTAGGACGAATGAAACTCTTATCAAGAAGATCCTTTAACTTCTCCTTAAGTTCCTTTAGTTCAGCCGGAGCCATCCTATAAGGGAAAATAGAAATAGGATGAGTATCCGGTAGAAGATCAATCCGAAAATCTGTTTCCCTATTAGGAGGAATTCCAGGACGATCATCGGAAAACACTTCAAAAAATTCATTAACCACATGGCCAGATTTCAAGGAAGGACTTTCTAAATTAGAATCTTTAATCCAAACTAGATGATATAGACATCCTTTTGAAATAAATTTCTGAGCTCTAAGATAGGAAATAAACCTCCCTTTAGGCACTAAGGAACTCCCATCCTATTCTAATACTGGTTCATTAGGAAAGTGAAAACTGACCTTTTGGGTCCTACAATCTAGAGAAGCATAGCACGAATGAAGCCAATCTAACCCCTAAGATAACATAAAAATCCATCATGTCCAACTCTATAAAATCCATCAATGTCTCTTAATGAAAGATAGACACCATACAACCCCTATAGATTTTTCTAGAAATTATAAAATCACTCACTATGGCAGGAAAAAAATAAGGTATAAAATGCTTTCAGGACCAAAACTAAAAGACACAACCATATAAGGGGTCATATAAAAGAGAATAAAACTCAAATCAAGTAAATAATAACGACCATAAGAGAAGAACAGTAACTTACTAGTAACTACATTGGAGATGCCTCAGACTCCTAAAGAGTAGCAAGTGCATAGAGATGATTTCGGCCAGTGGCTGTACTAGATATAGCGCCCTTTGGCGCAAGAGATAAAAAAGTGGAGACCGAAACCTTATTAGACCCAATGGAAGCTCTAGCTAAAGAAAAATCTTGCTGCAGTTGACCCAGCTGACAATAATTATAACACCAATTTCTTCCAACTTTACAATAACTATATAAAACTGCCTACAAAAATAACAAGGAGGATAAGATGGGACTAACCTTAGAACCATTGCTAATCTAAAAACGATGATCACCTGAAGTCTTAGGATAACGAGCACTGGCAGAAAAATACGACTAGTCACGGTTCTTTTTTTTCGTCCACTATTTACCATCTTTCCCACTATGCTAATGACCCCCACACTGCTCTAAATATCTAAACTTCTATTCTGCCTTTTTTTTTTATCCTCAACCTGATGCATATATTCCACAAGTCTGGAGATATCTATATCATTGTTTAACATTGCATCCTTACACTCTAATACCAAGTTTTAGGACAAACCAAAAGAAAACTTCTTCATTTTAGATCTCTTGCTAGACACCAACTCTGGAGCATAAAGATAAAACTACTAAACATCAGGGCATACTTCTTCACACTCATCTTACCCTGCTTCAGATTAACAAACTCTTTATCTTTAGCTTTCCTCAACTCATGGGGATAGAAGTAAACAAGAAAGGCACCCAGTAACTCATCCCATAATACCAACTCTGCCTCATCATCCCTCAACTGCTCCTAATCCTTATACCACTAATAAGCTATATCTTTCAGCTGATATATCGAAAACTCCACACCCTCTATATTAGTAGCATGCATCACCTTAATAATCTTCTCTATCTCATCAATAAATCCTTTAGGATCCTCCTCAACCATAAATCTTGTAAAGGTTGGGGGATTCAACCTAATGAATTGGCCGACCTGGATGACTTCAAAAGAAGGAGCAATAGAACCAACACAATCTGACTTAGAAGACTGATATATCACCAATTATGTAAGCAAATGAATTGACCAACAGAACTCCATATTAGATATATCCCTCTAAGGTGACTAATCATAAGAATCAATCCCCAAAAAGCCTAAGGAGAACTTATGGGGATACGTAGAGCTCCATGTGGGGCTACACAATCGAGAGCAGAGACCCTAGATGAGGTCTGCACTCTATTCACAAGGTTAGTCCCCTCCATATTATCCTCAGGTAGGATAGATTTCCCAGTAGAATTTCTATGGACATTAGATAGTTTGGGAGGCATGATCTGAAGCACGAGAAAGCCAGGAGTCAGATAATTTTCATAACACTAGACTCTAAGACCGAAATAGAACCCAAGAAAGGGTAACATTCCTAAATATCCTGTACACTCCTCTTTATAAGTGTGGCACACTACACACTCATAAAAAGGACTCTACTGGAATGGATATGTGGACATCCAACGACTCTAAACTTAGGCTCTTATACCAAGCTTATTATGAACCAAACCTGGGCCTGGCCGTGACAGGGTTTTCAAGCCCATCATAAACCAAAGACTGCTCCCTTAGCCTAACCTGAAAAGAATAATAATAATTATTAGTATTATTATTATTATTATTACTATTGTTATTATTTTTATAATAAAGGTAAAGTAGAAGCCAGTCAACATAGTAATAAGAAGATTAATAAATAACTCAAATGAAGCTAAGAGTCAACACAATAACCAATCCATATTTGTCCACAAAGACTCTAAACAAGAATAATATCTAAGTTAGGACATGCTCCCAACTATGACCAAAATAATCCAAAAGTACTTATTTAATAATAAAATAATAATAAAATGACAAAGCATTATAAAGTATGGAGGCTTACCCTTACACAGCAACTTATAAAATATGCTCAATCACCTAATGCTGCACAGGAGCAACAGAAATATCTTCGAACCCTACATCATGAAATGACATAGCATTTTAGGATGATCAATGGAATAAGTATTGGCATGTAACTTATATAAAGTATAGCATAATTCCATGTCCAAACTTAGTCAAAATCACAGGCACATATTTATATGTATACATATATAGGATGCTGGGATAAGGTAACGGTCATAAACATGGGAGTTTTAAAACCATTAACCTGGACTGTGTAGCTCGCTCCTTCCTAAAGGTACCCATAGTCTATATGGGTTCTACTCCCACTGCTGAAAGGGCACAAGTGCATGTTAGTAGCTCAAACTGAGAAAAAAATAAAGCTACCATGGGCAATAGCTGTCCCGATATATATATATATATATATATGTATATATATATATGTATATATATATATTTGTGTATATTTATCAAGTGTGTATAAAGTACACAGTCAGATAGAACCCCAACATCGGCAAATGGAGTTTCCAGTGTTCGTCCCTCCAGACTTACACCTTCATGATGAGCTACTCAACTCTCTTTAAGCCCAAATTAAAATTATTTGCACATAATTTTGACCATTAAACCAGGAGTCATTCATTAAGGCATTTACCACTTGGTACGTTATACCAATAAACGTGCAAGCTAAAGTCAACATGTCAAATCAATCTGCTTAACCACATTGACTCCCAAGTTCTATTAAAATCTAAACCATGGCAACCAAGGCCATCTAAATCTATTTTTATATCCATTAATTCAATGTGAAGAGTTCAAAAGAAATTTAAACTATGCAATTTTCCATTATTAAAATTAAATTTACAAAGTGGATTAAGGTTCATGCAATTCCAGGCCAAAATTCATCCAATTTGAGGAAACTCATGTCCCCCATTCCAACCATTTAAATAATGTGTCAATTCAATCCTAAAAACATCAATATAAATTTTGAATAATCAATTAAAAATATTGGACAAGTAATTCAATTAGTAATAACCAAAACCCCTCAACCCAATTTCAAAACCGACAGTTTAATCCCAATAAAATCCATTTAGTTTATGACACAATGTAAAATTAAAGTTTAGGAAAGAGAAACATGCTTGAAACACACAAGAATTTGAAGTCAATTTAAAGTTTGGAGCCTGGATTAGTGATTTCATGAAAAACCCTTAATTTTCCTTAGTTTAGGTGTTAGCAAAGATAATAAGAGTTTGATTTTTTTAACTGAAGGGGAAAAGGTCAATTTTATATTTATAAGTCATGAAAAGGGTGAAAAGACCAAAGGTCCCTCACCCCAAGTGAAAAAAAAATAAAACTGGACGAAATTAACACACTGGTGTGGCATGCTGTTATCGCGGAGGTTATCCTTTGTGCCACACCAATATCATGAAGGGTAACCTCCGTGACACAGTAATATCGTGGACTCTCACTATGTCGGGATCCCAAAATAATCTCAAACCCCTTTTAAAAAATTCAATTTTTTTTAAATTACACTTTTAACCTCCGTAAACACAATTCAAGTCAAAAATCAATATTACTCATGGGGGAAAGTCAAAATAAAAGGATCAAATTTTTCATTGGGTATCAAAAATTTAGGCTTACCTATCGTAGTGGGAGTGATAATTATCATCAAGATCTCAAATTTTGGGTGGTGATAGATCGTATCAGAACACTGAGTTCATTGGTCTCACAGGTACAAGTTATGTGTAGTAGAGTCTTGTGGATTGGTGAAGACGTATGGTACTTATTTTTTAGGGGCAATATGACGTTAGGAAACTCCCATTATTTCTTTCCTTTTAGTGAATATATGATTTAGTCTAAGATATAATTTTCTTCATTTCATTCTCTGATTAATTGTGAGAACACGATCGTAAATTTATACACCAATGATAGGAGATAATGTTACGTAGTACGGTGAAAAAATTTTGTGATATAGTTTTCAAGATAACCGTGTAATAAATGTTGTGATTTTAAAAAGGTGTAATTAAGGAGGCTAGATACACTAAGAATGCTTTACTCGATCTGTGTTTTGGACTAGTATAATTCAACCTTGTCTGGATTTATGACTATAATCTTATGACGCTAGTATATCAATGACAAAGACAATAATTATGTAATGAGAGGGGGTCTAATATGATGAAATCTGACATGGAAGAACTTGTTATAAGGTTTGTATGAAAGATTTTCTTTCCATCATTTAGAGTGGAGGTGTATCGAAGATTATTTGGGTAGTTCAAATTGGGTGACATAATGGCCAAGTTGGTGTAATGTTCATTTTATTAAAGCCACGAGGTTTGTTAAATAATCTAATACATTAAGAGATTATGAAATACTAAGTTGGGTATCGTCAATATGAACATTTTAAAATGGTGGTCAATGGTAGACATTTAATAATTCAAGTTATGAAGTGCCCATTGGAAATCTAATTGAGGACCAATAATAGTGATTGACAATATGATAGGATAATGTTATTTTTGTTAAAGAATTTTTGCATGTATACTTTTATAAAGATATATGGGAACATCCATAGAGACATGTGGTTAATAGTAAAGAATTACCTGCAGGTCATGAATGGACACAATGGTTTTTGAAAAAATTGCATCGACAAATAACTAAATTAATTGGAATGGATAGGGTTGTCCCATTTATTGTTCATGTGTTCTTTTAACTTGCTAAAGTTTTATTTAATCATGGATCTACTTTTTTATGTACCCTACACCTACAGACCATAGAATTCTAGAGGATTCATCCAAGTAAAGTCTCGAACTCTTATAGCTGTTGCATTCCCATTTAGGTTCGCAGGTAAAACTGCTTGCTGATTGACCTGGTTGGTCATAGATTGAGAAAGCACTTGAAAAGAAGCCCTAAATTCAGCTTGAATGACTTGTTCATTCAGGGTATCTACTGGCGCTGATGGGGCTTGATAATTTCAATTCCTTCTTGCATTAGCTCTTTTAAAAGAAATATTTTGTAAATGTGTAGAATATAAGTTAGATGGATAAATACAGTATACACTATCACATGATATGAACATGAAAGAAGTGAGATTTTATTAAAACATTTTGCATCCTTCCTCCTTATATGTGTGGTGCACTTCACACCCATGAAAGACACTCTATTTAATCAAACTTTTAGACACACTAGGACACCTTAGTCTTGATGCTCTGATATTAAATTTTTCACTATGCAAGTCTACAACCTGGATGTAACATGGTGCTTAGATCCCCAAGGTAACCCATGGAATAAACTAACAAAAATAAAACAATTGATTAGCTATATGGAATCTAAACTCATTTTCAGATGAATATATTTATAATATATATCAAATAATCTAAGATAAGTCTAAGTTAGAATAAACACAAAAACTGAAATGAATCTAGAAAGTTGAAAGTATAACTCTACGTCTGAAAGCCTCTAAAAATGATAAGTTATAGGGACAAAATACTACTACGACGACGACAACAAAAACGATAATATACCCAATATATTTCCACAAAGAGGGGTTTAGATAGGTTTAGTGTATGCAATCGATACTTCTACCATGGAGGTGAGATAGAGAGGCTATTTTTGATAGACCTCTCACTCAAGTGATAAACAATCTAGAAAAAAAATACTAAAGGGAACAAGAAACATTAGGTATTAGCTTACCAAATAATAACTTAAACAATATTATCACTAAGTAATATGACAAAGAATAATATGCTCTGAAATAATACTAGCACTATGGCCACTAGAATAGATAATAAAACAACGTCCACCTACCTACTACTAAAGACACACTCTTTCCTATTATCCTTATACCTTAATTTTCATCCTCCAAATATTCCAATCGAGGGTCACGTCCTAGATAATATGAAGCTTCTCCATATTATATCTAATCACCTCTCTCTAGTATTTATTAAATCTTCATGTATCTCATCTGAAACCATCCTTAGCCAACTTCTCATACCCTTTCATCGGGGAATCTATGCACCTCCTCATCACATGTGCAAACCATCTCAACCTGAAAGAAAATAAAAAATTTGTGTCCTTGGATAATGAGGATTCATCATTGATAGTTGTTGGAGTAGTACTACAATATTGAGACTGAGCACTCAAAAATATATTATCATAAGATGATAAAATACAAAAGAAAGTATGTGATTAGTACTTTAAATGTACGGACCATGTGAGATATGGAAGATGTGAAATAAAATTGATCTTGTTGAAATACTGATATATTGTACTAAATGCAAACTGAATGGGAGAGTTGAATTGTAGCACAATGACCCAATAATAGTATGCATAAATACTGATATGCTAAGATATCTTGAAAATTTAATACAATTACATAAGTAAAACTGAATTTAGGGTCATGTACAATATTCTAAATCTAACTTTATGGGAGAGTCTATTAACCGACATAAATCAGATGAGCTAAATGTAGAATCAGATGTATATGCCTCATCAAGTGCGTATTATTCTTTGTCATATTACTTAGTGATAATATTGTTTAAGTTATTATTTCATATACATTAGTTGGGTATAATAGCATAGCTAACATGATCACTAAACTAGTGCCCAAATTGGGAGGGCTAAATAAACCTACGGTGGTACAGCGTTCTAGTCTTTTAGTGAAATAAAGGGCTTAGTGCAACTCGATGTGAAGAACTATATATATATATATATATATATATATATATATATACTTATTGCTCATCTAAAATCTAATGTTTTGATAATTGGTCAAAACCTATTTAATCTAAAAACATTCTAAAAGTTAGTAATATGAAAACTAATCATGTTAGTTCACAATAAAGTATGATAAACTGAAACATGCTTTAGAAATATAACTGAAATCTATGAATTATACTTGAAATCATGGTAATATTAAATTCTCATAAAATAACATCATGTTATATGTAAACTCATGAGAAAACATGGTCTGAATATATAAGGATCATAACAACACTGAAATTCAAGAGAAAACTATAACTTAGGAATGAATCCTCAATCATATTTCATGGAAACTGAAATTTTAATGAAGTATTTTAGGACAAAAGGGTGAATACCCATTTTTGAAATCACACATACCTGGATAAAGAATTCTTGCAAGACTCTTGAATTCTTGAATAGTAGAGAAAAACCCTATATTCTGACTTAAAGGAATGAGAAGCATAATAGTTTTTTCTATTTTCTGAATGTTTGGGAGTAGTTAGGGAAAAAGGAATGCCCAAGTCCCATTAAAATCCTCCTAATAAGAATTAAAATGACATATTTTAAGATTAGAATTTCCGTAAAAGATAAAATACCCTTATTAAAATATAACTGATTTTCTTGAAACATTCGGCATAGATTTGGGGATGACTCGTATCCTAAACCTACGAGTCATCCCTTCAATCATGTTCCCTGGGATGGAACTCTAGTCTAGGAAATATTTAACATCACACGATTCATTAAGTCTATTTATGAGTCGTGGTTGGAACTTCTAGCCTCTAAACAATAATATAAATTCTCAGGTTCTACATAAGAACGAGTCACTTGACGATTCATGTTCTGTCCTAACGACTCGTGCCCTTGATTTATTCTCATAGGCATGAAAATGACATCATTTTAGGACTTTTGTTTTTTCTTATAATGGTTCACCCTACAAGTCATAGGGACTGACCACAACTCATGGTCTAGGTCGTTACCACTGTGACGAGGCTAGTGTAACAACCTAAAGATTCAAAATAAGATCAGGACTGTACTTCAAGTATATTTAGAATCAAACTTAATGATACAGTATTATGAGAAGTGATTTACTCATAAATTAAGACCACAAGTAAATCCTAGCTCATAGCCAAGTTGAAATCTTTCATACCAGATAAATTATCGTACAAGATTTTACTAGGGTTAACATCAAATGACTGCATATCTTGGACTCGGAAGAGGTTTGATTCAGCTCAATACCCACTAAATAAAAGGTCTTTAATTCTTATTTTCATTGCATCTGATTACTCCTTAATTCAGTTTCATAGCAAAGAGTATGACAGTTTTAGAGATACATTGTCCAGCAGTGAGATACAATGACATAAATGATGATCATCGATTAAAAAGATAATCGTCCCTTCCTCTCATATGATGAAAAATTTCCCCAAAATCTAGATAATCGAAAATTCCCCTCCGGTTCCAATAAATACAACTAAAGATCTTTTGTTGAAAGAACGATCATTGGTTGGTTCATCCGTCGTGAGACGTGGATTTTTTTGCAATGTTTTTTCCATTATTTAACCTCCTAAACTATATCGTTTAAGTTATCCTAAAGATGAATAATAATCCTAAATTATCAAAATGCCTTATTCACTCAAAAATCAAGTGAAACTTAGTAAATTCAGATAAAAACAAATGTTTATTTTCTCTCCAAAGAAAGAACTAGGATTCATCATATTCAATCTCAAATTTAAATATTTTGGCAACGTTTTCAATCTCAAGTATGTAGAATTTCATCAATCGAATTTCTTTTACCCACTGAGTCTCAATGTTAACTCAACTCCTTATTTTAGTTCTTCTTCAAAGCATATGGTTTGATGAAAATTATGAATTCTTTTGCACTTCTATTTTAATCATGAATGAGACTTGAATACATGTTTTCCATGAGGTTTAGCATCTTTGTGTACATGAATCCATGAACCCTAAAAATATTGAATAATTCATTATTTTGGACTTAGTTTAAGAAATTCCCCATCCTTTTTAGATTATAAAATTGTCATGAGTAGTTGCATTCTTAGAGACGGTGGGTCATGAACACCAGAAAACCTAGGATCTCATGCATTATTAGTTTAACACGCAATCCTTCAGGTTCATGTGATTTAGAATACTTTCAGATAAAGTACTTAGTTTTCAATTTCAGAACATAAGTATTATTTAGTTATTAATCATGTCATCTTATATTCAGTTGAGAGAAGTAATTGGCATTGAGAGGACATGGTGTTTAAGGCTCACCCATCAGTTAGGCGGAGACCTTTAGTAAAAGTCCCTATGTCCCAAAAATATGGTGTCACTATAAGTTCTAAAGGGTCACCATCAGACAAGACTTGTCACCTTAGTCCTTTTGGACACTAGTTTACTAGATCCACGTCAGTCAGTGTTCCTACCCTTAGCTAGGTATAGAGCACCCTACCAGCTGGGGTTATAGGTTAGGCGTCATTTTTCTCATATGAGGTATGTCGGTTAATAGTAGCTACCATAGTTTAGACTTATATATTACATAACCTCGAATTTAGTTTATTCAGCATATTAAAAAGTTACATGTTTATTACTTGATCATTGAATTAGTTTACATCCTTCAGTTTTATGTTTGATTTATCATGTTATCTTCAGCATATTCAATTTATACAATGTATTTAGTTTAGTCAAGATCTCACATGCTCAGTACATTTAAAGTACTAGCCTCTTACTTTCTTTGTGTTATATTATTTTATAATATAGGCTCAGATGTTCATCATTAAAGTCATGGTTAGTACAATGTCTGCATCACTTCAACAACAGAGTTTGGGTGAGTCCTCATCCTCCAAGAACTAGTTTATCAATATTTCATTAGTATTTCAGTTCCATATAGTTAGAGTTTGTTGGTGCCTTGTCCCATCAATTTACTTTGTAGAGGCTTTCAAATAGAAAGAAAAACTAGTATTTTCATTCATATGACTTTGGTTAGATGATTTCCATTGTATATATTAATTTTTTTATAGTTTTAAAGTTATCTCTTTCATATTTAGCATCTGCTCAGTGATTATCCATTTTATTCTATTCATAGTGTCATGTCAAATCATGAGTTATTTTGGGGTTACTAGTAACTCTAAACACCGTGTTATAACTAGTGGTAATCTCAGAAAGTGATAGCTAGATTGGAACACTTACCACAAGTCAGCCCTATGAGTCATTCTGTGACAAAAAATATTTTTTTATTGGTTTTCAGTTGGTTTCTTTGCTATGTCTAAGATATAATCTTAGAAACTTTTTGGGGTACTACAAGATCTCTGTAGATCTCAGTAGCTGGTGAAGGATAGGAAGCCTAAAGGAGTGATTTGAGCCCACATCCTCATGGAGAGGGTGGAGCTCCGATGGCTACTCGTGGAAACCAAGAGTCTTCTTCGAGACTCTTCCACCTCCTCCGAGATATTTCCATTTTTTTTTGGGATTTTTCTTATTCTATTTGTGATTCTTTTCTGATTTCCAACTTTAGGCAAGGTAACTTTTGGGACTGGTCTTATGCAATTTTTTTTATAATTTTAATAATAAGGTCCTTGAGTGCATCCTTTAATTAAAAAAATACTTTTCAACTGCTACTCATCTTTCTTCTTTTCTTTCTCCTTTTTTCAGCCTCAATGTATGATACACTCATATATATATATATACTCTTTTTATATTCCACTTTTATCACACCATGTCAAGTTCTAATATAATTGCAACTCTAAAACCCAATTTATGTTTAAAGAACTTCAGTTTTATATGTCACCCTTCAACCTCAATTTAGGTTTTTTACATCGTATATTTCACTTTTAGCGTTAAAGAGGTGCATGTTTCAAGAAAAAGATCATTTTTAAACAACGAATATGGGTTATAATTCCAACTAGCCAAAAAAATTAAAGACTCACAATGAGAGACTAGGGATATATTATAATTATTTGAAAGATTTATTTAGGCTAATAATGACTTTTGTTCAACAAAAAGGGACAAATAAGGACTAGAATCCATATCTTAATTAAGTTATCCTTGAAAATTTGGCTTGGCTGACCATAACGTTTTAGATTGCATGCATATACATAAAAGTAACAAAAATAACTCACAGAACGACATTCGACTATATTTATCTTACTTAACTTCCATGCCAGCACTCTAAGAATTTAATAATTTGTTTTAATTTTACTAAAAGGGATATACTTATCAATATATGCAATTGAAGTTTATTAAAAGAATTTATTTTTAGGGAATCCAGTTTTTCAAATAAACCATGTTTCGCGCCTTAAGCAGACAACTATCAACACATAAGTCAAAACCCACTCAATCTTACTTAATGCTTGTTTGGATTGACTTATTTTAAGTGTTTTTAGGTCAAAATATCTTTTAACCACATTTGAAGCATTTGGATAAAATACAAATGTACTTTTAAGCACTTGTTTATAATTTAAACATGAAAAAATAAGTCAAAGTTATAAGTTAGAATTCCTAACTTACGGCTTTTAAACTTATAATATAAGCCGAAAGTTATAAGTCCATCTGACCACCCACTTAAACTTAAAACATGACTTACTCCCTTGAAAGTCCCCTACCGAATCTATCATTGGGAAAAGTCTGGATATAGACTAAGAGACTCAAAACAAAATGTCTTAGTTTTGCATTAAATTAAACTCCCAAAAAGAACCATGGATAAGAAAAATCAAGAGGTGATTCTATTATGACTTGATCCCAAAAAGACTTAGGTACTCCACGAGTTCATCACACGCATGTACCCCTACCCCACTTAAAAAAGTTCAGTGTCCTAAATACATGATTATCCATATAAGTAAGTGGATATAGAGATTCCCTAAAGTGTTAACACTTACAATGATAAATAAGTGAGAATTACAACCAAGTCTACAACCTATTTCTAGGTAGGCTGGTGAATCTATGATCCATCACATGATCCATAGATTAATCTAGAGTTGTGGATTGAGTTTGCAGCTAGTTCCTGATGTTGACTTCCCTTGTGCTTCACTATTTGTGCTAACTATTTTCGACACCATAGTTCTGAAAGAAAAAAATGAGGACAATCTCTCAAATACGCATGTTGATGTTGTTGACCCATTTTTCTTTTCTTTGCTGATTCTTCTCAACTTTTAAGTTAGCATTACCTACATTTCATTTTCCTACAAAGAAGTGGTAGCTCCTAATATTAATTAAGTCTTAACATGACGAGTCTCGTTCATCAACTGGTATATTGAATGGGTGGTGAGTCTCTAGGTGATACTTTTTTATTGACACGACCCAAACCAGGGTCTTGTAATAATGGGCAATCCTAAGCCCAACCAGGACCCGAAACTATCTCTATTTACCAACCTAACCACCAATCGCATACCTTGAGTCAGCTGAAGTCTAAATATATAACAAGATAGCGTATCCACCCATGTGGTGACTTTGGGATAAGTCTATATCCGAGACCAACCAAACCAAGTCCAACCACCCAATAACCTACCAAATCAATGCAAAAACCATAAACCAATACCACGATAATAAGCCAATGTATGTATGTACATATAACAAAATAATCACTACCATACCCATGTCCACAGTTGTCCATACCAAGCCTTTTGACCAACCAAAGAGTACCTAGTCAAGACATGCCCCAAATCATAGCCAAAACCAAACTCTATGAAAGACTAGAAATATGTAAAGTAACCTATGACATGAAATAGATGCCTTCCAAAATATGAAAGCTCACCACTTCAATCAAATATTGACTATACTCGAATTCGATCATTAAGCAAGAGAAGTAGAATGGTCAGTCCTTGCATAACGTGGGTACACAGCTGCCAGTAGATGGGTTAGTGGGTGAACACTAGCATGCACTCAGGATAAGGATAATATAATGTCATTTATAAAACCAAGTAAAACTATCGATATGTACACAACCATACATATATATATAACCATCTGGGAAAGGGAGTCGGGTTTAACATGCCTTTAAAACCTTTACCTGGGTTGTGTAACTTTTCCGTCCTGAACTACCCACAAGCTATATGGGTTCAGCTTTTCTTACTAAAAGGGCCCCATTGCATAAAGCCGCACGACCAGGGAAGAAAAACTGGGATGACTAGTACATCCCCCAAAATATAGTGTGACATCATGCACACAGTCAACAAGACCAACCTCACATCGACAAATATGAGATTCCAGTTTTTGGTCCCCTCCGGAACCTCTACCTTTCATGGCTTTGCTACACATCATGCCATTATTGCCCAATTAAAACAATTACCAAGAAACCAATCAATCCATTTACCATTTATTAACCAAGTCCATTTAGTGGTGGTATTATCATACCGATCATACTTGCAAGTACTATTCATAGCCAACCATATATAGGTTTAAGAGGATTTCCAAGTACTCTTCCATTTACCATATTAAACCACTTGGGGGATTCAATGTTCCCCACAATCATAACCATTTTCATAGACACCAAGGCTTTACCATTTAATCTTTCCAAACTATGTACACCATTTCTAAACCATTTTAGACCATGCCAAATGTTTAAAGAATTTATATCATTTAAACTATTTAAACCATGCAAAACTATGCAAATCCATTTAAGGTTCGGTAACAAAACTAAACCATGTAAGAGTTCAAATGAAAGTTCAACAATAGTTTGAAAACATTCTTTGAGACATTTTATCAAACATATAAAGGGCATACCTTTACCAAGAACAAAACCAAAACCAATGCATAAACCACCATAATTAGGGTTATTTAAGACACATTTGTTAAACCATATCCAACCAATAACCACATATGCAAACCATTACCAAAATCATGTAAAAAGATAGTTTAAACAAATACCAAACCATATGTATCTAGACCCTCAACATATACATCAAAAACCACCATTCATGATCCATAAATCAATGTTTAAAACACAATACATATGCCTTTAGTTGGAACTAAAAATAAGGGAAGGAGTACATTCCTTATACAAGAAGATTCATGGATTAAATCTCGACCTTTGAGCCCTTTGAACAACACATAAAGAAACCCTAACCTCCAATCTTTAAGAGAGTGTCTGAGAGAGTATTTGAAGTATTTTAATCTTTTAAAAAGTGTTATGGAAGGCCACCAAGGGTTATATAACGTGAGGACATAATGATCTTGAAGTAGGAAATTTTTGGACTACCCTTGACTTAAAATTAAAATCAAACTATGCCCAGGGGTATGACTCCACTTACCATCCGTATCCTAGGATATGAGTGGTACCCCAACTCATACCCAAGACCATTCCAAGACCCTACACACTGGTTTCTGTATGACTCAACCCTCCCCACTCGTACCTAAGGGCATGAGTCATACACTAAACTACACCCACATCTCGTACCTTGGACGGACTTCACAATATAATTTAATTAAGCACCATATGACTTACCTTGCACCACTCAAATCTTTGGATATGGCTCGTACCTTGATGAGTCGTACCATGGGAAGTAACCAAGCCAAACACATTGCCTAGGGAACGACTTTATCCCCAAGCCACCCTACGACCCGTATCCAAGGGTACAAATTATACCCTCGAGTCTTACCAAACCCAGTAAGTCCAAAACTAAAGGAAAATTTGCAATTGTCCTATTCCTAGGTAGTTTAAGTTATCATCATTTTATCTTTATCATTTTCCAATAATTTCTTAACTATATGCTTATTCACTTTAAATATTTGGATACCATCCTCACTAAGTATATCAATGTCCTGATATGTGGATGCACTAACTACTTAAAATGGTCCCACTCATTTAGATTTTAATTTTCCTAGGAAGATCTTCAACCTAGAATTGAAGAGAAACACCAAATTACCTAGTAAGAATTCTCTCTTCATTATTTTTATCGTGGACTTTCTTCATGTATTTTTTATGTAGGGCTACATTTTCATTTGCTAAAAATTGGAATTCATCGAGTTCACTCAGTTGAGTTAGTCTCATATTTCTCATTTCTCTCCCCTCTTAAGTTAAACTTTTTTAGCATCCACATCACTTTATGCTTCAACTCAATCAACAAATGTTAGGCTTTTCCAAAATCCAGTATATAATGAGATGCATTTATAGGGGTATTTTGTCACAACCCAACTAAATGCATTATGAAAACACCTTTTTTAATACACCTAAATAAGAAAACCCTTATCACCCAGTTAAAAAATATGTGAAAGTCATAAATAAAATATTAAAACTTCATTTATTATAGTAGCTAGTTATAAATTTAAAAATACACACGAAAACTCTATCCGGAAGATCTAGCTCAGACCGGTGCAAGAGCTATTGCCAGACAAGGCAATATAACCAAGAACGAGACTCCACCATTGGAATGAGAAGATGGAAGTTGCTAAAGATATCCATCAAATCAAGAATAGAACACCAACTGATCCTGCAACTAGACTATACACTAAATGGGTATAGCTATAGTAGTATCAGTATAACCACACAGACTAGTAGCATCATCGGTCGACCCAAATTAAATCACATAAATATCTAAAAATAAAGCATGCACTTAAGGATTTATATTAGTCAAATAATCTTCCTCCCGTTAATTCTTCACCTCCTTAGGTTTATACATTTATTATTGATAATTCCCTTATCTTTTAGCCATTTTTACTAAATCATAAATCAACTACCCCACTACATTCAACTCTAAGAATCACTTCTCAGTACTATTGTGACCTCTAGTTATGTATTTGACACACATAATTAATAACTCAGCAACAATTACCATGACAAATTCCAACCTTAATACCCATTTCAATTTACCACAACAATTATCATACTTGTCAGAAATACCTACCTATTAAGACACCATGCTTCATGGGATCACATAATATAAAGAGGACCGAATAAAACACACTCAGTCATTAATGTACACTTGTTGATCACAAAATACACTATTCCCCTGGATTATTGAATTTTACCATAGACTCTGCTGAATTTTTACACCGCACTTTATTACTACTCTACTATCTTTCTTATTTATTTTTTAAAATTTCTAATTGTGCGAGTTCATATTAACATTAGGTTTTTAGTACCTAAGATAATTGGGTGTCATCGATAAATTAAAGAGAAAAAATCAACTCAAAACAACTTCAACAATTTCAACCTAAAAATAACTTCTTTTGAGAACTAGCTAATTCATTTTCTTAATCATTCACAATTAACCTGCTTTGTTCCTGGTTCCTCTTTTGACATTGTGCAGCTCAACTCAGGCAAATTGTCATAGTTAAGGGTGGCTATACAAGGGATGCGTGAAAAGTTTGTGTATGTAGAAAAAATTTAGTAAAATGGAAAAAAATATTCAGGTGAGGTAGTGTGCAAAAAAAAATAAGAAAAAAAGTAAAAAAGAAAATATTGAAAAAAAGAAAGCTGTAAAAATAAATCAGCACCCGGGGCCCGAAAGCATTAAATGAAGGGACAACAATAAAGAAGATTGGAAAGTGGAGTGAAATTAGTGTGATGCCAAAGAGGTTTGGTCACTTTATCTACATGTACCATACTCATCCCCTATCCTACATTACAAACCAACTGAAGTCCTGTAGTGATCCTAATATGACTGTATGAAAACTAAAGCATAGAAGGGCAATCCTATGTATCAAACATACACTACTTGAATTCTTTGGGAGATTGAGTGATTCATGTCAGTCCTGGTCTTAATATTGCTTGCATATTATGAGTGTTAGGGACCTCTTTGATGTGAGGGAATAGGTATTGTATTATGGTGGTGTATGTCCGAGTATTGTCATTAGTTCAGGTGCTGATTTATTTCTTAATAATATGATGTCATTTATTGATCCTAATATGTTATGAGGAGTGGTTTATGTACACATGGAATTTTTTAAAGTTTTGATGGTATTGAAGAGCGTTAAACATTATCCTTTGGATAAGAAGTGCTTGAACTAGGTTTGTGAAATTCGAACTATCATAGTACTCTTAGTTTTCCCCTGGTTAAGCATTGGGGGTGTAGTTGTATTTGGTTTACATGAGGATATGGAGACATTCTAAGTTCAGGTTGTTGATGTGTCATAAACTTATGACATATTCAGTGCGTAAAAGTGTGAATATTTACGAGTACAAAGACATTTTTAGTTGGATATGATGCATTTTTGGGTATTTGCAGGTCAAATAGGTCCAGAGAAGGAAAGTGCTGAATATTTGTTCAAGATGGAATAAGACAATCCATTACACAATCTTGGAATGTAACCACAGTCGTACCATGACACCATGGATTAATTCATAGGAAATGTTATTAGAAGATGATCAGAAGGAAGCTTTCTATGATTGTGGCTTGATATCACAATTGTACAATTTGATATTAGAGAGAAGAGATAAAACTATTACTACAGAATCTAAGTATAAGGATCAAATGAGTGACTCCTATGACCGTACTTTGAAATGATGATCGTACCGAGAGGTCATTGGAAGGAAGTCCAGATTGAGAATTTGCAGAAGTTAAAATAGAAGAGAATCAGAAAAGGACTTTGAAAGATTGTACTTGGAAGGTTAGAGGTCATACTGAGAACCATACCATTGGAAATATATATATTTTCAAGTCCAGTTCTGATCTACGAGTATCAAGGACAACTGTGGAATCAAACCACAATCGTACCTTCCTCGTATTTAACATGGCCGACTCAAAAATCTTGTTATGTTTAGGATAGTTTTTATTTTTTCTATAAATACTCTTGTTCATTATTTTTTATACATTTATATTCTTTTACATTATTGTAAGGTTCTAAGTCACATTCTTCGTCTTGGAATCATAAACAATAATTTTTAGGGTTTAAATTCAAAGTGAGATCTTGGAGTTTTTCACCTTATTATTGTTAGTTCATATTTATGCTTTCATGTAAGAATTATTCTTGTGTTCTTGCAATTATTATTATCTAAACACTACATAAGGTTGTGGAAACCATGATTGATTAACAAAGTAGCATTCGCAGTATGAAGTGATTTTCAACTAGTGTTAAGCTAATCATTGTTGTTTTCTTGGGTTCGAATTCATTCTAACGATGTATAATGTTATAAATTTCCTGATCTTCACTATGGATTAAAGTATGAGTAATGTATAGGAATAAGTGAATGAACAATAGAACCATGAAGCTACGAACCTCCCCTTAATAGCTTGAGTCAATAATTTTGGATAGCTAATCTAGGATCCCAGATAGGATTAGTAGTTCCAAACTTATAAAAAGAGAAAACTTATGTGAGGATATTGATTAAATAAGAGAGGAAAGTTGTTCTAACTATACATAACCTATCAATTTTGCATAAAGAACACTGAGAGAGATTGCCAATTATGAAGAATGTACGTAGCTATAAAGTTATTGGGGGAACACAGTCCTAGATCCTCTTGCATACCGATTACAAATCCAATAAATAAACAACTTTTTCTACTGAATTATTTAATTAAAAACCCCTACTAGATATTGTTATTTATTACCTCAATTTATATCTTGATTGATATGTCAACCTATTCTATGTGGGATCGACCCCAAACTATTTAGATTCTATATTTTATCAATGACCACTTTATACTTTGTTTAGAAAAGTAAAACCAGGAAATAACAGTCAACAACCCAATAAACACAATCAAATAACTTAGTAATCATACTCTCCAGCAGCGTTGCCAAAATTTTATGTCGCACAAATTATACTTGTGAAAAACTATAAAGTAGTCATTGATAAAATGTAAAACCCAACTAGGTTGGGATCGATACTACTAGGAATAGGCCAAAGTATCAATCAAGATGTATGTCGAGGTAATCAATAACAATAGCCAGTAAAAATGGTGGTTATTGTAAATAAATAGTAGTAATAGTAGTTGATTTATTTGATTTTTATTCATTATGAGAGAGGTAATGTCTCCCGGTATTTGGTATGTAGGATTGATAGGTTATGCATACTTAGAAAATATTTCACTTCTTGTCTAAGAAATATCCTCAAGTAATTTTTCCCCTCTCCTGAGTTTGCACTGCTAACCCCTATCTTTGATCCTATATTAACAATCTCAGTTTATCGGTGTTTTGATCCTATCGCACGCAAGTGTATGTGGTCATACAAGTAATAAAGTAGCACTTTCGATCCAGATGTTGAATCCACAAGGAATTATGTTTAGAAATATCCCAATTCTTGTTTTACTACTAAGATTAAACAAGTGCAAACCATAACCAAAGAGAGTTCAAGTTTGGGGATTAAGAGCAGCAGTAAACAATTCAAGTTTATAAAATTTTGGAAACCATAAAGGAGAGAAATCTAGGTTTAAGGCACTATAAACAATCCAACTAAGCTATATAATCTTGTTGGTTTAGTCATTATCTTTTCTTTTAATTCACATGGTTGATAACATGATTATGTTATTTTGAGCCTCTAAGCGTCTATCTAACTTAGTCGCACAACTATATCATTGACCGAGGATGTAAGAACTAAGTTAAACACCTTTATGTATCTTTCCGTATATGAGACAACTAGGGAAAATTATGTATATTCCTATCCTAAACATGAATCCTAACTTTAATTCATTTAAAGTATAAGAACCTACTCCATGTCTCCTATGATCTAGTCTATTGTTCCTTCTTACGGGATCACAATAGAAATACAAGTTTATCCTAAGGATCGCAAATCTAATAAATAGTAATAACAAGATATATGAACAACCAAACATGATAATCAACAATAAACCGACTTAATTATAAGATTATTATTCATGTTCTTGGCCTCAACCCTAGAATTTGTATGTTTATCCACTTATAGTTTTACGACGAATCACAAGAATGGAATTCATATGTAAAAACCAAAGTTAAGCTAAAGTAAGAATTAATAACCCTGATTTCAGACTACTTGAGCATTTTTCAATCCCTAAAAGTCATCCAAAGTGTTTACAATAAGAGCCAAGTGTTCTTTTTATAACATAATAGAAGTTGGTCGATTTTGTGCCTTGGGCGTGGTACACCAATGTTTTGGTGCGATTAGCAGTATGGAACACCCTTAACACAGTTGAACACTATTTATTTTAATGATATTTTTGTCTTGGGTGTGGTACTCCCTTATCTCAAAGTTTTGAGGGATTGGCATGCCCATATGCTTAAAAATTCTAGTTTTTGTCAAAGTTCACTCCTTTATTTGCCTTTGAGTTCTGCACTTTGCAGACATCTTTTCGATCCTCATTTGGCCTTGTAATTCTCCCAAACATTTCTCCTAACATCTTACATGGACTCCTATAATATAAAATACCATGAATTATAGCACATAACATAATAGAATCCATCGAGATACACTAGAACAACACATAGCTCAAGCTAGTAACACTAGTTTCCTCATCCAAACTCTGTGTGACCAATTTGATTCAAAACTCATTTTGAACATACCTTATATACTATAAACATATATTTTAATAAATTTATTCTCAAAGCACACAAAAAGTTCACAAAACTAGGCTAAACGCCCGTAGATAATGGAACTTAGGTGCATAAATACCCCTAAGATCACCACCCCACACATAAATTCTTGATAGTCTTCGAACAACTATTTATATTAAACATCATTCAAGGAGGAATCCAACTTCACTACTACAATTAAGACACCCAATCTAGCACTACAACAACTACATGAATAGCAAGTTCCACATTAAGCATGTCATATACAATTGAAAGATCATGACCGCTACATTGAAACACTTAAACTTCAAGAATTGACCCTACCAAGATGGAAAACTCATGCATTTTACTCAATCAATTATATCATACAAGTCACCTAACTAGCATCAAGCATGCACCCTCACCACAAGAGCTCCACCCATAGTCCATCTTAAATAAGTAATTCATCACAAAAATGGGTGTAAGGATTAAATTTCACTCACAACGAATTCACATGTCATATAAGATGAGCCATAGACTTTCCCTTAGTGTAGTTCTCCACTAATATCAAAATATCAAGAATTAAGATCAAATAGGACTTTAAGGGTAGTAATGTAGTTTAAGGTTTGGGTAGGTACTATTCTAGCCTGTAATAATGACTATCTTCCCTAAGAACTTTAAAACATCACACTATACATTAAACTCTTCTCTAAATAACCAATTTCTCACCACTTGTTTCTTGCCATAACTCTTTTGTTTTTCCCCAGCTCTTTAAGCTAGTTCACACATATGACTAGGAGAGTATTTCTATTAACACATGAACTCTTCTTGGATTGATTTCTTTATTTTCATTACACCACTCCCACCCACAACAAATAAACTTTTTTCTCGCCAATAGCTACTTTTTCCTTGGGGCTTCAACTTCTCCTCTTTCTTTCTCATATTTTGCCCTTCTTAACCATAAAATTTTTCAACTAAAGCGCTTAGAATATTTGGATCAAATTACAGTCAAGGGGAATAAGCAACATATGAGGCTACCAATGAATAAGATATAAGCTCAATAGGGCTAACTAAGATCTATCAACCAGGGTAATAAAAAGAGTGACTGAAATATGTCTATTAAAAAATGTTTATATTATCTCCTAAACCTAACATTCTTTAGTTTGATTTGCACGTATACCAAGAAAGTTTTGATGAACATAAATATGCAACAATGAACACTAAAAAGACTACACATCACAAATGGCACATGCTCAAATCAAGTAAGATCTCTATAGACGCTAAACTAAGGAATAACACAAATTCAAATAAATCCAGCATCGCTCAAGAGTCATATAATAGAGCCTAGGTGTCTCAAAAATAGTCATTCACCTTATTCAATGTGTTTTTATATTTAAAACCACTTTCATCATGTAATCATACATAGCACTTAGCGATAACATCTAACTTCTTCATAATACACAAAATTTTACAATTAATCCTAAAAATAAAATAAGATGATACTTGGTTTAAAGGGATCCCCCTCGAAAAAGAACCAAAAAGGGGAGTGCATAAAGTGTGCTCGTATCAAACTGACACCAACAAAACTAAACTAACAAAGAAAAAATCTTTTTGTAAATTTTTTCAAATTCAATTAACAATTAGAAAACAACAAACATAGAAATACTATAGCAGCACTTTATCCTAAGAAATTAGAAGAATCCCAAACCCACACTTTAAATCACACTTTGTCCCTAAAGTATAAATTAAAAGAGGAGATAGAAATACTATCTAAGACTCTAGGCCTAGCTAGAAATATTTCAATCATCATCGAAGTTCAATAGACCCCACACCCAATCTTTGTCAAGCTCCTTAGCTTAGATTGCAGATACTCAGACTTCTCATGAACATGTGAATCAAAAAATAAACAATAATAAGTGATATGAAAAGAAAAATAGGAAAAATAAAAACCTACCTTTACTTGGGTTGCTTCCCAAGAAGGGAAGAATTTATTGTCGTGGCACGACTCACATCACTACTCTTTAATCGTATTCCTTCAATCTCTTCCTCCTACTCTAAGACCGTTCTCATACTTTTCCTAACCTATTGAGTGTATACTCTCAAGGTCTACAGCTTTTTCCATATTTTCCTTTTCTAGCTCCCCCTTATGAGTTAGAACTTTAGTCTTAGTAATCAATTTAGGACACTCTATGAGATTATTCGATGAGTTAAATGGAGTTTTGTACTCCTCCACCCCAATATATATCCACTTTCATGGTTGTTATCATGAAAAAATCATTATAGTGTAAGGTTGTATTGATTGTTTTATATACCATGAAGACCACCTTTGCATCATTTAGCCTCATTGATCAAGTGACATCTCTCACATCAATAAGTGCTCCAATATCCAATAATGGATGTCTTAGTATGATTGGTATCCTTCCATATTCATTTTAATAAAGAATAATAAAATCAACAGAAATAATAAACTTACCAACCTTGATGAGAACGTCCCCGATGACTCCTTTAGGCACAACTCTTGTTTTATCCACTATTTGGAGCACCACAGAACTTGACCTTGTCTTTCATAAACCATAAGTATTGAACACTGATAAGGAATCAAATTTATGCTCTCCCCCAAGTCACTTAAAGGACTACGTTATTTTTACCAATTAATATGGAGAGGGTGAAACTCCCCTTATCCTTAAGCATTTTTGACATCCTGTTCAACACAACATAACTGCACTCCTCAGTGAGTGCAACAGTCTCAATATCATCAGATTCTTCATATTAGTTACAACGTCTTTTAAGATCTTAGCGTACTTTGGCATACCCAGCAAAACATCTAGTAAAGAAAGGTTAATGTGAAGTTCTCTGAATATGCAAAAGAACTTCTTAAATCATGCACTTTTTGAATTTATGAGGAAATAGTGGTGGTGGTCTCTCTTGTACATTCTCAACTATCATTGATTACCTTCTTCCTGTTGTGGGACTAAATCTAATTGCATCCCCTATTTTTTCTTTGGAGGTCTGTCAATGAGTTCTTTATGACTTCTTAATGTGATTACCTTTACCTACTTTGGATTATCTGTGTCACTTGGCAAACCCTTCTAAGGTCTTGTGATCTAGGTCTAGGTTAACTACCCCAACTATTACTATAGATTTTGTTGATCAAGTTAATGATTTTTAATCTCTACAACTGTTTGTACTTAATTGGAAAGGATTTTTTCAATGTCTCCTTGATATTACTGGCCTGAGTGCTCTGTTGTTGTTGAATCTATTAAGTTTGTGCCTGGTTTTTTCCCTATGATTAATTGGGATACCCATGCTAATTTTTGTTATAGGAATTACAATAGTTTTTAGATTTCCATTCTGTGCATTGACCATAAAATTAACCAATTCTAGAATTTCTACACACGAATCTGTAGAATTACCACTAATCTCACACTTAGATGAGATGTGTTGAACTGTATGTACTTGGGCGTCAAGTTGGTTCACACTCAACTTCCTAAATTATGTCATTATTTGATTCTGAAGAAAGACCAACTGAGCGACCAAATAAATGACACAGTAAACCTCAATCATCTTCGCATACTTCTGCACTGTACTTCTAATATATCACCCTCTCATTTAGGATTACCATCTGAAATTCAGTTTAACAAATTGTATAGTTCATCATAAATATTCCAAATCTTGACAACCTATAACTGAATCTAACAAAATTTTTGTGGCGTGGTTAATAACTTCAACAAAGTATTATCCAATACCTTATTTTTTTGTTGATAGTGCGGGCAGTCCCTGAGAAGATACTTAAATCTTTCCCATGTATGATATAAGTTCTCATCTTGCTTCAACTTAAAACCCAAGATCTCACTCTATAATTTGTAGTTTTACCAGATGGGAAGAATTGGATAAGTAACTTCTTTTAAATTTCATCCCATGAAGTGATGGAGTTTCAAGGTTCTACCATCAACTATTTCTTCACTTCTACCAAAAGTAAGAAGGGGAAGAGAGTAAGCCTAATGTAGTCTTTAAAGATTCCGTTGGCAGTAAAGGTGTCACTAATCTCTAAAATGTTTAACAAAATAGACCTATGAATCTTCATATGACATGCCTATGAATTTACCACTATTTTGTAATAACTGCACCATATTATGTTTGAGTTCAAATCTACCTTCAAGTTTTGATATACAGATAGCGAATGTAACATTAGTTTCTAGTGGTATTTCCACTTCGCATACTTTCCTGTGGGTTGGTTCCTCTTCAGTAATGATTGTAGGATTAGCTTTATCCTATTGAACTTACAATATGCAATAGAGAAGGATTATTTCTCTCCTTAACAGAAGTAAGCATCACTTAGGATCAAGATATGGGTCAACTAATTAATTTTTCCTTCCTAGATTACTTGAGATTTAGACTTGTTCTTGAGTTCAAAAGCTAAGATCAAGTTTTTAGCGCTTATAAAAAATAGTAAAACTAACAATCAGTAGTGGAAAATTTTATAGTCCCTGGAAATAGCACCAAAACTTTATTATGATCCTACCGTACTGTATTACCCCATACTTTTCTTAACTCAATTCAGCTCATAGTGCTTTCATAAGAGGCTCAAAACTTGAAAAATTCACTAAGAATTGGGGACTTAGTCTTATTTATGGACTTTTAACTTTGAGGATTTTTAAACTGGCCTTCCCGACCCTGAGTCGTATGTTTTTGAGTTAATTCATGTTTAGGGGTGTAAAGAGCATGTCTCGGGGAAGTTTCAGATTTTCGGATGAGGATTGGGTCAGATTTTGATTTTGTTTACAGCAGCTCATCACGATATTACCGCGTCATGGTGGGTATAGTAATGAGGCCCTTGGCATTTTACGACGTTGCTCTAAAATGTGTTCCAGTTATGAATTTAAATATCTGAGGGGCAGTAGCGTCTTTTCTCCTAAGTCCAAGTCATCATATCCCGACTTATATCAGCAATTTAGGCATTATTTGCCAATTCTTATCCAATTTTCTATCAAAGAAACCCAAACCCTCGTCCAAGAATATCAAATTCAATTACATTCTCTTCAAGAAAAACCAAGAATTCAAGTCTCCCAATCCAAGAACTTCAAGAAAGCTTTCAAGATTGTGTTTCCCTTTTAAGCTTAAGGATTTAAGGTATGGGTAATGTTCATCCATGGTTTTTCTTCCACCATGAAGTTCAAGAATTCCTTTTTAAATGTTAAATTATGAGTTTCCACATTTTAAGTGAGTTATCTCCATGAATTACTAATTATTTTGATCTCAAGTTGAGATTTCAATTGTCTTAAAGTGGAATGGATTATAGTATTATTTGGATGTTGAAGATTCCATGTCATGTTCATGAAATTTAGTACAAACCCTTAATTTATTGTGTTTGTAATGTAATCATGCTATCTTATCATGTTTAAAAGCATCCCCATGTTAAAGTCTTAATCTCCATGTGTTTGATGAAATGCCAAAGAGAATGATTTTGTAGAATGATTGCCCATTATGGTTTTTCGAAGCTTTTACATGACTATGTTGTTATTTACATTTAGTACTAGGGGTTATGAATACCAGATACTTAGTTGTTTCCATAGTTTTAGCATTTTTAGAATGGTTTCATATTAACCATGCGCATTATCATCCAGTTAGTTACTATGATCAGTTGTATTGCTCAGTTAAACTTAGCTAAGTGTAGTAATTAGTGTCAGTTCATTTGGGAGTAGGATTTAGAATCGAGCAAAGATAGGGATGGGGACTCACCCGTTAGTTAGGACTGGGTTCTTAAAAGTGGTCCCTAAGCTCCAGAACTATGTAGCCAGTATAGGATTATAGGATGTAACCCCCCAGATTAGGACTAATATTCTTTGAGATGTCACCTGCCAATTTAGGACTGACATTTCCTTAGGGGTCACCCGTCAGTTTAGAACTGACTCCCAAGTCCTTCAGAACACCAGTTGAGTGGATCCACATAGCAGTGTTAGTATTTGTGTCACTATACTAACACCCTTCCAACTAGGGTTATAGGTTGGACCCCGATTAGCTCAGATTGGGGCATACCAATTAGATGATACCTCACATAGTCTCAGTACATTATTCAGTATATATTTAGTTTAGGTTAGCTTGACCATAGCATACAGTACATTAGTTCCATTTCATGTTCATGCAATTCAGGATAAACCCTCAATTTATGGTTTTTGTTATGTAATCATACTATCTCATCATGTTTAAAAGTATCCTTATGTTAAAGTCTTTGTTTTCCATCTCCATATGTTTGATGAAATGCCAAAGAGTGATTTTTTAGAATGATTCCCCATTATGACTTTTCGAAGCTTTTACATGCCTTGGTTGTTAATTACATTCAGTACTGGGGGTTATGAATACCCGATACTTATTTGTTTCCACAGTTTTAGTATTTTCAGAATGGTTTCAGATAAACCATAAGCATTGTCATCCAGTTAGTTACCATGATCAGTTGTATTGCTCAGTTAAACTTAGCTCAGTCCAGTATTCAGTGTCACTTCAGTTGGGAGTAAGATTTAGCAATGAGTGAACCTAGGGATGGAGTCTTACCCGTTTAAGACTGGGTCCTTAGAAGCGATCCCTAAGTTCCAGAACTACGTAGCCAGCGTAGGATTTTGAGATGTCACCCGCCTGTTTAGGATTGACATTCTCTTAGAAGTCACCCACCAGTTTAGGACTTACATTATCTTAAGGGTCACCCACCAATTAAGGACTGACTCCTAAGTCCTTTGGGGCACCAGTTGAGTTGATCCACACAACTAGTATTAGTACCCGTGGCACGGTACTGATACCCTTCCAACTTGGGTTACAGTTGGGACCTCGATTAGCTTAGATTGGGGTATGTCAGTTAGATGATACCTCTCACAGTCTCAGTATAGTATTCTGTATATACTCAGTTAAGATTTACTTGACCATAGCATAAAGTACATCAGTTATTCAGTTATCAGATTTTAGTATTTCAATTTACTTACTATTTCTATATCATGTTATATGTTTGGTCATGCCTTCTTAGATTTTATATCTTTCATACATTTATGCATTAGTTATCTCCTGTTATTTAGCTATTTAGTATTTCATACACAGTTAACCTATGAATTATAGCCTAACCTCATCTCATATACCAATATATTCAAAGTACTAACCGCATACTTTTTTTGCGCTATGATGTCTTATATCATAAGTTCGAACACCGAGTTTCCCGACTGCGCGTAGATAGTTCAGCTTATCAGCAACAGTAGTTTGGTGAGGGATCTGTTATGTTATTTCATTATTTCCATATTTCTTTTCATTTAGTTCATTTTGAAGTTAGTTGAGCCTGTCCCATCGAATCTTCAGTCAGTTTAGAGGCTTTCAGATATTTTCGGTCATTCAGACAATAGTCAGTTTATCAGTTCAGTTATTTTATCAAACTTTCCAGTATGTCATCAGATGTTCAAATTTATGATTTAAATCACAAATTATCAGTATTTAATCCTTATGGATTTATTCAGTTATGTCCACACATGTTCATTATCAATATATTATTCATTTCTCACAGCAGGTACTATCTCATGGGTTAACTTGTGGTCACTTGTGATCGTAAGCACCGTTGTCACGACTAGGGGGTGGCCTTGGGGAGTGAAACATACAATTAAGTGTATGTGTTTTGGTATGTAATAAAGTATCCCAATCGAGTTATAAGTTAAGCCCATAGGGACTTGTGTTTAGCAAAAACCCAATTCTAGTTTTACTACTGTGATTAAACAAATGCAAAGTTTAACCAAAAAGAGTTTAAGTTTGAGAATTAAGAGTAATAGTAAACAATTCAAGATTATCAAGTATTGGAGATAATAATGGTGGGAAACCTAGGATCAAGACATTGTACTGTTATTAAACAATTGCAAAGTGTAACCAAAAAGAGTTTAAGTTTGAGAATTAAGAGTAATAGTAAACAATTCAAGATTATCAAGTGTTGGAGATAATAATGGGGGAAACCTGGGATCAAGACACTGTGAACAATCCTATTAAGATATACAATATCTTTGGTTTAGTAAACTATCTTGGTTGTCGATTCACGGGGTTGATAACATGAATATTGTCTTTTGAGCATCTAATCGTCTATCTAACTTAGCCCCACAACTACATCGTTGAGTGGCGATATGAGAACTAAGTTAAATAAATTTATATATCTTCCCATATATGATCCAAGAGTGGTGAATTAGGTATATTCCTATCCTAAATATAAATCCTAACTTTAATTCATTTAAAGTGTATGAACACACTCCATATATCCCATGATCTAATATATTATTCCTCCTTATGGGCTCACAATAGAAATATAAGTTTATACTAAGGGTTGCAAATCTGTGAAATTGTAATAACAAAGATATATGAAGGACCAAACATGATAATAAATAATAAACCAACTCAATTATAATCTAAGTATTCATGTTCATGGACCCTACCCTAGAACGAGGGTGTTTAACCACTCATAGTTTTACGATGAATCACAAAAACGAATTTCATATATAAAAAATAAAACTAATCTAAAGTAAAGATTAAGAACCCTAATTGCAGAATTCTTGAGTGTTTATCCATCCCAAACATTCGTCCAAGGAGTTTACAACAAGATCCAAGTCTCGTATTTATAATATGAGAGAAGTTGGTCGATTTTGTCCCTTGGGTGTGGCACACTCATGATTTGGAATGTTTAGGGGCATGGAAAGCAATAAAAGTGGATGCACACTATTTATTGACAAGATATTTTTTTTCTTGGGATGTTTCATGCTCTCATCTCGGAGATTTGACGGTCTTGCACGCCAATCTGCTAAAAAATTATAGATTTTGTCATAGTTCACTCCTTCCGTTTGCCTTTTGAGTTCCGCACATTGTGGACGTCTTTCCAATTCATATTTTGCCTTTTCATTCTTCAAAAAAGTTCTCATAACATCTTACATGGCCTCCCATAATATCAAACCCCATAAATTAGTGTACACAACCCAATAAAATCCATCGAGATACACTAGAACAACACATAGCTCAAGCTAGTAACATTAGTTTCCTCGTCCAAACTCCATGTCACCAATTTGATTTTAAACTTATTTCGATCACACCTTGAAATCTAAAAAAATTTACTTAACACATTGATTCTTTGTTATAACTTTAACAACTCATTAAGCGTACAATACGTCCTAAAAACTAGGCTAAACACCTATAGATAATGACGCTTAGGTGAATAAATACACCTAAGATCAATTGGAACAATCGATTAAGTGGAGGTTTGTAGCCCCAAGTCTATTTTACTCATTACCTTATTCCCATATATTACTCATACTTTTGTCCAGATTAAAGATAAGGTGAGTTCTAATATTGTGCACCATCATAAAGCATTCAAACTCAAGGAAACAACAATACATGCATGAATACCTATTGAAAATCCCTTTGTATTGTGAACACTACTTCAATAATTTTTCATAGTTTCCAAAATCCTAGTTGTGTTTTTCTACTCATAATTGTAAAAATACAAGAAGATTCTTATAAAAAGAATAATTATGAACTTACAATAATCAGATGAAAAACTCTATGGTCCCACTTTGAATTAAAACCCTAAAATTAATTTTTGTGATTCCAAGACTATGAATGTGCCTTAGACCCTTACAGTAATGTAAAATAATGTAAACCAATACAAAATAATAAATAATAGTATTTATAGACAATAGAAAATCTATACTAAACATAATAAGATTTCTTTGTCGGTCACCTCAAATGAGAGAAAGGTATGATCATGGTTTGATTCTAAGACCGTCCTTGGTTCTCGTAGGTAGGTGCTAGACTTGAAAGTAAATAGATATTTAATGGTATGATTCTCAGTACGGCCTTGTATTTTCCATGTACAATTGTGCAAAGTCCTTGTCTGATCCTCTTTTACTTTAACTTTAGCACACTCTAAATCTGAATTTCCTTCTCACAACTTCCTTGTACAATTGTTATTTCCTTGTACACTCATATGGTATTCTCACACTTAGTTTCTATAGCAATCGTTTTACGTCTTTTCCCTACGATTGAATTATATGATCATGACATCAAGCCATGATTGTGGGAGGTTTCTATGTAATAGTCCCATGAGAGTCATTCCTCTAAATCAATCCACGATGTCATGGTATGAATGTGGTTATATTAAACGGTCATGGAATGGGTCATTCAATTCGATTTAGTGTAAAAATTTAGCTATTTCCTTCTCTGGACTTATTTGACTTGCAAATACCCAAAAAAGCATCAAATCGAAATAAAAAACCTCGTACTCACAAATATTCACACTTTTAAGTGTCATAAGTGATGTAGGTTCACAACACATCAAAGAAATTTAGAAAACTCAATTAAAATATAAATCCTGGAGGATATTTTCAGGTACCATCATAGAATGTCGCAGTGGTACTATTGCAATAGGAAAGTTACTGATGCGGAAATTCCATTTCCCCAATCCGTCAACCTCCCTTCCCACGGTGTATTTTTTACTTTTCTATATATTCTTTAGATTTAAGGGAAGATCGATCTTGGTAAAGTTCATATGAACCTTTTTGTACTAAAATAGGAGTGTATAACAATCAAATTCACATCCAAATCATCCAATTTCATTAAGGGAGATAACCCCTCACCTTTCACCCCTTCATCGCTAAACTTTATCATGATCAACTACATTAATATTACACCCCAAATATTGTAGGAGTGTTGTAGATTAATTGAACCTAACATGCTCATCATTCCGTGCAAGAACATCACAAAAGTTTAAACTCAAAAATTACACCCAAAACTATCTAAAATATTTTATTTTTAGAAAAGTTTCTACGAATCTACAATTATAAGTACATAAATAATGTAGTAGGTATGAGGAATATACCTTGAAATTGACAGCGAAAGGAGATTGAATAAAGGGAATTGAGAGATTTTCAAAATTGGTAGTGAAAATGTAGGAAATAAAACATTTCCCCTATTTTAAACTGTCGTGAACTGCTACTGTGGTAAGTTTTCAACTAAAATGGTAAATCAGCTATTATAGTGTAAATTCCCTTATATTCCAGTATCATCCTGACATTTCGTATGTTGTGGTATTATGCATTATCTAGACATTTTAGAATAGTTGTCACAAAAATATTTATGTAACTTCTTCCATGATCTGTAAGTCTGACAAGTAAAAATTGAACTAGAGCAAGGACCTACTAATGTATAGAATGGTCAGTATATTGGTTAAATTGTTGGCAAAACAACAACAAGCAAAGCGAGCTGGAAAGAATTAGAAATTTCCATCCCTTCGATATATCATAGGCCCAAATTCCTTTCAATAGTCGTGCCTAAAATTCATGATCCTTACTCTGTGGATGTTTGGTGATTATCAGTGGGTAAATTGTTGTCTAACGTAATGACCCAAAATATTTTTACATTAAAAAATATTATGGAAGAATCTTATAACATATAAGATACTCTTACTGGACCTGATAATATTAAATTCATGGTAAAAAGTGGGACCTAACATAATTGGGCCAAATATTAAAACAAAAATGGGCCAGTCTATTGCCTACCGCTGCATCATTAAATTAACCTCTATAGTGGTAACCCAATTGTAGCTCTCTTTTATTTTTACCCACTAAGGTCTTGTTTTTCCCTCAAAATTACCCTGAATAAACCCTACTACTATAATTATAAGGTTCCAAAGGCCATTCTTTATGAGGGAAATTTTGAGGCACAATCAGTAAGAAATCGACATGGGAAGACTCTTAGAATGTGTAGGACAACATTCTCCTCTCAATAGCAGCATGATTCATCTAGGAGGTAGGTTATGGATAGCTTGTAGTAGACATGGGTTGATGAATGCAAATTTATGGTATGACGAGAGATTTTATGTCTTAACCCCATAGTGTTTCAATAAATGAAAATGATAAAAAAAACTGATCAAGCTTTAAAATTATAGTAACTTGTAGTTATACTCAACTAATGCAATATTCTTAGAATGAATTTAGTCGTACCTTATGAGAATTATAAGTGTGTGAGTGAAGACAATTATTGTATAAGTATAGTATGAGGTATGTAAGATAAAAAGGGAAAAGAAGGAGAAACTTAGGGTTGAATTAGGTTGTTCATAGTAATCCAGATAAACCCTAACTTGCATTAAGAAGTGCTAATAAGGCGTAAGTGCAAATTAAAAAAATATGTTGATACAGCTACTTATAGCAAGGTACATAGGGAGTAAGTATCCTAAAATTGGTTGATAGAGTTCCAAGTATTGGAGTAAAAGGATCAAGTGTCAGTATTGTGGGTGGAAAACATTAGTAAGCTGTACGAGAAGGGCTTAAAGGTTTGAGTAAGCTTTAGACATAGGGGTCTAGCATTGCCATGCAAAATAGAATACATGTGAACTAGATAAAGTTTTATGAACATTAATATAAAGATGTATACAAACATTTATTTATATATATATAAATCGCTAGTCAACCAATTAAAGGGTAGAAATGTTAAGAGAAAATGATACCCTGGGGATCAGTACATATGAGGAAGTGGGACTTTTTGCCTCTATGCTTATGCATAAATGAACATATGAAATTACTTTCAAACATTGCTTGTGATTGTGACTGTATTTGCATATTCATACATGTGATAATGATAGTTCTTGGTGATATTGATGATACTGAGATGATGGTGATGATGAAGATATTAAGCCCGTGATGCTCATGATGATAATGATATTGATGTTGATATTGATGATGATGATTTGATGATATATATATATGATGTTGAGACCATGATGTCCATTATGTTGATTGTATTTATATTATTAATATTGAGGATGATGAGTTGAAAAGGGGAAGAGAAGTTATGAATATTTTCATACATATATTCATCATATTGATGTGTTATGGATTCATAGATCATTCGATACTTAAAATAATTAAAATATGCAAGTTGCTTAGGTTGTTTTGTGATATATGATGTGTTTTATTTAATGTTTTACAGGAAATTAGGTTTTGGAACTATTCTTGAAAAATAAGTCAAAGTTGAAGTTTTGGACCACTAAAGTGGTCATCTAAAACCCGTATATGCCACCTACAGTCCGTAGGTGCCAGTGTAGGTTTCAGAAAAGTAAAGTACGGAGAGTTCAAAAGTCCTTGGGAGGCCACAGAACCAACGTGGGACTAATGACCCCTATTTTCCTCATTTATTAAGGTATGTTTTCTTATATTCTATCAATACCCTTTTGATGTTTTTTAGTTAGTTTACACAGTATTGATACTTACAAACATATATTTGATTTTGAGATCTAATTTTGATCTTGGGATTATTCTATTCTTAATTTTGGTTGGTAATTCAATTAATGACTTTGGGTTTTATTCGTTGATCATTGTAATATTTGTTAATGCTTTCAATTATGAATTTGTTGATCATTTTACAATAATTAGTGGCTTATGCCCTTAGCTAAGGTTGTGGGAACCTTGGTAGATTGATGAAGTAGGAGAAGTGAAAAGTTGTCCTAAACCAATATTATTGCATGTATTATGGTTATATTCAGTTTAATAGATTTATTAGTGATTGCAAATGTTAAAATTTTGCCTAGTATATCACTACTGACTTCACAAAAGGAGTAGGGATTATGAAAAGATAATCACGATAGTAATTTAAAGATTAATTATTGATCTAGAAAAATCATCACCATCTACTTAAGACGGTTATCTATCATCTTATAACTTCAGACTCAAAGGTAATAGTTAACTAGGATCTAGGATAAGGGATAGTAATGTGATAAGCTAAGACTCAAAAGGTAAAGAGTGAAATCTGTCAATGAGTCCACAAGACAGTTGATGGTACATAACTTGTCAGATTCTTCATGTAAATTTTTGGGTTGGTTCACTAAAGCATGATAAAGCTACTGAGTTGAGAAGCCAGGGGTAACACATTCCTAGTGTTTAATTCCAACTGGTTACAACCAAAGTTGAGTTTTGTTACTTGTCTGATATTACTACTACAAACCCCTCATTTACTTTCTGCATTACCCATTGATTCCAATAAATGAGAGATATAAGTCCACGTATTCCCTTGGGATTCAACCCCAACCTTGTTGGGCTACTATATTTTTCTTTGACCACTTTAGTATCAATCTGAGGTGCAGCTTTGGGAGACTTCAAAATTTTAGCATCATTGCTGGGAAATATAGTGTTGAGTTGTTGATCAAAGTTGCTAATGTTTTTGTGGTTTGTTTTTTATTTTTTGTTGGGTGTATGTCATTGTATGCCTAGCACTAGGAGTCAAGGAATTTCCTTACTCCCACTGAATCCTAACCCATATTAAATCTTATATCCTAATCATATGATGACAGAACAAGTATGTGTAGGCCATCTTAAAGGGGTTTGGGATTATCCTAATGTTGTGCTTCCACCTCCTTTGGTAGGAGTTTAAGACATTGTTGATTAACAAATGGAGTATATATAGCTAATAACCAAAGAAGGGATATTGAAGTTTAAAGTGTAGATCTGGAGGTAGTATTATCTACGTAGAGACCAACAGTTGATCGTCGAGCAGCACATGATAGTAATCGAGATATAGTTTGAGGTAGTCATATTTAAGTGATCCAGCATACCAATACTTACATCCATATAATGATGAGAAGGATATGGGATATGTTGATCTGATAGAAATAAGAGCTATCATTTCTCCCTCTTTACCACCAGGTGTTAAGTATGACATAACCAATGACATGATCTAGCTCTTAAATCTGAAAGTTGTGTTTGTGGGTTTAGCTACAAATAACACAAATATGTATCTCGATAATTTTATTGGGATCTTGACTTCTTACACTATACCTGGGGTAGATCAGGAGGCACTTATATTAAAGTAGTTCCCTTTTTCATTGACTGGAGAAGATTGTTTGTGGATGGGGGAACTTCCTCAAGGATCGATTACCACTTGCATGAGTTGTGCAAGCAATTCCTAGAATATTTCTTCCTTTCATCCAGAATGTTGAAATTAAAAGATAAGACATATAACTTTAGGAATCTACATTTTGAGTCGATGTACGAGGCATGGTTCCAGTTTAAGTAAAAGTTGAGCATGGTCCCCAAACATCGCCTTTCAGGGACAAACTTGCTTATGATATTTTATTAATCCCTCAACATCATTTCAAGAGCCATGGAAGATACAATCATAGGAGGAGCTTTCATTCATTTATACTGGGAAGTAGCATCTGATATTACAGACTAGATCTCTCTTACCAACTGAGGGTGGATTACTTGAGGGGTGGAGAAAGGTATTAGTACTTATGCCATTGTGGCTTCTGATGACCATAGAGTGGGTAATGATTCAGGGGAACAAGATATTGCACAACTTAAAATTGATAATGGGTTATAGATAAAGCAATTTGCAGTAGTGAATTTTGAGAAAGTAAACATAATAGGTTTATAGGATATAGCCTCTAGATTATATTAATCTAACTTGGAGAAGGAGGCTAAGTATCTTGATCATGAATTGGCAGGTCTTCAAGACAAGGGAAAATGATACCAAGGTCAGAACTATTATGGATATAGATATAGAGATCACAATAGGTAGTGTAATTGTGACTTTAGAAGAAAGAATGACTACAAAGAGAAGGGAAACAGGTATATTCTGCCAGGCAGCCGTGATACTGAATTGAATATTTAGGTGATGTATTCCAAACTGGTGAAGGGTCAAGAATATTAGGAACATTCTTCAGGGAGATTAAGGATGATATTTTTATTCTGACATAGAAGGTTGAGTCTCATGCGACTGCGATCAAGTAGTTAGAGCAGCAGTTTGGGCGGATGTCTGCAACTTTGAATTAGAGGCAGTCGAGTATCCTTTTGAGTAACACAATTCATAATCCAAAGAATGATGGTAAATTTCTGGATATAACCATTCAAATTTTTAAGTCTATGTTGATCTTCAGTTGCCTACTGTGGATATATCAAAGAATAATAGTAATGTGGTTGATGAAACTCCTGGCATGAAGTCAGGAAAGACTACAGGAGTTGATGATAAGGGTAAGGGCAAGGAAAATGAACCTATAGTTAAGAAAATCCCACAATTGCCTCTACTTTTTCCTCAAATACTTAAACAAAAGAAGGAAGAAGGAAAGTTTAAGAAATTCATTGATATACTGAAAGAGTTAAGATTGAACATCCCTTTTCTTGAGGCTTTGGAGAATATACCTGGGTATGCTAGGTTTATGAAAAAAATTGGTGATAAATAAGAGAGTGGCTAGTTTTGAGGATGTAGGAGGATTTCAACATTACAGTTCAATCACTTCTAAGTATCTATCCTAGAAGAAAGATGATCCCATAGCATTCATAATCCCATGTACCATAGGGATATCCAAATTTTCTAGAGTGTTATATGACTTAGGAGCCAACATTAATTTTATGTCATTGAAAGTATTCAAGAAATTAGGCTTAAGCCCTCTAAACTGACTAGTATGCAATTATTGATGGCAGACCACACAGTAACGAAGCTCATGAGGATATCTCTGACATGTTGGTGAAATTTTATAACTTTATTTTTTTGGATGACTTTGTCATTTTTTATTGTGAGGTTTAATTTGAGATGCCCATCATATTGGGAAGACCATTCATGTCCACGGGTAGAGCAATGATTGGTATGGAAAAAGGAGAGCTCAAGTTCAGAGTTAATAATAAAAAAGTCACATTCAATATCTGAAGAACTATGAAGCAAAAAATTGACATGAGGGTGGTGTTGGTTATCTATTATGTTGATGATCCTGGAGGTTACTCCTTTGGATACCTTGATAAATCTTGAGTAATCAAGGTACCCGAGTCATGCGGCGATGTTAAATCAAGTGCATCATGGGAGGCAACCCATGGACTTGTAAGCGCATCATGGGAGGCAACCCATGGAATTGTAAGCACATCATGGGAGGTAACCCATGGAATTTTAGGTGAAGTCTGAGTAATCAACTTAGCCACATCATGCCGTAATGTTAAATCCAACACTGGGTAGGAGGCAACCAACTATATTAGTGTTCACGATTATCCTCTTAGGTTTAATAGCATGAGACCTGTGTACCAGAGATTCCATATTTTAATATGAGAGAAGAGGTAATAGAAGTGGCCCAAATTATTATGATAAAGGATCCAACAAACCCATTCCTTGAACAAAGGTCTTGTATTCTTTCGATAGTGATTTTGGCCAAATCTGAGGGCCCATCAATTCCTATGGGGCCTATTGAGAAACAGGGAGTAGATACTGGTGTTTGTAAAGATTTTAATATGGGGGAGTATAGAGATGACCCTGATATGAGTACTCAGGATAAAGGTAACCTAGCCACATCTACTTCAGTCCTAGCTTCCACTTCAAATCCAATTGGGACATCTGCATTTCCCCTTCACCCCATTGCAACAACAACTATTATAGGTTTGATATTTGTATCACATGATTTTTTATAGAACTTGGTAGATAGTTAGTAGGCTATATAGGTCTATAGTGGGCTATCGCCACTTGAATAGAGAATGTTGTGGTCGAGGTGGCATTATTGTATGGGCAGATTTGGCCTTGGGTCCAAACGACACTTGAGGTGGTAGAGACTAAATTATAGGTTGTACACAGGGATGAGATGTCAGAGTTTTGAGCTAAGGTGCATGTTCGTATGGATGTTTTTTAGGGATGAGTGTCAGCCTAATTAAGTGATATTATGTCACCTGATCTGGGTGATATTAGAGAGAAAGTGGCCACATTATGGGCAGAGATACACTCTCTTACTAAGAGAAACATTCTAGCGTTTCCCCTAATTATACCTTTAACTATACAACCGGCACCTCTATATGGACCTAGATGCTTTGACTTATTTATGGAGGATGAGAAAAAGGTCCCTATAATTTGGACAAGAGAGGTAGAGTGGTAAAGTTACAGGATCCTGATGTACTATATGATCAGTCACTAAGATGTACCACACATAATTCAAGGCATATTGAGTTTTCTTCTAGGCAGAGGCATGCTAAGATAGTTATGGGTGCATGCTCTAGTAGTGCACAACCACCACCATTGCCTCCATCAGTCGATAAATACCTACACAGTGACAATTATTATACGGATACCTAGTGCATCCCAGGTATGTCCTTATTACCTTTATTTACACTATTTTCACACACTGGGGATGGTGCTTAGTCTTTTAGTTAGGGGTGGAGTGTACCATAGATGCTACGAGTTTTACTATCGTGCATTTTTTCCTGTCGGCCATGGTATGATTGTAAATTCAGCAGGTCTAGGTTAATTTTGTGTCATATCATGTTTTTTTTGGTATTGTTTTGTGTTTTTTGAGTAATTAGGAGATTTTTGAGTATCTAGGTAGGTTAACATCTTTTTTGTTGATTTTTGAGTATATAGGTAGGTTGACTTTGTTTTCTTTGTGTGTGGAATCCAAAACTTTCCCAATTATTCTTGCCTAGGTTTTATGATAGTAGGTTAGGAAAGTGAAGCATCCCAAGTTTGGACCCTTAGAAAATTTATAGGAATCTCATTCTTTGGACCCATTACAACTCATGGTACGATCTTTAAGATGGGGAACGAATGGTGAAGACGTGTCGTAAGCTAACTGGTGTTAGTTGGTGGGATAGTATTGGACACTAGAATAGATACAACTTGAGGGTATGAGTCGTAAGGCATCGGTACGAGTCTTATAAGTGACTCATAAGGTGGTCAGTGTTTGATCCTCCTAGTGTTACATTCTACTAGGGATATGGATCATGGGAATGGATCATTTGTTAAGTTTACAACTTGGTTGAATGAGTCGTATACTGGACTATGTCTAATCCATGGTTGAGTATTGGTTATGATTGGGTTGGTATCAACCATAAGATAGGTTACGACTCGTAAGAAGGTCAGTTGTAACCATGTGTCAAGTTTTTATGGGATTTATGTAGGGGTATTCTTGATATTTCTCTACTTATCCTAATAAGGACCCATGACTTCTAATACACTTAGGAGGTTTTTACCCTATTATTTTATTCTTAAACACTTAAAATCTCTTCCAAAACATATCATAATTCTCTCAAGAGCTTTAAGGGCAAAGAGTTAGGGTTTTAACTAAGGGATTACTTTGGGGCTTGTCTTGGTGAATTCATTCCATCAATATTTATTGTTTAAGGAATGATTCTCTTCCATACTTGTAATTTCAATTAAAGGAATGGTTATATGGTTGATTTCATGGTTTTTTCTCTTTCATGGTTTTGGTTTTCAATCATTAATTTTGAGGTTTTGATGTTGAAGGCATGGTTATGATTTCTAATGATTTTAATTATGCTTTCTCGGCATTAATGGTGGTTTTGGATAATGTAATTGTATGCTAATGGTTTAATGGTAATGAAATTTGGTTTTGGTTGTACTATGCCCCCAAGGTGTTTGATAAAATGCTTATAAAGATATATTTATTGCAGTGACTTATGTTAATGGAACTCTTGCTTGTTTTCAACTTATATATGAAACCTTAAATGTTTTTCAATGGTTTACAAAGGTTAATGGCTAATTGGTAATGCTTATGGAGAATATTTTAGTCTTTAAAGAGGTTAATATGGTAAATAGAAAGGACACCGAGAGTCCCCTTAATCTAAATGATTTGTCTATGGATAATGCTTGCAAGTATGGTGGTATAAAAACACCACTGGTTTATCAAATAGGCTTGGTTAATAAATTGATAATTGGATTATTTGGACTTGGTTTTAATTAGGCATTAATAACGGGAAGTGTAAGCTAAGTTGTGGAAGGTGGTGATCCCGGGAAGGGGGGAGGGCGGTCAAAACTGGAAACTCATATTTATCGATATGAAGAGTCTTCAATGTCCACGTGTAAGTGTCATGTTTATATTAGAGGGATGTGCTAGTCATCCCAGGGTTATTCCTTGGTCGTGCGGCTACATGCACCGGGACCTTTTCAGCAAGGGGTGCTGAACCATATGGCCCGTGGGTGATAGGTCGTCTAAGTTACCCGACCCGAGTTAAGATTTGTAAAATGGAATGCTAAACTCGGTCCCTTATCCCAGCACTTATATACATGTATGGTTTTTTGCATTAGATGGTTTTCAATTGGTTTTAATAAATGGCATTACATTATCCATATCCCGAGATTCATGCTAGTGTTCACCCACTAACCCATCTATTGGAAGATGTATACCTACACTATGCAAGAAATGGTTGTTCGACTCCTCTTTCATTGTACTTGATTTGGGGACAGCTTATTGGATTTAAGTGGTGAGCTTCCATCCTTTCGGAAGGCATCATGTCTTGTTCGACATTTGTAGACTTTTTATTTTCTTTTCGGATACTGGTTTGGATATGGTTGGGGCATGTCCCAACCGGATATTTATATTCTTTTGAATAGAGGCTTTATGGTACTTCTGGGGATTGGAATGGACAGGATCGGTATTGATGTCAGCCTTGGCATTAGAATACACAGGGAGGCTGGAATCATCGAACATAATTTCTCATTGTTCCATCATATTACATTTTGGGTCTGACTTTCATATAATCTCTCACTGTTCCATCATAATCTTTAAGAAACTCAAGAAAATGATGTTATCTTATACTAAGATCTCACAGGGTAAATAAATAATGAAGGCTATGATGATCCAACAAAATCTCACAAAGGAATCCATACAAGTAATGCCTCAAAAACTTCAAAGAAAATACAACTGCACATAATTTCAAATCATGAGTAGGGTAATATCTCTCATGGGGATTCAACTAATGAGAAGCATAGACAATCACCTTACCCTCCTATATCAACACATAACCTAACCCAACACCAAAAGTATCACAAAAGACGGTAAAACCCAAACCCTTTTTGGGTAAAGTAATGATAGAAGTTGATATCAACAAATACTTGAGATATTGAAAGCTCGCCTCACAAGAATTATACCACTAAAAAAAATATTTTTTTGAGTCAACTTGTTCAACATAGCAATAATAGATGAAAACCCCTCAATCATATGTTGATGGTAACCTACTAAATCAATAAAACTATGAATCTTGGTAGGAGAAGCATGCCCATGCCAATCATGAACCATAACAATCTTGGATGGATTAACCATAAACCATCCATTGTTACCACATGACACAAGAAAGAAACAAACTACAACCAAAACTTATACATGGAGAACTTAACATACAACTTCTCATCTTTAAATCTCTAAAACACAATCTACAAATAATCCTCATGATCAGCATCACTCTTGGAATAAACAAAGATATCACCTGTAGATACAATGACAAAAGAGTTGAGATATGATTGAAATACCCAATTCATAAATTCTGTAAGTGTGATTGGGGCATTGTTCACTCTAAGGACATAACCAAGAATTTATAACAATCATATCGAGTTACAAAAGTTGTCTTTGAAATATCAAAATCTCTAATCCTCAATCGATGATACACGAATCTCAAATCAATTAATGTAAACATCAAAGAACACTAAAGATGATAAAACAAATCATCATTATAGGAAAAAGGATACTTATTCTTAACCATCACCTTGTTTAAATGTCGATAATTAATATGTATATGCATAGACCCATCCATTTTCTTCACTAACCACTACTGCAAATTAGATGTACGACGATGGTTTTATTATCGTCTTCATAGAGGCAAAACCCATTCCCGTAGATCTATGGTGATGGTTACCCCATCCACTACAATTGAGAATGTTATAATAGCTCTAATGTGACAGTTGTTTGAACCATCACCATACATACACTTATCGCATTTTTAGTACAAAAATATTGTTATGGTTTCTGGTCTTTGGGCATGGTTACCGCCCATCCTTATAAACCTTTATACAATGGTTATAAAATGTTATTGCAATATTTGTTTATTTATATTGGTGACAAGTATTGCAATGATTTATGGTATGTGGAGGTAGTTACAAATCGTCCCTGTAATTATTTAATACGAAGATTATATAATGCTATTAGGACATTTTCTTCTTTACCTTAGTGAAAAGTTATATCTATTATAATACTTATTTATCTCTACAGCGACCGGATCGACCGTTACACCATAGCTATGGCGGCGATTCTTCAAATGATGATGCAATAATTATTTTAGGCTATTGCAACACTCATTTATAGACTAATGCAATGGTTATTTATAGGTTATTGTAATAGTTGTTCATAACCAATTGTAACAGTTACTAATAGTCTATTGGGATAGTTATTTTGTAGTCTATTGCAATAGTTATTATTATACTATCTAACAATACTATAATTGAAATGATTTTATAAAGCATAACACAAAATGTACATATAAATAGATCAAGAATATGTACTATTAATTCTCAAAATCACAACAAAGAATCCACATATTTTTTAATCATTCAAAAAAGCAAAACATATATACACAAGTCTTGGATTTTCAAAAATAAAAGATGTTTGAAACTTGGTCAAATTTTCCAATGGTGCAACATGAACAAAGTCAATGTGATTGATCCCTTAGGTCAGGTCTAGTTCATAGATTTTGTTACCATATTCTATGTCAATACCTATAATAATAATAAAAATAAAGAAGATGTTAATAGAGTAACATTTTGCAAATACCAAGACACAAAGAGGCTTCTCGTAATTCCATGCAATAAAATAAGGAATACAAAACCAATAAGGGACAATGACATAGTGCCCAAAATAGGGTAAGATCATGAACAAAAACATATAAGACAACTAAGGAGCAAAAAAATACCCCAACAAATCTTGTGTCAACAAAAACAATAGCACCAGTACCAAGGGATGTTGGGCCTTAAGTCTACACAAACTGTACAAGCAACTTGTTAATATATGAAAAATGAAAATTTGCATATGTCCTCATATGATCCATATGTCCTTATTTCTAAGACAAATAAGATAGAAACTGCAGCTTAAGGTTTACTACAGAAGTATAGATGCAATTGGTCCAGCTATATAAGAACAACAATGTTATATATCTATATTGCAATTGCCTTGACCAAAGAATTACTTCTCTAGAAGAAATAGATTACATCTGTTGTTCAAGTTTATAGATTTCAGAAGGTTACACATTTGCAATATATTAAACAATTGAATATTAGAAAGTAGAAACTCAAATTTGTATAACTTAATCATTGATCACTTGCACATTACTTAGCATAAACTGGGTAGTCATTACTAAAACAACTTCCTAAAATCCCCATGAATAAACACTCTTTCTGTGTGGCTTTGCAAATTTCAGTAAATAACACTTAGCAAACATAAAACTCAAAAAGCTTTAAATATGCTCCATATAGTAGATTTTGAGATGTCAAATAACGATATAGTTTTAAGAAGATGAAGAAAGTAACATGAATAAACAAAATTAGACTGTTCTATCTGCTCATAAAATAAGTCTAAGATAAAAGTAAAAGCCATAAGATCAATAATTTTCAAACACGTGTTAAAATATGTATTGAAACATCATTATTCCCTACAGTAGACACCACATTTTTAAAGAAAAAAACTAAAACTTAAAGTAGTTTTAGTTAAAAATACATTTCTGACGGTTGACTTGCTTCAAAATATTAAAAGATAAACTAAGCAGCAGACAAAGAATAGTAGTTCAGTGTATACATGTAAAAGGTTCAGTGTCGATTGTTATGTTCCAACCTGAAGTAATAGTATGTATCTAATCCCAAAATCAAAATAGGAAAAAGAATATCATACAATTATGAATTAGCATTTTGTAAAGTATGAAATATGTTTCTATTATGGAAATATGCATCTTTCAGCATTTTGATCAGCATGAATAGGCTATTAATGACTGTATTTTCATCAATATTATCTATTTCATCAATGTCTAAATTTACCAACTAATTGGCAATAGCAATTTTATTTGGACAAGTAAAGTTTGAGGATTATTTCTAAGCTAGATAAGATAGAAGCGACATCTTAAGGACTACTTCAGAAGTATAGTTGTAATTGGTCCATCTATATAAGAACAACAATCATATATATCTACATTGCAATAAACTTGATGAAAATATTAGTTTGCTACAAGAAAGGATTACATATGTTCAAGTTTATACATTTCAGAAGGTTTCACATTTGCAATATATTAAACAATTGAACATTAGAAAAGAGTAACCCAAATTAGTATAATGTGAGCTCTGACACTTGAGTTAGCAGTTATAACTACAATAATTTCTTGAAAGACCCATCATTAGAAAATGGAAAAAAGCATAAACCCGTCCAAGAGGTCACTAGCATTTGCACCCTTTCCATGTGACTTTGCAAATTTCAGTATATTATATTTATAAGCACACAACTCAAAAAGTTGCAAATAAGCTCCATGTAGAAAATTTGGAGACGTCAAGTTAAATGAACCAAACATCACCATATTACAAAATAACAATATAGTTTTAACCAATTGCAAAAAGCAACTTGAATAAACAAAAAAGAAGATTGTGTTATCTGCTCATAAACAACTCTTGAATGAGAGTAAAAGCCATTAGATCCATAATTTTCAAACATATATGTTGAAATCAAACTTGAATATATACTAAAACATCCTCTTTTCTCACTAATTGTCATCCACACCTATAAAAAAACTAAAGCTAACTAGCATTGATTATCAAGAAGATACCCTTCTTGAGACAGAGACAACTACATAGATATTGCAGTTGAGAAATATGTCTCTAATAGTTTACTTACTTTAAGAAATTAGAAGATAACTAAGAAGAAAATAGAGAGCTCAAACACATACAAAGTTAAGTTTAAATTGGGTATAAATGAAAACTTTCATATGAGGACATTGATTGAACCAAAAACTAGAGTTAAAAAAAATTACATATAGCACGGGTTTACGAACCTTGACTGTTTCCCCCTATAGTTGCTAGTGTAAAGGTAGTTTATCTTGGTGAAGGAATGAACAAGGCCTCTAGTATCTTAGGATCAATTACTCCTGCATTCTAAAGTTTAGAAAAAACTTCTTGTCGAATGGTTCACTTTTGTTCCTCAATTTTTTGCATCCTTTCTAGCATTTGTTGCACGACATAATTGGTGGCTTTTAAAGTTAGTTCAGGAGTGCCATTTATTCTTTTCAAAGAATTCTTTGTAACCCCTCCTCCATATAGCCTTAGATATTCCAGATGTTCAACACCCATGACTGCTGAAAATACATCAACAGGCTAATCATTTGCACCCAGTTGCATTTCAATTTCCTCAAGTTTAGCCTAATAAATCATATTCAAAAGTACATTCAAATAATTATAAATTAGGAATTGACCATTGATATCAATATAAACTTAAAATAGATAAGTTTCATACAAAAAGTTGTAGTGATTTTCAAAAAGTGTTTGATTAATTTTTTTAATGAGATAGATATTTGAACAAAAAAATTAAATAGAAAGTGATAGTGATTGAATAAAATGAAAGAAAGGAACGGATTGTTTATTGTACTGTCTACTCTTTGTGGGTAGGAAAAAAGACCTTTTCTATAGCAAAAATGCCCAAGAAAAATTAGCTTATTTTTCTAGAGAAGAGAAGTATGATCTACTGCATTAGCATAAGAGAACTGTGTAGCTTCTATAGTGTAATAAAATTTTTAAGGAGGACGACATTTTTATTGGGCGAACAACGTAAATAGAGATGGGTTTGGAAGAGGAAGTTGTTCAATTGAGGGTTGGCTAGGAGGTGATCACTGGAAAATGATGAAAGACAAGTTGCTTGTTATGAGAAGTGGCCAAGGATCAATGGGCTAAACAAATATGATGGGATAGCTATAAATTGGAGCCATACGAACAATAGTCGTACTACTATTATCATGATCAATAATATTCCATATCACTACAAGTAATTTTACTAAACTTTGTTTGTATATTTCTTTGCCTTTTTAATTATTCATATTGTTTTTTCCTTATTTGAAAGTTGATTAAATAAATTATTTAATAATTATCTGACTCTCTAGTTACAAATCATTATTTCAGTCATTTATTAATCGGCTAACTCTTTAGAATTTGATGGCACAACAGTAATCCCCTTGTCATTCTACTTGTTATGAAATAGTTACCTATGATATCTACCTTTTACAGCACATAAAAAGAAACAAACATCCAGCTTATCAATCAAAAAAACTAATTTTTAGATTAAAGAAATAAAAAGGGTAGAACTACCAAGAATTATTAACAAACTATATGGCATATATTGAACCTTATACACCACCACCAACAACATAACAGAGGGTCTGATGCAGGAGATCGATACTAATATACTATGGTAGTGTTCCCCTGGACATATGAATAAACTTTCATTTGATGTATGCCAATAGATATATACAGTGGTTGGATATTTAAGGGACATATTTGAGATGTGTGTACTCTCCAAATAACCTCATTTTCCTTAATACATCTAATAGCACCACAAAAAACATACAACATGAGGAGATAAAATTATAAAGAAATAGAAAAACTTGATAAGTAATTTTTAGGTCTATAAGCAATTGCACAAATGTTGTGTTCTCTGTGCTAACTTTAAAGAACAATAGACTGGTTGCAAATGTTCTATTAATAGTCTATAGTAGCAGAACTATTGTTTCAATTAGCCAAGCTATAGAAGCTACAAATAAAACTCTTTATTGTTAAGTTGAGGTTACCAGTAAAACCACTCTCATGATGCACAAACCACATAAAACACTATAATAAGAAAACAAAAAGTACATGATATAGAAGTTCTCATATTTGCATTACTTAAATTGAGCAGACAAACCAAAAAATTATTACTTGTATGACTTATAAGAAAAAAGGATGTAACTTTGCATCATAACATTTAAATGTTATACTGACATACACAACTCATATATAATCAACTTTACATTATATAGCATGTGTAATTATGTATGTACCCTCAACATACTAATCAATTGAGCCTCTATCCCAAACTAGTTAGAACTAACTAATATGAAACCTTTCTATCCATTCTATTTTATTATTCTACAAACTGCGTTCATTTAAGAAATGTGCCAAACACAATTGAGAATTGAAAATAATGTAATAAAGTTGTAAGACATACACTAAGTAGAGGAGAAGAAGCAGCGATAATAGCTTAGAACTCAACTAAAAATATTTCAAATATTGACAACTCAAACCTGGGTATAATTCAATAAATTATTTTTAGTATCCATGATCCTCCAATAAAATATATCCATTCATAAAGGAATCATATTCCTCGCTAATGTGCGTAGAAAGCTGCTTAACTCAATTACAACTTCATCAGTAGGACCAACAGGTTGATTTTTCCAATTTAGTATGATCAATTTTTTCTCTTGCAGGCCATGTACCTTCTGCATTTGTGTTTGGCCTCAAGCTTTTCTAGTGTGAGTCCCTTCATCTAAAATAAAATAGAAAAAACCAGAGCTCATGAATGAATTCAATAAGTTTCTAAGCTATATGTTACCTTGTTCTTTAGAATTTTTAGCTATTATAGGAGTGGCTGAATTAGCCATTTGGACATAATTCTCTAAATCTTTCTCATCCTTTGCATGTTTCTCTATTACAACAAAATACTCCACTATAGATTGTTCAAATTCATGAGATGGTCGTGCTACTTGTGAGTAATATCCCACATTTTTGGGCTAGTCTTTGAACCGTTGTTCCTACGTGTATAAGATAAGATCTAAATGATTCCCATGTAAATATGAGTTTCATGATCTTTATCCTCATGTTTTATTTGATTTTGAGGTGAAAATTCTCATAGGAATCACTTAGAACAAAGTTGAGCTTAGAGCCTTCGATTCGTCCAAAGTTTGGTAGAGGATTCTACAAGGGTCTACTTTAAACGTGTATAACTTTCTATATATGTATAATTTTTCATCTTAATACCCATCAAATTTTAGATAATTGAATTAGCTTTCCAACGATACCAATTTTGGAAAAATCCAATATCCGAACAAAAAGTTATAAAAATTTTCGTGTGAGGCAGTAAGCCGATGCGATAGCGATGCGACGCATTGGCCTACGCATTGCGGAAATATTTTACATGCTATTTCAGTTTTTAAAGGGTCTAGGGGCACTTTTGTCACTCCTCTCACCCAAATCCTCCCATAACACATAATTTCAGCCCCCAAAAGAAATATACACTCAATTATTCATCCTTTCTCTCAAAGAAAAAACCTACCCTCCTCAAGGACACCAAGAACTTCATCAATTTTTCTTAGAGAAAAGCAAGAACTCAAGTTTCCTAATTCAAGAATTCTTTCAAGATTGTGTTTCTCCTTCTAGATTAAAGCGTTAAGGTATCTGGGAGTTCATCCATAGGTCCTCTTTCACCCATGGAGCCCAAAACTTTTTTCTTTTAATTAAAGAATGAATCTTTCATTACTATGGTATTTTGTATGTTCAAGAAAGATTGAGTTTCATGTTTTCATGATATTTTTAATTCAATTCAGCCAATGTATGATTCCATGAAAGATTTTAAATTCCTCATGCTATGAATTTAAATTTTCCATACTTTATTCAAGTAAATTCCATGATATATCCTAAATTCAAGATGTTTAGCAATATCCCCATGTTTTAAATTCATGCCTTCCACATGTTTGATGAAATTCCCATATCATGTTAAGTAAATTTAAAGATGAATCCCCAAGTTATGAATTTTACCATGTAACTATATTATTCCCTCATGTTTAAGACATTCTTACATTCATGTTATGAACTTTACATGTTTTGATGAAACGTTCATATCCTATTTCAAGCGAATTACATGTGAATTTCCGAATTCATGATCTTAGTTATGTAATCATGCTATGCTCCCATATTTAAAATATCCCCATGTTTATGTTCATGATCATGACATGTTATCATGTGGTCCCATTCATATACAAATTCATGCCTCTCAAGTGTTTGACAAAAGGTCTAAATGAAAGCATTGTTAACAAGCTACTATTGTTATAATATTATGATCATGCCATGTTTTATTTTCAATTCTATCGAGTCCAAGGGGTTTTCAATACCCAAAATCTATTTGTTTACCTAGAATTACAATAGTTATAGAATAGTCTCAGTAATGTCATGATCAGTAGTATTCAATCAGTATGGAACTCAGTTTACTCAGTCAGTTATAGAACTCAGCGAACTCAGTTTAGTTCAGCTAGACATACTATCATTAATAGTTCAGTCAAGCCTAGTACAGTTTAGAAATTAATTCAGTGTCTATTTAGTTGGGAGTAGGAATCAGCACCGAAAGAACCCAGAGATGGGGGCATTTCTTCCAGCATAGGGTTTGACCCTTAGTAAAAATCCGTGAGTTACAGAACTACATAGCCAGCATAGGTTGAGATATCTTCCTACTAGACTAGGGTTGATACATCTCACATGAGTTTTCCTGCCAGCGAGGGTGGACGAAAATGCTTCCTGTTGGAGAGGGTTAACTCATAGCCTGTCTTTACCCGTGGCACGGTATTAATACCCTTCAAACTGGGGTTATAGGTTTGACCCCAATCCATTTGGAGATGGGTATGTCGATTAGATAACTACCTCCCATAGTTTCAGTTTCAGTTTCAGTCTTAGTATATAACTCAGTTCAGTTCTACAGTTTCAAGACTGTCTGACATAGTCACCCAGCTCAGTATAGAACTCAGTTCTATTCTACAAAATTAGTTCTATCAGAAATAGTCACTCAATCATCAGTAATCGCAGCTATTAGTTACTCAGTTATCAGAACTCAATATTCCATTCTAGTTACAGTCTCAGTTACAGTCATAGTTACAATTTCAGTTGCAATCTTAGTTACCATCTTAGTTAAAGTCTTAATCACAGTATCAATCCAATAATCAGATTAGTAAATCAGTTTAGTTTTAGGTTTGCTTGACCATAGCATATAGTTATTAGTCTTTTAGTACCTCAGTTTACAGAATAACTAAGAATCATGTTATACGGTTGGTCTTGCATTCACTGATAATATAGTTTTCATAAATTCTTGCTCAGTTATCTTATGTTACTCAGTCAGTCCCTTCCTCATATGCATAATACTATATAGTTTATGTCCAGTTATTAAGACTAAGTACATTTCAGTCTTACATGCCTAGTATTCAGCTATCAGTCATTCAGCTAATAAGATAAGTTAGTATGTTTATGTATTCGTGCCCAATGTGATTGTATATTCAGATCCTTGATTTATATAGTCTCCATCACGTAGTTTCAGAACCAGTATTCAAACAGTATCCATGTTTTATCAAATCCTAGCTTCAGTTATACTTATATCATTAAAGTAAAGTTTTACAGAAACTAAGTGTAGAGATTCACTATTTTATCAGAGAATGTTTATCAGTCATACTTTAAGATACTTCAGTTTTCAATTTATTCCATCCTATTGGTGAGTCTACTTACACTTAGCATGCATGTTTTATGATTATGTATGAAATCAGTTTTATTTATTGCATTCACGCCTACATACTTAGTACATTCCAGAAGTACTGATCTATATATACGTCTATGTGGATACATTATTTCATAATGTAGGTACCAGTTGTAGCCTGCACATTATGATTAGACAGTTGCAGATTCTAGCCAGAAGGTGATGAGTTCTCCTACTTTGAGAACTCCAAACAATTTTAGTTCATGTACAGTTTATTTTTTTTATGTCTATTGATTAGTGGTATTTAGAGGCATATCCCAGCTATCTATAGTTAGTATAGTAGAGGGGTCATAGATGTCAGTCAGAGTCAGACATATAATTTCAGTTTCATCCTTTAAATTTATCAGGTTGTAAAGCTTTATCAGTATTGTATCCATTTTAGTTTATCAGTATGATTATATTTCCGCATAGTGGAATAACTATTTATTATGTAATAATTTAGTTGGTTAAAAGTATACCAGTTTATGGGTTAGCTTGGGATCACTTGTGGTTCCAAGCACCGTGTGATGACTAGGGGTAGTCTCGGGTCGTTACAAACTTAGTATCAGAGCACAATGTTTAAGTATCCTAGGGTGTCTATGAATTCGTGTCTAGTAGTTTCTTGCAAAATGGTACGGAGATGTCTGTATTTTCTTTGAGAGGCTACAAGGAATTTAGGAATTTTTTCCCTTCTTTCAAGTCTCAGATCGTGCAGTAGAAGTATTATCTAAGAAATTTATATAGATCCTCATCTTGCTCTATTATGGGATAGCATGTTGTCTAAGAAAGTATCCCATCAGTGCCCTTATGTTCTAAAGTTTAAAATATTTCACTCATGTTGATGAAAATCATGCATTAAGCTAAAGTCAGATGTGATTTCAGAAATGCTTCTCAGAATCCCTTTTTACAGTATGTTATTTAGAGTTAGAAAGATGAACCCAGATGTTTAGCAGTAGTAGATATGGGATAACATTATCCAGATTGAGCAGATTATATATTCATGGGGCTAGTTGTACGAAAGGTAAATCAATAGGCTTGAACAGTGTATGCAAGAATTTAAGTTTGTTGATTCAAGATTAAGTATGATAGTGTGTATGAGTTTATCATTCATGTTTATTATTATACCCCAGACTCTAGGGTAAATCTATAGCAGTTCAGTTTAGAGTTTAGTAAAGTGGTCACAGACTTAAGATGATGGCTTAAAGCTAAAGGGGAGATAATAGGACAAGTAACCATGTCAGGCACTCAGATTCTAGTAGTAGTGCCAATGTGTGTAGAAAAGAAGTAAGGCAGGACGATTCCCAACCTATTCTTATCTAAGTATAAAGTTTTTCAGTCTTCACGATATCTACTCATGCCTAACATATCATCTCCATTATCACATCTCATATTCATGCACTTTATAGAAAAACCATGTACGCTTTCAGTTTCTGGTATGAGGAGTTTCAGTTCACTCAGCAGTATAAATCATGTTCCATTAAATCATGATCTCCAAACTCAGGTCATGCAGCTCATGACTCATGTACTCATGCTTTATAGTATGTTCAGATCTAGATACTTATGCCACACTCTTAATGATCAGTGAAATTCAGTTTATGTCATGTATGTCCTCAGTTCAGACCTCTTTGACAAATTCATATCATTGATGCTTTATTCCTCAGGCCTCAGTTAAGTGTCAAAGTTATTCTTTCATGTTTCAGATCTTCATGTTCTAAGTTTTAGTGACCTCTCTTTATGTCATGATTAGTTTAAATTTATGTGTGTTTTCTTGGGCTAGTGCATGAAAATTTTAAGGATAGAGGTTATGAGAAAATAAGAAAGATTCTTTTGTGATGATTTGCTTACAAGTTCATGTGTGGTTATGAAGATAGGCTTGAATTTCATGTTGGTGTACAAGTGGAATGTATAATTGAGTATAAGCCTTTAGTATAATTCAGTCCATATAGCCAGTAATCCAGTCTAATGGTCATACATACAAGTTCCTATGGTTTTCCATCTTTCTTATTCATGAGGTAATTCACGACCATGAAAGTCATAAATTAATCTTAGTTCATACATCATGCATCAGTTTCAGATCCCAAATATTCAGTTATCATTCAGTCTGTATGTTTCCCGTATATTATCTCAGTCTTTCCTCAGTATTTTAGCCAAGTCAGTATCGTTCGGGGGATAAAGTATTCCAAGGGGGAGATGTATTGTAATATCCCAAGTATTCATATCCTAAACCTTTCATTTTTATTCACGAAATAGGATTGAGGTTGAAGTAATAATTACTTATCAATTGACTCTCTCGTTTCTATCCCAGCCTTACAATCATTCTTATGTCATTGCATGTATTCAATAAATCAGTTCAATACATGATATTCAGTTCATGTATCATATTTCAGAATCAGTTATCCAATTATATTCCAAGTCAGTCATGTTCAAAATATTATCTCAGTTGCCTTCGAATAGTACTCTCAGTCAAACCAGTCTCATTCGAGGACGAATGTTCCCAAAGGGGAGATAATGTAATACCACCGCATTTTTAGGCTAGTCTTTGAACCATCGTTCCTACATGTATAAGATAAGATCTAAATGATTCCCATAAAAATATGAGTTCATGATCTTTACCCTCATGTTTTATTTTATTTTGAGGTGAAAAATGTTTATAAGAATCACTTAGAACAAAGTTGAGCGTAGAGCCTTTGATTTGTCCAAAGTTTGTCATTAGATTCTACAAAAGTCTACTTTAAATATGTATATCTTTTTAAATATGATCTTAAGACCCAATAAATTGTAGATTATTGAATTAGATTTCCAACGAAACCAATTTCACCCAAACACGATACTCGAGCAAAAAGTTATGGCATTTTCCGCGTGAGGTAGTAAGAAGACATGATAGCAATGCGACGCGATGACCCGCGCATTACGGAACTATTTCACATGCTAATTAAGTTTTTAAAGGGTCTAGGGGCACTTGTGTCACTTCCCCTAACCCAAATCCTCCCATAACACTTAATTTTAGCCTCCAAAAGCAACATACACTCAATTATTAATCTTTTGTCTCAAAGAAAAACCCTAGTATCCTCAAGAACACCAAGAACTTCATCATTTTTTCTTCAACAAAAGCAAAATCTCAAGTTTCCTAATTCAAGAATGCTTTCAAGATTGTGTTTCTCCTTCAAGATTAAAGCTTTAAGGTATGTGGGAGTTAATCCATGGGTCCTCTTTCAGCTATGGAGCCCAAAACTCTTTTTTTTAATTAAAGAATGAATCTTCCATTACTATGGTATTTTGTATGTTCAGGAAAGATTGAATTTCATGTTTTTATGATATTTTTAATTCAATTCATCCCATCTATGATTCCATGAAATGTTTTAAATTCCTCATGCTATGAATTTGAATTTTCCATGCTTTATTCAAGTAAATTCCACGATAGATCCTAAATTCATGATGTTTAGCAATATCCCCATGTTTTAAATTCATGCCTTCCACATGTTTGATGAAATTTCCATATCATGTTAAGTAAATTTCAAAATGAATCCCAAAGTTATGAATTTTTCCATGTAACTCTATTATTCCCTCATGTTTAAGACATTCTTATGTTCATGTTATGAACTTTACATGTATTGATGAAACGCTCTTGTCCTATTTCAAGCGAATTACATGTGAATTCCCCGATTCATGATCTTAGTTATGTAATCATGATATCCTCCCATTTTAAGATATTTTCATATTCAAGTTCATGATCATGACATGCTATCATGTGGTCCCATTCATGTAAAATTTTATGCCTCTCAAGTGTTTGGCAAAAGATCTAAATGAAAGCATTGTTAACAAGCCACTATTGTTAAGCTATTATGATCATGCCATGTTTTACTATCAAAGCTATTGAGTCCTGGGGGTATTCAATACCCAAAATCTAGTTGTTTACCTAGAATTACAATAGTTATAGAATAATCTCAGTAATGTCATGATCAATAGAATTCAATTAGTATAGAACTCAGTATACTCAGTCAGTTACAGAACTCAGTGAACTCAGTTCAATTCAGCTAGACAGTATGATCAGTAATAGTTTAGTCAAACCTAGTACAGTTTAGAAATCAGTTCAGTGTCTATTCAGTTGAAAGTATGAATTAGCACCGAGCGAACCCAGGGATGGGGGCATTCCTGCCATCATAGGGTTTGACCCTTATGAGCTATCCCTGAGTTACACAACTATGTAGCCAGCATAGGTTGATATATCTTCCTTCCAAACTAGGGTTGATACATCTCAAATGAGTTTTCCTGTCAATGAGGGTTGACAAAAATGCTTCCTATCTGAGAGAATTAACTCATAGCTTTCCTTTACCCGTGGCACGGTATTGACACCCTTCCAACTGGGGTTACAGGTTGGACCCCAATACATATTAAGAGGGGTATGTTGGTTAGAAAACTACCTCCCATAGTTTTAGTTACAGTCTCGGTATAGAACTCATTTCAGTTCTACAAATTCAGGACTGTCAGACACAATCACCCAGCTCAGTATAAAACTCAGTTCCATTTTATAAAATTAGGACTATCAGACACAATCACTAAGTCATCCGTAATCTCATCTATTAGTTACTCAGTTATCAGAACTTAGTATTCAGTTCCAATTACATTCATAGTTACAATCTTAGTTACAGTCTCAGTTACAGGCTCAGTTATAGTCTTAGATACCATCTTAGTTAAAGTGTTAATCACAGTCTCAGTCTAGTAATCAGATCAGTAACTTAGTTTACTTTTAGGTTTGCTTGACCATAGCATACAGTTATTAGTATTTCAGTACCTCAGTTTACTGACTAATTTAGAATTATGTTATATGCTTGGTCTTGCATTCTCCAACAATACAGTTTTCGTGAATTCTTTCTCAGTAATCTTATGTTACTCAGTCATTCCCTTCCTCATATGCATAATACTATATAGTTTTAGTTCAGTTATTCAGACTAAGTACAGTTCAGTCTTACATGCCCAATATTCAGATATCAGTCATTCAGTTAATTACATAAGATATTATGCATTCGTTCTCATTGTGATTGTAGATTCAGATTCTCGATTTATGTCAGTCTCCATCACATTGTTTCAGAACCAGTATTCATATAGTATCTACATTTTATCATATCCCAGTTTCAGTTATACTTATATCATTAAAGTAAAGTTTTACAGAAACTTAGTGTAGAGATTCACCATCTTATCAGAGAATGTTTGTCACTCATGCTTTAAGATATTTTAGTTTTCAGTTTATTCCATCCAATAGGTAAGTCTACTTACACTTAATATGCATGTTTTACGATTACGTATGAAATAAGTTTTACTTATTGCATTCACCCCTACATACTCAGTACATTCCAGAAGTACTGATCCACATATACGTTTGTGTGGCTATATTTTTTTCATAATGTAGGTACCAGTTGTAACCCGTACATTAGGATCAGACAGGTTCGGATTTTAGCCAGCAGGTGATGACTTCTCCTACTTTGGGAACTCCAAATAGTTTTAGTTCATGTATAACTCATTTATTTTATGTGTATTAATTAGTGATAGTTGGATACATGTCTCAGTTATCGATAGTCAGTATACTAAAGGCTTCATAGATGTCAGTCAGAGTCAGTAATGTAATTTCAGTTTCATCCTTCAGATTTATCAGGTTGTAAAGCTTTATTAGTATTGTATCTATTTTAGATTATCAGTATGAATATGTCTCCGCACAGCAGAATAACTATTTATTATGTTATAATTCAGTTGCTTAATAGTATGCCAGTTCATGGGTTAGCTTGGGATCACTTGTAGTTCCAAGCACCATATGACGACTAGGGGGTAGTCTTGGATCATTACCAACATAGTATCAAAGCACAGAGTTCAAGTGTCCTAGGGTGTCTATGAATTCGTGTCTAGTAGAGTCTTGCAAAATGGTACGGAGACATTTGTACTTTTCTTTGAGAGGCTACAAGGCATTTAGGAAATATTTTCCTTCTTACGAGTCTAAGATCGTGCAGTAGAAGTATTGTCTAAGAAATTTATGTAGATCCTCATCTGGCTCTATTCATGCTAACTCTGCCTTAGTTTTTTAGCGATAAAAATAGTGAAGCTTAAATCCTTACAGGAAAAGTTTACTCAGCCAGTCCCTACAGACAGTTATGGGATTGCATGTTGGATTAGAAAGTATCCCATCAGTTCCCTAATGTTCTAAAGTTTAAAATATTTCATTCATTTTCATGAAAATTGTGCATTATGCCAAAGTCAAATATGCTTTCAGATAACTATCTCAGAATCCCTTTTTCAGTATATGATTTATAGTTAGAAGGATGAACCCAGAAGTTTAGAAGTAGAAGAGTTGGGATAGCGTTATCCAAATTGAGCAAATTATATATTTATGGGGCTAGTTGTATGAAAGAAAAATCAGTAGGTTTGTACAGTGTATGCAAGAATTTAAGTTTGTTGATTTAAGATTAAGTATGATGGTGTGGATGAGTTTATCATTCATGTGTATTATTATACCCCAGACTCTAGAGTAAAGTGATTCCAGTTCAGTTTAGAGTTTTGGAAAGTGGTCACAGACTTAAGATGATGGCTTAAAGCTAAGGGAGAGATAATGGAACAAGTAACCAAGTCAGGCTCTCAGATTCTAGTAGTAGTGCTAGTGTGTGTAGAAAAGAAGTAAGGGAGGACGATTCCCAACCTATTCTTATCTAAGTAAAAAGTTTTTTAGTAATCACGATATCTACTCATGCCTAACATGTCATCTCCCTCATCATATCTCATATTCATGTACTTTAAAGAAAAACCATGAATGCTTTTAGTTTCTAGTATGAGGAGTTTCAGTTCACTCAGCAGTATAAATTATGTTCCATGAAATCTTGAACTCCAAACTCAGGTCATGCAACTCATGACTCATGTACTCATGTTTTACAGTATGTTAAGATCTAGATACATATGCTACACTCATAATGATCAGAGAAATTCAGTTTATCTCATGTATGTCCTCAGTTCAGACCTCTCTGACGAATTCATGTCATTGATACTTTATTCATCAGGCCTCAGTTGAGTGTTAAAGTTATTCTTTCATGTTTCAGGTCCTCATGTTCTAAATTTCAGTGACCTTTCCTTATGTCATGATTAGTTTAAATTTATGTATGTTTTCTTGGGTTAGCACATGAACATTTTAAAGATACAGGTTTAGAGAAAATAAGAAAGATACTTTTTTGGTGATTTGCCTACAAGTTCATGTGTGGTTATTAATATAGGTAGGAATGTTATGTTGGTGTGCAAATGGAATGTATAGCTGAATGTAAGATTTTTGTATCATTCAGTCTATATAGCCAGCAATCCAGTCTAGCATTCATACATATAAGTTCCTATGATTTTCCATCTTTCTTATTCAATAGGTAATTCACGAGCATGGAAGTCATAAATTTAGCTTAGTTCATGCATCAAGTATTAGTTTTGGATACCAGATATTCAGTCATGATTCAGTCCAAAAGTTTCACGTGCATCATCTCAGTCTTTTCTTAGTATTTCAGCAGAGTCAGTATCATTCAGGAGATGAAGTATCTCAAGGAGTAAATGTATTATAATACCCCGAGTATTCATTTCATAAACCTTTTATTTTTCTTAACAAAATAGGATCGAGGTTGAAGTAATAGTTACTCATCAATCGATTCTCTTGTTTCTATCCCAGCCTTACAATCATTCTTAAGTCAATGCATATATTCAAGAAATCAGTTAAATACATGATATTTAGTTCATGTATCATGTTTCAGAATCAGTTGTACAATTATATTCCAAGTCAGTGATGCTCAGAATATGATCTTTGTTGCCTTCGAACAGTACTCTCAGTCCTACCAGTCTCATTCGAGGACAAATATTTCCAAGGAGGAGATAATGTAATACGTCAAATTTTCGGACTAGTCTTTGAACCGTCGTTCCTACGTGTATAAGTTAAGATCTAAATTATTCCCATGAATATATGAGTTACGTAATATTTATCCTCACGTTTGATTATCTTTTGAGGTGAAAAATGTTCATAAAAATCACTTAGAACAAAGTTGATCTTGGATCCTTTGATTTGTCCAAAGTTTCGCATTTGATTTTACAAGGGTCTACTTTAAACGTGTATAACTTTTTAATCTCATAGAATTTTTCAGATTCAGACCCACCAAATTGTAGATAATTGAATTAGATTTCCAATGATACCAATTTCGCCAAAATCCAATACCCGAGAAAAAGTTATGGCATTTTCCGTGTGAAGCAGTAAGCTGACTCGATAGCTATGTGACACGTCAGCCTGCGCGTTACAGAACTGTTTCACACGCTAATTCAGTTTTTACAGAGTCTAGGGGAACTTTGGTCAGTTACCCTTGCCCAAATCCACCTATAACACTTAATTTCAGCCCCCAAAAGTAATATACACTCAATTATTCATATTTTCTCTCAGAGAAAAATCCTAGCCTCCTCAAGAACACCAAGAACTTCATCAATTTTTCTTCAAGAAAAGCAAGAACTCAAGACTCCTAATTCTAGAATGCTTTTAAGATTGTATTTCTCCTTTAAGATTAAAGCTTTAAGGTATGGGGGAGTTCATCCGTGGGTCCTCTTTCACCCATGAAGCCCAAAACTTTTTTTTTATATTTAAAGAATGAATCTTCCATTACTATGGTATTTTGCATGTTCAAGAAAGATTAAATTTCATGTTTTTATGATGTTTTTAATACAATTCAGCCCATGTATGATTCCCTGAAAGATTTTAAATTTCTCATTCTATGAATTTGAATTTCCCATGCTTTATTCAAGTAAATTCCATGATAGATCCTAAATTCATAATGTTTAGCAATATCCCCATGTTTTAAATTCATGCCTTCCACATGTTTGATGATATTCTCATATCTTTTAAAGTAATTTTCAAGATGAATCCCCAAGTTATGAATTTTGACTTGTAACACTATTATTCCCTCATGTTTAAGACATTCTTACATTTATGTTGTGAACTTTACATATATTGATTAAACGCTCATGTCCAATTTTAAGCGAATTACATGTGAATTCCCCAACTCATGATCTTCGTTCTGTAATCATGCTATGCTTCCATTTTAAGATATTCCCATGTTCAAGTTCATGAGCATGACACGTTATCATGTGGTCCCATTCATGTACATGTTCATGTCTCTCAAGTGTTTGACAAAAGGTCTAAATGAAAGCATTATTAGTAAGCTACTACTGTTATGCTATTATGATCATGCCATATTTTACTTTCAATGCTATCGAATCCTGGGGGTATTCAATACCCAAAATCTTGTTGTTTACCAAGAATTACAATAGTTAAAAAATAGTCTCAGTAATTTCATGATCAGTAGTATTCAATCAGTATAGAACTCAATATACTCAGTCAGTTATAGATCTCAGTGAACTCAGTTCAGTTCATCTAGATAGTATGATTAGTAACAGTTCAGTCAAGCCTAGTATAGTTTAGTAATCTATTCGGTGTCTATTCAGTTGGGAGTAGTAATAATCATCGTGTGAACCCAGGGATGAGGGCATTCCTGCCAGCATAGGGTTTGACCCTTAGTAGCAATCCCTGAGTTACAAAACTATTTAGCCAGCGTAGGTTGAGATATCTTCCTGCCAGACTAGGGTTTATACATCTCACATGAGTTTTCCTGCTAGCGAGGGTTGAAAAAAATACTTTAGGTCAGAGAGGGTTAACTCTCAACTTGTCTTTACCTGTGGCACGATATTGACACCCTTCCAACTGAGGTTACAGGTTTGACCCTGATCCATTTGGAAAGGGGAATGTCGGTTAGATAACTATCTCCAACAGTTTTAGTTTTAGTCTTAGTAGAGAACTCAGTTTAGTTCTACAGATTTGGGACTGTCAGACACAGTCACCCTGCTCAGTATGAAACTCAGTTCTGTTTTACAAAATCAGGACTGTCAGAAATAGTCACACTATCATCAGTAACCATAGCTATCAGTTACTTAGTTATTAGAACTCAGTATTCTATTCTAGTTATAGTCTCAGTTAAATTCATAGTTACGGTCTCAGTTATAGCCTTAGTTACAGCCTCAGTTATAGTCTCAATTACAGTCTTACTTCCAGTCTTAGTTAAAGTCTCAATCAAAGTTTCAGTCCAATATTCAGATCAATAACTCAGTTTAGTTCCAGGTTTTCTTGACCATAGCATACAGTTATCAGTATTTTAGTACCTCAATTTACCGACTATTTCAGAATTATGTTATACGCTTGGTCTTTTCTTTTCACACAATACAGTTTTCACAAATTCTTGTTCATTTATCTCATGTTACTCAGTCAGTCCCTTCCTCATATGCATAATACTCTACAGTTTTTGTCCAGTTATTCAGACTAAGTACAGTTCAGTCTTACATACCATGTATTCAGCTATCAGTCATTTAGTTAGTCATATAAGTTAGTATATTTATGTATTTTTACTCAGTGTGATTGAATATTCAAATCCTCAATTTATGCCAGTCTCCATCACATAGTTTCAGAACCAGTATTTATACAATATCCATGTTTTATCATATCTCAGCTTTAGTTATACTTATATCATTAAAGTAAAGTTTTACAAAAACTAAGTGCAGAGATTTACCATCTTATACGTGAATGTTTATCACTCATGCTTTAAGATATTTTAGTTTTCAGTTTATTCTAGCCTATTGGGAGTCTACTTACACTTAGCATGCATGTTTTACGATTACATATGAAATGAGTTTTACTTATTATATTCACCCCTAAATACTCAGTACATTCCAGAAGTACGAATCCATATATATGTCTGTGTGGCTACATTATTTCATAACGTAGGTAAAAGTTGTATCCCACATATTACGATCAGACAGTTGCGGATTCCATCCTGCAGGTGATGAGTTCTCCTACTTCGGGAACTCCGGACAGTTTTAGTTTATGTATAGTTCATTTATTTTTAGGTGTATTGATAAGTGGTAATTGGAGTCATGTACCAGTTATCTATAGTCAATATAGCAGACGCTTCATAGATATCAGTCAGAGTCAGTTATGTAATTTTGGTTTCATCCTTCAGATTTATCAAATTATAAAGCTCTATTAGTATTGTATCTATTTTAGATTATCAGTATGATAATGTTTCCGCATAGAAGAACAACTATTTATTATGTTATAATTCAGTTTCTTAATAGTATGCCAGTTCATGGGTTAGCTTGGGATCACTTGAAGTTCCAAACACCATGTGATGACTAGGGGGTAGTCTCAGGTCATTACAAACTTAGTATCAAAGCATAGATTTCAAGTGTCCTAGGGTGTCTATTAAGAAATATCTAGTAGAGTCTTGCGTAACAGTATGGAGATTTCTATACTTTTGTTCGAGAGGCTTCAAAGCATTTAGGAAATGTTTCCCTTCCTTTAAGTCTCAGATCATGCAGTAGAAGTATTATCTAAGAAATTTATGCAGATCCTAATCTTTCTCTATTCTTGGTAACTCTACCTTAGATTTGAGCCGACAAGAATAGTGAAGTTTAAATCCCTACAGGAAGAGTTTCCTCAGCCAGTGCCTAAAGACAATTATGGGATTGCATGTTGTCTCAGAAAGTATCCCATCAATGACATTATGTTTAAAAGTTTAAAATATTTTATTCATTTTCATAAAAATCATGCATTAAACCAAAGTCAGATGTGCTTTCAGAAATCCTTATCATAATCCCTTTTACATTATGTGTTTTAGAGTTAGAAGGATGAACCAAGAAGATTAGCGATAGTAGAGTTGGGATAGCGCTATCCAAATTGAGCAGATTATATATTTATGGTGTTAGTTGTACAAAAGATAAATCAGTAGACAATGTATGCAAGAATTTAAGTTTGTTGAATCGGGATTAAGTATAATGGTGTGGATAAGTTTATCATTCATGTGTATTATTTTACCCCAGACTTTAGCGTAAAGTGATTGCAGTTTAGTTTAGTGTTTAGTAAAGTGGTCACAGACTTAAGATGATGGCTTAAACCTAAGAGGGAGATAATAGAACAAGTAACCAAGTCAGGTTCTCAGATTCTAGTAGTAGTGCCAGTGTTTGTAGAAAAGATGTAAGGGAGGACGATTCCCAACCTATTATTATCTAAGTACAAAGTTTTTTAGTCATCACAATAGCTACTCATGCCTAACATATCAGCTCCCTCTTCACATCTCATATTAATGCACTTTATAGAAAAACCATGTACGCTTTCAGTTTCTAGTATGAGGAGTTTCAGTTCACTCAGCAGTATAAATCATGTTCCATGAAATCATGAACTCCAAACACAGGTCATGCGGCTCATGACTCATGTATTCATGTTTTATAGTATGTTCAGATCCTGATACTTATGCTACACATATAAACATCAGCAAAATTTAATTTATGTCATATATTTCCTCAGTTCAAACCTCTCTAATGAATTCATGTCATTGATACTTTATTCCTTAATCCTCACTTGATTGACAAAGTTATTCTTTATGATTCAAGTCCTCATATTCTAACTTTTATTGACCTCTCCATATGTCATGATTAATTTAAATTTATGTGTTTTTTCTTGGGCTAGTGCATGAAAGTTTTAAGGATAGAGGTTTAGAGAAAATAAGAAAGATGCTTTTGTGGTGATTTACATAAAAGTTCATGTGTGGTTATGAAGATAGGCTTGAATGTAATGTTGGTGTAAAAGTGGAATGTATAGTTGAGTATAAGCTTTTAGTATAATTCTGTCCATATAGCCAACAATCCAGTCTGGCAGTCATACATACAAGTTCCTATGTTTTTCTATTTTTCTTATTCATGAGGTAATTTACGACCATAAAAGTCTTAAATTCAGCTCAGTTCATGCATCATGCATCCGTTTTAGATCCCATATATTCAGTCATGATTTAGTCCATAAGTTTCACGTGCATTATCGTAGTCTTTTCTCAGTATTTAAGCCAAGTCAGTATCATTCGGGGGATGAAGTATCCCAATGGGGATATGTATTGTAATACCCCGAGTATTCATGCCTTAAACCTTTCATTTTTCTTTATGAAATAGGATCGAGGTTGAAGTAATAGTTACTCATCAATTGACTCTCTCGTTTCTATCCAAGCCTTACAATTATTCTTATGTCATTGCATGTATTTAAGAAAATAGTTAAATACATGATATTCAGTTCATGTATCATGTTTCAGAATCAGTTATGTAATTATATTCCAAGTCAGTGATGTTCAGAATATGATCTTTGTTTCCTTCGTACAGTACTCTCAGTCTAACCAGTCTCATTCAAGGAATTATTACCAAGGGGGAGATAATGTAATACCCTACATTTTTGGGCTAGTCTTTGAACCGTCGTTCCTACATGTATAAGCTAAGATCTAAATGATTACCATGAATATATGATTTTCATGATATTTATCCTCATATTTGATTTGCTTTTGAGGTGAAAAATGTTTATAGGAATCACTTAGAACAAAGTTGAGCTTAGAGCCTTTGATTAATCCAAAGTTTGGCATTTGATTCTACAAGGGTTTACATAAAACATGTATAACTTTTTAATAACGTAGAATTATTTAAATAAAGACCCACCAAATTATATATAATTGAATTAGGTTTCCAATGATACCAATTTTTCCAAAATCTGATGCCCGATCAAAAAGTTATGGCATTTTCTGTGTGAGGCAGTAAGTCAGCTCGATAGCTATGCGACGCGTTAGCATGCGTGTTACAGAACTGTTTCATACGCTTATTAAATTTTTAAAGAGTCTAGGGGCACTTTGGTCAGTTACCCTCACCCAAATCCGCCCATAACACTTAATTTCAGCCCCCAAAATAATTATACACTCAATTATTCATTTTTTCTCGCAAAAAAAAAACCCTCGCCTCCTCAAGAACACTAAGAACTTCATCAATTTTTCTTCCAGGAAAGAAAGAACTCAAGTTTCCTAATTCAAGAATGCTTTCAAGATTGTATTTCTCCTTCAGGATTAAAGCTTTAAGGTATGAGGGATTTCATTCATGGGTACTCTTTCACCCATGGATCCCAAAACTCTTTTCTTTTTAATTAAATAATGAATCTTCCATTACTATGGTATTTTGTATGTTCAAGAAAGATTAAATTTCATATTTTCATGATATTTTTAATTCAATTCAGCCCATGTATGATTCCATGAAATATTTTAAATTCCTCTTACAGTGAATTTGAATTTCCCATGCTTTATTCAAGTAAATTTCATGATAGATCCTAAATTCATGATGTTTAGCAATATCCCCATGTTTTAAATTCATGCCTTCCACATGTTTGATGAAATTCTCATATCTTATTAAGTAAAATTCAAGATGAATCCCCAAGTTATAGTTTTTCCATGTAACACTATTATTCTCTCATATTTAAGACATTCTGACGTTCATTTTATGAACTTTACATATATTGATGAAACGCTCATGTCCTATATTGAAAAAAGGTCTAAATGAAATCATTGTTAACAAGCTACTATTGTTATGCTATTATGATCATGCCATGTTTTACTTTCAATGCTATCGAGTCCTGGGGGTATTCAATACCCATAATCTATCTGTTTACCTAGAATTACAGTAGTTACAGAATTGTCTCAGTAATGTCATGATTAGTAGTATTCAATTAGTGTAGAACTAAATATACTCAGTCAATTACAAATCTCAGTGAGCTCAGTTCAGTTCAGCTAGAAAATATGATCAGCGACAGTTCAGTCATGCCTAGTACAGTTTATTAATTTGTTCAGTGTCTATTCAGTTGGGAGTAGGAATCAGAACCGAGCAAACCCAGGGATGGGGGAATTCTTGTCATCATAGGGTTTGACCCTTAGTAACTGGAGCTCATGCTCACTCACACAACATGAATACTAAAAGAAGAGAAACTTTTTCTAAAATACCTCGCAGCCTCCTGTCCATAAGTGTGGCGAGCTACACAATCATGCACAATATTCTACTAGATGCAAATTTTTCAAACTTCCAAAGATTCTGTTGAACCTTATGCTCTAATACGAAGTTTTTAATGCCCCAAGTCTGTACCCCAAATGCTACATAGTGCTCATAATCTGAAAGGACCATAAGCTAACCCATGACTGGTACCTGCTGCAATAGATAAATAATAATACTGTAAATATGCAGAAATTATGCCAATACTTGCCATAAGGTTCAATACTAAAATAAAACTGAATACGGTATAGGAATACCAAAACTAAAACATCTATCTAAAAATACTCTAGTCTAAAAAGCCTTTAAACTGTCTATTTTCTTAATTTGGTAGAATACGGCATAGCAATACCAATTTCGCCCAAATTTGATACTCGGTTGAAAAGCTATGGCATTTTTAGTAAAGCAGTATGCCATCTGGGCAAACACCGCATCGTGCTGAAGATTAAATTTATTTTTGTCAAATTCCAGTAGACCAACGCGATAAGCAAGCAATGCAATGAGTCTAATTTCCCATTTGTTAATTTCTAGTAGGCCAACGTGATGTTATCGCATCGCGATGATGACCTAAATAGCATTCCAATAGAGTACCGCGATTGGCCTGCATCGCAAAGAAATTCCATTTCCCAATTGTCAAAATATAGTGGGGCTACATGATAGCTCTGCATCATAGAGATCCCTAATATCTGAGTTGTCAATTTTCAGTGAGCCACTATAATAGTGGCATATCACGGTGGCATGTTAAATCGGGATTTTTGTTCCCTTTTACCTATTCTGATTAAAGTTTCAAAAGCTGCACTTTGGTCAATTCCCAAGCCCCCAATTCATGAATAACACAAGATTAAACCCATTCTAAGCATATTATGCTTATTTTTAATCCATTCTCTCTCAAAGAAAAACCCTAGAGCTCAAAGCTTTCTCTCCAAGAAAATTAAATCCTCCATTATTTCTCTAAGAAAACTCTAAATTGATGATTCCCAAATCAAAATAATCAAGAACTCATCCTCATAAACATAAATAGAGATTCAATTTCAAGCTTTCTTAGAGATTTCGTCAATTAAGGTATGTGAGGTTTATGAACAAGGATCCACTTTCATCCTTGTGCCCAAAACTAAGTTTTATATCAAATTTATATGATTTTGAATGATTTTACATGAGATTTAAATTAAGGTACATACCCATTATTGCTAATTGCAAGATTATTAGATTTTAAGTGTTTTAGAAGTCAGATTGTATGTCTATTTTCTTAATTTCATGCCCATTGCAGTAAATTTCAGATTTTGAGTTGAATTATCATTGTTGTAATTAGCAAGCATGATTATTATGATGTTTTTACATGATATTGATGCATGGGTTATTATCCCAAGATTGAATATAATTATTTCAAGAAAGATTATGCTTTAAGCATCAGATGATCAGTTTATTTTTAGATTTTCAATAAAGATTTGATCTTTTAATCCTCAGATAAGATTTGGAATCCACTTTACAAATTTATTATAGATTAAAAAACTCAAAATAGCTTTATTTACAGATTGAATCTGATAAATGCATAACTGGTTATATAATAAACATGTATGCCAGTTTTTAAAGTGGATTTCTAACAGAATGAGCGAAGATTAAAGGGAGTATTATTTAGCATCGAGTGGGAAGTGTGGGATTAGTGTGTCCTATCTTATACAAAACTACATAGACAACGAAGGCACAGATTATCAGATTATTCCCATTTCTATATGGATGACAAATACAGATGTGATCACTTACCTCAGGTTATACTCCTTGGCAAGAGTATGACACCTCTCCCCATTATGAGGTTTTCCCCATAGGGGAATAAGATGTTGGACTCCATGTTAGCTCACATAGTTTATGTCGGTTAGAAGAACCTCCCTAATAGTAAAAGCTTTCAGAATAGTTTTAAAGTATTTTCCCTACTAGTAATGAAAATCTTTGAAAGAATTTCCCTTAGATAAAGTATTTTCCCTAAAGCTTATACACTACAAATTTTAGAATAGAAAAGAATAACTGAACGGCTTTTAGAAAACTAAGTGTAAAGGCTCACAACTTTATTTAAATTATGTTTTAGAGAAAGATATTAGTTACAGATTTTATCTTTCAGATTTCATATATAATAGTGAGTCATTTCTACACTTAGACAACATGATTTAAAGATAGAATACAAGTACAACTTTTAGAACTAAGTGTTATGACTCACTAGATTTATAGAGTATGATTTTCTACTTTGATTATGATTTTCATCTTTTAGTTATTCCAGCTTATGTGAGTCATTTATATTTAGCATGTTCTTTTGCAAATTGATATAGATGTTGAGATAATGTTTTACTTATGCATTCACCCCCATATACTCAGTACATCCTCAAAGCACTGATCCACATATATGTTTATGTGCTACATTGTCTCATAATATTGGTTTAGGTACTCGATTTTAGTAGCAAGAGTGATTTCGAGCATCTCCATCTACACCCGACTGTTGGTGAGTCCTCATAGTTTGGGACTTAGTCATTCAATTTATTTTTAGCTTAATAGATTAGATGATTCAGTATTTTCAGACAGTTCGAGTCAGCTGGGGGCTTGTCCCAGTGGCTCTCTAGCATTAGTAAGTAGAGGCTTGTCAGACTGCTATATTTGATTCAGACTTATAGTATTTGGTTTTCAGAGATTATATTCAGATTGTCCTTAGTTATTTCAAATGAATTCCCACATTTAGTATGACTTTTATGTCTATATTTTCCTTACTATGAGATTTAGACTTAGTAGAAGGAAGACAGGGTTAGCTTAAGGCTACTCATAGTCTTGAGCACCGTGTGACATCTTGGGATCAGGTTTTGGGGCGTTACACATGAACACTATACAAAACTTAACACTTAAAAAAGGCCCAGGGAATAGAATATCAACATCATGGATTCATCAAGTGTAATGCCCCGAGTCTGTACCTCGGACACTACACATTGCTTACAACCCCAAAGGACCACAAGTTAACCCATGACTAATATCTGCTTTGAGCATTGAAACATGATACTGTAATAAATGCAGAAAAATAGGCCGAAATGCCATAATATTCAAAATCTGTAAATACTGATAAAGTGTATTAACTAAAATAACAATTTATAAAACTGAACACTGTCTGAAAACCAGTCTGAAAAGCCTCTAATCTAAAACTATCTGAAAGTGGAGTTGATGGGACAATCCCCCAACTAACTCCATCTATTGAAATATTGAGTCTACTGTAATAATGAAATAAAAAAATATCATTGATAGATGAGGATTCACTACTAAATCTACTGTTGGATGAATCTAGATCTATACATGCGCAATCAGGAACCTGAGTGTCCAAACCTATGATATAAGCCATCATAACATAAATAAAAAGTATGTGTCAGTACATGGAATATACTGGTATGCTAGATGAGGTAAGGCTAAATGCAAGGTTTCATATGCATAAACAATAACTAACTAAATTATAAAGAGAAACTAAACATGAGAGTACATGGATAATCTGAACAACTGTAAATTCTGAGTATGCAATACTGTGCATATATATATATATATATATAAATAAATAACTGAGCTTTTTTAAAGTTGAGTAATGAATTCTGATACTAAGTAACTGATAATCTGAAGTTACTGATACTGATTGACCAGATCTAACAGTCCTGATTCTGTAGAACTGAACTGAGTTCTATTCTGAAGACTGAGACTAAAACTGTGGGAGGTAGTCATCTAACCAACATGCCCCAAATAAGATAAGATAACAGAGTTGGAGTCCAATCTATAACCCCAATTAGAAGGGTGCCAGTACCATGCCACGGGTAAAGACAACTGAAGAGATACCCTCATCTAGCAGGTACTCTAATGAGAATGGTGGAAACCTCATCTGGCAGTTTTAAATACCTTATCAACCCTCAATTGGAAGGTTGATGTCTCAACCTAGGCTGGCTACGTAGTTCTGGAATGCAAGGATTGCTTCTAAGGGTCACACCCTCTACTGGAAGGTGAGCCCCCATCCTTGGGTTCACTCGGTGCTTAATCTTACTCCTATCAGAAAGACACTGAACTAATCATACTAGACTGAACTGGATTGATATTGAGTTTACTGAGTTTTCCTGAGTTCCATAACTGACTGGGTTTTACTAAGTTTTGTAACTGACCGAGAGTACTACTGATCAGGACATGACTGATACTATTTTGTAACTGACACTGGCTCTAGGTAAATAGCTAAATTTTCTGGTATTAAATACCCCCAGGACTCAATAGCATGAAAAGTAAATCTTAGCATAATCTTGAAAACATAATAATGGCTACTTGATCACAATCCACTCATTGAGACATTTTAGCAAATACTTGTAATGAATTTACTCATACATGAATGGAGAATATATGCTATCATGTTATAATGTCACTATTTCATTCACATAGATATTTTATCAACCACATGGGGAGCATGCTTAGATCATACAATAACCAACACATATAGTTATCATGGCTACATAATTCAACTTGCAAATTGAAGGGTTTATCATGAAGATCATGTTATTCAACATATGAAATGATTAATTTCATAAAATCTTGTAATTTAATCATGAACTAAAACCCAACAATAACATGAACATGAATTCAATTCAATTCAAGCATGGGAGTTCATAATTCAACAGTCTTGTAATTCAATTCAAGCATGGGAGTTTATAATTCAACAATCTTGTAGTTTGAAAACTAATTTGTGGACTCTATGGGTTAAAGGAACCCATAGAAGAACACCTAACATACCTTGGGATATTAGTTCTTGAAGGTGCTTGAAGAAATTCTTATGTTTTAACCTTGATTCTTGAATCTAAGGTTTGTTTTCTTGAGAGAGAATGCTTTGATTTTGGGGAAAAGTTAATAATGAATGACTTAAAAAATTTTAGGGCTTTAATCTCACACCTGGACGAAATAAAATCATGGGAAAAGACCAATTTAACTGTGGACGAAGCTTTTAATTTCCAAAATAGGCACTTAGAGCAACGTAGCGCTATCGCGCCGTGTATCTGGGAAAATAATCGGTGGAGCGACATGATGGTATCATGTTTCCACTTTGTATGAGACCTAGAAGTTCACCATGATGTGGTGGGATCGCGTTGGTACACAGGAAATTGACAAATATGAAAATATTGCTTGGCGCGACGTGCTAATATCGTGATGGAACACTAGAAATTGATAATTATGAATGTGGTTGGTGGCGCAACACAGTGGTATCGCAGAGCTTCACTGGAATTTTCCAAATGCCATTTTTCCATGCCCCGCGATGTGTCGGAGTGCCAGTTGGCACACTATTTTACAGAAATAGTTATAACTTTTCGCCTGAATATCGGATTTGAGCAAATTTTATATCGTTTGAAAACTAATTCAATTTTCTATGCAATGGCAGGCTCTAAAATGAAAAATACTGATTATTTTAAAAAATATATATATTGGATAACTGATGGACTAAGAGTTAAATCAAGATAAGAAAATGCGAGGTATTACAATATCTCCTCCTTGGGAACATTCATCCTCGAATGAGACTGATTAAGCTGAGAAACAATGATAGACTGAGTTGACACACTAACATGCATATTGAAATGTGGCTACATGACTGGATGACTGACAAGCTGAGTTCTCATACTGAACATGCATATCTGATACATGGAATACATGACTGAAGATACTGATAAGCTGAATTTTCATACTGAACATGCATATCTGGTGCATGAGTACATGTTTGAACTAATTCATGAATATATGACTGAATATGCAACGGTAAGGAATACCAAGTGTATAATTATATCTGAACATAGAACTGAGTAAAGCTAAGAAAGATTGTTACCTTAAGCTGAGTATGAGTTTGTGGAGAAGAGATGAGGATACTTGGTCTATATATCTTGTTCATCTTCCCAAGTAGCTCCCTCAAATCACTGATTCTGCCAAAGAACTTTGACAAAGGAAACTTTGTTGTTCCTCAATTTGTGAATCTGATGAGCGAGAATCTGAACTAAAACCTCTTCGAAAGAGAGATAATTGTAAATATTTACATCCTCTAAGGGGACTATGACTGCTGGGTCACTAATGTATTTCTTTAGAAAGGAGATATGTAATACTGGATGTACTAAAGCTAGATCCAAAGGCAACTCAAGATCATAAACTACCTTTTCGAAATGACTGAGAATTTTTTAAGGAACTACAATATCGGGGACTAAGCTTTCCCTTCTTGCGAAACTCTTTACTCCTTTTATGGGAGAGATTTTCAAGTACACAAAATCACCTATCTCAAACTTGAGATCCTTTATCCTTACATCTGTATACGATTTCTTCCAGCTCTGGGCATCCCTAAGACTTTCTCTGATCAACTGAACCTTTTCTAAGGCATCAAACACTAGATCAGGCCCTACTACTGCGGCATCACCTACCTCAAACCAACCAATTGGATATCTGCATTTCCTACCATAGAGAGCCTCTAACGGAGCCATATAAATACTGGAATGATAGTTTTTATTATATGCAAACTCGATCAAAGACAAGTGGTCATCCCAACTACTCTTAAAATCAACAACGCATGCCCTTAGCATATCTTCTAGAGATTGAATAGTCCTTTCTTCTTGACCATCTGTCTGAGGGTGGAAGGTTGTACTGAGATGAACTTGGGTACCAAGACCCTTTTGGAATGCTTTCTAGAAATGAAAGGTAAATTGGGTACCTCTATCTGAGATAATAGATACTGGGAATCTATGTAACCAAAACAACTCTCTAATATAGAGTTTGGCATATCCTCGGCTGAATAGGAGGTATGGACTAGCAAGAAATAAGTTAATTTGGTCATCCTGTCTACGATAACCCATATAAAATCTTGTTGATGACGAGTACGAGGCAAACCCATCACAAATTCCATGTTCACTTCTTCTCATTTCTATGTGGGAATACTGAACTCCTATATGGACCCACTAGGCTTCTGGTGCTCAATCTTAACTTGCTGACATGTAGAGCATTTAGCTATAAATTCTTCAATATCCCTCTTCATCCCACTCCACCAATAAATCTCCTACAAATCACAGTATATCTTAATTGCCCCTGGATGAATAGAGTAATACGTACCATGCGCCTCTGCAAGAATTCGTTGCCTCACTTCATCTACACCTGGCACACATAGCCGACCCTGGCAACGCAAAACACCATCTCCCCCTTAGGAGAAAACCTCTACTTTCTGATCTCTGACTGACTTTTTTATCTTAACAAGACTGGAATCTCTATCCTATTTTTCCTTTACCTCTGAAACTAGAGAGGATTCGGAACTATTCTGCGCCCATACACTACCTTCTGCTAAATCGACTAAGCGGACACCTAGTCGGGAAAGCTGATGAACTTCCTGAACTAACTTCTTCTTATCATCCTCAACATGAGTAACACTACCCATAGACAGTCTACTGATAACATCAACCACTACATGGCCTTTCCCGAATGATAAAGAACACTCATGTCATAATTTTTCAATAACTCTAACCACCTCCTCTGACTCAAATTTAAATCTTTCTGAGAAAAGACATACTATAAGATCTTGTGATCTGTGAACACATCAACAGGCACCCATATAAATAGTGCCTCCAAATCTATAAGGAAAACACTACAACTGCTAACTCAAGATCGTCAGTAGGATAATTCTTCTTATGAGGCTTAAGCTTTCTAGAGGCGTAGGCTATGATCTTACCTCTCTACATGAGGACACAACCCAAACCTACTCTGTATGTATTATAGTACATAAAAAACCCATCTGAACTATCTGGTAGAGTCAAACTAGGGCTGACATGAGTCAAGTATTCAGCTCCTGAAAACTCTTCTCCTAGGAATCTGACCACTGAAACTGGACTTTCTTCTGAGTCAATATGGACATGAGGGATGCAATAGATGAAAACCCTTCTACAAACCAACGGTAATAGCCTGCTAAACCCAAGAAACTCCTGATATCTGATGGAGAGATGGGTTTAGGCTAGTTTCTTACTGCCTCAGTCTTTTGAGGGTCAACTTTAATGCCATCACTGGAAACAATAAGACCAATTAATGCCATTTAAATTAGCCAAAATTCACACTTATTTAATGTGGTGAACAACTGATGATTTCTGAGACTGAAGTACGATTTTAAGGTGGTCTACGTGATCCTTCTCGCTACGAGAATAGACAAGAATGTCATCGATGAAGACTATAACAAATATTTCAAGTACTACTTAAACATGTGGTTCATTAAGTCCATGAAATCTATTGGGGCATTAGTAAGACCAAAGGACATGACTAGAAACTCGAAGTGACCATACCGGGTTTGGAAAATTGTTTTTCGAATGTCACAATCACTGACCCGGAGCTGATGATAGCCTGATCTGAGGTCTATCTTAGAAAAGTAAATAGCACCCTGAAGTTGGTCAAACAAGCCATTAATTCTGGGAAGTGGGTATTTGTTCTTGACTGTGACTTTGTTCAACTAACAGTAGTCTATACACATTCTGAGAGAACCATCTTTCTTATGCACGAATAGAACTGGTATGCCACATGGAGACACACTAGGTCTGATGAATCCCATATCTAAGAGATCCTTTAACTTCTCCTTTAACTTTTTGAGTTTTGCTGGAGCCATTCTATATGGCAAAATAGATATGGGTTGAGTATCTAGAAGGAGGTCTATTTTGAAGTTTATTTCCCTAACGAGAGGGGACTCTAGGAAGATCATTGGGAAACATATTTGCGAATTCATTTACTACTGGAACTGACTCAAGACTGGAAGTTTTTGTATTAGAGTTCTTGACTCGCACAAGACGATAGACACACCCCTTGGATATCATTTTTCTCGCTTTAAGGTATGAAATTAACTAACCCTTAAGCGTTGTAGTACTACCCCTCCATTCAAGGATTGGTTCATTTGGAAATTGAAAATAAACAATTATTCTTCTACAATCAACTGAGGCATAGTATGAATAGAGCCAATCCATGCCTAGAATGACGTTGAAATATGTCATCTCTGAATCTACTAAGTCTGTTGAACTAACTTTTCGAGATATCATAATCGGACAGTTCCTGTATACTCGCTAGGCTATGATAGACTAACCCACTGGGGTAGAGACTGAGAATAGTTCTGTTAAGACTTCTGGTTTGAATTTAAAGTTGGCTGCTATGTAAAGAGTTACAAAAGATAGAGAAGCTCCTGGATCTAATAAGGCATAAACATGTAAACAGAAGATCTGTAATGTACCAATGAACACGTCAGGAGAAATATCCTGATCTTTTCTGGACTGAAGTGTATAGAGCCTGTTTGGGCGTTGCCCACTGGTGGCACTGCAAGCGGCACCCTGCTGATTCGGGCGATCGGACTGAGCTGAAGGATGATTATTCTGACGCTGAGAACCTGACTGAGGACAATTCTTGACTGTCTATCCTGGCTTGCCACACCCGAAACAAACATCACTGCCATCTCTATAGATACCCTGGTGGTTTCTGTCGTATTACTGACAAAGAGGATTTGTTCGAGCACTGCTGACACTACCCTAAAATTTAGAGTTTGGTTCTCTATATTTATTACTATTTCTGAACTTAGGAACTGTAGCACTGGCTGAGTATGGATCTAGAACTGAAGACTTTGGGCGAAATTGGGAACGGTTACTGCCCACTGACTTAGGCTGATTAAAATTAAAGCTACTTGTTCCAGCTCTTTTATTCTACCTCTCTCTCTTTTTTATCTTAGCCTCTTCTATCTGCTGAGCATGGACCATGCGCCTGTATATGTCCATCTCCTTAATCAACATTGTTGTTCTGGACTCCTTAACCACACTATATGACACCCCAAATAGGAACTTACTCATTCTGGACCTACTATCTTCCACTACATGTGGAGCATACCTGGACAACTGAGTAAACTTGAGGGAACCCATAAATGAACACCTAACATACCTTGGATAATTATTTCTTAAAGGTGCTTGAAGAAGTTCTTGAGTTTTGACCTTGATTTTTGAAGCTAGGATTTGTTTTCTTGAGAGAGAACACTTTGATTTTGGAGAAAAGTTAATAAAGAATGACTTAAAATATTTTTAGGGCTTTAATCTCACACCTGGATAGAATAAAATCATGGGAAGAAACTAATTTAACCCTATACAAAGCTTTTAATTTATGTCGAAACTTTCTGAAATATGCACCTGGCGCGACACAGCGCTATCACATCGTGTCTCTGGAAATTGCCAACTGGGAATAAATTGGTGGCACGATGAGGTGGTATTGTGTTACCACTTTGGATGAGACCTGGAATTTCATCGTGATGCGATGGGATTGCGGTTGTACACTGGAAATTGACAAATGTGAAAATGTTGCTTGGCGCGAAGCGCCAATATTGCGATGGAACACTGGAAATTGAAAATTATGAATTTGGATGGTGTAACGACGTGGTGGTATCACGGATCTTCATTGGAATTTTCCAAATGCCATTTGGCCTGGCCCCACGATGCGTCGGAATGCCAGTTGGCATACTGTTTTACAGAAATGACTATAACTCTTCACCTGAGTATCGTATTTGGGTGAATTTTTTATCGTTGGAAAGCTAATTCAATTTCCTACGTAATGGAAGGTTGTAAACTAAAAAATACTGAGTGTTTTCAAAACAATTATATTGGATAACTCAAGGACTGAGAGTTAAATCAAGCTAAGGAAATAAGGGGTATTACATTAAGAGACCTAAATTGAGGATATACATGGCATAATCTAAATTTTACCGATCATTAGGGGTGTGGAATGAGTCATGGGAACTGATCATACTATAAAACATGTATACATAAGTCATGAGTTGCATGACCTGAGTTTGGAGTTCATAAATTCATGGAAGATGATTCGGACAGTTGGGTGAACTAGAACTCCTCACACTAGGAACTGGAAGCGTACATAATTCTATATGATGTTAATGAACATGAACTATGATCATGGAACTAACATATAAGGCATGAGTAGATATCATGATGACTAAAAAACCTTACACTGAGATAAGGACGAGTTGGGCATCATCCTCTCCTACTGCTTTTCTACATATACTGGCATCACTACTAGGATCTGAGAGCATGACTTGGTTAGTTGTTCCACCATCTCTCCCTTATCTTAAATTCATCATTCTAAGTTTGTGAACCACTTAATCAACAACTCTAAACTGAACTGTCACCACTTTACTCTAGAGTCTGAGGTAGAATAATGCACATAAAAACTATACTTACCCTGAAAGACTATACCTGATAATATAAAATCCGTTGCTAGTACTTTCTTCTGAGATACAACTCTTAGCCATCTATAGCCCCAAGAAACATCATGTAACAACTTAATATTGACAAACTTTGAATTTTCAACTCCACTTTCTATTAGCTCAACCTTCAAAGATTCAAACTTAGATTCTAACACATAACATGGATATCTCCAAATATTTAATAACCATACTACTTTCATCATTGCCTACAAATATCACATCCATAATATATGTTTTGAATCAATAAATATAAATTCTTGCATACACTGCTTCAAGCCTACTGATTCACCTTTAATATGACTAGCCCCATGAAATATAATCTGCCACCATCCCAACTCCACTACTATTTCTAAACTCCTAGTTTCATGATTCAAATTCTAGATCATATGCTATCATAGGATTTTGATAAAGAATCTAAAAAGTTGTATGACTCCTAAGCATTGAGGTACTACCTATATATTCAATGACTGGTTTAACAGGAAACAAAAATTGAATGACTCTATTTCTGAAATCAACTAAAATGATTTTCTGGAATACTATAATCGGGAAATTTATATATACCCGTCTGGTTGGAATAGGTTTACCTACTAAAGTAGACACTAAGGGGGGATCTACTAAAGTATTGAGACTAACACCGAAATTAAAAACTATATACTAGTTACAAAAGAAGGCAAGGATCCGAGGTCTAATAAATCATAAACACGAATATTAAATACCTGTAACATACCGTGACCACATCAAGAAATCTTTCCTGATCATGACGAGATTGGACTGCATAAATTTTGTTCTGGCGTTGACCATTGGTAACATTAAAAGTGGCGCCCTGCTGAGTTGAGCAACCGAATGGGACTGAAGGATGGTTGGACTGACCCTGTTGGTGCAAATCCTTTCCCCGATTATCCATTAATCTACTCACCCGCATCCTGTGTCCTAGATGACCACATCCAAACCATACATCATTGCCAGCTCTATACACAACTAGGTAATTTATACCACATTCTCCGTAACGCGGATGGGTACGACCACTGCTCACACTACCCTAGTTTTTGGAGCCTAGATCCCTATCCTAACTATTATTCTTAAACTTTGGTACTGGCACACTAGATGAAGATAGATCTAGGGTTGAAAACTTCTGACGGAATTAGGAGCGATTACTATCCCCTGACTTTGGCTTAAAACAACTTATTTTGGCCCTCTTATTCTATCTCTATTTTTCCTATGCTCCTCTACCTCACTCTGCTAAGAATGAATCAAAATCCTAGATAGGCAAACATCCTGTTGATTATTCTGAGAAACTATTGAATAAGATAAGGTAGTAGAGGCATTTCTAAAATCAGCGTGAGGGACATGCTCGTTGAGGGGATCTTCCTGAAAAGATGGAGGTAAGGGATGATTCTCATTCCTCCTTCCATTGTTCTTTCTAGGAGTCATTATCTGTACACGGAAGGAAGGATGAGTCAAAAAGGAAGTTTAATTAGTGTTCACGCTTAATTGTACGACATAAATACTAAAAGAAGGGAAACTTTTCCTAAAACATTTTGTAGCCTCTTGTCCATAAGTGTGGTGCACTTTACACCCATGCACAAGACTCTACTCAATGGAACTTTCAAACTCTCTAGGATATTTTAAAACCATAGGCTCTAATACTAAGTTTGTAATGACCCAAAAATACACCCTGGTTGCCACACGGTGCTTACGATCCTGAAAGACCACAAACTAACCCATGATACTGGTACCTTCTATGAATACAAGGTAAAATTGATAACAAAAGATCATATATGGAATTTAACTAAAGAATGCCATCAGGTTTTAAATCATAGTTCTGATAATGTCTGTAAAACAATACGGACTATACTGATAAAATGGCTGACAATAACAACTGAAAACTGACTGACTGTACTAGTCTGAAAGCCTCTAAACTATCTGACTGTGGAGTTGATGGGAAAATTCCCCAACTAACTCTAACTGAATAAATAGTTGAACTACAAACATAACCAAATATAAGATAACTCATCCTCAAAGGATGAGGACTCACCACGGTTGTTGTTGCTGAATCAATTACCAAACTTTGGACGATTAAAGGATCTTAGCTTAACTTCGTTCTAAGAGATTCTTATGAACATTTTTCACCTAGAAATCACTTCACATGCTAGTATAAAGATCATGATATGCCTATTCATAAGAAATTCATTGGATTAGAGTTAACAGACGTAAGAACGACTCTTCAAAATCTAGCTCAAAAATATGGGGTGTTATAACTTCTTACAACTATGTTTGAGATATTGGAAGAAAATATTATGATTACAAGTGGAACATGCCCATCTCCCTTTGGTTCTCCATCCAAAAAGCATTGCTAGTGCTGAAAAATGACTGACTGTCCATAATAAAGTTGCACGCATATTAAATGTTTTGGTAGTTTCAGCATCAAATGTTTCCACTCCTACCTTCCATAGTTCATTCAACTCTCCAATTAGGGGCTGAATGTATACAACAATATCATTTATAGGAGATAAAGGATATGAAATAATCATTGCTTACATTATATACTTTAGGTTCATGCAAATCCATGGTGATAAGTTATAGTCTATTAACATAACTGGCCATGTCCTATGAGAAATGCAGATTGCTCTGAATGTATTGAAATCATCTCTCCAATCTAACATTACTAATATCTTTTGAAAAGTTGAGGCACATGGAATCAAAATGTTGCCAAATTTTCACATTAGCAGGATGTCTTAAATTTCCATCTTTGGGTCATTCGGTAGCATGCCATCTCATAGATGGAGATGTTTTAGAACACATGAATATCCTCTTAAGCCTAGTCTTTGAAGGAAAGTACATTAAGACCTTCATAGGAACTTTAGTGCTCTTATTAGTCAACTCATCAGGAACATTCTTCTATTTAGAAGAACCACACACAATATAATTATCGAGCTCTACATTGTAATTCCAGAACAAAGTATAATCATTCGGGCATGCATGGATTTTATTATAATTAAGACCCTAATCTCTTATCACCTGTCTTGCTTTATGAAAAGACTTAGAAATCTGAGAAAATGTAAAAGCCTCTTTTATCAAGTCTAGAAAGTTTGAGAAAGATACATTACTAGGCCTATTAAAATCCAAGATACATTACTAGGTCCGTGAATGAATTCTAACAAGTACAATCAAATGGTGAAACTTAGCTTAGAAAAACTCTTAAATCTCAGATATAAAGCTTATTTTCCTTCCTTCACTAATTTAAAGAATTTCTTAGTATAGATAGTCCCTGTCTTACACCTTCATGCCCTTCATTCCTATGGTCATATTCTAAATTTTTAAAAGTATCATGAAGTATTTTATCAATATCATCATGTTGGTCGAAATTTTCATCAATACTCCTTAGATGTTGATGTCACAACTTGATACTACCTCCTAGTCGTAGCATGGTTCTTAAGACCATAAGTGACCCCAAAAAAACCCATGTTCTAGCACAAGATATAAATTCTGAAGGAAAATAACAAAGTACTGTGCGGAAGTCATTTAATAAATATTTAAATAGTCAAGTTAATATCAAAAGAATTTGAAACACATCACTAAATACATAACTAACTATCTAATTGTCTACAAGCTAGTTGAAAGGGTGTTAGTACCTTGTCATAGGTACCGACATTAGCTGTGTGGATCCACTAAACTGGTATTCTGAAGGACTAGGGTGTCTATCATCTACTGTCTGGTGACCCCTAAGAGAGTCAGTCCTCAACTGATGGGTGACCTCTTATTGGCCCCAAGCACAACTATAAGTGTATGTGGCCTCACAAGTTGTAAAGTGGCCCTTTTCCAAGACAAGTATCAATCTCACAGGAACTAGTGTTAAGCAACTATCAAATTCCAGTTCAACTATTAAAATTAGAATGGTTCAACATAACCAATAGAGTTTTGAAAGTTATAAAAAAATATCACCATAATTAACTCACCAAGAATCCTACATTATCAAACACCAAATATTAGAGCTCAAAAACAACACAACATTCACAACGATTAACTTAAAACACGAGCTAAAACTAGGCTTGTCTACATTGATCTACAACTTATGTTTTCGACTCTTTGCTTGATCTAATTAAACTTTTCACATTACAAGAAAGTTGTTCAACATATAATTACACATAAATAACCTTAGAAATTCAGTCAACACATTAGAATCCACCACAATAGACTAGAACAACACCTAGCTTAAGCGAGTAAAACTAGTTTTCTCGATTGAACTTTAAATCATTCAATTATGTACAAACTTGCTTGAAAATGCCTTTACATTGTAATTCCCTGCTTAAAAAATTAAATATTTATATCATTATTATCACATAAATCACTCAAGAAGTCCACAAAACAAGGCTAAATGGGCTAGGAAAGCAACACAAAAGTACATAAATACACCCAGCATCGCCTCTCATAACCTATACTGGCTACATAGTTTTGGAACTTAAGGACTTCTATTAAAGGTCTCAGTCCTCAACTAGCGGGTGATCCTTCATCCCTAGGTTCGCTCGGTGTTAAGTGTTACTCTCAACTGAACTGACACCGATATTGATAAAATTTAACACGACTCATAATTGATGAATTCTTAATATGAATATCATAATATAAAAATAATGATGAAATCATGAACTGAATGAAGTATAGCTTGAAAATCTGAAACATGCATGAATATCTATGTATCGGGTGTTCATAACCCACCAGCACTATCCAATATAAACTGATCTTTGCAAATATTGAACAATCCATTGTATGGGAAAAATCATGTATAACACCCAAGACTTAGTTAACTAACAATGATGTAGACATTTGCATTATCAAACATATGGGAACTCAATTATGGTGAGGGGGTATATTTTCATGGTTTAGAATCAAGACAATTGAGAGGAGATTCATAAATTTTATGGTTAACTTAGAACCCCATAAAAGAGAAAAGAGTTTTATAATGGAAAGTTTAGAGAGTTCTTGGGACTCAATGGGTGAAAGGGACCCACTGACCAATATCCCACATACCTAAAGTTAAATCTTTGGTGAAATCCTTATAATTGATCTTGTTCTTAATAAACCCAAATTTTCTCTTGAAGAAGAAGAATATTGATCCTTTTTTATTTCTCTGAGTTAAATTATGATTAATGATAGAGTTAGGGTTTTTATGTATTTTATACCCCCCTTTGGGAAGCGTAAAAGATATGGGTTAGCTTTAAAAGAAATGGGAAAAGACTAAAAAGTCCCTGGAATAATGTATAGGAAATTGGGTTCCCAGTCATTACAACTTTTCTACGACTCGTCACAACTGGTTATGAGTCATAGTCTGAGTCATAGGCTGGGAATCTAAGATTGGGACCTTCACTGCCTTGGCTACAATTCAGCGCCTTAAGATTCCTTGGGACTAACTATGATTCATTGAGTGGAAACATAATCTGAAGCCTGGTTCAAGGATTTCTTACCGGTCAGGATACTAGTCCACTATATGACTCGTAATACCTCACAATGATTTGCATGCTCAACTCATAACCACTAGAGAAGGGTCTTCGGTAGCACACTATTGTGACTATGAATCCCTTCATACGACTCGTAGTCACTGATTACGGGACGTAGGAAGGAGTCGTGGATACTGGATATAGCTGAGAGTCCTTCACTGTAGTAACAATGATTCACTTGTGACTACTCATCACGATTGGTTACAACTAATAACTTGAGTTATAGTCATGGCAGTGTATGTTAGGCCTTTAAGATGATTTTCTATAACTTTTTCCTCGAGATCATTCATCCTCAAATTCTACCTGATCCATTTGTGGTATTACAATATCTCCACCATGAGATCATTCATCCTCAAATAAAACTAGATGAGTTTGAGTACTAGGAAGACTGAGATCATGCACTGAATACTTATGAGTTGAATCATAATTAAACATTCGAATCTGAAAACTTGATTCATGGGTTGAATTGTATTCATGAATGTATATTATGACATGAGGATGGTTTGATAGTTGAGATATAAAATGAGATAATCAATATAAAGAACCATTACCTTAAACTGAATATAAATTTGTAGAGAAGAGATAGTGATACTTGGCTCGCGTATTGGCTTCTATGTCCCAAGTAGCATCCTCAATGGAAAGATTTCTCCATAGAACATTAATCAAGGCAATTTCTTTGTTCCTCAACCTACAAATTTGACAATCAAGGATTTAAACTAGTACTTCCTAATATAAGTGGCTATCTTTCATGCCCATAGTTTCTAAAGGAATGATAGAATATGGATCACCAATGTGTTTCTTTAGAAAAGAGACATAAAACACTAGATGCACTAATGCTAACTCTGCAGGCAATTATAACCCATAAGCTACCTTTCCAAAATAGCTTAAAATTTTGTACTGGATGACATAGTGGGGACTAAGCTTCCCCTTCTTACAAAACTTCTTCACCCCTTTCATGGGAAAAATTTTCAGATACATAAAATATAAAACATCAAATTCAAGCTCTCCTCTCCTCACATTTGCATAGGATTTATGATGACTTTGGGTTGTCTTTAGCCTTTCTCAAATCAATTAAACTTTATCGATTGCCTCATATACTGAGTTTGTCCTTATCAAAGCAGCCTCACACCTTCAAACCAACCAATAGGATATCTACATGTCTTACCATAGAGAGCCTCAAATGGAGATATCTGATGCTGGAGTGATAGTTGTTATTATAGGCAAACTCAATAAAAGGTTAATGACCATCCCAACTACCCTTGAAATCATTAAAACAAGCCCTTAATGTATACTATAAGTTTTGAGTGGTGCTCTCTACCAGACTATCTGTCTGCAGGTGAAAAGTCATACTAAGATGAACTTAGGTACCGAGACCCTTCTGAAAAGCCTTTCAAAAGTGAGATGTAAACTGAGTACCTCTATCTGAAAAAATTGTCAATGGAACCCCATGCAACCTTAACAACTCTTGATATAGAGTTTAGAATAATCCTCGGCTGAATATGAAGTATGAACTAGCAAGAAATGGGCTAACTTAGTCATTCTATCCATAATGACCCAAATCGAGTTATGCCAATGCCACGTATGAGGTAACCCTATAATAAAATCCATATTCACCACTTCCCACTTCTAAGTGGGAATGTTGAACTCCTAAAGCGTACCACTATGTATATGGTGCTTAACCTTAACCTGCTTATAATTTGGACACTTAGCCATGAATTTTGTTATAGCTTTTTTCATACCATTCAACCAATAAACCTCCCGCAAATCACGGTACATTTTAATGGCTCCTAAATGATTAGAATATCATGAACCATGTTCTTCTGCTAATATTCACTACCTGAAACCATCCACTTTCAAAACACACAACATGCCCTAACAACGAAGTATACCTTCTCCCCTTTTGGTGAAAACCTCAACCTTCTAATCCTGAACTGCCTTCTTTAAATTAACAAAGCTAGGATTTATGTCTTACTTTTACTTTATCTCTTAAACCAAAGAACATTCCAAACCATTCGTATCCCATATACTACCTTCGGATGAATCTACCAGAAGAACCCCCAATCTAGCAAGCTTATAAAGCTCATTAACTAACTCTTTCTTATCATCCTCAACAATGGCCACACTTCCCATAGATAACTTACTAAGGGTGTCAGCCACAACGTTGGCCTTACCCGAATAATACAACACACTCATATCTTAGTCTTTCAGCAATTTAAGCCACCTTCTCTGATGAATATTTAGATCCTTCTATGTGAAGACATACTGTAAACTCTTGTGATCATTGATCATGTCAACATGAACCCCATATAAATAATGCCTCCATATCTATATGGCAAAAACAAGTGCTACCAACTCAAGGTCATGAGTCGGATAATTCTTCTCATGGGGTTTAAGCTATCTAGAGTCATAGGCTATGACCTTGCCTTGCTGTATCAAAACACAACAAAGACCAACTCTAGAAGCATCGCAATAAACTACAAAACCATCTGAACCCTCTGGTGGAGTTAATAATAGGGCAGAAGTAAGTCGAGTCCTTAATTCCTAAAAACTCTTCTTGAAAGAATATGACCACTAAAACTTGACTTTCTTTTGAGTCAATATGTACATGGGAGAGGTAATAGAATAAAATCCCTTAACAAACCATCTGTAGTAACCATTTAAGCCCAAGAAACTCCTAATATATGATGGAGAGATGGGTCTAAGCCAGTTCCTTACTACCTAAGTCTTTTGAGGACCAACTCAAATGCCTTTAACGGAAATAATATGACTGAGGAAATCTACTTATTTAACCCAAAATTTGCATTTACTGAACTTAGAGAATAGCTGATGATACTTAAGGGTCTGTAATACAATCCCCAAAAGGTCTGCGTGCTCAACTTCATCTCAGGAATAAATAAGGATGTAATCTATGAAGACTATCATAAACAAGTCAATATACTGCTTGAACACTCATTTCATCAACTCCATGAAAGCTTCACGAACATTCCTTAGTCCAAAAAACATAACTATAAATTTGAAGTGACCATATTGAGCTTTGAAAGGCTGTCTTCAGAGTGTCATATTCTTTGACTCTAATTTGATGGTAGCTGTATTTGATGTCTATCTTAGATAAATAATACGCTCCCTAAATTTGGTCTAACAAGTCATCAATCTTGGAAAAAGAATACTTATTCTTGATTGTGACTTTGTTCAACTGACGATAGTTGATCCACATTTTGATATAACCATATTTCTTCCGCATGAAGAGAACTAGAGCACCCTGCGGGAAAATACTAGGCCTAATGAATCCCTTATCTAGGATATCTATCAATTGATCTTTCAATTTCTTAAGCTCGGCTGGAGTTATTCTATAAGGTGGAATTGAAATAGGTTGTGTATCTAGAAGGAGATTTATTCTGAAGTTGATTTCCCTCTCAAGAGGAACTCCAGGAAGATCTTCAGGGAACACTTCTGGAAACTCATTTACCACTAAAGCAAATTCAAGACTCAATGTTTTGTAACTTGAAGCCTTAACTCAGACAAGATGATAGATATAACCCTTAGGGATCATCTTCCTTGCCTTAAGGTAAGAGACGAATTGATCTATAGGCGCTGAGGTACTACCACTCCATTATATGACAGTTGTATCAGGGAACTAGAACTGGATGACTCTATTTCTACAATAAACTGGGGAATAGCAAGAGTGGAGCCAATCCATGTCGAGAATGACATCAAAATCGATCATTTCCAATTCTATGAGAACTATTGAGGTGACTTTTTGGGATACTATGACTAAGAAATTTTTATATACTCGCTTACCTATAACAGAATTAGCCACTGGAGTAGACATCGAGAAGGTTTCTGCTAATATTTTGAGACTGACTCCAAAGTCTACTGCTATATAAGTAGTCACGAAGAAAAGTAAAGCTCCGTAGTCTAATAATGCGTAAACATGAAGGTGAAAGGCTTGTAACATACCAGTAACCACATCAAGAGAACTTTCCTGATCCTATTGAGTCTAAAGGGCATATAGTCGATTTTGAAATATCCCACTAGTGACATTGGAGGTGGCTACCCCTTACAACTGGTAAGTAGCTAAGTTAGCACTTTCACTGGAAGTGACACCCATTATATCAATCACCTTCTGAAACACTATCCAAAATCTTTTGTGGATCCTCCTCAAACTTAGATCTAAAGAATATTGGAGGATTCATCTAAGTTAGATCCTAAATTTTGGCATCTATCATGCTCACCACAAGTTTGGATAGGGTAATGTATTGGTAATTATTTTTGGCGACCATAAATTGGGCTAGTACTGTGAATGCAGCTCTAAATTTGGTGTGAGAGACCTGCTCTTTCAGAGGGTCTTCAGGAATAGGGATGTGGGTTGGTCCCCATTTTTCCTTCCATTAGCCCTTCTAGGAGGTATTTTTAATAATGGTAGAGAATGAGTTAGAAATAGAATTTTAATAGATTTCATGACCCATCGTACGACATGAATACTGAAAGAACAAACACTTTCCTAAAAAAGCTCGTAGCCTCTCGCTCGTAAGTATGGCACGCTTCACACCCGTGAACAAGACTATACTTAATGAAGCTTTCAAATACCCAAGTACACTTTAAACCATGTGCTCTGATACCAAGTTTTTCATAGCCCAAGACTTCCCCCTAATCATAACACGGTGCCTAAAGCCACATATAACCCCAAACTAACCCATGATCTAGCACAAGTTGTAAATATTAAAGGGAGATAACAAAATATTATGTAGAAGGGATTTAATAGATGTTTAAATTGTCAATTCAAAATCAAAGGAGTCTGAAACACATCACTAAATACATAACTAATTGTCTGACTATCTGAAATCCTCTAAGCATGATGAGTTATTGGGATAGGACCTCAACTAACTCTAACTATTGAAATAACCATGAACTAAAATAATAGAAAGCATGATAATTGATATAATTAGTATTCAACTGATGAGGACTCACCAATGCTACATTTGAGTGTCACACAAATTGTCTAAGTTCAATAGGGGAACTGCACATCTGAACCTATGTTATAAGCCAACATAACGCAAAAGAGAGTATGTGGTTAGTACTTTGAATGTATTGGTATATTAGAAAAGGTCTAACTGAAATACATATAGGTACTGAACATAAATGCATGAATATATACAGTGAGTGAAAGATCAAGTATAACCATATACTATAATAATCTGAATAACAAAATAACTAATGTATGGGCACTTGGTCTTACAAACCTGAGAAGTCATAATTTGAATGCTGAATTAAAACTGTGGGAGATAACATTTAACCAACATGACTTAATCTGAGATAAACGGGGTCAAACCTATATACCTAGTTGGAAGGGTGTTAATACCTTGCCACGAGTACCGACACTTCCTATGTGGATCCACTAAACTGGTGTCCCAAAGGACTAGGATGTCAATCATCTACTGGTGGGTGATCCCTAATAGAGTGTCAGTCCTCAATTGGTGGGTGACCTCTCATAACCTACGTTGGCTACATTGTTTTGGAACTTAGGAACTTCTACTAAATATCTCAATCCCTAAATGGTAGATGATCCTTCCTTCTTAGGTTCGCTTGGTGCTAAGTCTAACTCCAAACTAAATCGACACTGAATCTAAAAAATTTAACATGATTCACAACTAATTAATTCTCATACATAAATGTCATAATCTGAAAAGTAATGATGAAATCATTATCTGAATAACATGTAGCTTGAAAATTTGAAACATGCATGAATATCTAGGTATAGAGTGTTCATAACCCACCAACACAATCTAATGTAAATTGATCTTTGAAAATATTGAACAATGTATGATATAGAAAAAACATGTATAACACACAAAACTTCAATAACTAATCATGATGTAGACATTTTTATTATCATACATGTGGGAACACAATTATTGTGAGGGAACATATTTTCATGGTTCAGGATCAAGATAATTGACAGGAGATTCATAAATTTCATGGTGAACTTGGAACCCCATAAAAGAGAAAAGAGTTTTACACTTTAAAGTTTAGAGAATTCTTAGGACTCAATGGATGGAAAGGACCCACTGATGAATATCACACATACCTGAAGTGAAAAATTTGGTGAAATCCTTGCAGTTGATCTTGTTCTTAAGAATCCCTAATTTGCTCCTGAGGAAGAAGGAAACCACTTCTCTTTGCTTTCTCTGAGTTAAACTATGATTATTGATGAAATTGGGGGTTATAGGTCTTTTATACCCTCTCTAGGAAACATAAATAATATTGATTAGGCTTTCGAAGGAGTGGGAAAAGTCTAAAAAGTCCCTGGAACAACGCACAGGAAATTGGATTCCTAGTCGTTTTGACTCATCCTATGACTCGTCACGACAAATTATGAGTCTAGTCTGATTTGTAGGCTGGGACTCTGAGTTTGGGACCTTTAATTTCTTGGCTGTGATTTAGTACCTTATGATTCATTGGGACTGACTACGATCATTGAGTGGAATCATAGTCTGAAGCTTGGTTCATGGATTTCTTACTTGTCAGGCTATGAGCCAAGTATACGACTCGTAATGCCTAACTAAGAGTCAAATTCTCGAATTGTAACCACCAGAGGGGGGTCTTGGGTAGAACATTATTATGACTACGTTTCCCTCCATTTGACTCATGGGTGCGGAATACAGAACGTAAGGAGGAGTCAAGGACATTATCTATAGATGAGGGTCCTTTACTAGAGTGGCTACCATTCACTTATGAATACTCTTCACGATTGGTTACGACTCGTGACCTAAGTCATAGTAATGGAAATGTATGCAGGCCTTTAAGGAAATTTTCCATAACTTTTGCCTTGACGTCGGATTAAGCCGAGGCTTAAAGCGTTGGAAACCTAACTCCATGCCCTATATTTTAAGATGTCTAGAGTTAAAAATTTTGGGGTATTATAGTTGAATATTTGTTGAAAAAACCCCATCTCCATGGAAAACTCATTAGTGTAATTAGGATTAAATCCATGACCAAACAAGTGATCCTCTACCACATCAATATAAAGCCAATAGCGATTAAAGTATAATCTATAAGGGCATAATATTTGATTTTCTAGAGAAGCTCATTCAAATTTCATAATAAGAAAATCCTTGACTCTATTTTGTACTCATCACTGGATCTAGGAAGATGCATCCATCTTTTATCTCTAATATCCATTAAATACGCTATGCTACATATTAAAATATTGTAGAAAAAAATCATGAATACAATTAGTATCAATGTACAAAAAGTATCATTAGGTATGTGAAATAATTTGTATAACATATTTAATAAAGAATAAAACAAAGAAATGATAGTCATACATTTTTTTACATATTTCATCAACGGAAGAAAAAACAACAACAAACACAAAAACTATTTACTAAAAGACTCCTAAATAGAAAAACATACAAGTTTTAGTTAAATAATTTTTAATTCAAATGTTAGAGACATGCTACTATACATGTAAGCTATTTACTTTGGTCAAAACCCATAAAAGAGATAAGGTTGATGATAAAACTATTAGTAGAAAGGAGGCACATATTTATTAAAATACATATGTACAATCAATAATTTCTCTACTCTTTCTCACTTTCAATTTTCTACTAGTATAATATATAAAAAGTCCTCATTTTCATGAAACTACTGTTATATCTTGTTTGATAATGATCAGCTGACAACAAGGGACCAGGTCCCTGGGTCTTCATGGAAATATACAGTTGTCACATGGCCTGCACAGTTTTGTAATCTAGTGTAATAAATTGTGGAGGTGAGATATGTACCAGTTAGGACACTTTGCCCAATCAGAATTCTACCATAATCATTACTCCACTATAAAAGTAAAAGAATGCCTCTTAATTAGGTAGTTTTCACAATCCTGATTATTCAAAAGGCGAAAGAGGTGAAAACTCAATTTTTGAAACACTGCTCAAGTTCCATTCTATGTATGATAAGAGAAATAGTGATTTCTTGAGTCGAGTCTTGGATTGTAATTGAATTACTCATGTTATAAGAGTAATGTTTTCTTTATTTTATTTAAAAGTACTTAGGTAGAGTTACCTAAGTTCAATATTGGTTAGAATTAATCAGTAATGAGTTGTGTTCTTGGAAGAGTTGTAAAGGTAGGCTTGAAGTAGATTTATTACAAGTAGGTGAAGCCTAGAGTTAGGTGTGTTCTTGGTAGAGTTTCCACGAAAGGCTTGCGATAGAGTTATTACAAATAGGTGGAGCCTAGATTTAGGTTCAAATGATCTTCAATCAAGAGGTTGATTATAGTGGATTGTTGAAGTCCCTGTGAGGGAAACCCATGATTTTTCCTCCCTTGAGCAAGGAGGTTTCCATGTTAAATCATTGTGTTTTAAAATTCCTATATTTTTTTATCTTTCTTACAGTTTTTCAGTGTTATTACCTGTGACTAACGTTAAGGGACCTGGTCCCTCATAGTGTGGTGCAACCCAAATATTTTATCAATTGGTATCAGCGAAGGAATGCTCTAAAAGATTCATACCTGGAGTGATATGGTTATCATGGTTGCTCCACCTAATCTTGAAGAAGGAGACATAACAAGGATGGTCGTCGAAAATAGAAGAGAGTTTGATGATGAAGAAGACTCTGATGTTTCCTCTATGGAAAAAACAATATTAGAGATATAAAAAAAAGTAGTCATCTTCAAACAAAAGGAAGAAGCAGCAAAAAGGGTGGCAATATTGAAGATTTTCATAAATATGGAAGTTCTGAGCACATCATTATGGACTATCCAATGCACAAAATGGATTATCAGGAATATCTCAAGACTGGAGGTAACAAAGGAAAAAATAGGGACCATGTCCCTATAAAATCAAGAAGAATGCTTTAGCTAATTATGAAGTTAGACAGGGTCTAGAAGTATGGGGTGAGTCCTCCAGTGAATCGGATGAAGCTGAGAACGATGAAGATATGTCCATGCTGGCTGTGAAAGAATGCAAAGTTTCCTATAATTCCTTGGTTTCTTTCATGGCAAACACTGAAGTTAAAAAAGAAAATGAGGTAGGAGGAGGGGAATGCAATCAGAATTAGTTCATTGATAGTGGATGTTCAAAGCATATGACAGGGAATACTGACAGCTTTCTTTCGCTCAAGTCACTTCAAGGTGGAGGTGTCTCTTTTGGAAATGGCAAAAAGGGTTATATTCATGTTGGGGGGGAATAATGGAAAATCATTCGATCAAGCAATAGAAGATGTATACTATGTGAATAGACTAAAGTATAGTCTTCTAAGTGTTTATCAAATATGTGACAAATGCATTAAGGTCAAATTTTCAACTGATAGATGTATTGTGTCAAGCTTGAAATATGGTAAAGTTATTCTCGAATCCAAGAGAATCAAAAATATGTATGTAGCTGATTTAGAGTCTGAGGCTAATAGGAAATTAACTTGCTTAAGTGTTCAAAGTAAATATGTTGTATTATGGCACAGAAGGCTGGGACATATAAGTTCCTCTTTGCTGAACAGATTGATTTTAAGGGACCTAGTCCGTGGAATGCCAAAGGTGAAATTTCCAAACAACAAGGTGTGCAATGCCTGTGTCAAGGGCAAACAAACCAGGTCTTTCTTTAAGCTAAAGAAGTAAGTGAGTACTTCTAGACCTCTAGAGATGTTGCACATGGATCTATGTGGACATATGAAAGTCCAATGTAGAGGAGTAAAGAAGTTTTTTTGTGATTGTGGATGACTTTTCAAGGTTTATGACCTGACCCAGGGCCTTGTTGTAACGGGCATTCCAAGTCCAACCAGCACCGGGGACTACCCTTGATACCCAACCCAACCATCCCAATGTGTACCCTATGTCAGATAGATTCCGAACGTATAACAAAATAGCGTGTATGAATAACCTAAGACTCTGGGATAGGTCTACAACCGTGAACAACCCAAACAAGTCCAACCTTACATTACCAACCAACAACCATAACCAAACCAATATAAAACCAAGTTCCTGTCCATAACATAACATTGAAGAATGGAACAATCATAATTCTGTCCAACAATATCAGTCCCAATAACAATACTAAGGATGACACGAATATAGATCCCACCCATTCTAACCCATAGTAGTCCCACAAAGACTCTAATCAAAAGAAAAACTATATCCAATTGAGACATGCCCCCAACCATAGCCAAAACCAATATCCATAAATAAACCAAAGTATGTAGAGACATCTATAATATGAAATGGAGCCTTCTGGAATATAGAAGCTCACCACTTCAATCCAATAGCTCATCTTGAATCTGGTTAATAAGAAGGAGGAGTAGAATGGCCGGTTCCTGCATAGCGTGGGGATACAGCCGCCTGAAAATAGGTTAGCGGGTGAATGCTAGCATGAACTCAAGATAGGGATAAAATAATGTCATCCATTAAAACCAAGTAAACCAAATATATGCACACAACCATCAATATATATATATATATATATAAACATGCTGGGAAAGAGAGTAGAGTTTAGCATGAATTTTAAACCATTAACCTGGGTATCTGTAGCTTTACTATCCTAGAACTACCCATAGGCTATATGGCTCCAGTGTAACCCCTAAATAGTGCTCGATGCATGTAGCCACATGAATCGGAGATACCATAAGAGTAAGGTATTCCCAAGTACCCTTCGCTCTCCATGATACATATATGCAGTACACTTAGAAGATTCCCATATACCTAATAGTATCATATATGGTCACTATGACCAACCTTCATGTCAGTAAATATGATTTTATTTTGTTCGCCCACTGGACTCACACCTTCACAGTTAGCTATCACACCCCGCCATTATTGCCCAGTTAAAACCATTACCATCCATCCCAACCATTATGCCATTATTATTAACCAAGGCAATGAGTAATGGTATCGTCATACCGACTATTGCATACAAATAATGTCGATAGCCAACCTTTTTATGTAAAGGGATTCCCATGTACCCTTAGATTGTATTATCAAGTTATCTTGGGGGAATCCCGTGTATCCCACAAGTGTTTCATTATTAAGTTTGCTTGGGGGAATCCCATGTACCCCACAAGTTGTTCATTAGCATGTTTACTTGGGGGATTCCATTGTACCATATAATGAAGTTAAATTAACCATGACCATGACCACCAAACCTTACTCTTTAACCATTCCAAACCATTTAAACAATTTATACCATTTAAGGTTTCATTACCAAACCATACCATGCAATAGTTCCATTAAAAGTCCAACAATATAGTAAAACCATTCTCAAAGGCATTTTATCAAAAATGTTAGGGGCATAGGATTTCCAAAACCAAATCTAAATAGCAATCTACCATTCCCATGCAACCAATTGTCCACACCACCATTAAACCATGTAAAAATAAATTAAAACATGGGAAAACCATAACCAAGCATTTAATACCAAAACCTCGATATATATTTTAAAACCCCAAAACCATACTATAATCATGCCATGAAAACATTGTATAAAATATGCCTTTAGTTGGACCTAACAATAGGGGAGGAGTACATGTCTTAGATTTTGAAGATGATGGAGAGAAATCACTCATATAAGCCCCAAATTAATCCGATAGATGAAACACTAGCCTTCCTTTACCCAAGAGCATTATATAGAATTAGAGAGTGTTTCTAAGTGTTTAAGATTAGAATAATAGGGTAAATAATATCCCAAAAAAATTGTAAGTCATGGGGCCTTAAGTGGTTAAGTGGGGAAATGTCCAAATTACCCCTAACTTAAACTACTTAAATGTCCCGTCAGATGTTATGACTCTCTCATACCATTCATACCCTCCAATATAAGTGGTACCCACAGCTCATACCGCAGATCTCCCCTTTGGACCCAACACTATCCACCATTAGACTTACCCAACACAAGTCGCAGTCAACCATACGATTAGTATCCCCAAACTGTATCCCTAGAAGAATAGAACCAAAGAAAGTTAGAACACTGTCTCCCATATGAGTCAATGGTACGACTCGTACCATATCTTACGGCTCATGGTGAGCCACTCATACTTAGATCCAAATTAAGTTACTAAGTGTCAGATTAAGTGAAGAAAACCATAAACCATATGACCTATATCCAGCCACACGACTTGTACCCTCCAAGTCTAGAAACCAATCCAACCCACCAACCATCATTGGTTAGCACACGACCAAGGCATACCACTCGTACCCTATCATACGACTAGTACCCACAAGTTGTATATAGCCCAAAATTCAGAAATCTAAGAAATTTTCAAAGGTTCTAAAACCCAGGGTGTTTCAGTCTCCCCTACTAGGATCATTCGTCCTCGGATGATGGATATGGTAGGTCAAACACAAGCATGATTCATTTTCATTATCAAATTTTAATCCAACCTTTAACCAAGTTAGAAAACAAAGATGTGATCAAGAACCATACCTTTCACATGAATATCTAGAGAAGAAAATAAATATGGATATTTGGACTTCATGTCCGCTTTTGTTTCCCATGCAACCTCTTCCACCTTGTGGTTCCACCATAGAACCTTCACCGAGGTCAAATCCTTGGTTCGTAACCAACAAACCTGCCAATCAAATATCTCAATTGGGACCTCTTCATAAGATAGAGAATCTTAGATACCCAATCCCTCCAAAGAAACCACCGAAGAAGGATCACTAAGACACTTTCTCAACATAGAGACATGAAATAGCAAATGAATGGAGCTCAAACTAGAAGGCAACTCCAATTCAAATGCCACGTTACCAACCCTCCATAAAACTGCATAAGGACTGACATATCGAGGAATTATCATCCCTTTTTTAAGAAACTATATTACTTTCTTCAGGGGAGATACCCTCAGGAACACCTTATCCCCAACCTCGAACTTCAAATCTCTATGCCTTACATCTGTATAGGGCTTTTAATGACTTTTGGTAGCTTTAAGCCTATCCCAAATCACCTATACCTCCTACCATACAGTGCCTCAAAAGGGGTCATACCAATGCTAAAATGATAGCTATTGTTGTAAGTAAACTCCACCAAAGGTAGATGCTCAACTCAATTGCCACCATAATCAATCACACATGCACAAAGCATGTCTTCCAATATCTGAATAGTCCTCTCTACTTGTATATTTGTCTGAGGATGAAAAGAAGTACTCAGACTAACCTTAGTCCCCAACCCTTTCTTAAAAAAGCGCATAAAATGAGATCAAAATTGTGTACCACGATCAGTGATAATCAAAATCGATACCCCATGCAGCTTTAGTGTCTCATGAAGATACAACCACGCATTTTCCTCAAACAAAAAATTTGTCCTTACCGTCAAGAAGTTAGAGGACTTTGTCATCCTATCCATGATGACTCAAATCAAATCAAATTGATTTCAAGATCAAGAAAGACTGATAACAAAATCCATATTGATTACTTAACATTTCCATTTAGGAAACTCTATTTCCTGACATAACCCTCTAGGCCTCATGTGCTCAATTTTGACTTGTTGGCACACCATACACTTGGCCACAAAATCAACCACATCCCTTTATATACCATTCCTCCAATACATCTCCTTGAGATCATAATACATTTTTGTTGAACTGGGATGAACAACATAGCGTGATTCATGCACCTCAGCCAAAACCCTTTTTCGTAAACCATCAATGTCAAGAACATATAATCTCCATTTGTACCTCAAGGTACCATCACCACTGATCTCAAACACCATCACTTTTTGCCCACCAACCTCACTCTTGATTTTCATCAAGATAGGATCTAGTATTTTCTTCTCCTTGATCTCTACTCCAAGAGATAATCAAACCATTTCCTGTACCATTATACCTCCATCATTGGAGTCCAAGAGATCAACTCCAAGGTTAACCAAGCGGTGAATATCCTTTAGCAATTGCCGCTTCTCCTTATTCACATGAGCTAAACTCCCTATGGACAACCTGCTAAGAGCACCAGCAACCACGTTACCTTCATTTGGGTGGTAATGAAGACTCATGTCATAGTCCTTAAGAAGCTCCAACCTTTTCCTCTGCCTGAGATTTAGCTCCTTCTGAGTGAACACATACTGTAGATTCTTATGATCAGAAAAAATGTCCACGTGCACTCCATACAAATAATGTCGCCAGATTTTCAAAGAAAAAAACACCACTAAAAGATCCAAATCATGAGTAGGATAATTTATCTCATGTACCTTCAACTTCCAAGAAGCATAGACAATCACCTTCCTATGTTACATCAAAACTCAACCAAGTCCCACCCGGGACACATCACAGTAAACCACAAGCCCCTCATTACCTTCAGGCAATGTCAAAATCGGAACCAAAATTATCTTATCCTTTATCTTCTCTAAACTTCCCTCACAAGCATCCAACTAAGAAAACTTTGCCTTCTTCTAAGTCAACTTAGTCAATGGGGAATCTATCATCAAGAAACTTTCCATGAACTGACTATAATACCCAGCCAAACCTAAGAAGCTTCAAATATCAATTAGAGTCATAGGTCAAGGCCACCTCTTACCCACATCCACCTTTTTTGGTTCCACCATGGTCCCCTCACTAGAAATAATATGACCAAGAAATATTAAAGCATTCAACCAAAACTCACTCTTAGAGAATTTGGCATACAATTGATGCTCTTTCAAGGTTTGTAATACTACACGGAGGTGATTGGCATGATCCACCTCACTCTTAGAATAAACCATAATGTCATCAATGAACACAATGATAAAATAATCCAAAAACTGCCTGAAAACCCTGTTCATCAAATCCATAAGTATCGTTGGGGAATTAGTTAAATGGAATGACATGACCAAGAACTCAAAGTGCCCATACCGAGTACAAAAAGTCATCTTAGGGATATCTTCCTCTCTTAACTTAAGTTGATGATACCCAAACTAAAGATCTATCTTCAAAAGGAATTTAGCACCTTGCAACTAAAAAAATAAGTCATCTATCCTCAAAAGAGGATATATGTTCTTCATTGTCACCTTATTCAAATGTCGATAGTCAATCCATATCTAAAGGGAACATCCTTCTTACGCACAAATAACACATGTGCGCCCCAAAGGGACACACTAGGATGGATGAAACCTTTATCCAAGAAGTCTTTAAGTTGATCCTAGAGCTCTCTCAACTTAGTTAGAGCTATTTTGTAAAGAGTAATAGATATTGGATGAGTTTCCTGAACCAAATCAATACTAAACTCAATCTCACAATTCGAAGAAACACCAGGAAGATCATTTGGAAAGACCTCAGGAAACTTATTAACCACCAGAATCAAATGTAAAGAAGGGCTTTCCGAGTTAGAATCTTTAACCTAGACCAAATGATAAAGACACCCTTTACAGATTAACTTTGAGCTCTAAGATAAGAGATAAAGATCCCTCTAGGAGCTAGGGAACCACTTTCCCACTCAATAATCAGATCACCAGGGAACTTAAAGATGAACTTATAGGTCCGATGATCTAAGGAAACATAAATAGGGTGTAATTAATTCTTTCTCAGAATAACAGCAAAATCTACTATATCAAGTTCAAACAAATCCACCAAATTTTGCTTACTACCAGCAGATACCACACACCTCTATAGACTCTTTTTGCAACCACAGAGTCACCTACTGGGGTAGAAATAGAGAAAAGATCTAAAATAACCTTGGGATCAAAACCAAAATACACAGCCACAAATAGGGTCACATAAGAGAAGAGTTGTAATGTACCAATTATGATATCAAGTAATGCCTCAGATTCTTACCTAGTCGCAAGAGCAGATAACTTATTCTGACCAGTATTGGTATCAGAAGCAGAAATAGACGCAGAAGCAGTACCCTTTGGTGCAGAAGCAGAAGATGAAGCAACCAGGGACTTACTCGCCCCTGAAGCACCGTTACCAAATGAGCAATTTCTGAGCATGTGTCTTGGCTGACCATATTTGAAACACTTGTCCCTCCCTTCTTAACAAAAGCCCCTCTACAACCTTCTACAGAACTGACAAAAAGTGGATTATGCGACCAACAGAGGCCTACTTGCCTGAGATTGGGCACCCTATGCTTGGAAATTATCGCCACTCTGATGAAGCCTATCACCCATCTACTTTGAGTAAGGAGCACTAGTTGTACAGAAGGAACCAGAACTCCCCTGCTTCTTCTTTGGTTACTTACCGTCATCTTGACTACCTTTTTGTTAAGCACCACCCCATTCAGATGACCTGAACTCTTACCTTGCCTTTTTTCAAACACAACATGGTTCCTCTTTTCCTCATCCACCCATTGTATATGAACCACCAACCTAGAAAGGTTCATATCAGTTATCAACAATGTTGTCTTGCTTTTAAGGATCAAAATCACGAGATAGTCCAGAGGTTAACTTTCTCATTCTTTCCCTCAAATCAGATACCAATTCTAGAGCATACCTTGACAACTGATGAAATTTAAAGACATATTCCTTGACAGACATCTTCCCTTGTTTTAGATTGAAAAATTCCTCTGCCTTTCCTTCCCTCAACTCCTGAGAAAAAATGATCCAGAAAATTATTAGGGAAAGTCTCCTATAAAGTTGACTCCTTAACATCACCTCTCACCCTATCACACTCTTTTTACCATTAGTACACCATATCCTTATGATGATAAGTAGTAAACTTCACCCCTTCCATATTTATGGCCTATATCACCCTTATGATTTTCTCTATCTCATTTAACAAACCCTAAGGATCCTCCGCCACCTTCACAATAGTAAAAGTAGTAGGATTCCTTATCATAAACTATCCAACCATTGTGGCCTCAGCAGATGAAAAACTTGATGCATCTCACTCAACCTGAGAAGCAACCAATTAAGTAATAACATGAATAGATAGATGAAATTTTACATTAGTCACCTCATCCCGAGGAGGACTAGTAGAAACCTATAGAACTCCAGAATATTAGGGAATGTACCCCTAGAACGAGTATGGATCCCCTGAATAGTGTGTATCCCTTCAACATTGTCCCTAGTTCGGACAGAGGAGTTTTCTTGTATCTCAGATCATCAAGGAATCATCTGAAAAGAAAACAAACCAGGATTAGAGAAGATTCCAAAACCCAGGGTGTTTTAGTTTACCTAGACAACCTATAAGGTGTTGGTTATCTTTGCCAAGTAAATTCAAATGAAGTTGAATTGTAAGATTGCTCAATTTAGATTTGATCATGGAACTAAATTTGAAAACTCCCAAGTTGTAAGATTTTGTTCTAAAAATGGAATCAGTCAAACTTCTCTACTCCAAGGACTCCTCAGAAAAATAGAGTAGTTAAAAGAAAGAATATAACCCTCATAGTGATTGTTAGGACCATGCTGATTGATAGTTGACTTCCAAAGAATTTTTGGGCAAAGGTTGTAAACACTACTTTCTATGTGACAAATAGGTTCTTGATTTGATCATCCTAAACAAGAGCCTATATGAGTGTATGTTCAATCAAAAGACTAAGCTTGACTACTTCAGACCTATTGGGTCCAAATGCTTTATTCTAAATAATGGAAAGAATAATATAGGAAAGTTTAACTCCAAAAATGATAAAGTAATATTTGTGGGCTATTCCTTAATAAGAAAAACTTATTGAGTTTTCAACATAAGAACTCAGTGTTTTGAAGAAAGAGTGCATGTGGTCTTTGATGAGTCAGGAAACTAATAAATCTAGGTGATGGTGAAAAATCAAAAATTGAAGAACTCATTCCTCTTAAAAGGAAGGATATTGCTGAAGATGATAGTCAAGAGGTAAATAATGCAAATGAGATTAATGAAAGTGATGATGATCCTATATCTCAATTACTAAACCCAACTCCAGTTGAAAAACAACATAAAGTATCCAGTCAGACATCTCAGGGACCTGGTCCTAGTAGAACTAATCACAAAAGGTCAAAATAGAGACACAAATCTTCTCATCCAATTGAGAATCTAACCACACCCTTGGAATTTGGAGTTCAAACAAGAGCTCAAGCCAAAAATTCCATGGTATTCTCACATTCCTATCCAAAATTAAATGAAAAAATATGAAAGATGCTAACTGGATCAATGCAATACAGAAGGAGCTTAAGCAATTTAAAAGAAGTAAGGTATGGCACCTGGTCCCCATACATATTGATAGAATAATTATTGGGACTAAGTGGGTGTACAATAATAAGAAGGATAAACAAGGAACTATTAACAAAAATAAATCAAGGCTGGTTGTTCAATGGAATAACCAGGAGGAAGAAATTAATTATGATGAGATATTTGATCCTATAGTAAGGATAGAAGCTATGAAGTTTCCCATTGCCTTTGCTTCTTATATAGAATTCAAACTCTTCCAAATGGAGGTCAAAAGTGTTTTTCTATATGGAAACTTGAAGGAAGAATTCTATGTCAAACAACCCCCAAGATTTAAAGAAGCTGATTTTCCTTATCATGTACTCAAATTGGTCAAATCTCTCAATGGGTTGAAGCAAACCCCTAGGGCTTGGTATGAGAGACTTTAAAAGTTTCTTCTAGAAAATAACTTTAAAAAAAAATAACAATACAATCTTTTTAAATTAAAGAGGTAGAAACTTACTGATTGTTCAAATATATGTTGATGAAATTAACTTTAGAGATACTTATGAAACCCTATGTGAAGAGTTTGGAAAGCTAATGGGAAGTGAGTATTAAATGAGCATGATGGGAGAACTAAGCTTTATCCTAGAGTTCCAAATCAAGGAAACCTCTCAAGGGATAACTATCTATAAGGAGAAGTACATCAAGGAGACATTGAATAAATACAATATAGGAGATGCCAAGCCAATAGAAATGCCAATTCGAACCAGCTCCAAGATGGACAGTGATGAGTTGGGTCCCTCAGTTAATGAGACCATGTATAGAGGGATTATTGGATCCTTACTATATCTCACTAAAAGTAGGACAAATACTGTGTTCAGTATGAGAATGTGTGAAAAATTTTAGGTATGTCCTAAGGAGTCTCATTTGAAAGCTGCAAGAAGAATTGTTAGATACCTGAGAGGTATAGGGGACCTGGTCCTGTGTTATCCTTCTGGTAAGAGTTTTGATATGGTAGGATATATTGATGTTGATTATGTTGGACTGGTGGATAGAAAAATTACCTCAAGAATGGTTCATTTTCTGGGCTCTTTCTTAATCTTTGGTGTTCTAAGAAGCAGAATTCAGTTTCTTTATCTACTGTTGAAGCTGAGTACGTGGTTGTAGCTTCTTGTTGTGCTCAATTAATATGGATCAAACAAAAACTAAAGGAATTTAGGATTATCTCAAACACTATCCCTCTGATGTGTGACAATACCAGTTCCCTCAACATAACTAAGAATCTAGTACAGCATAAGAGGACTCAGCATATTGATGTAAGACATTACTTTCTAAGAGACAGTTATGAGAAGAGAGCCATTTGCATAAAGTTTTGCAAGACTGAAGAATGGATAATAGATATATTTACTATGGCTCTTCATAAGGAACAATTTATGAAAAACAAGATAAGGATGGGGTTGATCAAAATGACCTGACCTACTAGAGGAATTAGTTTTTCCCCTCAAAAACGTCTATGATAAAGAGACAAGTATCCTTGGTAAAGTATGTACTCGTTGGTATAACTTAGTATCATGCCTTTATAGGTATACACCCATGGGAACAACTTTGAAAGAGGACAAATGTGATAGGCACAAAGTTGAGGATTCACTCAAGAAAGAAAAGGACCTGGTCCCATCTCTCAAGTTAGTATAATGAATGCACTTTTTTTTTGAAAAGATAAAGTCCCATCCTCTCTCTCTTCCAATGTCAAAATATTATCTTATTCTAAAATAAAGGATGAGTCACTCTAAAATTGAAATTGATCATATCTTATTCTTTTAGAAAAACCCTTCTCGTTCTTACTCTTTCCTTTAAATCTAGCTAGACTCACTCTTTCTCTTGTCAAAAAGAAAAGTCTAGTCATAAATAGTTCTCCTATGAAAAGGACCTATAAATGGCTAAAAATTCCCCATTTTTGTTTCTTTCAAAGGAAACTGAGCATAGAATAAATAAAAGTCCTCTCTCAAATCCTCTTCAAAAACACCCTTCGTCGCTTAATCTTCAAAAGAAAAACCCCTTCTTCACTCAAATTGTTGATGAAGAGTCATCCCTGAACCCTCAAAATTTTTTTGATAATATACTAATGGATGATGCATGGGTTGCTGAAAATATCATCTTGCTCTCAAATATCCCAAGAAAGAGCATATTTGGTCCTAAGAGACAAAATGTCAGTAATATACCAAGAAGTTCTGGATAAAAGTCTAGAAGTTTTACTAAAAAGTAGTAAACTCCTAAAGGACCTGGTCCTAAAAATAGGAAAGCGGTATAAAGAGAATATGTTATTACTTATACTAGAAGGAAAAATAGGGAAAAAGGTAAGGTTGTACCCAAGAAGGTTAGAAACAGGTTCTTGAGAAATCAAAAGGTGATAACTGGAGGATTTTTTATTCAAGTGTGTTACAGAATTAGGTATGATGGAATTAGTTGAACTTGTTAACCATCAAGGATGGCTCAATATAATGGAAATACCGATTCCCACAATCTTTGATGAGGTAGAATTCATTTCCTTATTGGAATTTTCAGAAGACAAACTGAACATGACTGTTGAAGTTCAAGGAAAGAAACTAAATCTTGATGATGCATTACTTGGGAGAAATTTTGATGTTCCTATAAGTAGTGTGAGGACTATATCAAAGAAACAGCCCTCAATAGAGTTTTTAGTAAATGCATCAAAGATCAAAGGAAAATTTATGGCTGCAGTGAATAAAAAATCACTCAAGAGTGAGTTGATGAGTGTTTGATTTTGATAGCAAAGTAATTCTCCCCAGATCCCAAAAAAGAAAAATTACTTTAGCTACTGATTTGTATGTGATGGAGTGCCTTAGCAGTTTTGAGTTCCTTAGTTTACCTGCATTAATGATGGAACACATTCATAAAGTTATTCTAGGGAAAAAATGGAAAACTTGGCATGCCTTATGGATACTAGTTGAACAAAGTGTTGGATCATTTTAGTATTTTTTGTAAAAATGGAACTCATGGAACTGTGTCGCAAATGTTTGGTATGATGACACTGGTAAAAACTGAGTGTGTGAAGAAGAAATCGGGTAATATCTCTTAATGTAAGCTTAGAAAGGAAATAAAGGAGCTTAAGTTCATCACAACTGCCAAGGATGCAGAGATTAGCAAATTGCAAATGATAATTTAGTATCTCACTGAAGAGTTTAGAATTGAGAATGTTGATCTAAGTATGAGAGTTTTAATGCTAACTGATGAGTTTCTTATCTTGAATACAGAGATAATGCATCTAACTAAAGAATCTCTACATTGTCATGCTACAAAAAACAATAACATGGCTCTACTTCTCCAGTCCCTCTTCCCAAGTCCTTCACTTGTTTAAATTTTCTTGATTCTTGTGGATATTTCTTCTGAACATTTACATTGTGCACTGAAATGATACTTTCCTTTACATTTGAATGAATCTCAATTTGTGTGTTTGATCTGTCTGTTCCTTAATTTTAAAAGTTGTCCTTCCTGTTAGTGTTGCCCCAGTGGCCTTGAGTTAACTAACTTGTTATTATTTTAAACTTGGTTTACTGTTATCACTTTTCAATGATGCCAAAAGAGGTAATACTAAATTTATGTGGTAGGGACCAGGTGTGTGTGTTTCATAATGTGTAAGGGGCCAGGGACCAAGTACATATGTGTTGAATATTGGTAAAGTTCGATGGCATGATGGAATATTTATAGGGCAAGAATTTCGCTCAAGCATGATGGTATATTGACAAGGGGAAGAAAAGTGCAAAGTGATAGGGGGAACATTCACTTAAAGTAGTGGAACTTTGACAGAACAAGGTGAATGAATTTGATGCTTAAAGTTTTGAAGTCAAGTTCTGCAATTTTTCATCATTGAAAAGCGGGAAAATATCTATGTCTTTCTTATGATTATTAGCTGATAACAAGGACCAGGTCCCTGGCTCTTCATGGAAATACATACCTGTCACATGGTTTGCACAGTTTTGTTGTCTAGTGTAACAAACTGTGTAGGTGAGATATGTACCAGTCAGGACACTTGGCCCAATCAAATTTCTACCCTAATTATTACTCCACTATAAAAGGAAAAGAGTTCCTCTCAATTAGGTAGTTTTCACAGTCCTGATTTTTCATAAAGCAAAAAAGGTGAAAACTCATTTTTTACAACACTGCTCAAGTTCCATTCTTTGTATAATAAGAGAGTGTGTGAGTTCTTGAGTCGTGTCTTGGATTGTAATTGAATTACTCATGTTATCAGAGTAATGTTTTCTTTGTTTTATTAAAGATTACTTAGGTAGAGTAACCTAAGTTCAATATTGGTTAGAGTTAATCAGTATTGAGGTGTGTTCTTCATAGAGTTGTCAAGGTAAGCTTGTTGTAGAGTTATTACAAGCAGGTGAAGCCTAGATTTAGGTTTGTTCTTGGCAGAGTTGCCATAGTTACAAATAGGTGGAGCCTAGAGTTAGGTTGAAATGATCTGCAAATAAGAGGTTGATTATAGTAGATTGTTGAAGTGCTACTGAGGGAAATCCATGGATTTTTCTCCCTTGAGAAAGGAGGTTCCACATTAAATCCTTTCGCTCTTAAATTCCATCAAAGTTTTAGCTTTCTTACAATTTTTCAGTGTTATTGCCTGTGACTGGCATTAAGGAATCTGGTTCCTCATAGTGTGGTCCAACCCCTATGTTACATCTACCCATTGTTTACAATTTTCCCTAACCCTCTTATATAGGATAATTCCAAAGTATGTGTTGTTACAGCCAATAAGTTCATAAATACTAGTCAAAACAATTAAAGAAGCTCCATCACTAAATTTCAAAATCATAAAATGATTCCTTAGCACTAGTATATGTACAATTCGGTGAATTAACCTCATAAATATTAGCACTTTCTAATTTCTTCATCGAAAAGATACCATTTATTAGCACACAATCAATCCACACAAACATATTCCCAAATGCTAATAGCTAACTTACACAACTAATTAATATTAAAAGGAAGCTTAGAAAAAGCTTTTGTTGGCTTATTTTCTGCTTCACTAATTTGAATCAAGCCTTAAGAACTTAAAAGGGCACCAAAAGAAACTGGTTGAAAATGAAATATCTGTTGACTAAGAAATAAAAGTGTCACTTCAGTTTTGGTTTGTAAATGAAGTTGTTAGGTTTGAAAACTACAAAAGTAAATGACAAAACATCAAGAAAGAAAAGTATCATATCATGTAAAGTCATATGTTAAAGAATGATAAACATTAAACAGATATAAATAGATACATTACCTGGTGACCAAGGCAAAGGAAGAAGAGGTGTACTATCGAGAGATCAAATTATAGAAGCAACAGTTTTCAACCTTCTATGAATTAAAACGATTACGAATCAGAATTTGACTCATAAAACTGACACTTGGCTTCTTAAATATTAAATTTTCACAAACTTAACGTATTAGTCGAGTATATAAACATGACCATACACATTCATATTCATACATAGATAACAAAACAAAAAAGTTTCTCATCAGATCAGTTCATTTCCCTAGTGATGAAATACCTTACAATAATTTTGAAGAGGCTTAAAAGGATTCTAGATTTTAAATTCCATCCAAAATTTAAGAAACTTATCATTATACGACTGAGTTTTGCAGATAACTTGCTACTGTTCAGGGGAGGGGATCAAGGGTTTGCTAAACTGTTTTATGATTGCTTCTTTGAGTTTTCAAAAGCTTAAAGATTACATGATAATGCTAATAAAAGTTTCATTTACTTTAAAGAGGTACAAAACTGGGGAATATGAGGCTATACTTAGTACACTAGGTTTTGTTAAAGATGATATGCTTTTTAGTACCGAGGATACCTTTAAGCTCCCAGAAGCTTAATGTCAACCAGTCTCGACCACTACATAATAAGATGTTAGGCAGAGTTATTTCATGGATTGTTAAATTTATCCTATTCAGGCATGATACAACTTATTAAGAGTGTATTATTTTCCATTCAGATATACTAAGTCTGCAGGAAGTACCTATGGACTGGTAATACTAACTTGTCTAACAAAGCACTTATGGCTTGAAAAAATAGTGTCATCCTAGAGTTGCTAGTGGGATTGACCTGTTAGATCTCTATAAAGTAAATAAGTCTGCTTTTTGCATTCTACCAGTGGTTGAGAATACTACTGATCATTGAGAGTACTGTAACAGTACCAATAGTAGTAGTACTACTGCTACTATGACTTATAATCATTCTAAGATTCTTAACAATGAAAGCGTAGATCTAAAAGCAGTAAACTAATGATTCTACTCTCTGACTTATGCAGTTTTTGCTCGAATACATACAATAGATCCTTGTGGTCGGGTCCTTCCTCGGATCCTGTGAATAGCAGGAGCTTTAGTGCAATGGGCTACCTTTTTTTGGTTTAGGAGAGGGGTTGAGTCAGTAAAAAAGGAATGAGACATACCGGTAAAAAATGTAATCAATAACATTCTATTAATGTGGAGGTTATTATATTGAAGAAACTATAGTGGTTTCGAGTGAATCAAGTAATTGACTTTTACACGTGTATTTGTTTTCTACAAATCCTTAAGAAACCAAAAAAGAAAATGAAAAGAAAAACTGACAAAGTATAAATAATGTTGAACCATATACCATATAAATCCAGCATATAATCCAAACAACTGCAGAGGCTAGAATCCAGATTCTTGTGTGACTAAAGGAATAGCAAGAATACCTGCACCTAGCTATTCATGACACAAAGATGTTATTAGTCCTTTTATTCGTGTTAATTTAAGAGTAAAAACATAGGTAACATGTTTCAAATCGAGAGAGAATCTACAATCAGAAAATGCTTAAGAATTGTTGATATTCACAAAAGGAAACTACAACAATCAAAAATAAATAGTACATTACTAGGAAAAACTCATGTATTCATATTTTGAAAACGGCAACCTCCCATCTTCATGCACTTCATGTGACCTTCTTATGCTCCTTTAAGACAAACATTAAGAAATGAGTATCCATACAGGTTGCTTCATTAACTTCCTCATACTTGTAGCTACATGGCAATACAGTTTCTAGTTGAATAATACTGGATTGGAGGTTTCAACTGAGAAGTAGTTGTTAACTCAATGGGTGATAGTTAGTATTATTTCTCACAGGGCACTTTCAGGTATATTATGAGATAGAGCTCGAATGTATTGGATCAGCTATATCTTTTTACTCTCAATTATGATGTCTAATATCATAATATATATTTGACATAGTCTGTCTAAAAAGTTGGTTTAGACTGAGCATGCCTTGGCTGTTGATATGTCTGGTCAAACATCATTGGAGATTAAAGATAACTCTATGTCCAATTTAGTGCAAAGTTATAGATATAGTAATAACTTTAACCCATTGGTCTAAAAGGCATTCTTAAGCCATGAAGCTAGGCTCAAAACAAGTTGAGCACTTCATCTGACTTAATATGTATTTCAGTGTCTTCATTAAGGTTCTAAGACATATTTTTTCTTGCCAATAAGCCTCTTCTAAAGAGGCGATACTAAACAATTGATACATCCACAAAAACAACCCATGATCAATAAATCACAGCCAATCAAAGACCCTCTTTTGCAGTTGCAAGCTACTGCCCACAATACTAGGCTTAGCTAAAAACCATTTTTCCAAGAATAAAATGGAACAACAACCACTCAGAATTCCAAACCAAAGCTCTCATGTTTAGAGCTTTAAAACGAACAATTTGAAATACCAAGAACTAGAATCACATAAACTGCATGAAGAACAAACAAATAAATCCAAAAAGCTAAACTTTTTAACACAATTCGACCGAAAGAGAACTCAAATTCCAGAATACCCAAAACTGGAAACATATAAACTACATAAGGCCACTAGCTATAACCCTACAAAGCTCAACTATTTCAATGGAAAAACAATACTTAGAATTCCAATGCAAAGCTCTCGTGTATTAGAGCTTTAAAAAGAACAATATGAAATACCAAGAACTGGAATCACATAAACTTCATGGAGAAACAAATAATAAATACAAAAAGCATAACTTTTTTACACAATTCGACCGCAATAAAAATCAAATTCCAGAATACCCAAAATTGGAAACTTATAAACCACATAAGGCCACTAGCTATAACCCCAAAAACTCAATTTTTTCACACAATTCAGTTGTAAGTGAAGGATTAAAGAATAACCAAACCTAAAATCGTATAAACTACATAGAGGAACTAGTTATAACCCTAAAAAGTTCAACTTTTAACAATTCAATGGCAAGTGAAAATCAAGCTTCCAGAATACCCAAAACTGAAATCATATAACAAAAGGAAAACACTACCAAGAAACACAAGACTAAATACTAGTACTCAAACAACACTTGGACAAACACAATTAACAATTGAAAGATGGCTCAAATAAACCCAAATAATAAGACTAGATAGAATAAAATCTAACATATATAGACCACAAAATCCACCTAAAAGCACACAAAATTCCCCCCAAAATAATCAAAAGTAATTTCTCCTTTTTAGTGATTTTAGTATATATAGTATCAAAAAATTAGACAATAGATCCATTGATTCTTACATACAAATAGTTTAAATAGAAAAGAAAACTAACAAAATTGATTCATAGAATAAAACCCATAAAGATAACCACTTTCACAAATAAGAAGACCTACCTGAGAAGAAGACCGTTTACTGAAGAAGTAGAATCTGAGACCTTTCACTGAAAAATCATATAAATGGCAGCAAAGGCAATAATGTAAAATTTTCAGCCTGAGATAAAAGTAAAGTCGGAGATAAAAAGGCAATCAAAGGCTATAAAGCTGGAGATAAAAAATAGCTCAGAAAAAACTCTAAAATAAATCTATCAAGACAATACACTTTACAATGGAACTTAGCACAGACAACATAATTTTTTCATCAAGAAAATGGCAAAAAAGAGATTTTTTTCACCATTTTCCTTACAAGGTTTTTTCTGTGTTGAACTTAGCTCAGACAATAAGAATATCGTGAAGAAGGAAAATGGTGTTGTCCTAACCCTAATTTTCAAATTTTATGTGTTTTAATTATTTTTTTGATAAATATATGAAAATTAGCAGGTAAAATAATGAGTTGGAGGAAAAAACACCTCAGTGTTTTCATTTTTAGTATAATTTAACTGTATCTATAGTAATCTATAATGATGGTTAAAACTTCTATTACAGTAGTTATGTTTATTAGGACGGTCAAGTATAATATGCGATGGTTGTTTTAATTAATTGTCCCAATAGATACGATCATATTATGCAATAGTTATAACTGTTGTTGTAGTTTATATAAAGCGACTATTGTGTAACCATCACAAAATAATCATTGCCAAATTCCTCATTTCAGCAGTAAACAAGACAGGTGCACCCCAAGGTGATACACTAGGTCAGATAAATCCATTATCCAAAAACTCCTGCAACTGATTCTTCTACTGGATCATCCTAGAAGGAGAAATAGAAATAGGCTTGGTGCCCATATCAACATCAGTAGCAAAGTCAATATCATGATCTGGAGGCATACCAGGAAAATTAATAGGGAAAATATCCATAAAGTTGCATATAATACAACTAGAATCCAAAGGAGGTGGGGACTCAATACTAGAATCACGAATATTATCCAAATAAGACAAATATTCCCTTTCAACCAAGCGAGGAGCTTGAAGTAAGGATATAACTCTCTTGGGACACAAATGAAGCACACCCTTCCAAGCTATCCTCGGCATACTCAGCTAAGCTATGGTTATGGTCTTAGTATAACAGCCTAGGATAACATGATAAGGAACTAGCCAAACCTAATATGACATCAAAATCTACCATATCTAGGATAATCAGATATACCCAAGTCTCACACCCGATAAAAATTTCAACTCAAGATTGGTACACCCAATCCACTACTAAAGAGTCTTCTACATAGATAGGCATGGTAAGAGGCACATTAGTAGAATCAAAACCCAAAGCAAAATTTGCAAATGTATAAGAGAAAAACAAACACATATCAAATAACACTGATATAGATCTTAAAAAAATAGGAACGATACCTACGATAACAGTGTGGGTAGACACTACCTTTGGTCTAGCGAGTATAGCATAAAACTATCCATCTCTACTACCTAACTGAGTAGCCTCACGATCACCACTCCAGGTACCACTACCTTTGCCTCGAGCACCTATAGTATAAACTCTACCTCTCACTACCAATATAAGAGTAGGCTTGAAAATATAGTAGGCACAGTCCCTGCTCAAATAGACACCTTCATCACACATAATGCACACTCTGCAACCTAACACTAGGACTATGTTCCCCTAACTTTGTATCACCAACCATCTCTTGACACTTTTTTGTGAATTTCACTCATCTCTTCTCAATATTAGAATGTCGCACTACTAACACTTGTCCTGGATCTTAGATTAACTATTTCCTCTTGGTCATAAGTTAATTAGATGAAGGTTGGTAGCTTTAAATTACTGTTGTCATCCTCTTTTCATAATCTCAACCTATCTCTCGAGTTAATCTTGAATATAAGTAGGTTATTAGTGTCTACAGTCACTAAGAAAGAAATTAATATGAAAAACAAACACAATGCATGCATAAACACCGATCAAGAAAGACTTTGCACTTTCTCTAATTTTTTATTCCATTAGGGTTCCCACAATTCTAGTCAAGAGGTTTAGTCGCTCATGTTTTAAAGAAAACTTATAGAATTCATAATAGAAAGTATATGAAAAATCTCACAATAAGATAAGAATGAAAACCAGAATCTCAAATTAATCTTAAGCCATAAAAGTCAAGACCAAGAATTCCAAGATTAAAAGTGTATCTCGAAACTCAGTATATTTATTATAAGTATGTAAAGTACATAAACTAATAAAAAAACATAGATGGGGTACTTATAGTTTACATCATAAAACATAAGAACCCTAACCAAAACAAAATAGGAAAACTAAGTTGGCACCTACCTATGACCCTATTATGGTCCATAGGTACTTCCTACGGGCCCTAAGTGGGTTCATAGGTCTCAAAGGAAACTTTAAGCTTTAGTTTCCTACTTATGAGAGGTACCTAATGGGGCCATAGGTATAACTTACGCCCAGTAAGTAGGACTTCATATGTATCAGAACAACAATCAACTTTTATAACATATCTTCTACAACTTATGGGCCTACTTACCATGGGCGTAAGTACTACCTATTCGTAAGTCAGTTCGTAAGTATCCTTCTACAACCTTTCACTATATTTTTCTCCTCTTCTTCTCCAAACCTTTTTATCCTACAAAACTAACATAAAAACACATCACATCTATCAAAAAGGACCTAAGTACTTACATAATTTTTGGTTTTAAGCATCGACATTGCCATGAAACCATGGTACATCAACACCCTCAAGTTAGAATATTTTATGTCCTTAGGCAAATAACACATAACAAAGACACTACGATGCTTAATTAAAATAAACCCAGGGCACCTATGATAGCCAACTTAATTTCAGATCAAACCTCTTACCCTTTCCTATTTCTACTTTTCTAAACCACTATATGGATATATGTACCATAATAGTATGACACAAAGGAATAAAGTAATGGAATTACATTAGAAACAAATAATCAAGCGTATATGCAATCTACACTACCCGAACAGATAAGCAGTTAACAACACGATCCATATACTCTCACAGAAAAGAAGACCCAACTCTCACAGTATCATCATGTCAATTCAAGGAACTACATCAAGACACTCACGCTAACTAAAGAAGTTTAAATCAATATGCATAGAATACCATAGGCTTGCCTTTATTTTCTATACCTTAGTTTTTTGGACAGTTGGACTAAGTTCATTGTAGGACTTTACTCGGCTTGTAATGTAGGCTTGGGGGAAGGAATGGTACATTTGGGATATAGTGACCCACTCTCGTTGACACTAGACTTACTTTTTGGCTCCACTTCTCAACCATTTTCCTCTTATTCTCCTTTTTCCCTCTTTATTGATTATTCAGATTGGGTGTGGTTTTGTTTTTGCATTTTATTTATTTGTTTTTCTCTTTTTCTTTTTCTTTCAGGTTTTTCAAAAAAAATTTACACCCAATGTTACTTTCTTTTTCATTTAAATTAAACCCCCTTCTACATACCAAATTTTGACTACGCTCCCTTATTATAGCCACTCTCAACTTATGAAATTTTATTGAGCTAAGGTGTATAGTGTTCAAGAAGGAACCAGGGAAAAAACAGATTCATAGTAATCACTTGGGAAGGTGAAAAGGTGAAAACAAGAAAATAGGTCAATGTAGGCTCAAATCAGTGATCAAGTGATTCTTATTAATTTTTTTTCCAATTATTAAGGATAAGAGTGGACTAAGTCAAAAATAGCCTAGGATTATGTCCTAACCAACTATCCTACAACCTAGACAAGACTAACTAGGCAAGTTTAGGATTAAATACACAAAGGGACCTAGGAAGAGGCCTCACACATATATAGTACAGGTTTATATCATCAACTACTACCTATACAGTTCATGCTATGCTAAGCTATGATTATTTTGTCTCTAATAATGCCATGAAAAGATTCACAAAATGGTCACAGAGATATTTACATCACATAGTTCACAAAAGATTTTTTGGAGGGGTATTATTTATTTTAAAACACTTAAGAACAAATAAAACATGTCAACTTCCCTTAGGTTCCTTATTTTTCTCCTAATAAAACACAAATAAAGCATAACACATATGACAATACAAACACAACCTAAACATACCAGTTCTACTAAGGTAATGCAGTCGACAAGAAAAGCAATACGGTAAGAAAAACTGATAGATGTGGTACACCCCTATATGCAACTAAAATCTCAGGTACTATCCCAAGTGCATGCTAGAAAATAAATAACACAGGGTGTAGGGACATACTTTGGATGCTCTAGGTGTCTGAAGCTGACTCGCCCTCATCTAGGGCATCTCATAGCTTAACCAGAGGAGGAGGTGGTGGTGATGCATGACTAGAGGAGGCAACTATTGACATTTTGGCATGCCTCCACTCATCTATTAAATGTTTCATAATTGAATCATGAGTGGCCTTTTTCATGGCTTGCTCATAATCAATTGTTGGATTCTATAACTCCTCATCATGACCTCTATTGTCCCAACAACTGGGGTCGCATCATCCTCTATAAATAAATTAAATACCACAATATGAGGTCAAGGTAATGGATACGTAAAAAATCAAATGACTAGAGGGATGGCCAAAATATGGCTCTTAGCTAATGATTGTACTTATAAGTACAATATAGCCATCTCATTGAATATGCCCAATAAGTTTGGTTCTTGAACTTTGCGTATTCGTGCACTCATTCGAGTATCAAAACTATCTATATAGTCATGTAGCTCTCTGGTACACCCCTCCATAGCTGCCATCATCTTCGCCTATAATCTGGCATTAGAGGCGTTTAATAAGGTCCAAACCTATAGGCAGATCTAAGCAAATAATGTGGCTAACTGGGTTTCTGTGTGGGAGAGGCTATCAGTCACCTCCACCTAATGTTCAACCATTTGTTGTAGAAACTTATGAGGAACACTAAAAAAACCCAATAGCTATTAGGCGAGGGGGCAAAATAGATGCCCCGACTGGTGCTAAAGTAAAAACCAAGATTGATACGGATGTGCCCGTGTCACCCTCACTACCAATAGTAGTCATTGGTTTAGCTCTTTGACTGCCCATCTCAACATTAATACTCTTTACCAACCTCTCATCAGTCTCATCCAAAATAAAAGGCCCTAAAAAATGGGTCATACCAGAAAAAGAAAGAGGATGTACTCAATGTGCAAGGAACGGGTTTTTTGTATCCTTAATCATGCCACTGATCCTTCTCTGGAATAGGTGGCAGTTTGAATGTATGATACAACTGTTGCATCAAAAAAGGGAAAAGGGAGGTGGTGAACTCACAAAATGCTCTCTTATAGATCTCAATTCTGATCCACCTAGCGAAATCAATATCATAACTAGAAATCAGGCTGGAAAATAGAACTTCTCTATATCAAGTAAGTATGTTATCTACAGATGTCAAACACAATCTATGTCGCATTACTTCTCTCCAAAACTTTGCTGCAAAGTGAAGCAATGCCTTCTTGATCTTACCATTTCCCAACCTATGAGGTATTAGTGCCCAACTATGCTATCTGTGAAGCTAACCATCTAGCCAAGTCCACTCTTAGTGATTTATGCTAAGAATCCTTCATAGTGCGCCTACTCTGCATCATTCTCATATGATAATAAAACTCATCTATTATGGATGGCCCTACATACTCCTTCCTAAATAATATTCGTCAAATTGTCACCTCGGAAATATCAACTCTAACCCCTAACTAAAGTGTAGGTCAGTTGGGACTGATCATTAGCTCTACCATGGACTAGGGTAACCAAGTATATGGATAATGCAAAGGATCCATATAACTCCTAAACAATAGACGATTTCTATAAACTATTGTCTTGGTCATTTACCCAATCAAGTATTAATCAAATAAGTCCTGCAAGTCTGGAGCTCCTACTGACCCAACCAACTCTATCCTAACCTCCCTCACAAGATTACAGCGTGGTTGACCTTACTCTATAATAAAACTATATGTCATAATGCTATTTTATTCCATCCATACATCATCTCAGATGAATCAAAGCTATAGCCACTACAGAGACATGTATAGAGTCAGCTTTCTGAGTAGCAGGTGGTAAAGTTATAGACTGAGTACCCTGAGCAGCGATTTGAGTTCCCTGAGTCGATGATGATGAGATCTTATATGGAACCTAAGTTGCATCAGTACTCTCATATAACTGATATTTAATTGAGATTGATGCAGACTCACTCTTAGCTGATTCGGATGCAGACTCTGACCCTTTCTCAAACTGGGAGTTAGTTGCATCCTTCTTCTCTCTAGAATATAAACCTGACACTGAATCAACCTTCTTATCTAAACAAACAACTGAATCACCTTCTCTATTATTAGACTGGGAAGAATGTTATGGCATATAGAATCATTCGGATCCCAATCCAACAAAAGCATGTTGGTGAAGGATATAGATTGTATGTGGTAACTATAGGGAATGTGGTGGTTATGGTGGTGTGGGCTGAGATCCCAACTCAGTAACAACTTCTACAGTTATAGCTTACCTCTATGATTATCCCCATTCTAGTGTAGATCCAATGGTGTGTTGTCTAGGATCATTGGGTACTCCTCAATAAAACCACACCACTCCGCTCAGGAGACTCATCTTGCAACCTAGACTTACCTCCCTTCTTTTGACCAGCTTTGGGTGCCATCGTGCCAATTTTAACCCTTGGGGGTTGCACCGCACAACAAGGGACCAGTTCTCTCTACGTCAATTACAAGAAATCAAACAAAGAAGAGCAGGACAACTATAGACAGTGCAAAAAGAGTAAATGCACAAGGACTTTTACATGGAACCCCAGAAAGGGAAAAATCATGGCTTACCCTTACAAGCACCAAAGAAATCCACTATAATCAACCTCCTTATTATAGTCTAGATTTTAGCCTACTTTTAGGATTCTTATACTAGTAGTAACTCTACTATGAGTTGGTTTTCATAACTCTACCAAGGACTGTCTCTCTCTACACTGATTAACTCTAATCAACCTCAAGCTTAGGAAACTCTACCTGAGAAACTCACTCAACAACAAAAGCACTACTCTTATAACATGAGTAGTTCATTTAAAAATCAACACTCAAGAACACTCACTCACTCTTTAAGCATATTGCAATGATAAAAATATGTGCAACGTTTGAGCAATCTTGAAATAGAGTTTTTGTTGCCTCTCTTTTCTCTCTGATTTTTGCAAAAACTATTTGATGAAGAGGCATCTCTTCTATTTTATAGTTAAGTGATGATTAGGGCTAAAATATCATTGGACCAGCTATCCAAGTCGGTACAAAATAGCACATGCAAGTTTGTTACACAAGAGGAAAAAATTGTGCAGATACCATGTGCCAATTATACTGTACCTTGCACGTCCAGGTACCTGGTGCCTTATAGTTAAGCTACTCATCATTAAATCTACATATAGAAATTTTACCCCTTTTTGATAATGATAAATCAAGCCATACAATTTGAGAATTAGTACACATTCATCACATATAATAAATGTGAGTACCACCTGAAGATGAATGTTCCCCCTATCATCATGCTTCCTCATTTGCCATGAAATACAGAGACCTGTCCCTTGCTGTTATTTGCAGTAAAAACTCTTCTTCCCCCTATCACTGTGACTTAGCATTTACTTAGCACGTCACTTACTTCCCCCAATCATCATGCACCTTCATTTTGTGTATTTGCATATTTCATTTATCAATATGATTCCCTTCAAATCTTCCTAGTACCTTTTCCTTCAATTATACCTGATGCCTAGTCCCTACTATATGAACTTAGTATTCCCACTTTTGGCATCATTGAAAAGTGAGAACAAAACAACAAGAGTAAATTAAGCATATATCAGTTAACTTATGGACTTTGGGGAAACACTAACATGAAGAATAGCTTTGAATATAAAGAAAACAATTGTAACACATAAAGAAAAGATTCATTCATTCATAATAGTTAGTACCAGTATAGTAAGCTAAAATAATTACCATACAAATAATGGTATTTAAAATCCATTATGAGAACCAGGATAATGAACTGACACAAGGTTGATGGGAAATAAAGATAACAGGGTTCAAGTAAAGAGAAACTTAGGTGAAAGAACTTAAAAAATATCTTCATTCTTTTATTTTCAGCAACGTGATCATCCACATATGTATGGTAAGATCCTTCACTTCAGCATTTAGTTTAGCCACTCTTTCCTGGAGTTCTGTATTTTCAGCTACAGGTTCATCAATGGTACCTGGTCCCTCAGAAGAGAACTTCTAATTCTGCAATTTTAGGTGCACCAATTCAGCATCTTTATCAGTCAACTTTGATCTTTAAATCCTCCATTTTCATTCCTACTCCTTTTGAACAGCTAGCAACTCAGATTCTTGAGACTCCAGTCTAGTTTTTCTCTTCTAATGCATTCATGCTCCATATGTGTAGTCAGACTAAATATCAACTTGGTTGTTCAAGGTGTTCCCTTTTCTTAATTACCCCATAGTGATCAAATACTTTTTTATGAAGTATATATATGGCCTTTCATGTTTTCTTTCCTTCTCACATGTATTGGGATAAAAAGTTCTTCCTGAGAGATCCTTCTGAGTCATCAGTATTTTATTCTTTCTTTAACTACCCACATCCTTTATATCTTTCTTTGATCTCTTACTTACCTCTTCCATTTAAATCACAACTTTTCTCTTCTTGTTACCATGTCCCTCAGAGGCTTTCTTCTCTTTTCACAGCTATATATTTTTGCCTCATTCCAACAAGGTTACCAGACTTTGACTTAAAGGACCTAAGGTGAAGTTTTCTATTGCTTTGGTTGCTGAAGGCTCAAGGTATTTGATGTGGGTATATTCAATTTGGTTTTGTGAGTGAAAGAGAATAAGAAAGACTGGTTTGGTTTAGAGGAGGCAAAGAGTGATTAGTTGAGACTAAGAATGGGAAATAGCTTGATTTAGAAATTTGAAGAGCTGACCATTGTCATCAAAAGATATTCCTTTTGGAATGACATGTCTGGTTTTAAATAAGAGTGACTCTTTATTTTGCAAAGGAATTGACAATGTTATTAAGAGAAGAAAAACACATGGCTTTCTAGATAACATTTTATGATTATTAAAGCATAATGAAGTGGCACTAACTTGAGAGATGAGACCAAGTCCCTACTTCTTTTTAAGTGAATCTTCAAATTTGTGCAGGTGACAATTGTCCACTTTCAGGGTTGTTCCCATGGGTGTATACCTATAAGGGCATGATACTGAGTTAGACTAATATGCACCTACCTTACCAAAGATACCTGTTTCCAAATCATAAAATATTTTGAGTGGAAACACTAAGTCACAAGATAGGTCCAGTATATTAGAATAATTAACTTCAGTCTTTCTGCCTCTGCACACCTTTTTTGTTCTATAGCCTCTTCATAATGTAGATCTGAGGACCAGGTCCCAGACTTGACTTAATTAAAGCTATTGAAGCATCTCCTTCTGAGATGAATTTCCTAGGGACTAGGTCCCTATGAATCATGACTAATTTGCATTTTTTTCATCCTTTCCTTATTATTTTCAGCATCATCATGGATCAACAATTTTCCTGACTAGTCAGGAACTACATGCACTCTTTTCATCTATCTATAGAAATCTTTTTCCATTCACTCTCCATTGCCTTTTCATTGATCAAATTTAAATGTCATTCTAGGGCTTTCTTTTGAACACAAGCTTCACATACCTCCTTGTTGAATATTAGCTCCCAAGGACTGGGTCCTTGAACTCATCTTTTCACAATAAGACACCTTTACCTCAAGTGTCTTGAGAGAGAGAATATAGTCAAAACTTCCATCATTTAGGTTTGAGTTATTCTTGACTACAATCTCCTTCTCATGCCTAGAATCATGATCACTTCTTATATTCGGTAACCCACTTGAGTTTGGTTCCCAGTAGTTAACAATGGAGTAATCAAATTCTTCTTAGTCCACCTAGGCAGAGATAGCTTCCTTTTCACTCCTTTTTGAGACTCGAATCCCTTAGGATGTGCACTCTCATATTCAATATGTTTAATATTCCTTAATTCTACCTTAAGCCAGTGCTGAATTCTTTCTTTCACATATCTATCTCTTCCACAGTAAGTGCATAAGAGCTTGTGTCTTTTTCTTCTATCGTTATGAGTAGCCTTTCCTTTGGACTCACTGGGTTAGAATTTTCCATGATAGCCTAGTCATATACCATCATTAACACTTTCACTAGTCAAGTAAGAAAGGATTAGTAAGGAAGTAGTCCAGTTAAGAGACTTGTTCAATTATTTTTTTAGGCAGACCAAGTCCCTCGCTAATTCTTCATTCTTGTGAAGTGCAGACATAAGGTGTTTTTGTGAATCTTTCGATTTCTCTTCAAGATCAATCTCAATCCTTGAGGATTCCTTATTTCCTTTACCATAAACACTATTTACTTTCTTCAGATTACCCATTAGAATCAGATTTTCAGAGATCATCTTTATAAATAACTCTTCAGTTTCAGAAATTTTAAGAATTAAAGCAATCGGCTCTTGCTCTTGACTCTCTACTTTTTCTTCTAAGGAATTTTTTTCAGTAGTTAGTTCATATACAGAGTCTATAAACACACTTTCAAGCCTTTTTATCTTCCTAGCAGTGTAATTATCTAGATTCTCCTTAATGTTGAATAGAGTTACCTCCTTTTTCTTTTCATCTTCTATGCCTGCATTGAGTGCAAACAAGAAATCATAGATAATTTGACCTTCTTCTACTACTAGCATAGAGACATATCTAGTTTTCTCATCATCACCTAAATCACTTGAAAAATCCCTCCATGCTACCAAAGTTTGCTTTACTGCGTAATCAGATGCAGCCTTCATTCTTGAATTATCAAGGACCTGGTCCCTGACCTTTACTTTGTTACTTGCAGCCTTGAGGAAGTCCTGATGATCCATTATGTGCATAAGATAGTCTTTTATTAAATAATTTGTACTTCCATATTTATGACATACCTCTATAGTTAGACCTTTTCTGCTGCTACTTTCACTTCTTTGGAACTAGACACCTTTCCTCATAGATCTAAAAATTCTTTTTACAAAGTAGGCAACATCAATGTATTCTTTATTTGAACCTGAAGTTAAGGCTTTTAGTGCCAAAGATTTTTCCTTTTTGATTCCGTTCTTCTCTTCTCCTAGTCATTTCTTGAGTTCATAAGTTTTCAAGTTTCTAATAAGTTCATCCGTAATAGGGGTCTTCAGATTTCTTGCCTCGGTTATGGCATCTACTTTGCTTTCCCATGACTTAGGAAGAACAGCCAGAATCTTCATCACTTGCATATACAACAAAAAAAATTCTCCTAAGCAGTGTATCACACTTGTGATGGAAGAGAATCTTATATACATTTCTTGTATTGTCTTTTCTACTTTCATAGTGAACGTTTCATACTGTGTTTTACGCATGTAAACTTTAGAATCCTTTATATTTGTCGTTCCCTCATGAGCAGTTCTCAAGTCATCCTAGATCTCTTTAGCATTTCCACAAGCTAAGATCATATTGTACTCACAAGACCTATGCCACATACTAATAGTTTCTTGGACATATAATTCCTTTCAATAATTTTCCTATCTTCATCATTGTACTCTTTCCTGCTTTTAACTGCCATTCTTATAACCTCTCCTTCTTTGACTTCTTTAATAGTCACATGAGTACCATCAAGAATTATGTCCATCAGCTCACTATCCTTAGCCATAATAAAGTCGAACATCCTTGTATTCCATCACCCATAGTGGTAAATTTCCCTTCTTCTAGATTAGATGGACCATCCATGTCAACAAAGACACTCTAGGTGTGAACCTTTTAAAGTGAACCTTTTTTTATACGAATTAATGTAAACCTTGGGGGTTGCACCACACAGTAAAGGAACAGGTCCCTCTACGTCAATCACTGGCAATCAAACAAAGAAGAGAAGGAAAATTATATATAAAGTAGAGAGAGTAAATGCACAAGGATTTTTATGTGGAAACCCAGGAAGGAAAAAATCATGTCTTTCCTTCACAAACACTAAAGAAATACACTATAATCAACCTATTGATTACAGTACATATTTCATCCTACCTCAAGGCTTCTTGTGTGAGTAGAGACTCTACTACAATCTCATCTTGGCAACATTACCAAGGACAATCTCTCTTTACACTGATTAACTCTAATCATCTTTCAGCTTAGGAAACTCTACCTAAGCAACTCACTCAACAAAAAACCCATACTATTATAACATGACTAGTTCAATTATAAATCAACACTAAAGAACACTCACTCACTCTGTAATCATATTACAAAGATAAGAATATGAGTAATGTCTAAGCAATCTTTAAATGGAGTTTTTATTGCCTCTCTTTTCTCTCTGATTTTTGGAAAAATTGTTTGATAAAGAGGTGTCTCTTCCCTTTTATAGATGAGTGATGATTAGGATTGAAATATCATTAGACCATCTATCCAAGTCAGTACAAAATAGAACCTACAAGTTTGTTACACAATAGGACAAAACTATGCAGATACCGTGTGCCAACAGTACTATACCTTGCACGTCCCGGGACCTGTTCCTTTGCAGTTAAGCTGCTCATCATAAAAACCACAATAGAAGTACCTGAGAAACTAGTTTTTAGTGAATGAAACATAATAATGGAACAAAAATTTGAAAAACAAAATAGACCCAAGGCGCTAGCTACCTATGGGTCGTAGGTAATACTTAAGGGAGTCGTATATACCATTATAGATACAAGAAAAAGCCATGAAGTTTTAGGGATTCAAGTCTGATACTTATGAGGCCACCTATAGGATTGTAGGCACTAGTTACGAGGCTCATAAGCCACTTCGTAAGTTCCCCTCTGATAGAAAGTTAGATCTTCTTCAAAAATTTCATCCTATACAGATATAATTTTCAAATTTTTAGACCAATTTCGAACACTACAACAAACAACCAGTCAATTTCCATATGTATTGCACATATTATTTGCAATATTCAACTTCTACTTCCATTTATATTTATTATCACAAGCTTCCCAAACCAAATATCATGCATCCTATTAAATTTAACCAAGTTTAGGCTCCACATATATTAAGGACTATTAGATTTTTTCAATTTCATGTTTGTTTCGAGTACTAACCCAAGTTCAATGATCAAGAACATAATTTTACTAAGTTGGAGCCAAAAATTATTACGTGGATTAAAGATTCTAGAAGTAAAAGTTTAACACTAGATTTTAGTCCTAGTCTTCTAACAATGAGTGTGCAAGTGATGTGCTTGTGAGAGGAGTTTTGCTTTTATAGTTGTCGAAGAAAGTTAGAGAGTTTTAAGGGAAGTGAGGGTTTGAATTTGAAAGGTTTGGGGGTTAAAGGGGAGTCTTTGAGGATTAAAATACCCTATGGGTGTTGTATGGGGTCGGGTTACATGGGTCCGGCCCAAATTTTAAAATGGGCCCAAGAAAATTTAGTCCACTTGCGACCTAACTTACGGCCCCCATAATATAGTAATAAGTAGATCCTATGTTCTTTATTTGTCTGATTTATACGACCCCAACTTATGGGGTCATAGGTTATATTAAGACCCCGTAAGTTGGTTTGTAAGTACAACTTCAGAGACCCAAAAATTCTTCTGATACCCACGACTTTAACTAACCCGTTGTGGGTTGGACCTATGGCCCCCACAAGTAGGGTCATAGGTCTACTTACCTGAACTTGTCTGAGATGTTGCAAATCTTACCATTCTCCAGATATTTTTTTATGATTTTAACCTACAAAATAGTAACAAATGTAAAACTAATACCTTGGATTACCTCCCAAGCAACGCTTGATTTAACATCACGACATGTTGTGGCTATGCTGGATACTCAGACTTTGCTAACAAACTCATGGGTTGCCTCCCATGAAATGCCTGATTTAATATTTTGGCATGACTCAGTTTTCTTGGCTAATCATACATCGCAAAGGTTTACATCCTCACAAACATTCAGCACCTTAATATTTCCCATATAGTGCATAACCCGATGCCTATTTACCCTGAATGGGGAACCTCCATCTCATTTCAGCTCAATTTTACCATGCTAAAATACTTTAACCATAGAGAATGGTCTAGACCACCTCAACTTCAACTCGTTAGGAAAGAAGTGAAGTTTTGAATTATACGACAAAACTATGTCACCGAGTTGGAATATCTTTTTCTCAATCTTTTTTTCATGGTACAACTTCATCTTCTTCTTCTACAAAGAAGAAATTTCATGGAGACAGAATTTATCTAAGCCATTCATATTACTCATCATCAGGCTTGTAGCATTACTCCACTCAAAATTCAGCATCTTCAATACGCATAGTGCCTTGTGCTCAAGTTCAACCGGAAAGTGGCATGCATTGTCATACATAAGATGATACAGAAAGGCATCTATGGGGTTTCTGTAAGTTGTTTGGTAGGCCTAAATTTCATCATATAGGTTTCTTGACCAATCAGTCCAATTGTCACTAACCATCTTTGCCAAAATGGACTTGATCTCACGATTAGAGACCTTAACCTACCCACTTGTCTACAGATGGTAAGGTGTTTTGTTTTATGTTTTACACCATAATTATTTGGTAGGGCCTTAAATAGATGATCGTAATATTTGGGACCCACTATCACTAATGATAACACGTGGAGTACCAAACCAATAGAATGTGTTCTTCTTCAAAGATATTGTGATAATATGGCCCTTATTATTGGGAAGCGTAACCACTTTTACAAACTTAGACATATAGTAGACTACCAACAATATATACTTTATACCATAATAAATCACAAATTAACCCATGAAATCAATACCCCACACATCAAACAACTCTAACTCAAGAATTGGTGTCATAGGGAGCTCATGCTTCCATAAGATATTTCCTCGGCGCTGGAATTGGTCACTAGTCCAAGCATAATCATGTGCATCTTTATAAATCATGGCCAGTAATAACCACATTGTATAATCTTATGGGTTATGCGAGTACCTCAATGGTTACCCCCAACTAGAGATGAATGACAGGCCTAAAAAATGCTCATCATCTCAACCTCGGGAATATACCTCTAAATCGCACAGTCTGCACATACCCTAAATAAGAAAGGCTCATCACAAAAAAACTTTCATACCTCATGCATAAATCATTTTTGTAGCTAAAACAATACTTTCAGGATGAGATCACTTTCCTAATAATTAGCAAAATCAGCAAACTAGGGGATTAATTCTTGAGATGCTGTCAAGACCCGCTAATCTGGAAAAGTATCATCAATCTCAAGCTCATCCCCTAATTTAAGTATCTCCTCCTATTCTATGAGGGATAGATGGCCTGCAACCTAATTTTATGTACCCTTCCGATCCTTGGCCTCAAAATCAAACTCCTACAGCAATAATACCTAACGAATCAGCCTAGGCTTCACATATTCCATTTCCATAAGGCACCTCAAAGTTACATGATCAATATATATAATTAATATGGTCCTAATCAATTAGGAATGAAATTTCTCAAAAAAAACACCATCATAAGTAACTCTTATTCAATCACCGTATAATTTTTCTATGCACTGCTAAGTGCTTTACTGGCATAGTAGATGGGGTAAAGTATTTTCTTGCATCTTTGGCTTAGGACAGCTCCTAGGGCCATACCACTAGCAGCATACATTACTTCAAATGGAAGCTACCAATCCAGAGACAAAATGATAGGAGCAGAAATCAACCTCTCTTTTAGGCACTCAAAGGCCTTCAGACAAGCATCATCAAACACAAACTTCACCTTCTTCTTTAATAATTTTCATAATGGATTTGTAATTTTAGAGAATTCCTTGATGAATCACCTATAAAACCCTTCATGACCCAAGAAACTCCGAATATATTTGATAAAAATAGGGGGAGGAAATTTTCAGTCACCTTAATTTAGCCCTATCAACCTATATTCCCTTCTTCACAATCTTCTGCCCCAAAACTATCCCCTCCTTAACCATGAAGTTACACTTCTCTCAACTCAACACAAGTTGCACTCCTCGTATCTCTGAAGTACATTAGCCAAGTAAGACAAATAGTCATCAAAAAATTCACCCATAATTGATGAATAATCTATAAATACCTCTATAGTATCCTCCACCATATTAGAAAAGATGGGCAGCATACAATGTTGAAAGATACCCAAAGTATTACAAAGTTTAAAAGGCATCCTCTTAAATACAAACGTACCATATAGATATGTGAAAGTGGTTTTCACTTGGTCTTTGGGGGTAATATAAATCTGATTATACCCCTAATAATCATCAAGAAAAAATGCATTCCTCTGCTTATAAGATGGTCTAGCATCTGGTCCATGAATGGCACAGGAAATAGATCCATTTATGTCCAAGTACTCAGCTTTCGATAATCCATATAAACTCTTCATCCCATAACTTGTCTCATGGGTACTAACTCATTCATTTTATTAAGGACTATAGTGATCCCACCCTTCTTTAGAACATGCTGAACCGAGCTTACCCATTTACTATCGAGAATATAGGGTAAACTACACTTGTATATAACTATTTGATGATCTTATTCTTCACCACCTCTTGCATAGGTGGATTTAAATAATGTTGATGCTCAATTCAATGCACACACTTTGGTTCCAGTTGAATCTTATGAGGGTAAATTCCTGGTGAAATCATGACAATATCAACAATAGTACAACTGGCGGCTCATTTAAACCTCTACAATATTGAGATCAAGACATCAACCTATGTATTGAACAAATTAGTAGAATTAATAAGTAGAAAGGTATTTTTAGCCCTCTAAAAATACATAACACAAGTAAGAAGGGAGGGCCTTCAATTCTAAAATTTGTGGCTCCTCAAGAGATGGTTGAGATGGTGGAGTCACTTTATTCTTCAAGTCAATATTTATCTTCTTTGGTGCCTAAGAATAAAAACCTCTGCCAAAAAGAGCACTCACAATCTCACCATACTCATTGATGGTATCACTATTAAAGTTTATGATTATCATCGCTAATGCCTCTACACCGAGACTATCCTCAATGGGTACACTTAGTGTATCTTCCACTTAAGTGTCAATCATAGACACCACATGCATATTTTCTGGCTGCCATATTAACTGACCCACATTGAAAGTGACTTTTCCATCATTGATCCTAAATTTAACATATCCCATCTCCATATCAACCAATGACCTACTTTTGTTGTAGGAAAGACCTTCCCAAGATAATAAGAAAATCATAATCTACCCCACAGTCAAGATCACAAAATCTATTGGGAATATAAAGGAATTTACCTTTACCAAAACGTCACATAAAATACCAACTGATTTCTTCACAAATCATCCATCCATCAATAATCTCATAGATGTCAGCTCATGTGACCCCAACCCTAATTATTTGTCCATCACCAGCAATATCAGATTAATACTATCTCTCATGTCATATAGTTCTTGTGCAAAATTCAGGGACCCAATAGTGCAAAGAAAAGTGAAAGCACTAGGATCCTCTTTTTACTTAACCAAAGATCGGGAAGTAATACCACAGCAGCGGTGTATATTATCAGTGGGCTCAAAACTCACCGCTGATACACCCAAATTACAACTCTCGTTAGAAAGTGTAAGCGGTCGCTGTCAAATATAGAACCCAACTGGGTTGGGTGTCGAATCCCACAGGGAATACTCTGGTCACTAAGTGTTGCAATTATTAGTAGACTGTTGGTCGAAAATTCCAAGGAAAAAGGGGGGTTTGGTTTAGGCGTGAACTAATATTATCAAAGTAACAATGGAATGATTTGCGTAGTAAGATTTAATCACAGAGATTGATAAGTTAGGGTTATGTCCACCTTATAAGTTCTACTTCTCTATTAACTATGAGTAACGCGGAATTTAGACATGCATGCACTTATAGAGAAGCGTATTCTAATTCTAAATCCAGGTGTTTCTCAACCATCAAGGATTTATTTCGCTTTAGCTCTCTCAAGCCTAAAGTGTATAACAAATGGTACAAATTCTCCAAGAAGTTAATCCGGTTAAGGCATTAACGTGTAAATAGATGTTGGAAACCCTATTTCCTTGTCACACTCTCTTTTCCAAACATGTAACTTTTCTCTCGAACAAGTTAATGCTATAATGGCGTATTCTCTATGTTTGTAACCATAAAAATTCAATCAAAACGAAGAGAGTAATGATATAAGTAGCATAACACATCAAGAATTCAAAAACTCATAGTAATAGATAGTATCTTACAAGGTTTCCATAACCCTAACAGATAAGTTTAGCTACTCATGAATACAACGGAAATCAAAGTAGACATCATCATCATACCAAAACTTAGAGAAATCTCAGCTATGGAGATGAAACGTGTTTTCTTTCTCCGTTGCTCAAGTGAGCCATTTTCTGCTCTCAAAACTCGTCCAAAATCTTCCAACGTGAATTATGAATAATGTCGAATGATAATGATTAATGAAAAATTCAGCAATATGGTTTTTACTAGCATCCTTGTCTAATAAGTTGCTACTGCATCCTTAAGTATTTAAAAATACTGGGTTTGCCCGGGAAAAAGTTCCCATGCATCACTTTCAGTCCAAAAGCTCCCTTCCCTCTTATGTGAAGTTTTCCTTTGCTGCCCACAGGTCCACAAAGTGCTGAAATCTTCATCATTAGTACCTGAAAATATGTTAATCACATAGGTCAGCTCACTTAAAGGAAAATGGACTAAAAGTGCAAGAATTATATATTTTATCCTCAAAACTTAGTTGAAACATGGGTAAATTATGGTGCTTAGGCGTGTAAATACGCCCAACATCACCACCCCACACTTAAAGCTTTGTTTTTCCTCGAACAAAATATTACATCCATGCAAACACCTAACTAGAATTTCACAATAGCAACACGAAATTTTCAACAAGACATGCACAACAATCATTAACAAAGAGTAGGTTTCTCGATCACTACTACAAACAACTCAACCTCCAACATAGACTCATTAGGATGGTTAATTCGTATCCACACGTTAAGCCACAAAGAAACATATAAAACTACCCAACAACCATCAACCATGTGTGCTCACACAAGATATCACCCATAATCACTCATAGTTTTGCATTTTTCGAAACATGGGTATAAGACTCTCCTTTCTCTCGCTCTCACAAGGAATTCTTATATTGCAACTGATGACCATAGGCTTTCCCTTAGTGTAATGCTCTACTAATATCAGACTGCTAAGTTTAGGATCAAATAGGTCTTTACAGGTTGTAATGTAGGCTAAGGGACAGGTAGGACTATTTTGGCCAGAAATAGTGACTATGTTCCCTAAGAGCTTTAATACACTACAATATGCCATTTACACTATCTTTTAACAACCACTCTACCTCTCTTTCATCTACCAACCCCTTTTCACCCATTTTGTTATTCAATCATAAACACAACTATCTTTTTGTTTTTCTAATTTTTTATTTTATTTTATATTTCTTTTTTCTTTTTTTTTCTTTTTTTTATATTAAGCAAGCATACCTATAATAGCCACTCTTTTTCACAACAATTTCAAGTACCAATACACCCTGAGGCATCATTTTCACCATTCTCCTTTTATTTTTCCACATGATTCTACAATTTTAAAGCGCTTAGGAGTTTGGATCAAATTATGGTCTTGAAAAAAAAATGGATTAGGCTACATATGAGGCTGCCAAAGAAAATAGCTAAAGGCTCAAAGGGGGTTCACTAGGACAATGTACAAAGGTAGGTAAAAAGAAGGTAAACAATTTCAGGGCTGCCAAAGAAATGCCTAAATCATCTCCTACACTCACAGTCTTTATTTCGCTTCACACACACACCAGGCAAGTTCTAGCATCAGTCACAACAAAGAATATACAATATCCTCTCACACACAAGGCACATGGTCAACTTCATTGGGAGCATTATAGATTCTTGACCCAACAGATGAATGAATTAAACCACAATAATTTATCACACAGTGAGTCACAACTTAGAGCCTAAGCGTCTCAATAGTAAAGATTTAGCACAAACTCTTGTTATAATATACCATACTGTCTATCAGAACAATTTCATGCAACATCTAAAATCTACTAACTAATTACAACTAACTAACTAACTACTAATTCAAACAAACAAGAATAAATGTAGGCAAAGAAATACAATACAGTAGACATATACCCGCACCCCACACTTAGACGGGACACACTGTCCTAAGTGGAAATAAATAAGGAAAACCTGATTAGTCGGACTCCTCTTCTATGTCTGGGGTCATACCCCCTGCGTCGAAATCATCATCAAAGTCATCATCATCAGAGTTTTCCTCCACGTCTGAGTATGGCACTCGGTGATCATCATCAGTCGGCACGTCATCGTCGAGAGGTTCCTCAAAATGTACCCCCACTCCACACATGGCCCGCGCATGCTCATTAAGCGGGTAATCATAGTCCAACTGCTGAAGCTCTGCATCAGTCGGAACACGACCCCCATTTATCAGTGTAAATATAGTCATGCCATACAGATGGCGGAAAAAACATTCATCTCGAGCATGCCTCTCTGCAGTGGTGAGGTTGATGCCTTGAACAGTTTCTGTCTCTTTAACCTTCGTGAGATCAACCTTCTTCAGGTTGTGTGGTATCTTATGATCCGCGGGTTCCTATTCAATGTGTTCTTTCCTTAAGATCGCAGTCAACAAGTTGCCGAAACTGAAATGGGACCTTTTGTGCAGCCTAGCCTTGCGCATTGACGATCGTATAACCGCACCAATGTTGATGGGAATATTCATCATCAAAGCGTACACCAAGCAGACTCGATCACGTGTGATCTTAGTATATTGTGTCCCGGGAATCAAGCAAGAGTTGACTATCCTTAACCATATGCGAGCTTCCCTGTTCAAAGAGGCATACGGGTAGGTGTTGTGGCGACCATTATCCTTGTGCCAAATCCACCATGCCATTGACCTTGATCCGTACAGTGTATGTCTGATGGCCCTGTAGGGAGGTCTGTGATAAATCTCCTTGAGCGGTGATGGATCCACAGATGGAAAGCCCAGAAAAGAGTTGAAGAATTCCGCATTCAGTTGCAAGAATTGGCCCCAAATCTTTACTTCACTTCCAGTAGTCTTTGGGGACCAATTGGCATAAAACTCTCATGTTAGATCAAGATTGCATTCCCCCATATCTCGGAAAATGAAATCAAGATTTAGTGCCATGATTTTAGCCAAAATGCGGGGCTCTCTTTTTGCTAGACACTCCTTCTGCATCAAATCCACGTGAACATATTTTTTTACTTTGTTGTTCTTGTACCACTCCTTTCCTTCCTCCTCTAGGACCCACTTTATCCTAAAAGTTCGTCGAGGCACTTGCAAAGAGGAGGACTCAGCCTGATCTTTTCTTGCCCTTTTCTGACCTTTTTGGGAGGTGGACACTTTTTCTTTTCCTTGTCGTCCTTTTGGGGCCATTCTACCTGAGATCACAATAAGGTTACGTTAGTTTCATCATGGAAGATTTACTATAGTCGGAAAAGAAAATCGTGATGATACCACCCCACACTTAATCCGTTTGCACAATGTTAATAATCAAGTAATCTTGACTATCCTTTCCGACTTTATTTCATTGGATTAAGGCAATGTTTGAACAAGACTACCACATAGCAATCTTATCAGGTTTTTGCATCGAAATAACCAACCATGTTATACTTGTGGTCAATCATGATCAATACCTTCGATGAATGAGTCATTCAAACATTCAAGCTTACAACTTTCAAGATTATGCATTAACTTCAAAATTTCGACTTCATAAAAATACGACAGTGAATACCAATCAAATACAAGTCAGAGTAAAGTCAAGAACACCCACATGAACTTTTTCACTCAACTAGATGCATCATAACAAACCAACCATATTCTCATCACCAAACACCACTTCACAATCTAATAAACCATTATAAGTGGAGTAGTGCAACAACTACAAAATATAAAAGAGTAACTTACGTGGTGATGGATCCGGAAGATGAACTTGCAAGATTAGATGAGCAAAAAGAAAAACTTTGAGAGAATTTGGGAGCTTAGGCGTCGCCTATCTTGAGCAAACAATGGAATTGTGTTCTAAAGTTGAGGATCTATTTAAAGACTAAGCCATGGGTCAGGTTTGATCCATGTACAATCGGGTTAGGAGACAAAAAAAAAATAAGTAGGCGGCGCCTAATGCTTTGCCTCTTCTTAGCATAGGCGGCGCCTTTAGCAATGCCTAGATAGGAATAGGCGGCGCCTTGACTATCGCCTAGATTGGCATAGGCGGCGCCTTGCCTATCGCCTAGATTGGCATAGGCGGCGCCTATGGCATTGCCTATGTGAGGCAGTGAGCATAGGCAATGGTATAGGAGGCGCCTATAGCATTGCCTACATTGGTATAGGCCTTGAGTTGTCCCTTGCCTATGTGAGGCAGTGAGCATAGGAAATGGCATAGGAATTGCCTTATCCGTTGCCTAGATTTGCATAGGCATTGCCTTGTTCGTTGCCTAGATTGGCATAGGCATTGCCTTGTTCGTTGCCTAGATTGGCATAGGCAATGCCTAGCCTATAGCCTTTGCTCCATCATTCCTCACTTACCACCTTTAGCATGGCTCACTTTCAAATCAAAATTTGGGACTAATCTCCTCCTTTGTATATCTTGTACCTACACTTAATCAAAAACAACAAAAATGATTAGAAGAATGGGTTGCCTCCCACCGAGCGCCTTAGTTTTGGTCGTGGCTCGACTCTTCTTTTTGAACTTTTATTTATCAAAAACAAAATCCTAATGAAATAAACTCCTAATGATGGGTTGCCTCCCATGTAGCGCTTGATTTATTATCGCGGCACGACATAGCTATCTCGAGTACTCAGACTTCATCGAGATATAAGGTGGCTATACATTTTATCGAATCGGTAGGTCCGATATATAGCTTCACTCGCTATCCATTCACCTTAAAGACACCACCATCATTGTTTTCTAACTCCACTACTCCGTATGGGTAAACTTGGCTAATTCTGAATGGACCAGACCATTTAGACTTCAACTTACCTGGAAATAGCTTCAGTCTGGAGTTTAAAAGAAGTACCAAATCACCCTTCTGGAAGTTTCGTTGGACAATCCTCCGATCATGGTACTTTTTCATCCTTTCCTTGTAGAGATCTGCTCTTTCATACGCATGTGGACGGAATTCATCCATCTCATTCAGCTGTTCCAACCTCAGATTAATAGAATCATCCCAATTCAAGTTAAGCCGCTTCAGCGCCCACATTGCTTTATGTTCTAGCTCAATTGGCAAGTGACAAGCCTTCCCATAAACTAGTTGATATGGTGACATGCCAATTGGTGTCTTAAACGCAGTCCTATATGCCCATAAGGCATCATCCAGCTTTTTGGACCAATCTTTCCTACTGGCATTCACAGTCTTCGCAAGGATTAGCTTGATCTCTCGATTAGAAACCTTTACCTGCCCACTAGTTTGTGGGTGATATGGTGTAGCTACCTTGTGTTTCTTAACCCCATATTTCACCAATACGGCTCTGAACAGCTTGTTGCAAAAATGTGAACCTCCATTGCTTATGATGGTACGAGGTACCCCAAAATGAGAGAAGATATTTCTCTTTAGGAACGCTACAGCACGCTTACCTTCATTATCAGCTAGAGCTACTACTTTAACCCATTTGGATACATAATCCACAGCAACTAGGATATATTTCATCCCAAACGAACTCACAAATGGGCCCATGAAATCAATACCCCATACATCAAATAGTTCTACTTCAAGAATTTTAGACATGGGCATCTCATGGTGCTTCGAGATAGATCCTTGCCTCTGACACTGATCACATATTCTCACAAAATTGTAAGCATCCTTGAATAATGAAGGCTAGTAATAGCCACTTTGGAGTACCTTCCTTGTCGTTCGATCACCTGCATGGTGACCACCAACTTGGGAAGCATGACTTGCTTCCAGTATGCTAGGCACCTCCACATCTGAGATGCATCTCCTAATAATACCATCATCACATCGTCGAAAGAGATACGGTTCATCCCAGAAGTAGTGTTTCACTTCATGCATGAACTTTCTCTTTTGATGAAAGGAGAGATGCTCAGGAATCAGTTTACTTACCACGTAGTTTGCAAAGTCTGCATACCACGGTAAGTCTCCCACCATTGTGGCTAGGATTTCTTTGTCGGGAAATGCATCATCAATCTCAAGGTCGGGTTGCACTATGTGCTCACTCTCAAGTCTAGATAGATGATCAGCTACTTGGTTTTTGCAACATTTTCTATCATTTACCTCGAAATCAAATTCTTAAAGCAGTAACACCCTCCTAATTAGCCTTGGCTTAGCATCCTTCTTTTCCATTAGATATCGTAGAGCCGCATGATCTGTATGAACCACTACTTTGGTTCCTAACAAGTAAGCACGAAACTTTTTAAAAGCATAAACAACTGCTAGAAGCTCTTGTTCAGTGACGGTATAGTTCTTCTGTGCTCCATTCAAGGCCTTGCTCTCATAGTAGATTGGATGAAATAGCCGTTCTCTTTTCTGACCAAGTACAGCACCCAAGGCTACCCCGCTTGCATCACACATAACTTCAAAAGGTAGAGACCAATCGGGTGCTACAATAATAGGAGCTTCAACTAGCTTTCCTTTGAGGCATTCAAATGCCTTCAAGCAATCTTCACCAAAGTCAAATTTTTCATCCTTCTCCAAAAGTTTGCATAATGGGCTAGAAATCTTGGAGAAGTCTTTAATAAACCTCCGATAAAAACCTGCATGATCGAGAAAACTACGCATCCCTTTTACAGTAATTGGAGGGGGTAATCTCTCGATAACTTTAATCTTGGCTCGATCAACCTCAATTACCCTTTCAGATACTTTATGCCCAAGAACAATGCCTTCCTTAACCATAAAGTGACACTTCTCCCAATTTAACACCAGGTTGAATTCAACACATCTCTGCAAAGCCATACTCAGATTTGCCAAGCATGATTCAAATGACTCACCTACAATAGAAAAGTCATCCATAAATACCTCCAATGTGTCTTCGACCATATAAAAAAAATGGACATCATACATCGCTGGAAAGTAGCAGGTGCGTTACATAGCCCAAATGGCATTCGTTTGAAGGCAAACGTACCATACGGGCATGTAAAAGTGGTCTTCTCCTGATCTTCAGGAGCAATGCAAATCTGATTGTATCCAGAATAACCATCTAAGAAATAGAACCATCCCTTCCCTGCCAATCGATCAAGCATTTGATCTATGAATGGCATTGGAAAGTGATCCTTTAACGTCCACGAATTCAGCTTCCGGTAGTCCATGCACACTCTCCACCCTGTGACAGGTCTGAGTGGAATTAGCTCATTCTTTTCATTTGCGACTACTGTCATGCCCCCTTTCTTGGGCACACATTTCACTGGACTCACCCATTTACTATCTGAAATTGGGTACACCACCCCTGCATCTAACCACTTAATAATTTCTTTCTTCACCACCTCTTGCATAGGTGGATTCAAACGACGTTGGTGCTCAATGGTGGGTACGCAATCTTCCTTGAGCTGAATCTTGTGCATATATATCCCAGGAGGGATACCAATTATATCAGCAATAGTCCAACTAATGGCTCTCTTATACCTCTTCAGAACAGAGATGAGAGCCGTTACTTGTTGTTCACCTAAATCATCCGCAACAATAACCGGAAGTGTATTCCCACTTCCCAAGAATGCATACTTTAGATGACTGAGGAGCTCTTTCAATTCTAGCACTGGTGGCTCTTCAATGGATGGTTTCGCTGGTGGTGACGGTCGATTCTTAAGGTCAAGGTCCAGCTTCTTAGGGGCATGAGAATAGGACCTCATTCCTATTAGAGCACAAATAGTTTCTTCATACTCTTCAACATCCTCATGCTCAAAGTTCAAAAGTACAACAGACAATGGCTCAACAGTAAGATGCTTCTCTACAGATAATTCTTTCTCGTCCTCATAATAAACATCATCTATAGAGAACACATTCATATCTTTAGGCTGCTTCATTGATTTGCATACATCAAAATGGATCACTTCGTCATTCATCCGAAATAAAATCTCATTTGCTCGTAAATCAATAAGCACACTTCCTGTTGTGAGGAAAGGGCGTCCCAAGATTATGGGAACTTTAGAATCTACCTCGCAATCCAAAATAACAAAGTCTGCAGGAAAAATAAAGGAAGAGACCTTCACCAGTACATCATATAAGATACCAACAGGTTATTTTACCGACCTATCTGCCATCACGAGCCGCATATTAGTTGGTGTAGGATCGCCCAACCCCAACTGTTTATAAATAGATAGCGGCATCAAAATGATGCTAGCCCCCAAATCGCACAATGCCTTAGCAAAATCCAAGGATCCAACCGTGCAAGAAATAGTGAAAGAACCAGGATCTGCCTTTTTCTGTACTAAAGATCTCGTGGCAATTGCACTGCAATGATGAACATTATCTGCCAGTTCATAACTTGCTGCCCTTTTCTTTGTCAAAAGGTCCTTCATGAATTTGGCGTATCCTGGCATCTTCTCCAGTGCCTCCACCAAAGGCACATTAATAGTCAACTGCTTCAACATAGTCATGAATTTACTAAACCTGGTGTCATCAGCTTTTTTCTTCAGTCTCTGAGGAAAAGGTGGTGGTGGAGTTGGAAGAGTTTTCTCCACCACTTCTTTTTTATCTTGCTTCCTTTTGATGATGATGATGATGATGATTTGGATGGGGCTGGTGCCACAGGGGCTATTATTCCTCCGCCCTTGGCACCCGAAGCCAAGTTCAATATCACTAGCACCATTATCCAGCTATTGCAACTCAAGGGGTTATTTGGTAGACTTGCAGGCGACGATCCGAATATGCATCTGATTAATTTTATCTCAACATGCAAGTCATTTGACAATCCAGGAGTTGGACAGAATACGATCCGGCTGCGCTTATTTCCATTGTCTCTATATGGAGAGGCAACTCTATGGTTAAACGGGCTAACTCCTGACTCTATTACCAATTGGAGACAATTGAAAGATGCTTTCCTAGAAAGATTCTTTCCACCATCCAAGAGTGCACAATTAAGAGATGAGATAAGCAATTTTCGACAGCTTCTAACTGAAGCTCTCCACGAAACATGGGAGAGGTTCAAGAAGAAGCTTATGCGGTGCCCAAATCATCAGATGACAAATATCCACTTGATGGAAATATTATATAGGGCTTTGAACTTAGTGACTAAGCCAGTGGTTGATAATACTGCGGTGGGTCATTCATGGACCTTACTTTTATTGAGGCATGTGATATGCTCGATCGTATGACAAAGCAGAGTAGAGCTTGGCATACCAGGGATTCTTAGGTAGAAAGCTCTACTGTATCTATTGGCATAACGGCAGAACAGAGGCAAAGAGAAAAGGAATATGACCATGATATGGCTCACATTAAAACGAAGATGGAACTTCTTACCAAGCATTTATTATCAAGGAAGACAGAAAAGGTCAAAGCTATTGTATCACAGGGAAGAGATGACTCTGATTCTGAGGAGGAAGCTAATTACTTGAATAATCAGGGGGGTTTCCAGGGCAATGTCCAAGGAAACCAAGGTCGGAACTATTATGAAAAATTCGGATACAAGGATCGAGACCAAGGGAGTTGGAAGAATAAGACTGACAGGAGTGGTTTGTATGTTCCTCCTGGAAATCATAAAGCTGCTGCATCTGGCTCTGGGAAGATATCCATGGAGGACATGATGGCAAAGTTGTTGAAAGGAATGGAGGCAACCAACACGGGAGTAACTGAGGTAAAAAATGATTTGTCCTCAATAAACCAATTGGTTGACTCACATTCCACTGCAATAAAACAGCTGGAACAACAAATGAGTCAACTATCAGCGGTATTCAATCAAAGAAAAACTGGCACTTTACCTAGTGACACTGTGCAAAATCCAAGGAATGATGGATCATGTTTGGCTATTACTACCAGGAGTGGTAAGGTGTTGGAAAATCCATCCAAAGGCAAGCCGGTGGTTGATAATATAGAAGAGAATATTATTGAAGCAGATTGTGATGATTCTGTAGAAGCTGAAAATCAGAATGAGAACGTTCATGATATTACACCTAGATGTCAGCAGTCTGAAAAGATTGATAATGGGAAGCAAAATAAAAAGAAAGTGGTGGAGAAAACTCTTCCAAATCCACCACCACCTTTTCCTTAGAGACTGAAGAAGAAGGTTGATGACACCAGGTTCAGTAAATTCATGACCATGTTGAAGCAGCTAACTATTAATGTGCCTTTGGTGGAGGCACTGGAGCAGATGCCAGGGTACGCCAAATTTATGAAGGACCTTTTGACAAAGAAAAGGGCAGCAAGCTATGAACTGGCAGATAGTTTTCATCATTGCAGTGCAATTACCATGAAGTCTTTAGTACATAAGAAGGCAGATCCGGGTGCTTTCACTATTCCTTGCACGGTTGGATCTTTGGATTTTGCTAAGGCGTTGTGCGATTTGGGGGCTAGCATTAATTTGATGCCACTAGCCATTTATAGACAGTTGGGGTTGGGGGATCCTACACCAACCAACATGCGGATGGTAATGGCAGATAGGTTGGTAAAATGACTTGTTGGTATCTTACATGATGTATTAGTGAAGGTTTCTACCTTTATTTTTCCTGCAGACTTTGTTATTTTGGATTGCGAGGTGGATTTTGAGGTGCCTATAATCTTGGGTCGACCTTTCCTCGCAACAGGAAGTGTGCTTATTGATTTACGAGCAAATGAGCTTTTATTTCGGATGAATGACGAAGTGGTATGTTTTGATGTATGCAAATCAATGAAATAGCCCAAAGATATGAATGTGTTCTCTATAGTTGATGTTTATTATGAGGATGAGAAGGAATTGTCTTTGGAGAAGCAGCTTACTGTTGAGCCATTGGCTGCTGTGCTTTTGAACTTTGAGCGTGAGGGTGTTGAAGAGTACGGAGAAACTATATGTGCTTTGACAGGAATGGGGTCGTATTCATATGCCCCCAAGAAGCTGGACCTTGACCTTAAGAATCGACCCTCACCACCGGCGAAGCCACCATATATCTTGATGAAGTCTGAGTAATAGAGATAACTATGTCGTGCTGCGACAATAAATCAAGCTCTACATGGGAGGCAACCCATCATTTTACTAGGATTTTGTTTTCGGTAAATAAAAATTCAAAAAGAAGAGTCGAGCCACGACCAAAACTAAGGCGCTTGGTGGGAGGCAACCCATCCTTCTAATCATTTTTGTTGTTTTTGATAAAGTGTAGGTGCACGAAGTACTAAGGAGGAGATTAGTCCCAATTTTGATTTGGAAGTGAGTCATGTCAATGGTGGTAAGTCTAGGAATGATAGAACAATACAGGTAAGTGAGAGTGGTCAAATGTGTAATGTTCAAGTATGATTTGCATTAGAGTCGCACCACGAATTATGAAGATTCGACCCAAAAAGTTTTGCGGTGCGACTTTATTTTGTGACTTTCAATGAGGTCTATGGTATGGACCTTTTCGACCAAGAGTGCGCCGTTTTTCCTACATAGGCAATAGGATAGGCGCCGCCTATGCCAACATAGGCAATAGGTTAGGCGTCGCCTATGCCATTCCCTATGCTCACTGCCTCACATAGGCAATAGGCTAGGCACCGCCTATGCCAACATAGGCAATCTGCTAGGCGGCGCCTATGCCAACATAGGCAATAGGCTAGGCGCCGCCTATGCCATTGCCTATGCTCACTACCTCACATAGGCGGTAGGCTAGGCACCACCTATTCCAACATAGGCAATAGGTTAGGCGCCGCCTACTTATGCTTAGGCAATGCTATAGGTGATTTTCTTTTTTTATCCCTAACAGATAAGTTTAGCTACTCATGAATACAACGGAAATCAAAGTAGACATCATCATCATACCAAAACTTAGAGAAATATCGGATATGGAGATGAAACGTGTTTTCTTTCTCCGTTGCTCAAGTGAGCCGTTTTCTGTTCTCAAAACTAGTACAAAATCCTCAACGTGAATTGTCAATAATCGAATGATCCTCCTGCTGAAAAAATCAGCAATAAGGTTTTTAATAACATCCTTGTCCCATAAGTTGCTACTGCATCCTTAAGTCTTTAAAAATACTGGGTTTTCCCGAGAAAAAGTTCTCATGCATCACTTTCAGTCCAAAAGGTGCCTTCCCTCTTATGTAAAGTTTTCCTTTGCTGCCCACAGGTCCACAAAGTGCTAAAATCTTCATCATTAGTACCTAAAAACATGCTAATCACATAGGTCAGCTCACTTAAAGGAAAATGGACTAAAAGTGCAAGAATTATATATTTTATCCTCAAAACTTAGATGAAACATGGGTAAATTATGGTGCTTAGCCGTGTAAATACGCCCAACATCATGAATCTCTACACTTAGTTTCTATAAAACTTACTTTAATGATATAAGTATAACTGAAACAGAATACTGGGCATGTAGAACTGGACTGTACTTAGTCTTAATAACTAGACTAAAACTGTAGAGTATTATGCATATGAGAAAGGGACTAACTGAGTAACATGAGGTAACTGAGCATGAATTCATAAAGACTGTATTATCTTAGGTTGCAAGACCAAGCGCATAACATGATTCTGAAATAGTTTGTAAACAGAGGTACAAAAATATTGATAACTGAATAACTAATAACTGTACGCAATGGTCAAGCAAACCTAAAACTGAACTGAGTTACTGATATGATTTTTGGACTGAAACTATGACTGAGACTATTCTGGAACTAAATATTGAGCTCTGATTACTGAGTAACTGATCTGCGATTATTGATAACTGAGATACTGATAACTGGGTTACTGATGACTCATATACTGTTAAATGAGTGACTGTTTCTAACAGTCCTGATCTTGTGGAACTAGCTGAGTTCCATACTATGCTGAGTGACTTTGTCTGACAGTCCTGAATCTGTAAAACTATCTGAGTTCTATTCTGAAGACTAAATCTGAAACTGAGATTATGAGAGGTAATCATCTAACCAACATGCCCCTTTTATAAATGAGTTCGGGGTCCAACTTGTAACCACAGTTGGAAGGGTGTCAATACCATGTCACAGGTAAGGACAAGCTGTGAGTGATTCTTATCTAATAGGTACTCTAACGAGAATAGTGGGACCCTCATCTGACAGGTTAAGCCACCTCATCAACTGAACTGTTACTGAGTTTACTGAGTTTCGTTGACTGAACTGTTACTGAGTTCACTGAGTTCCATTGACTAATGGAAATATTATTGAATTCTGTTAACTGATAGAATACTATTGAGGTCTGTACTGAATACTGAATATTACTGACGTATGAACTAAATACTGAATGCTACTAAGGTCTGAACTGAATACTGAATGCTACTGAGGTCTGAAATGAATATTGAATGCTACTGAGGTTTGAACTGAATACTGAATACTTCTGAGGTCTGAACTGAATACTACAGAGTTCTAAACTGAATACGGAATACTACTAAGGTCTAAACTGAATACTGAATACAACTGACGTCTGAACTGAACTGGACTGATACTTAGATTATAGAGATTTTCTTGAGGTCTATAACTGCCTGAGTTCTACTGAGTTCTGTAACTGGCTGATAGTACTACTGATCATGATGTGACTAATACGATTCTGTAACTGACACTGGCTCTAGGTAAACAGCAAAATTATCAGGTATTAAATACCCCTAGGACTCAATAACATGGAAGTAAATCATGGCATGATCATAATAGCATAAAAATAGTCAATTGTCAACAATGCTTTCATTTAGACATTTTGTCAAACACTTGGAGGTTATGGACTTGTACATGGATGAGAACACATAGTAACATGTCATGGTTACCCTATTCAATTCACATGGGCATTCGATCAAGCACATGGAGATTAATACTTGGACATGGGAATATCTTAAAAACATGGGAGCATAGCATGGTTTCTTAACCAATATCGTGAATTGGGAAACTACATGAAATTCACTTGAAATAGGACATGGGCATTTCATCACAACATGTAAGGATCAAACATGTGGAAAATATGAACTTAAAATAAGGAATTATTTTTTTGCTCGACACTTTTCTTTTGAGCTTTGCTGACTCTATTCTGATTCCAAAAGAGGGGTATGAAAGAAAATAGGACTAAAACTCAAGCTGGATGAACAAAGGATAACACAATATTTGGATAGCAGAATGAAATGCCTTCGCCATATCAATCTTAAAAATGCAAGAATAAAACATGTAATACAAAAATGAAAGATGAAGATCATTCATTACATTTTTTACAGAACTAACTTTAACTGAGCTTGTATATCTCTACTTCTTCTACACTTTATCCAGCATAACTCCACCTTTGTTGTACATTTCTCATATCGAATGACCCATGCTTTCGTGGATCTGATTATCTCTCTATTTTTCTTGATATAGGGATCGCACAACCATTGTTTGACATAATTGAGGCATGCCTTTTAGTTGATGACCAAGTTATTCTTGTGATTCTCAAAATAATTGTCTTAATTTTGAAAGAAGGCTTCAACTTGATCACCAAATGCCTCAACACCCTACCTAATTTATCAGATGTTTTTTTCTAACTTTAGCCCTATGATTTAATGTTTCATGGTTAAATTGGATTTTAAGATCTGGCTAAAAATTTTGCATGCACGTCATATTGTTAGAATCCATATAAAATGTATTGTGTAAAGAAAACTAACAACACATATTGAAAACACAAAAGGAAAGGGACACTTCATTTAGTTAAAATAAAAGATAGAAGGGTTTGAACATAAACGGCAAAGGGACAAAATAAGATAGATCCCGAACTACAACCCTGAAATAATTTGAATAATAGAAAATAAAACAAAACAAACTAGCAGTCCCTTCCTAGTAAGGAGAGAGAAGACTTCTCAATTGCTGAGCCTGACATCTTAGCCACAGGTTTGCACATCAACATGATTAGAGCTTTCCCCACTGTCAATGTCCTGCACCATAATCGAGTTATCTTGAATCATCTTTTCTATTTCTCTTTTTAAATCCCAACATTCTTCAATACTATGACCCTGAGAATTTGAATGATATGCACATCGTACATTAGGATCAAAATTTCTTGAATGTGGTTTAAGAGTGTGCCTAAAGAGAGGAGTGATCATGCCCTACTATACCAATCTCTAAAATGAACTGGCATACGACTCTCCAATTAGTGTGAAGATATCTCTCAACTTCTACCTCATTTCATTATTCGGTTTAGATTAAAAATTAGGCGTAGAAGGGCTTTGGTATGTTTGTGGAGTTAGAGGATGACTCTGAAGAGTTGATGTGTGGCGTTGTGGGTAAAATTGAGATTGAACATGTGGTTGTGCATTATATACTATATATAGAGGTGGGGAATAGAGTATAATAGATCTTGGGAGTGATTATGTGGAGCTTGGGCATGAACTTGGGCTTGAGTCTGAGAGCAACGACGACGACGTGGTCTTCTTGACTGTGCCCGCCGTCCAACTTCAATAGCAGATGCATCTTCCTCATTCTTCTTCCCTCTAACACTTCCTGAACCCTTTTGAATTGCTTGAGTAGTCGCTTTCAATATTGTAAAACTCATAATGTGACCAATCTTAATTCCATCTTCTATTATCTCCCCTATTATAAGGACCTCAATAAACTACTTACCAAATAAAGGTAACAAATGTTGATAATAATTTTCATCCCGCGCTTGAATAAACACCTCCACTATATTACTTTCTTTCATTGGTGGTTTCACCCTAGCAGCTTCTTCACGCCATCTAATCGTATACTCCCTAAAACATTTTGTACTCTTCTTCTAAATATTAGTTAGGGATTTTTCATCAGGAATCAACTCCACATTGTATTGGAATTGTTGCACAAATTCATTAGCTAGGTCAACCCAACTATTCCACTTGTCGATGTTGTGATCAACAAACCATTCTAAAGCTAGACTTGAAAAACTCTCACCGAAATAAGCCATGGGTAATTCTTCCTTCCTTCCAGCGCCCCTTAATTGGTTACAATAATGCCTCAAATATGCCACTGGGTCACCGTACCCATCATATTTCTCAAACTTATGTTGATCACCAAAAATATTCAATAGAGGCTCATTTGCAGAGTGAGGAATCAATACTATTGGATGGACATTAAAAGCAGAAGCTTCAGGCGGGGGTGGCACCGCAAAATTATGAATAGCAGGTGGAGCCGAGCATTGGTAGTTTTGTGTTGAGGAGTGAGGAAATGAATATTGGAAGTGTTTGGATAGTGTTTCCCTGGAGTAGACCCTGATGCATATTGTGGAGTGTTAAGAAAAATGGGAAATTATGCATATGACACGGGAGGCAAGCTAAAAAGATATTCCCAATTATCGATGGGAAATGGAGGAGGTGGCAACCCGTTAGTCCAAGATCGATGCATTTCTATCATTTGTTGCCTTAATTTTTGAATGTCTTCATTAGCTCCTAAATTCTCATTCCAGAAACTCCCTATCTGATTAGTGACAACAACCTCGGTATTCTTGGTGGCCATACTTTCTCTTCCACTTGGTGCAATACGGAGGACCGGCCAAAATGCCACAAACCAACCACCTTAAACTAACTGGATAAGAAATAAAAAATGTGTTAGAGTTCAACCCTTTCTCAAAATCATTTTATTTTTTATTTTACTTTGGATAATATCACCGAACCCGAGAAGGGCACCTACGTATCTAACTCCCGAGAGAGGAGAATCAGGTGTGCGTAGTTCGTGAAGTTTTTGCACAACATAGCCAATAAACTCTTTTTCTTTTTCTTGAAACTTTAAGAAGAAAAGAAAATAAAAAAATTTCAAAAGAATTTACGAAAATCTTTTTTGAATTTTTCATCTTTAACATCCCTATACAAAATGAAACATATGATTATCAAAGAAAAAATCTTTTTTGGGTTTCAATTTTGAATTTCATACGAAAGTGAAGCTTGAACCTATTAAAGAAAAACTTTTGTCGTTTTTTTTAAAGATTTATATGAAACACCTACTCTAAATGAAGAGTGAAGAAAATCTTATTTGAATTTTTTTTATGTAAGATCACCGAACTCTAGAAGTGCTGCCTACGTATCTCACTTTCTCGAGAGGAGAATCAGGAATGCGTAGTTCGTTCAGATTGGACAGTTAATGATTAAATAACAAACTGAACCCTGACTTGAGAGACACGACCAAATACAGACGAGAAAAACGTCAATAAAATCCTTTTGGATTTTTAATTTGACACTTCACATAGAACTCACACCAACAACTATGAAAGGAAAATCTTTTTGGTATTTTCGTTATATGAAATGTGCAAAACTTCTAGTATCTTTTTTTGCATTTTTATTTTATAAAAACTTCCTATTGTAAAAAACTCCTTTTTTGGAGTTTTCGAACTATGAATGCTTACTAAAGAAACAAAAGGAAAATCGTTTTGATTTTTTTGTTTTCTTTGAGAAGATGAGTGCAAAAGGTAAAAAAAAATCTTTTTGAATTTTTGAATTGTAAAAAAAATTAAAATAAAAATCCATAAAGAACTCTAAAAACTAAGAAATTCTTTTTTGACTCACTTTTCTTTCTTTTAATTCCGAGCTTTTTCTTGCCTACACACTTTCTTTTAATTCTAGCACATGCTTTCCCCAAATCAGTCCGTTAAATGACCTTGTTACCCTCAAAGATGCAACAATTATCACGTAGGGATGCTTTAGGGGTAAGTTTCCTACAAAGGATCAAGTGGGTCTTGCTAGGTCTCAATATGATGTAGATAAGCATTACCTAAAGGCTGGCTTATGCTGGGGTCCACTAACAAGGTTGTTCAAGGGATCATATGGTCTATAGTAGATGTGAGATCTTTTCACCCACTCCATACACCTAACGACTCCCCCTCCTAAAATAAAAGTGACTCAACTAGAGGTCGTGTACAAAAAAGTACTACAAAAATTATTTCGAAAGAAATAACTCGGGTTATGCACATGATGACAGATATAAAGCGGTAACACATAAGAGAAAAAATATAAAATGTAGCACATAGGCACTCAAAAATGATAAAACAATAACGCAAACAATGTCTACATACTCATAGAGTCAAACTAAGCTGCTACAACTCAAAACATTGAAGCCCGAATTCTAAAAATCCCCAGCAGAGTCGCCAGAGCTGTCACACCCCTTTTTTACCAAAAAGGTATTGATTTTAAGTTCCAAAAGAGTTTTTATTATTAGGTGACAAAATAATGATTTGTTTCAAAAAGAACTTTTTACATTTAAACTCAGAGTCACCACTTGGCATAATCCGATGTACCAAGTCACCTTTGGAAAATTTATTTTAAAAATGATTTAACTCTTTAAACTGGTTTACGAATAGAGATTCTGGGTAAGGAATTCTATTGACAGAGGAGAAGGTTTTAGGCACCCCTCGAGCCGGTGGTTCAACCATGTTCTCTCCATAAAGTATATCGGCTAGTTTGATGCTGTGAATGTAGAAAACCACATAAAACACACAAAACAATCAGTCAAACAAACAAAATAAAAAAATCCAAAAATATAGAGTCCAGTTCAATTTATACATTCCCAAAAGTAGAAAAATATAGAAATGTAAACCTACTTTATTCTAAACTAATCCTAAACTACACTCCAATGTTTTACCCGATGCCTCAGGCCTTCATCATAAACGTCGTTCAAGTACAAGATACATTCAGGCATTTCCCTATAAACAAATACAAATGAACTCAGGGCATTCCTCGGCTAAATGAATACATTTTCCAAATGCAAGAAAAACAGAATCATTCAACCAAACATTCCAAATATTCAACAATCCACAATTTTCCATTTATACAATTTGCCTACCCAAACTTAATATTTGTCTACCCATTTAAGGATCTAAAACATGATACTATTGATTTCAACAATATCCATCAATGAATAAAAAATAATCAACATTCACCATATCGAAGATAAATCCCTACCTAAATTCCTTTAACCCGACAAATTTTCACACAAATCAGTATTCCAAATACATGCTAACATCAAATCCATACCACAATTAATTACTCATGAATAAATAATATCAAACATCAACAAAATCATCAAATCACAACCACCAACACAGAATCATAATATCAATACATCAAATTCAATCCAACATACCGAATATAATAAAAAATAAAATAAAAAAAGGAAAAGAATAGTGTTGGACCTCGATTAAAGCTTTTATTGTGACAAATATGTGATCGAAAGACAAAGACAAATCCAAAAACTCTCAATTTGTTCCTCAATCATAAACTAATTTCCAACCTCGGTAGACCCATTTCAAATTCTATAGCTTTGGATCAGTTTTTCCAATGGGTTTGATGACTTTGGAGCTTTGATATGATTTTGAATCAGAATGGAGCCGGTGGTACTATTTTCCGGTGGGTTTCACTGGAACAGTGTCCAAACTATAACTTTTGAGGTTTTTGGTAGCGATTCCAGTAGCTCTCAAGCGATACTCACCAGAGAAGTTCCCCTTTTCTCAATCTTTGCTCTTTCTCTCTCCTGATTCTCCTATTTTCTCTTGATTCTCTATTGCATCTCTCCGATCGGGTGTGTGTATATGTGAATTTATCTAAATCAGTGACGAGTGTGTATGTGTATCTATTAGAGTGTGTGTTAGTGTGTTAATGGCGAAGTGAGTGTGCATAATTTGGTATGCTGTGTGTGCATAGTGAGGAAGATGGTCAATCTATGTAATGTGAGTGGATGTTAGTATATTAGTGATAAAAATAGAGCTTTTCTCTATTCCCCCTATGGCATGAGTGAGTTGTGTATGGATATGTTGTGCTCTCTCTATATCTTGTAAAGAAGAAAGATAAAACATGAAAAAAATGGGTGTAGGGTCTATGTGGGTGTAGGGTGAGGGTGTGTGGGTTATATGAGGTAGGGTGTGAGGTGGATAGGTTTTTATTTCTGTTAAGGTGAGGTAGTTAATTTGTTATAACTTTGTTAGTTTTTGTTGTTTTGTGGAAAAATTATAGACTGGGTTAGGGTGTGTGATAAGATGAGTCAAAAAATGGATAAATTGGATTTTTGGGAGGGACGAAATTAGGTGTCTACAAGTGTCTTTCATATGTGTTTATTGCAATTGTATATTCTGGATAGTGAGTTTAGTTGTATATTTTCATTGAATTTGTGACATTAATAATGTAATTGTTGATGAGAATATGGGTAGGTTGGGAGTTTAATTATTTATGTTACTTGCATTTGTACATTTAATAGTAAATTATATATTCAATAAATGTCTCACTTGTATCGGCTAGAGAACTACCCATATATTATTTTCTAGAGGAAGTTAGATTGTTGTTTGGTAAATGGAACTACCCATATATAGACTGTAGTTGTTTAATACATATGTACATATGTATTTTTGTTTGTGTTTTGACAAATATATATATAGTTCTATACAAATGTGTAATTGTTATTAATGCTTGAAAGATACATGTATAGCTCGATAAAAGATGTATTTGTTATTGTGTTTGAAAAATACATATACAAACCTGTAAATGTATTTTTGACTATTAATGAAAATACATCATAGTTGACATAAAAATATACAAATGTCAATATATATACAGTTCTCTAAAAATATGTAATTGTTGCTAATGCTTGAAAGATATATGTATAGTTCAGTAAAAGGTGTATTTGTTGCTATGTTTGAAAAATATATATACAGACCTATAAATGTATTTTCGTCTGTGAATGAAAATACATCATACTTTACATAAAATAATACTAATGTCTAACTGAATTTGACTTTTTTTTTAATTATTTATCTTAAAATAACATTAGGTTGTACTAGCGATAGGATATGTCTATACAGTACATGACAAAGAAAAGTATTTTATTATTTATCTCAAGAAAAAAAGTATTCTTATCACGCACTTCAATTGGACGATATACCATGTGCACATGCTTGTGCAGTCCTGGATAGCAAGAATTTTACAACGGGATCGTATTTCTCTTATTTATACATGCCAAAAATAGTATTGAAAACATATAATGTTCCAGTTTATCTTTTACCACACAAAGACAATTTGATAATTTCACAAAGCATAATGGTTGATGGTTGAGGTATTACCTCCAAAATATAAGCGGCCTCTTGGCAGACCTCCAAAGAAAGATCATGGAAAATCAGAAAGAGATATGTCCCAAAAGAAAAACATCAATTCTTAAAGTGCTTGTGGATTTAAGGGTTACAATAGGCGTTTATGTAGGTAATATCGTAAATGATACGTTTGTTGTATTCAATCAAAAAAAAATTCTCGCTTTTCATAAAGTTGAACTCATTTGCAAAATATGTAAATAATTCTTCATTGACAATTATGTTTCATGTATTGGAATATGTTACAGTTATATTTTTTGTACTAGTAATTTTTTTTTAGAAAAATTATGAATAAATAAATGTGATTGATTCTATATGTATTTAATGAACGTGAAAAAATACAGTAAAACAAAAGCATTTTTGAAGTTAAACATTTTATTTCAGATAGTACATATTCACATTTAAAATAAATATTCTGGTCATATAATCACAAGCATACATATAAATAACAGATACATGTTTGGATATATATACAATCACAAAAATAGACATACTTACATTACATGTAACTAATACATTTATAGTTACATAGATATATTTGGTATTGACTCTTTAAATACATATAAATACAAATATACATCTGTCAACTAAATAATATATATGTATGATCTAAACATAAAAATGTATAATCACCTATTAATACATGTGTAATTACAAATGCAACTATTAGAAACTGAATATTTTTAAACGTAAAACTAAAATTGAAAATCTTTAATTCAATTTGATTGAGTATCAATAGTCAAAATATAATTGTCAAGTACTAAATAACTTTCCACATGCAACCTAAAATTAAGATATTAAACTTTACAATTATTCAACTATGTCACAGTCATTCTACATTTATATATTGTCAAATATAAAATACAGAAAAAAACATCAAACTTCAAGGACTTCAATTTTGTCTGTTATCCTGATTTCCCTAATAGGCCTCAGTGGTTCTTTGTTATAACTTTGTGCATACGCTTCATGTTTTCTCAAACCATAATTCCACATATATTGTGTGAAGCAAGTCGGACTTGAAGTCAACTGAAGGAACGCCTTCACCATAAGTCAGGCACTCAACATATGTCACCATATACAATCCACAATTCCTGCAAATACATAAAGTAATGAATTAGTATGCATTCTAAAGAGACTTACAAATATATTATTTTATATGTATATTACATCACTTAAAAGCTATCACTAGGTTGTTGAGGCAAATCTTCTGCATAATACACATCAAAAAGTTCCAACTTATCTTTATCTTTTTAATTTGAATGATTGTCAAGATCAATACAAAATACATAGTCTACATATGTTTATCTTACAAAATAAATATTACATTACAAAAAATACATATATCTCTGCATATGTATTTACAGAAGACATGTCTGACCCATATGTATATTACCATATAATATATATATATATATATATATATATATATATATGTTCATATGTATGTGCTAAATACATATCAGACTCATATTAAACAAAAAAATACAAATACATATTTTTAACAGTAACAAATACAACTATACTATATATCTTCATATGTATTTGTGAAATATAGGTGTGACTCATCATAAATAAAAAAAATGCAAATGCATATCTTAAACAGTAACAAAATAGAACAATATAGATATACATATAACTAACCAAAAAAATACATAATACATATCTTAAACATTATAGAATACAAAAAATACATATATTACACTCTATAAAAGACATAGAATAGTCTAGAGACAAACTTAACACTATGTAAAAAATATATATGCAGACTCATATGTATATAAAAAATAAAAATATATGTACATGACTTATAAGCTAATAAAATACAAATACAAATACCACTTCAGCTTTATCTTCTTCCGAATCATATTCAGAAGAATTTTGACCAACAAGACTTAAAATTTTACTTGATTCTCCAATTTCTTTTGACTTTTTTTTTCTGATCTTTGCATTTGGGGGGGGGGGGTTGGAGATGAATCCTTTTTGTTTCATAATTTTCACAATCTTCTTTGGATCATTACGATGCTTCAATCTCACCTCTTTTATGCTCACTGCTTTCTTCGACTGAATAGGTGTAAAAATCAATTTTAGATCTTCATCTTGTGTTAATCCAAAACTAGATGATAGTGGATTATCAGAAACTAAACTAACAGGAGGTATACCTCTATTTGAACTTCTATAAGATGTGTGTTCTGCCACTAGAGCTGACCTCCACAATCTTACAACAAAAAATTAACAAAACCCCAAAGAAAAATTGTAAGAACAATGTTGAACAAAAAAATTATAAAAAATATAAAATTTATAGAATACGTGGAAGAGATAACATACAATAACTGTAATTTGATAGTTACCTTATTTGATGAGCATGATATTTATCAACAATGTGAAAAAAAAAACATTATAAATAGGTAAGAAATTGAAATGAAATCTGAAAAATAATAAGCGTAATTTAAAAAAAAAGATACGATGAGATTGGAGAGAGGTAAAGTAATAGAGTAAAAATAGAAGAGAGGTAAACTAATGGAGTGAAAATAGAAGAGAGGGAGTGAAACACGCATGTTTGAAATTTATGGACAAAAAAAATGATATTTTTGCTACAAAATATAATTTTGTCAATGTGTTGGTATTTATTATAATTATGGTCTTAAGTTTGTCACTTGCTGCAATTTTTTATTTTTAAATACTTCCTCCATCCATCTTTAGTTGTCCACTTCTTTTTTATTGACACTAGAACTAAGAAGCCACAAAGTGATAGGGGTAATTTTATCATATTACTCTTTGAATATGATAAATTTAATGCTTTTAAAAATGCACTAGATAATGAATCATATTTAATGCTAAGGGTAAAATGAATAAAAATAAATCAATTATTCATAATTTTTATAAAGTGGACAAATATTATTGGACATTCTAAAATAAAAAATAGACAAATAAAGGTGTAATATCAATGGAATTACCCTAGCGCCTACATTTTTTTAAATAAAAGAAATCCAATGTAATTCTCTTCATCTTTCCCTCTAATGTTGGTAATAAGCTTGGATGTAGCTTAGTTTTATTTTTCTTCAAAAAGATTCTTGCATGTCGCAGTTATGTAATATCAGTACATGATTTTTAAATAGGGGTGGATATTCAGTTTGTTTGATTTGATTGTTTAATATTGTTTCGATTTTTTAATTTTTGAATTGACGAAAATGACAATCGTAATCAAATTGAAATAAATTCGGTTTGGTTCAATTTCTACAAATTCGATTTGGTTATTTCAAATTTTGATTTTGATTTTGAAGATTAAAGTAGTGAGTCTTTCTTTGTCATGAGTGGGCATTTAAAATTGATAATTTTTCTTACAAAAATTATTATTTTAAAACCTATTTTCATTTTCAAAAATAAAAAACTCAACATGCATGAAATGAAATGGAATAACCATAATTTTAACATAATACATAACTGCATTATGCATAAGTTTGCATAAACAGTCTAGAAAACAACACAAAAGTCAACCGTGAACCTCGACAAACGTCTTCTCGAGGCACCATTATTTTAGCAGTAATGAAAATATGAAATGAATACTTAGGGTTACAGGTTACTTATTATATATTTATACATGTTGGGTTCAATATATATGAAAAGTGTGAATGGAAAATGAAGGAAAAATATTGGAGAGAAAGAGAGACACTAAAATGGAAAGTGTACTCTGTTAAGGAAAAGTTTACTAATTCCCCCACATTAGTGGGAGAAGGAAACTTTGAAGTGTTTATAAGAAGAAGCACTTACTCCATAAGAATAGAGAGGCAAGAATAAGGTGGTGCCTCGCGCCTTCATCATCGTCGCTCGCTCGGCTTGGCTTTGGATTTGGATTTGGATTTTGATTTGGATTATGTTCGATCGATGAGATTTATCTTTTTGGACAAAATTTATTTGACAGAAATTTAATCCAAAAATAAAACGCAATAATTTTTTCTGTGTTTTGATCCTCCATTTATATGCATGCATGCAGTGGCGGAAACACTATTTCAAAATGCAGTGCAGAAGCAAATTGATGCTTCGGAAGGGATGTAACCCTTCAACATAACGACACACTGATTCATGAAATGATAAGCCTGTTCAGAAAAGACACATTCTTTGGACAAACAGACATGATTTTTCAGAAAGGTTACACCTTTTAAGTGAACCATTGCCACCTTTTAGAAGAGGCACCTAATGGTTATATAAACCTGTTTTCTTCTCTTCAAAAATATTCTGTGTGATCAATCAAATCATTGAGTGAGTTTGAAGAGATTCCAATTGTTTGAGGTACTGCTACAATTGGTTTGTTTCGCCATTTTATCCTATGAGGAAAATTCTATAACCTCGGGTACAGTGAGGGGAATTATTCCTTAAGGACACTCCGTGAAGTTGGGGGACTTGGCCTTAAAAATTCTATTTCATCTCATTTCTGAAAATTAACATACTTCTTGGATAGATTATTCATAATCTTGTGTTGAAGGTGTTAAAGAACTTCATAAGTGTTCTTATCTTAGACTTGAACTTGTGTTGAAGTTATTGTTGCATATATATATAGATTCGTGTATCCAAAAATATTGAAAATAACAATCTTAAGGAAATAAACCTTTCAAAATATGTATAGCTTATTTTTGGAGATTAAAGCTTTAAGATTTCTACTCTGTTTGAACTTAACTAGTGATTTGAAGACTTCAAATCTTCATCACAAGTTAAAGATCACCCGGTTGACGATTAAAAGTCATAAAAACTTCATCGTTAAACTAGAAACAAGAAGTGTTTAAAGTTGCTACAATTTTTTAATAAGTATTTTGATATACTAAAGGTACTGTCTTGTGGTGACAGGAAAACGACGACTGATAGTCAAATACATGATGCTAGAACAACTATGGAGGCAACTAGTATTGCTATGATAAGTCGTACTATTGCTCCGCCAGTTATGGCACCGGCGGAGAAACCCAAAAAGTTCGCGGGTATTGACTTCAAGAGATGGAAGCAGAAAATATTCTTCTACCTCTCAACTCTCTATATTTAAAGGTTCATAGTTGAGAAAGCTCCAAAGGTTCCAGAGGGAACCTCTGAAAAAAGAATGCTTCGTGATTGTGGAGGCTTGGAAACACTCAGATTTCCTTTGCAGGAATTATATCATGAGTGGTCTCCAAGATGGCCTTTGCAATGTGTATAGTGGAACCAAGACTGCAAAAGAGTTATGGGGAGCGCTAGAATGAAAGTACAAGATGGAGGATGTCGAAACTAAAAAGTTCTTTGTTGCAAGATTCCTGGAGTACAAAATGATAGACAACAAGTCTATTGTTTCACAAGTGCAGGAACTGCAAGTGATCATCCATGATCACCTAGAAGAAGGTATGATTTTAACAAATACCATTGTTGAAAAATTTTAAAATGTTCTTAGTATTCAGATGAACTTTATTGTAGGTTTGATTGTGAATGAAGCATTTTAAGTAGCAGTAATAATAGAGAAGCTACCACCTATGTGAAAAGACTTCAAAAACTATTTGAAACACAAACGTAAGGAGATGTTAGTCAAAGATCTGATTGTACGACTACGCATTAAAGAAGATAATAAGGCTGTAGAAAGAAGGTCAAGAGGAAATTCTACAATGAGTGGAGCAAATATTGTAGAAGATGACAAAAACAACTCTAAAAAGTGAAAGAATGTTGGAAATAAAAGCAATCAACCCAAGAAGAAGTTCAAGGGAAAGTGCTTCAACTGTGGAAAGATTGGCCAAAAGTCTACGAATTGTCATGTCTAGAAGAAAGGGAAGAAGAAGGACCAAGCAAATCTAGATGAGTCTAAGAAAGAAATGGAGGATCTGTTTGTTATGCTTTCTGAATGCAACTTGGTGGGAAATCCTCGAAAATGGTGGATGGATTCTTATGACACCCACCATGTGTGTGCTAACAAGGAGTTATTTTTTACGTTTGCTTCAGCTCAAGCATTAGAAAAGATCTACATGGCAAACTCCGCTACTGCAAAAGTGGAAGGAACAAGAAAAGTGTTCTTGAAGATGACTTTTGGCAAAGTGTTGACACTTAACAATGTCTTGTATGTTCCTGAGTTATGAATGAACTTGATTTCTGTTTCACTTCTACACAAGAACGGATTCAAATGTTTATTTGCTTTCAGAAAAATTGTAGTTAGTAAAGGAGAAGTGTATGTAGGAAAAGGCTACATCAATGAGGGCCTATTCAAAATGAATGTAATGAATTTTAAAATTAATAAAAGTTCAAATTCTTCTTACTTGCCTGAGTCTGCCAATTTGTGGCATGAACAACTAGGCCATGTTAATTACAAAACATTATGAAAACTGATTAATTTAGAAGTTTTCCCAAACTTTGAGTGCAATAAATCAAATTCTCAAACTTGTGTGGAATCAAAGTATGCTAAGCATCTGTATAAGTCCGTTGAATGGAATTCCAATCCCTTAAACTTAATCCACACTGTCATTTGTGATATGAAGTCAACACCATCACGTGGTGGGAAAAAAGTATTTCATAACTTTTATTGATGATTGCACTAGATATTTTTATGTCTACTTGCTAAATAGTAAGGATGAAGCAATACAAGCATTTAGGCAATAAAAAACTGAAGTTGAAAATTAGTTAGAGAAAAAAAATCAAAACTCTAAGAAGTGATAGGGGTTGAGACTATGAATCTCCGTTTGTCGAAATATGTGTAGAGAATGAAATTGTCCATCAAACTACGACCCTATATTTACCTCAATCTAATGGAATTGCCAAAAGGAAAAACCAAACTTTGAAGGAAATGATGAATGCCTTACTTATAAGTTCAGGTTTACCATAAAACTTGTGGGAGGAGGCTATCCTTACAGCCAATTGAATACTCAATAGAGTTCCCTATAGTAAGAAACAATTAATTCCTTATGAAAAATAGAAAGAAAGAAAACCCAACTTGAAATATCTCAATGTGTGTGGATGTTTAGGAAAGGTCAAAGTTTTGATGCCTAAAAGAGTTAAGATAGGACCTAAGACGGTGAACTGCATGTTCATAGGGTATGCTAAAAGTCATAAAGCATGTCGATTTTGGTTCATAAATCTGAACATCCAGATATTAATGAAAACACGGTAATTTAATTAGATAACACTAATTTTTTTGAAAATATTTATCCATATAAAATTAGACATGAACAGTCTAGTGGAGGGTCTAAACGACCTCGAGATAAACCAAGTGAGAGTGTACATAATGATGAGAATCCAAGATGTAGTACACGTCAAAGAATGACAACTTTGTTTGGATCAGATTTTGTAACATTTCTCTTAGAAAATGAGCCTTAAACATTTAAGGAAGCGATGGCATCTTTGGACTCATCCTTTTGGAAAGAGGCAGTCGATAGTGAGATTGATTCAATCTTAAGAAACCATATGTGGGAGTTGGTTGATCTTCCTCCAGGAAACAAACCTTTAGGATCTAAATGGATCTTCAAATGGAAAATGAAAGTGGATGGTACTATTGACAAATACAAGGCAAAACTTGTAGTAAAAGGCTTCAAACAAAAAGAAGGCCTTGATTACTTTGGTACATGCTCTCCGGTAATAAGGATAACGTCGATTCAAATGTTAATTGCCTTGGCGGTGATATATGGTCTTGAAATCCATCAAATGGATGTGAAAACCACATTTCTAAATAGAGGATTAGAGGAAGAAATTTACATGGAATAACATGACGGTTTTGTGGTTCCAGGAAAAGAAAATAAGGTGTGTAAGCTTTTTAAGTCACTTTATGGACTAAAACAAGCACCTAAGGAATGGCATGCAATGTTTGAACAAACAATGTTGGCAAACGCATTCAAAATTAATGAATGTGATAAATGTGTTTATATTAAATACACTCCAAATCACCAAGTCATTGTGTGTTTATATATGGATGATATGTTTATCATCAGTAGAGACATTTTATACATAAATGCAACAAAATGAATACTCGAGAGAAAGTTCGATATGAAAGACCTTAGAGTTGAGAATGTGATCTTAGGAATAAGAATCTATAGAACTCCACAAGGGTTGGAATTTTCATAGTCTCATTACATCAAAAAGTTACTTGACATATTCAAGTATATGGAATTTGTTATTTCCAAAACTCCATTGGATGTGAGCTTTGCACTGCGAAAGAATAAAGGTGAAATTGATTTCCAATCGGAGTATGTAAGAGTATTGGGATGTTTAATGTATATAATGAACTACATATGACCAAACATAGCATGTGCTATAAGTAAGTTGAGTCGGCACACGAGTAATCCTAATAAAACTTATTGGATGGCAATGAAAAGAGTTTTGGGGTATCTTAAATACACTCAAAACTATGTTTTACATTATAATAAATATCCCGCGGTACTCGGAGGATATAGTGATGCAAATTGGATCACCGAATCGAATGAAGTAAAATCCACGAGTGGATATGTACTTACTATCGGTGGAGGAGTGGTCTCTTGGTAATCATCCAAATAGACTTATATTGCTCGCTCTATAATGGAATCTAAATTTATCACATTGGATAAATCCGGTGAGGAAGTAGAATGGCACTGGAATTTCTTGGAAGTTATTCCTTATTGGACCAAACTAGTGGCACCAGTATGTATACACTATGATAGCCTAGCGATAATAGGAAGGGTAGGGAGCATTATGTATAATGGTAAGTATCATCACATAAGAAGGAGATATAATACCATTAGAGAACTTATCTCTAGTGGAATTATCACTCTTGACTATGTGAAGTCAAAGGATAATGTGTCGGATCCACTTAGAAAAGGCATATCTAGAGAAGGAGTTGAGAGAACATCCAAGGGAATGGGTTTAATGACATACAAGTCAGCATGGCGGTAACTCTACCTAGTAGACTAAAGATCCCAAGAGCTAGGTTTAAGGAGATCAAACAAAGTTGTGTTTGATAGGTTCAACATTGTCAAATACCCAACCTATTCTCATGATATAGATAATGTTTTGTAAACGGGGATAAGACTTATGGTGTGAAGTTTTTTAATGATTATCTAAATTTGGAAGACTTTACCAAATAGTTTAATCTATAGGATTGAACATTTAGAAATCAACTATGTTAGGGAGAAGTGGAAGACGGTTCAAGGAGAATGTTGGTAAAGGCCTATTTTTTAAGCTCTCATGAAATCGGGACGTGTTCATGACTGAAAAGAAAAAATCTTGAGAACCATAAAAGGTAAAAGCATGGTTGTGTGACATGTGTTGTCTAGGTGTACGTTAATGCTTGATGGTTCAAAGATATCAAATCTATCGATTGACCTAGTGCATCCAATGCATGTTCACTACGGAAAGTTCAAAGGGAAACCCACTTATCCAGATGGAATCAGTCTTTTCTTAATGATCACATACTTCTCCATAAAATTTTATGAAAAAGTAGTCATTCCCCATTCATGTGGGGGATTGTTGGGTTCAATATGTATGAAAAGTATAAATGTAAAATGGAGGGAAAATAGTGGAGAAAAAGAGAGACACTAAAATGAAAAGTGTACTCTTTTAAGGAAAAGTTTACTAATTCTCCCACATTGGTGGGAGAAGGGAACTTTGAAGTGTTTATAATAAGAAGCACTTACTCTACATGGATAGTGAGGCAAGAACAAGGTGGTGCCTCATGCCGTCGTCGTCGTCGCTCTCTCGGCTTCATCTTTGGCTTCGGATTTGGATTTGGATTTGAATCTGGATCGATCGATGAGATCTATATTTTTGGAAAAAATTTATTTTAATAGTCTTTTCTTTCTACTCAAATCTATCTTTTTCAAATCACTTGTTTTTCTCAACATACACTGCATTTTTGAATCTCTCATGGCTATTAGTAATATGCTAAAGTAGCAACATCAACAAAAACTGTAAGAAACAGTCAAAGGTCTAAGGGTATTTTATTAAAAAGTTAAAATAAATTTGAGGGTCTCACACAATGAAGAAGAAGATATTCATTCTCTCATCAACCCATTAGACGCTTAGAACAAGTGGTATGAAACATGTGCTATGATGTTCTCACCTTATATTGGTGCGTGTGGCTTAATATTTTTAATCACTCAACATCGTACAGATCTAGATCTAGACATCTCTAAATGTCTAACCTGAGTTTCTTTCTTTAATAATCCTCATATATATATTTAAATACATATTCTTAGAAAAAATCACATCAGACTTTACAAAACAAGTCACAATCTGATAGTGGAATTTATCTCTTCATGTTTCTTGACGTAAGAGGCGATTGCTCATGTGAGAGAGCCAATCTCATGACTTGTTCAACACACTATATCAATAAATCACATTTTATATGCACATGAGATTGAACATAAATTCAAGACTCTTATATTGATAATAATTACAATCAAGTCATCTTACAAAACAGTAACAGAATCATATCCTACGTAATCCTAGAGCCATAATGTGTTTCTCAAACAGTTGCCTAGATATTATCTTTGTAAAAGGATCAGCTATCGTTTCTCATGGAGGAATATATTGTAAATTTATTTTTCCAGTTGCTACTATGTCTCTTACAAAGTTATACTTAATATTAATGTTCTTAGTCTTGCTGTGATATTTAGGATCCTTCGAATATGAAATAGCCGCTTGACTGTCACAATATAAAATCATGGGACCCTTAGAATTCTTTTTGATGTTCAAATGCTCAAAGAATCTCTTCAACCAAACAACTTCTTGTAATACGGATGCACAAGCCACAAATTCAAATTCCATAGTTGACAGGCTGTGCAAGTTTGTTTCTGATTTTTTCCATGAAATTGCACCACCATTTAGTAAGAAGGCATATCCGGAGGTTGATTTTTTATCATACTAGTCACCAGCCCAATCAACATCTGTCTAACCTCTTATGGATAAATCGGATCCACTATAACATAGTGAATAATTAGAAGCTCCCTTCAGGTATCAAAAAATTCTCTTAACTTCTTTCTAATGACCTCTTCCAGGATTGGATTGATACCTACTAACCAACCCTATGACATAACAAATGTCTGGGAGAGTACACATCATAGCATAATTAAACTCCCAACTGCACTAAAATATGATACTCGAGACATGTCTTCCTTTTTTTTCAGTCTTTGGATACATTTCAAGGCTTAAAGTTTCACTTCTTGATATAGGAGTATCCATGGATTTGCAACTATTCATTCGAAAGAATTCCAGAATTTTCTTTATATATGTTTCTTGAGAAAGACTCAAAATTTTCTTGGAATGATCTCTTTGGATTTTAACACCAATTATATAGTCTGCTTCACCCATATCTTTCATGTCAAATAACTTTGAAAGCCATGACTTAACAGTTTTTACATACTCCAAATTATTTTTAGCTAGTAAAATATCATCCACGTAAAGTGAAAGAATTATAAATATTTTATTAGACTTTTTTACATAGATGTAATGGTCTTCATTGATCATGGTGAAATCAAACGAAATCACTTCCTTACAAAATCTCAGGTACCACTGCCTTGAAAAATGCTTAAGGCCATATATTGATTTGTTTAATTTTTAAATCTTCTTTTCTTGACCTCTAATAACAAAACATACAGGTTGTTCCATGTAGATTTCCTCATTTAATTCTCCATTTATAAAAGCGGTATTCACATCCATTTGGTGTAATTCTAAATCTAAACATGAAACTATAGCCAAAAGCAAGCAAATTGAGGTAAATTTCACAATTGGTGAAAAAGTTTCCTCATAATCTATTCCATCTTCTTGAGTAAAACCTTTTGCCACCAATCATGCTTTGTGCCTTTCTATTGACCTATCTGATTTGTGTTTAACTTTGCGAATCCACTTGTTCCCAATAGGTTTACACCCAAAAGGAAGGTCAACTAGATCCCAAACTTTATTGTTTTTTATGGACTACAATTCTTCTTTCATCGCTTTTATCCATTCTTGTTTTTTCAAGACATGATAAAGCCTCAGTCATAGAATTAGGTTCATCCAATTCTATGGGAGATATCAAGAAAACATAATCCTCAATCTTATAATATCATTTAGGTACACCTTTTCTGGTACACTTACGTAATTAAAGTTTAGATCCCTCAATAGGATTTTGTGATTCACAACTCCCACTTGGACCAAGAATTATTTCTTGATTTATTGAATTATCAAGCATGTTCAGTGATATTATTTGATCATCTGAATTCAATATTTCATAAAAAGGCTCATTTTTCTTTTATTTCACCCTTTTTGGAAAAATCATTTTCCAGAAATGTGACATCTCGCAATTCAATCTCAGGAGTACTTCCATCTTCCAATTTACAAATGAACACATACCCTTTGGAGTGTTTTGAGTATCTTAAAAAGATACATTTATTTGCTTTTGAACTTAGTTTTCCAAACTTACCAAAATGATCTTTAATATATGCAGCACACCCCTAAGGTCGTAGATTATTAAAGTTTGGTTTATTACTAGTCTATAGTTCATAAGGAGTAGAATATAGTAATTTAGAAGGCACTTTGTTCAATATGTAGGCCGCAGTTAATAATGCATCTCCCCAGAAAGAGATTGATAAATTTGCCTGCATCATCATGGACCTTGTCATATCCAACAATGTTCTATTCCTTCTTTCGTCTACACTATTTTGTTGAGGTGTATAAGGAGTAGTTAAATTTCTGACAATGCCTTTTTCAATACACAGTTCTTCAAACTATTTTGACAAATATTCATGACCTTTATCGGTTCTTAATGCCTTTATACTTTTGTGTAATTGTTTCTCAACTTCATTCATATATCATTTGAAGCATTTAAGTGGTTCAGATTTATGAGATATCAAATTGACATAACCAAAGTGCGTGAAATCGCCAATAAATGTAATGAAATATGAAGCACCAGTCCTTTCCCTCATATTCATTGGACCACAGATATCTGAATGGATTAATTATAATGGGAATTCGGTTCTTTTAGCCTTCCCAAATGGTTTATGTATAATCTTTCCGGCAAGATAATTTTCATAAGTTGTCCTTTCAATTTTGGAGAAATAACCTAGATTTCCTTTCTTTGCCAATCTATTCATTCGATCTTTCCCTATGTGACCCAATCTACCATGCCATATAAGGATATTACCATCATTATTACTAGAATAACATGACATTACACAGTGGTCAATCTAATAGTCATAAGTTGAAGGATTACAATCTAAAATAATTAATCGACCATAACGATGTCCAAAACCATAAAAACATTATCTATAGTAATTCTTACGCAATTACGACTTAAAAAAATAAAAACCAACATATAAAAGAACAGACACAGACACTAAGTTTCATCAAATTTTTGGAGCATATAGAATGTCATGCAACATTAAAGACCAACCTCCACGCAAATCTACTTTGCAAGTGCCAATCCTTTTGACTTCAAGCCTTGCATTATTCTCTACATAAATCTAACTTGATCCAGGTGAAACTCGATGGAACTCCATAAACTCTTCTCAATCTCGACTTACATGGTCGGTACTCCTGAGTATACAATCCACATAGGATAAGATTCAGTTAATAAAACAATGCTAGAAATATATGTAGCACTTAAAGATGCATTTAGAAATGCTATCTTATTCTACTCAGGACATTCATGAGCAAAATGCCCCAGAACTTGGCAATTATGGCACTTCATCTTGCTTTGGTCTTTCTTCTTGAAAACCATTTTTCCCTTATTGGAATTTGGCTTGTTATTTTTCTCAGAGGGTCTTTCTTCAGTCTTTTTACGCTTTCCATTATTTTCTACTTATTCTTACTCTTAAATCTTGAAGACTTCTTAACAATTGATTCTGCCATAAAGGCACTAGAAGCAGCTTTATCATCACAAAGCCGCTCAACTTCAAGTTCAACATGACGGACAAAATCAAAAAAAGTTTTGATGTTGTCATTGTGGGTGATGTAAGTTTAGAAAGTGATAATTCCATGGATGGATTTCAACTTGACATCAAGAGCGTGGAGTATTTTAAGAGAGTATGGAAATCCAAAAATCAACACAATAGAAGATTAACATGATATTTTAGGGTCCTTTTAGTCATAATATGATGAACATTTAATCAAGGGTATTTATGTCTTTTTATTTATTAGCTTACCCTAGAAGGATAAATAGAATATGATGAGCATATTTTAGGTTAGACTGTTTTTTTTAGATTGAACACTCTTGATGAGTTTGTGCGTTTATCCCATTGTCTCTACATTAGATCTCTCTTGAATATCTTTTGGTAAGATTATTCATGTATGACTTCAATTCTCTTCTCCTTTGAATTAATCATATAATTGTTTGTTCAAATTAGAGAGTCACAAATCAACATTTGTTCATCTCTAGTTTACTTCAATTGTGGGATTATTCTTTCTTTCTTACTTATCTCTTCTTGATTTCTTGATTATCTCTTGAATCTATATATCTTGTATCCCATTTTACATCAATTGGAATCAGAGCAAGGCTAAAGAATTGTTCCTACAATTCTTAATCCTTGGCTTGTATCGTTTGAAAAATTCAAAAATAAAAATAAAAATCAAATTGAAAATTGGAGAAATTTTCAAGTGGATGTTGTTGGTTTTTTTCTATAATAGTTCAAAGTGCTTGAATATCAAATTTGAGAGAATTTGAAGTTGATTTTGCGCTATTTTCTCTCATTTTCGCAGCTGAAATTTCAGCACTTTCTATAGTGCAAAAAGTTGAGTTTTTGAGCTTTTTTGTGAAAATTTTACCCTCACCTAGTGGATCTAAGTTGTTTTGATCATGGGTAAACTATATTAGTTTCCAATTTTAGAATCTACGAACGAATTTGGGGTCAATTTTGGCTTCAAAAATTAGGCATTTTTTCTTGTGCGAATTTTAGTGAAATTTTGAAGTTTGAGTTGATTTCTTACTTCAAAAACTATTGGGTGATTCTTAAAAGTATATCATATTGATTGGGTAAACTTGATTTGAGTTGGGTCATCTTTTTTCCAAACACTAAAATTTGAGTTGGTTGGTTTATGGGTAAATCATATTGTATGTCAATTTCTTTAGCTAGATTACGTTGAGTATTAGTTTTACTCCTGTTATCTAGTTATTTTTGTGTTCATATTTTATTTTGTGTCAATTTATTTCGTGCTTTTCTCTTTTTAGTTTCATTATGTGTTTAATTCATTCCTTGTTCGTAGTGTGTTTTATCCTTCTTTATTATTGATATAAACTCTACTCCGAACTGATACTTGAAAGCTTACTTTGAGATTATTTGAGATTGTAGAACCGTGAAGAGACTAAGGAATACCATTCAGTGGTAAAAGGCTTGAGTGGTGTGATCATTTGAATGTGGTCATAAAAGCCTACGACCTTTGAGTGTATACACGAGAGGAAAGAAAATTGAGTGCCATCACTTGAGTTATACACGTGAGGGAGAGACTTGTGAGGTACATTATTTACTAACCACTTTTATTGTCCTAATTATTTATTATATAGGTTCAAGGAGTTATAATGGAGGTTTGGATATCAATGGAGAAAGGAGAACTTTATCTTATAATTCTACTTCTAGTAAGAGTTGTTGTGAAGTTTTTCATGATTATAGTGGTGCTTCTAGAAGAAAAAAAGAGCATGAGGTTAATGAAGGTTTGACTAAATTTGAAGTCATTGTGGAGGGGTATGAGAGTGGTTGCACATTTGATTGCATTTTAGGTGTAAAAAAATTGTGTTATACCAACTTCATTGATCCTTCTTTGGTTGAGTGGTTGGATATACCTTGTCATACGAAAAGCTTACCATATAAATTTGATGGAAGTTTGGTTGACAAAGAGGTGAAGATCATTGTTTACCATGGAACCTCTCAAGGTGGTATTTGGTGTGATGTCTATCCTTTCACTACTTGTTTGGTATGTTTAGGAGCTCCTTGGTTCAATCGTAATAAATTTTGGTTTGATAGAGAGTTGGAAATGTTTGTTGTTATAGATTCAATGGAAAGAAAGAATGTCTTAACTCCTAAGGCCATTAATGAATCTTCAATAACAAATGAGGAAGTCAAGAAAGTGAAAGTGAAGACTACTAACTTGAAATTTGATTTACAAGGTCATTCCAATAATTCAAGTAGAGTCTTTGGAGATTCTAGTGATGCTAATTTGAAAGTAGATGTGAAGAGTCATCCCAATGAAACAAAAGGGATCCTTGGAGCCTATTTCACTCCTAATGAAATGAGTGAGCGAGAAAAGAAAAAGAATAATGAGAGAGTGAATCATGACAATTCAAACGAGAAAAAAAAAAGATATTTAGAATGAAGTGAGTGAGTGGCTACAAGCACAAAAGAAAAGAGAATTGAAAAATGAAAATGAATTGTCACAAGAAGGAAAGAACAAGAGTGAAGCAAGTGAGGGAGAAAAATATGAGATAATACAAAAACAAAAGAGTGTGAGTGAGAGATTTTCTTATTCTAACTCTAACCCTTTGAATTCTTGTTCTTCTAGTGTTTCCACTTCTTTTGCAGGTCTTTGTGAAGAAAAACCCAAAATCAATAAGACCACAAAATGAATGACTCAACATGGAGAAAAAAATCAAGAATTGAAAGAAGCAAGTCAAGTTTGGTGTAACGCCCCAAAAATTGGTCCTGAGATGTCACACGGCGCTTGGAACCACAAGTGATCCCAAGTAAACCCATGAACTAGCATACTATTAAGCAACTTAATTATGGCATAATAAATAACTATTTACTGTGTGGAAACATAGTCATACTAAAGATCTAAAATAGATACAATACTGATGAAGCTTTACAATCTGATAAATCTGAAGGATGAAACTGAAATTTACATAACTGACTCTGTCTGACATCTATGAAGCCTTTACTATACTGACTATACATAGTTAGGACAGGCCTCCAACTACCACTAATCAATACACATGAAAGTAAATGAACTGTACATAAACTAAAAATAGTTTGGAGTCCCTAAAGTAGGAGAATTCATCACCTACTGACTGGAATCTACAACTATCTGATCGTGATGTGTAGTCTATAACTGGTACCTATATTATGAGGAAATGTTGCCAAATAGGCGTATATGTCGATCAGTACTTCTGGAATATACTGAGTATGCAGGGGTGAATGCAATAAGTAAAACTGTTTTCATACGTAATCATAAAACATGCATTCTAAGTGTAAGTAGACTCACCAATAAGCTAGAATGAACAAAAAGCTGAAAATATCTTAAAACATGAGAAATAAACATGATCTGATAAGCTGGTGAATTGATACGCCCAAATTACAGCTCTCGTTAGAAAGTGTAAGCGGTCGCTGTCAAATATAGAACCCAACTGGGTTGGGTGTCGAATCCCACAGGGAATACTCTGGTCACTAAGTGTTGCAATTATTAGTAGACTGTTGGTCAAAAATTCCAAGGAAAAAGGGGGGTTTGGTTTAGGCGTGAACTAATATTATCAAAGTAACAATGGAACGATTTGCGTAGTAAGATTTAATCACAGAGATTGATAAGTTAGGGTTATGTCCACCTTATAAGTTCTACTTCTCTATTAACTATGAGTAACGCAGAATTTAGACATGCATGCACTTATAGAGAATCGTATTCTAATTCTAAATCCAAGTATTTCTCAACCATCAAGGATTTATTTCGCTTTAGCTCTCTCGAGCCTAAAGTGTATAACAAATGGTACAAATTCTCCAAGAAGTTAATCCGGTTAAGGCATTAACGTGTAAATAGAGGTTGGAAACCCTATTTCCTTGTCACACTCTCTTTTCCAAACATGTAACTTTTCTCTCAAACAAGTTAATGCTATAATTGTGTATTCTCTATGTTTGCAAGCACAAGAATTCAATCAAAACGAAGAGAGTAATGATATAAGTAGCATAACACATCAAGAATTCACAAACTCATAGTAATAGATAGTATCTTACAAGGTTTCCATAACCCTAACAGATAAGTTTAGCTACTCATGAATACAACGAAAATCAAAGTAGACATCATCATCATACCAAAACTTAGAGAAATCTCGGCTATGGAGATGAAACGTGTTTTCTTTCTCCGTTGCTCAAGTGAGCGGTTTTCTGTTCTCAAAACTAGTACAAAATCTTCAACGTGAATTGTCAATAATCGAATGATCCTTCTCCTGAAAAATTCAGCAATAAGGTTTTTAATAACATCCTTGTCCCATAAGTTGCTACTGCATCCTTAAGTCTTTAAAAATACTGGGTTTGCCCGGGAAAAAGTTCTCATGCATCACTTTCAAACCAAAAGCTGTCTTCCCTCTTATGTGAAGTTTTCCTTTGCTGCCCACAGGTCCACAAAGTGCTGAAATCTTCATCATTAGTACCTGAAAACCTGTTAATCACATAGGTCAGCTCACTTAAAGGAAAATGGACTAAAAGTGTAAGAATTATATATTTTATCCTCAAAACTTAGCTGAAACATGGGTAAATTACGGTGCTTAGGCGTGTAAATACGCCCAACATCAACCACCTTCTTCTTCATCACTAAATCCTTTATGAACATTGCATATCCAGGCATCTGCTTCAATGCTTTTACAAGAGAGACATTCACGAATAATTCTTTTAACATTGACTTGAATTTTTGATATTTCCCTTATTCCTTCTTTTTCATATACCTTTGAACAGAGGGTGGGGGAGGTTGTGGAATAGTCTTACAAACTTGGTTTATCCTCCTTACCCTTTTCTTTACCAATATCAACTTTTTCCTCAACACCTTTTGATATTTGTGACGTCTTAGTCACCAACTTCTTAGTTTTAGCTCCAGGTGCATCATCAAAATCATTAGTGTCATTCCTTACCTCATCAACTATTGATATAGGAGGATCAATAGTAGCCTTACCACTTTAAGTGGTGATGGCTAAATAAAGACTATAATTTTTCAAACTCTAAATGGTGTGTTTCACGTAAGAACATCTAGCTGATGTTGATTCAAAGTGTCAATATCTGGCCAAATTTTTGCTCAAGCTTTTTAATCACAGTAGCATGCTGGATTAGTCCTAAAATATCTCCCTTAATCTTCTTAAGGAAATTCTCTTGACTCTTGAAACCCTTAACTATCTTTGCAAGTAATGCTTCCATATTCCCTATGGAATATATGCGCCACTCTTTCTCTTATAGCCACCCTTTCTCCTCCAGTCACCATCTCTCTCTTTGCTCTTGTCCCTATACCAGTCCCCATAATAGTTCTAACCTTTATTCCCTTTCTTTGAGTTCCAAGTGTCCTAATTGAACGCATAGACCTTGGCTCAAAAACCTATAATTTTTTTATCAAAATACTTAGCCCCTTCTCAAAGTCAGACTCATCATGCCTAAAAAACTTACCTTCTGCACCCACTACATTCACCTTTTTCTAAATTCATAGTTGCAAATTTCTTGGTAATTAACCCGATATTCATCCTCAACTGTGCCACCTATTGAGCCAGTGTATTATCTAGGTCTCTCTTCTCACTTTAAGAACTAATAGAATTAAGTATGATCTTCTCTCTGTCCCTCGAGCACTCCACCCTCAGTTGGTTTTAAAGACTCAGTCTAAGATTTTCACAGCTAGCTTCTTATAAAGGCTCATAAAATCCCCACCAGTGATAGTATTAGCAACAACTTTGACGTTTGTATTCAGGGCTCTATAGAATATCTTGATCAAATTCCATCTTGAAATTTCATGATTAGGAACAATCACCAAATTCTTTTTGAACCTCAACCATGTCTTATGCAGTACCTCTGAATGCAATTCCCTAAAATAATAAACCTTATCCTTCAATTGCAACATTTTAGAAGGCAGAAAAATCTATCCATGAATTGTGTCCACAACTAATTCCAAAAGTTAATGGACCTATGATGTAGTTTCTCTAACCATAACATTTCTTTTTTTGTAAGATAGAATGGTAAAAACCTGAGTCTCAAACTTGATGTTCGGTGTATTTATGCATTCCAGTGTCACTATTCTAGTCTTTTTATCCTTATTTTGAGGATAATTCCTATGCTACATGGGGTGATAATGAGATAAATGTACATCTATGTGTCAAAGTATGTTATTACAATGTTAAAAGTGAATTTCAAAAAAGCTTGTACTTAAATGAGTCATTTAGAGTTCAATCGAGGAAACTAGTATTACTAGCTTGAGCTAGGAACTTGTCTAGTGGATCCCGTTGGATTCTATTGTGTTTAAAGGGTTCCAAATAGTTTGTGTATGTAATTATATATGTATCTACTTTTTTTAATATACAAGTTTCAAGTGAGTCAAGTCTAAATTCAGAATGATAAGTGAAGATTAATGCAAACTAGCCTTGTCTTAGCTTTTGTTTTTGATTCATCGTTAAGGATATTATGTTGTTATGATATCTAATTCGTGGTGTGATTATGTAGGAAGCTTTGTGAGCTGAATACGGTGATATAGTTATGATAGAAAGGCTAGAAATCCATGGGAAATACACCACAATACAAGGAATGAAAGATGGGACGATCAACACTTAACCAAAATTAGGGAAGCAACTTACAGTTTGTACATGTGATTTGCTTGTGTCGCATGGTCCATTTCAATGCATCAAAGCCTTAGAAAATATTTTGAATAACAGTTCTAGAGGATGCAAATGATAAGACGGCGATGCGGGCTTCACTCCGGTGCAATAATGCCTGTGGTGCCCCCTCCATATCGGTGCAATAGAGACCGCGGAGCTCCCTATACTTTGGTGAAATGGTGCCCACGCCACTTGTTGTATTCCAAGGCTGAATTTCATGCTAAATCCTTGTCCAACATGGCTTTGGGTTTCCTTTTTGCTATAAATACATCATTGTACACGTTTTTAATTATTTTTGGACGTCTTGGAACATCAAGGAGCTGCTACTGCACGTTTGTTCTAGGTTTTACATTAGTTCTTTAGCTTCATTTTAGATTATATCATGTATTCAACCTTTTGGATCATGATTATGACAATGAGTTGCTAGAAACTCGCTTTCCAGGGTTAAAGCCAAGAACATGAGTACTATTATTTTGAATCAAATTTGTTTAATTGTCTTATTATTATTGGTTGTGTGTTGATCTTTGATTTAACTATTTGATGGATTGATCACACAAAAAATATATCAATTGTATACCTTTTGATCTCGGAGGAGGGAATAGGGAGATAGAACATGGAGATGAACAAAGTATGGTTTGTATTCTTTTATGAAATAAGAAATTCGAATTAGCACTAGGACAGGTATGTACTTAGATGCCTTATTTGATTCACACGTAGGATGATAGCTTAAATAACTTAATTGGATTATTACATCCCCGCTTAACAAAGTATTCGTAATGGCCAAATTAGGTAAACGGTTAGATGTCGGGAGACCATGATCATGCAATTAAACCTATGAGTCAACAATCAAGATAAGCAAGTTAATGAATGAAGTTCAAGAACATAGTATGATTTTTCAAAAATCTTTAACCCTGGGATTTACTTCACTAATTGTTCCAAGACTTTTATTTTCCGCATTGTTCACTTTTCTTTAGTTACAAATTATATAAACTCTCTTTTAGTTACTCTTGCACCAATTGAATCTAAACAGTGAACTGAAATTAAATCATTGTTAAACCAAGTCCCTATGGGATCGAGACTTGGCTTTATTTAAGGCCACTTTACTACTTGGTAGACCACGTACACTTGCATGTGCTCTTGGGCGCTGTCAAAGCTTCCTAACTCACCCTAGGTATTTTATACCAAGTGCAAATCCCAAGAAAATTTATGATGTTCATGTTTGGATCATTTATCGGTAAGCCAAAAAACACACCCTGCAGATTAAGCAACTTAATCATTGCAGTCATAATATAAAACTTCAACTCTTGATAAAATTAGAGAGGAATGACATCTCCTATATCAATAGGCTAAAAATACCCCAACTCTTCTTTTGAATCATCAAAAATTGGTTAATACTGATAAGTTGGGCGTATTTATACGTCTAAGCACCATAACTTACCCATGTTTTAGCTAAGTTTTGAGGATAAAATACATAATTCCTGCACTTTTAGTCTACTTTCAATTAAGTGAGCTGACCTATGTGATTAGCATGCTTTTCAGGTACTAATACGGAAGATTTCAGTACTTTGGGGACCTGTGGACAGCAAAGAAAAACTTCACATAAAAGGGAAGGCAGCTTTTGGACTAAATGTGATGAATGAGAACTTTTTCCCGGGCAAACTCAATATTTTTAAATAGTTAAGGATGCAGTAGCAACTTAGTAGAGAAGGTTGTTATTAAAAACCTTATTGCTGAATTTTCAGCCATTATTCACATTATTCAGATTCTGTATTATTTTTTAACACAAGGGACGCTTAGCTTGAGGAGAGAGGGAGAAACGTTTTTCTCTCTTATTGTCGCTAATCCTCTTCATCACCAAGTTCATTATAAGTTTTGGTATGATGAATATTTTAATGTTGATTTCCGTTTTAATCATGAGTAGCTAAGTTTCTTTGTTAGGGTTATGGAAACCTTGTAGTATACTCTCTATTGCTATGGGTTTTTGGATTTATGATGTGTCACGCCACTTATATCATTACTCTCTTCATTTTGATTGAATTCTCATGGTTGCAAACATAGGGAATGCGCCATTATAGCAATAACTTGTTCGATAGAAAAGTTACTGTTTGGAAAAGAGAATGTGATAAGAAATTAGGGTTTCCAACCCCTAGTTTGCACGTTAATGCCCTAGCAGGATTAACGTCTTGGAGAGTTAGTATAATTTGTTATACACTTTAGGTTCGAGAGAACTAAGGTGAATAAATCCTTGATGGTTGAAAAACACTTGGATTTAGAATTAGAATACGTCTCTCTATAAGTGCATGCATGTATAAAATCCGTATTACCCATAGTTAATAGAGAAGTAGAAGCTACAAGGTGGACATAACCCTAACTTTTCATTCTCTATGATCAAATGTAACTATGCATATCATCTCATCGTTACACTGATAATATTATTGTGCACTTAAACCAAACCCCTCTTATCTTGGAATCTTCGACCAACAGTCTAATAATAATTGCAATACTTAGTGATCATAGTATTCCCTGTGGGATTCGACACCCAACCCATTTGGGTTCTATATTTGACAGCGACCTCTTACACTTTCTAACGAGAGTTGTAATTTGGGCGTATCAAATTTCGGCGCCGTTGCCGGGGAATACGGTTGACAACTAAGTTTGTGATAGTTAATAGACCCTTTTGGTCAAAGATTCTCAAATTTTACTTTTTGTTGTTGTTTTTGTTTTTTTCAGGTTTAGTGGAGTGCATACCAAATACACAAAGTTCTGGTCAGCCCTTATTACCTATAAATCCTTAACCACATCTTATTGGAAGAATGGATGCACAACGAAACCTTGAAAGGATGGCTACTCAACAGGAGCAGGCTAGATTAGCTGCATTGGCAGCTGCGCAAGTACGTCAACAGAATGCTGATAACCCAGGTCGGGCAACAAATCTTGATGATGAGGACCTGGGTGATGATGAGTTATTAAATCCAAGGCGTGCAGATGATATGGATGCACCTGTGAACAGGAATGCCAATAGAGATCGTCAAGCTAGAATGAGACCTGAATGCCGAGCTGTGCAGGTTCCTTTTGATGATGATGATGACGATTTGGATGGGGATGGTGCCACAGGGGCTATTATTCCTCCGCCCTTGGCACCCGGAGCCAAGTTCAATATCACAAGCACCATGATCCAGCTGTTGCAACTCAAGGGGTTATTTGGTGGACTTGCAGGCGACGATCCGAATATGCATCTGATTAATTTTATCTCAACATGCAAGTCGTTTGACAATACAGGAGTTGGACAGAATGCGATTCTGTTGCGCTTAATTCTATTACCTCTATCTAGAGAGGCAACTCTATGGTTAAACGGGCTAACTCCTAACTCTATTACCAATTGTAGACAACAGAAAGACGTTTCCCTAGAAAGATTCATTCCGCCATCCAAGAGAGCACAATTAAGAGATGAGATAAGCAATTTTCGATAGCTTACAACTGAAGCTCTCCACGAAACATGGGAGAGGTTCAAGAAGAAGCTTATGCGGTGCCCAAATCATCAGATGACAAATATCCACTTGATGGAAATATTATATAGGGCTTTGAACTCAGTGACTAAGCCAGTGGTTGATAATGCTGTGGGTGGGTCATTCATGGACCTTACTTTTATTGAGGCATGTGATATGCTCGATCGTATGACAAAGCAGAGTAGAGCTTGGCATACCAGGGATTCTGAGGTAGCAAGCTCTACTGTATCTATTGGCATAACGGCAGAACAGAGGCGAAGAGAAGAGGAATGTGACCAGGATATGGCTCACATTAAAATGCAGATGGACCTTCTTACCAAGCATTTATTATCAAGTAAGATAGAAAAGGATAAAGCTATTGTATCACAGGGAAGAGATGACTCTGATTCTGAGGAGGAAGTTAATTACTTAAATAATCAGGGGGGTTTCCGAGGCAATGTCCAAGGAAACCAAGGTCGGAACTATTATGAAAAATCTGGATACAAGGACCGAGACCAAGGGAGTTGGAAGAATAAGACTGACAGGAGTGGTTTGTATGTTCCTCCTGGAAATTATGAAGCTACTGCATCTGGCTCTGGGAAGATGTCCATGGAGGACATGATGGAGAAGCTATTGAAAGGAATGGAGGCAACCAACATGAGAGTAACTGAGGTAAAAAAATGATTTGTCCTCAATAAATCAATTGGTTGACTCACATTCCACTGCAATAAAATAACTGGAACAACAAATGAGTCAACTATCAGCGGCATTCAATTAAGGAAATGCTGGCACATTACCTAGTGACACTGTGCAAAATCCAAGGAATGATGGATCATGTTTGGCTATTACTACCAGGAGTGGTAAGGTATTGGAAAATCCATCCAAAGGCAAGCCGGTGGTTGATAATATAAAAGAGAATGTTATTAAAGCAGATTGTGATGATTCTGTAGAAGCTGAAAATCAGAATAAGAACGTTCATGATACTACACCTAGATGTCAGCATTCTGAAAAGATTGATAATGGGAAGCAAAATAAAAAAGAAGTGGTGGAGAAAACTCTTCCAAATCCACCACCACCTTTTCCTCAGAGACTGAAGAAGAAGGCTGATGACACCAGGTTCAGTAAATTCATGACCATATTGAAGCAACTGACTATTAATGTGCCTTAAGTGGAGGCACTGGAGCAGATGCCAGGGTACGCCAAATTCATGAAGGACCTTTTGACAAAGAAAAGGGAAGCAAGCTATGAACTGGCAGATAATTTTCATCATTGCAGTGCAATTGCCACAAGGTCTTTAGTACAAAAAAGGCAGATCCGGGTGCTTTCATTATTCCTTGCACGGTTGGATCTTTGGATTTTGCTAAGGCGTTGTGCGATTTGGGGGCTAGCATTAATTTGAAGCCACTAGCCATTTATAGACAGTTGGGGTTGGGCAATCCTACACCAACCAATATGCGGCTTATAATGGCAGATAGGTCGGTAAAACGACCTGTTGGTATCTTATATGATGTACTAGTGAAGGTTTCTACCTTCATTTTTCCTGCAGACTTTGTTATTTTAGATTGCGAGGTGGATTCTGAAGTTCCCATAATCTTGGGTCGTCCTTTCCTCACAACAGGAAGTGTGCTTATTGATTTACGAGCAAATGAGCTTTTATTTCGGATGAATGGCGAAGTGGTATATTTTGATGTATGCAAATCAATGAAGCATCCCAAAGATATGAATGTGTTCTCTGTAGCTGATGTTTATTATGAGGATGAGAAGGAATTATCTTTAGAGAAACAGCTTACTATTGAACCATTGGCTGCTGTGCTTTTGAACTTTGAGCGTGAGGATGTTAAAGAGTACGATGAAACTATCTGTTCTCTGACAGGAATGGGGTCATATGCATATTCCCCTAAGAAGCTGGACCTTGACCTTAAGAATCGACCTTCACCACCAGCGAAGCCATCCATTGAAGTGCCACCAGTGCTAGAGTTGAAAGAGCTACCCAGTCATCTAAAGTATGCATTCTTGGGAAATAGAAATACATTGCCGGTAATAATTGCTGCTTATTTAGGTGAACAACAAGTAGCATCTCTCATCTCTGTTCTTAAGAGGTACAAGAGAGCCATTGGTTGGACTATTGCTGATATAATTGGTATCCCTTCTGGGATATGTATGCACAAGATTCAGCTCGAGGAAGATTGCATTCCCATTATTGAGCATCAACGTCGTCTGAATCCACCTATGCAAGAGGTGGTGAAGAAACAAATCATAAAGTGGTTAGATGCAGGGGTGGTGTATCCATTCTCAGACAGTAAATGGGTGAGTTCGGTATAATGTGTGTCCAAGAAAGGGGGCATGACAGTAATCACAAACGAAAGGAATGAGCTAATTCCACTCAGACCTGTCACAGGGTGGAGAGTGTGCATGGATTACTGGAACCTGAATTCGTAGACGTTAAAGGATCACTTCCCAATGCCATTCATGGATCAAATGCTTGATCGATTGGCAGGGAAGGGATGGTTTTGTTTCTTAGATGGTTATTCCGGATATAATCAGATTTGCATTGCTCCTGAAGATCAGGAGAAGACCACTTTTACATGCCCATATGGTACTTTTGCATTCAAACGAATGCCATTTGGGCTATGTAATGCACCTTCCACTTTTCAGCGGTGTATGATGTCCATTTTCTCGTATATGGTTGAAGAAACCTTGGAGGTGTTTATGGATGACTTTTTGGTTTTAGGTGAGTCATTTGAATCATGCTTGGCAAATCTGAGTATGGCTTTACAGAGATGTGTTGAATTTAATTTGGTGTTAAATTGGGAGAAGTGTTATTTTATGGTTAAGGAAGGCATCGTTCTTGGGCATAAAGTCTCTGAAAAGGGAATTGAGGTTGATCGAGCCAAGATTGAAGTTATCGAGAGACTACCACCTCCAATTTCTGTAAAGGGGGTTCGTAGTTTTCTCAGTCATGCAGGTTTTTATCGGAGGTTTATTAAAGACTTCTCCAAGATTACTAGCCCATTATGCAAACTTTTGGACAAGGAGGCAAAGTTTTGCTTTGGTGAAGATTGCTTGAAGGCATTTGAATGCCTCAAAGGAAAGCTAGTTGAAACTCCTATTATTGTAGCACCCGATTGGTCTCTACCTTTTGAAGTTATGTGTGATGCAAGCGAGGTAGCCTTGGGTGCTGTACTTGGTCAGAAAAGAGAAAGGCTATTTCATCAAATCTACTATGCGAGCAAGGCCTTGAATGGAGCACAGAAGAACTATACCGTCACTGAACAAGAGCTTCTAGCAATTGTTTATGCTTTAGAAAAGTTTCGTGCTTACTTGTTGGGAACCAAATTAGTGGTTCATACAGATCATGTGGCTCTAAGATATCTAATGGAAAAGAAGGATGCTAAGACAAGGCTAATTAGGTGGGTGTTACTGCTTCAAGAATTCAATTTCGAGGTAAAGGATAGAAAAGGTTGTGAAAACCAAGTAGCTTATCATCTATCTAGACTTGAGAGTGAGCACATAGTGCAAACCGACCTTGATATTGATGATGAATTCCCTGACTAAGAGATTCTAGAAACTATGGTGGAAGACTTACCGTGGTATGCAGACTTTTCTAACTACGTGGTAAGTGAAGTGATTCCTGAGCATCTCTCCTTTCATCAAAAGAAAAAATTCATGCATGATGTGAAACCTTACTTTTGGGATGAGCCTTATCTTTTTCGACGATGTGTTGATGGTATTATTAGGCGATGCATCCCAAATAAGGAGGTTCCTAGCATACTGGAAGCAAGTCATGCTTCCCAAGTTCGGGGTCACCATGCAGGTGATCGGACGGCCAGGAAAGTACTGCAAAGTGGCTACTATTGGCCTTCATTATTCAAATATGCCTACGATTTCATAAGAAGATGTGATCAGTGTCAGAGGCAAGGCTCTATCTCAAAGCACCATGAGATGCCCATGTCTAAAATGCTTGAAGTAAAGTTATTCGATGTCTGGGGTATTGATTTCATGGGCCCATTTGTGAGTTCATTTAGGATGAAATATATCCTAGTTGCTGTGGACTATGTATCCAAATGGGTCGAAGCAGTCGCGCTAGCTGATAATGAAGGTAAGAGTGTCGTAGCGTTCTTAAAGAGAAATATCTTCTCTCGTTTTGGGGTACCTCGTACCATCATAAGCGATGGAGGATCACATTTTTGCAACAAGCTGTTCAGATCTGTATTGGTAAAGTATGGGGTTAAGCAACATAAGGTAGCTACACCGTACCACCCACAAACTAGTGGGCAGGTAGAGGTTTCAAATCGGGAGATCAAGCTGATCCTTGCTAAGACTGTGAATGCCAGCAGGAAAGATTGGTCCAGAAAGTTGGACGATGCCTTATGGGCATATAGGACCTCGTTTAAAACACCAATTGGCATGTCACCATACCAACTAGTTTATGGAAAGGTTTGTCACTTGCCAATTGAGCTAGAACATAAAGCAATGTGGGCACTGAAGCAGCTGAACCTGAATTGGGATGATGCGATTAATATGAGATTGGAACAGCTGAATGAGATGGATGAATTCCATCTACATGCGTACGAAAGAGCAGATCTCTACAAGGAAAGGATGAAGAAGTACCATGATCGGAGGATTATCCAACGAAACTTTCAGAAGGGCGATTTGGTACTTCATTTCAACTCCAGACTGAAGTTGTTTCCAGGTAAGTTGAAATCTAAATGGTCTGGTCCATTCAGAATCAGCCAAGTTTACTCATCTAGAGTAGTGTAGTTAGAAAAAAATTATGGTGGTGCCTTTAAGGTGAATGGACAAAGAGTGAAGCTATATATCGGTCCAACTGATTCGCTAAAATATATAACCACCATATACCTCGATGAAGTCTGATTACTCGAGATAACTATGTCATGTCGCGATATAAATCAAGCGCTACATGGGAGGCAACCCATTATTTTAATCATTTTTGTTTCACTAGGAGTTTGTTTTTGATAAATAAAAATTCAAATAGAAGAGTCGAGCAACGACCAAAACTAAGGCACTTGGTGGGAGGTAACCCATCCTTCTAATCATTATTGTTGTTTTTGATTAAGTGTAGGTGCAAGATGTACAAAGGAGGAGATTAGTCCAAAATTTTGATTTTAATGTGAGCCATGCCAATGGTAGTAAGTCTAGGAATGATGGAGCAGAGGCCATCGGCTAGGCGTCGCCTATGCCAACATAGGCAATAGGCAAGGCGCCGCCTATGCCATTGCCTATGCTCACTACCTCACATAGGCGATGGGCAAGGCGCCACCTATGCCAACATAGGCAATGGGCTAGGCGCCGCCTATGCCAACATAGGCAATGGGCAAGGCGCCGCCTATGCCATTACCTATGCTCACTGCCTCACATAGGCGATGGGCAAGGCGCCGTCTATGCCAACATAGGCAATGATATAGGCGCCGCCTACTTATTCTTAGGCAATGTTATAGGCACCGCCTACTTATGCTTTTTGCCTACTAACCTGTTTGTAAATGGATCAAACCGACCCATGGCTCATCCTTTAAATAGACCCTCTACCTTTGAATACCACTCAATTGTTTGTTGAACCTAGGCGCCGCCCAAGCTCCTTTATCCTCTCTACGTTTTCCTCTTTTCTCATCTAATCTTGCGAACTCACCTTTTCGATCCATCACCAAGTAAGTTGTTCTTTTATATTCCATAGTTCTTGCAGTGCTACGCTTATAATGGTTAATTAGATTTTGAAGTAGTGCTTGGTGATGAGAATATGGTTGGTTTGTTATGATGCATCTCATTGAGTGAAAGGATTCTTGTGGGTATTCTTCACTTTACTCCGGCATGTATTGTTTGGTATTCACTGTCATAATTTTTTATGGAGTTGAAATTTTGAAGTTAATGCATAATTTTGAGAGTTGTAAGCTTGAATGTTTGAATAACTCGTTCATCGATGTAATGATCATGATTGACCACAAGCATAAGATGGTGTGATTGTTTCTATGCTATAGCATGATAAGATTTCTATGTGGTAGTCTTGTTCAAAGATTGCATTGCTCAAATGAAATAAAGTTGAAAATGATAGTCAAGATTACATGACCATTGTGTGTTGCTTCTCTATATCAAACTGAGAAATTGTTATGTAAAGTGAAGGGTTGAAAGTGTGACTGCGCTATTAATGATGTTGGAACATACCACCTAAATGTATGTTGATGAAGTCTGAGTAATCGACATCACTCACTCAATTAGTTTGTGCAAACAAATTCAGTGTGGGATGGTGCCATCACTATTTTCTTTTTCGATTATAGTAAATCTTCCAAAATAAAACTAACATGACTATTGTGATCTCAGGTAATATGGCTCCGAAAAGACGACAGGGAAAAGAGAAAGCATCCACCTCACAAAAAGGTCAGAAAAGATCAAGAAAAGACCAGGCTGATTCCTCCTCTCTTCAAGTTCCTCGACGCACTTTTGGGGTCAAGTGGGTTCTGGAGGAGGAAGGGAAGGAATGGTATAGGAACAATAAAGTGAAGAAATATGTTCATGTGGATTTGATGCAGAAGGAAAGTTTAGCAAAGAGAGACCCCCGCATTTTGGCTAAAATCATGGCACTAAATCTTGACTTTATCTTTCGAGATATGGGGGAATGCAATCTTGATTAGACTCGAGAATTTTATGCCAACTGGTCCCCAAGGACTACCGGAAGTGAAGTAAAGATTCGGGGCCAAGTCTTGCAATTGAACGCTGATTTCTTTAACTCTTTCCTGGGTACTCCAAGTGTGGGTCAATCACCACTCAAGGAGGTTTACCATAGACCTCCCTACAGAGCCATCAGACATACGTTATGTGGATCAAGGTCCATGACCCGGTGGACTCATCACAAATATAATCGTCGTCACAATACTTACCCATATGCTTCTTTGAACAGAGAAGCTCGCATATGGTTAAGAATAGTCAATTCTTGCTTGATTCCTGGGACACAATACACTAAGATCACGCGTGATCGAGTCTACTTGGTATATGCTCTAATGACGAATGTTCCCATCAACATTGGTACGGTTATACGATCGTCAATTCGAAACGCAAGGCTGCACAAAAGGTCCCATTTCAGTTTTGGCAATTTATTGACTGCAATCATACGAAAAGAGCACATTGAGGAGGATCCAGCAGACCATAAGTTGCCACATAACCCGAAGAAGGTAGACCTCACAAAAATCAAAGAGTCAGAAACTGGTCAAGGCATCAACCTTACCACTGCTGAGACACATGCTCGAGATGAAAGTTTTTTTTGCCATCTGTATGGCATGACTAGGTTTACCATGATGAATGGGGGTCGTGTGCCGACTGATGCAGAGCTTCGGCAGTTGGACTATGACTACCCGCTTAATGAGGATGCTCGGGCCATGTGTGGAGTGGGGCTAAATTTTGAGGAACCTATAGATGATGATGTGCCGACAGACGATGATCACCGACTGCTAGACTCTGATGTGGAGGACAACTCTGATGATGACGACTCTGATGATGATTCTGACGCAGGGGGTATGACCCCGGATATAGAGGAGGAGTCTGACTAATCAGGTTTTGCTTATTTATTTACACTGAGGGCAGTGTGTTCCGTCTAAGTGTGGGGTGCGGGTATATGTCTGTTGTATTATGTACTACTTGCCTACATCTATTCTTAGTTGTTTGATTTAGTCATAGTTAGTTAGTTGTAATTAGTCAGAAAGTGCATGAAATTGTTCTGATAGACGGCATGGCATTATAACAAGAGTTTGTGCTAAATCACTACTATTTAAACATTTAGGCTCTAAGTTTTGACTCACTGTGTGATAATTATTTGTGGTTTAATTCATTCATCTGTTGGGTCAAGAATCTGTAATGCTCTCAATTAAGTTGACCATGTGCCATGTGTGTGTAAGGTTATTGTATATTCTTTGTTGCGATTGATGCTAGAACTTGCCTAATGTGTGTGTGAAGTGAAATAAAGATTGTGAGTTTAGGAGATGATTTAGGCATTTCTTTGGCAGCCCTGATTTTGTTTATCTTCTTTTTACCTACCTTTGTACATTGTCCTAGTGAACACCCTTTGAGCCTTTAGCTATTTTCTTTGGCAGCCTCATATGTAGCCTAATCCATTTTTTTAAGACCATAATTTGATCCAAAAGCTCCTAAGCGCTTTAAATTGTAGAAGCAAGTTGAGTAAAGAGTGTGGCAAAATAAAATAAAAATGGTGAAAGTGATGCCCCAAATTTTAGTTATTGATACATGAAAATATGTGATCGAGGGTGGGTATCATAGGGATGCTAAATAAAAAAAATAATAATAATAATAATAATAATAAGAGAGTTGTATATTCCCATCATTATGTTTTGACTGAATAACAAAATGGGTGAAAGGGGGTTGGTGGATGAAAGAAAGATAGAGTGGTTGTTAAAAGTTAGTGTAAATGGCATAATGTAGTGTATTAAAGCGCTTAGGGAACGTAGTCACCATTTCTGGCCAATATAGTCCTACTTGTCCCTTAGCCTACATTACAAACCGTAAAGACCTATTTGATCCTAACCTTAGCATTTTGATATTAGTGGAGCATTACACTAAGGGCAAGCATATGGTAATCAGTTGTAATTTAAGAATTCTTTGTGAGAGTGAGAGCAAGCAAAGTCTTATACCCATGCTTCTGAAAAATGCAAAACTATGAGTGATTATGGGTAACATTTTGTGTGAGCGCACATGGTTGATGATTGTTGGGTAGTTTTATATAATTTTTTTTGGCTTAACTTGTGTATACGAATCAACCATCCTAATGAGTCTATGTTGGAGGGTGAGTTGTTTCTACTAATGATCAAGAAATCTACTCTTTGTTAATAATTGCAGTGTATGTCTTGTTGGAAATTTTGTGTTGCTCTTGTAAATTCTAGTTAGGTGTTCGCATGGATGTAATATTTTGTTCGAGGACAAACAAAGCTTTAAGTGTGGGGTGGTGATGTTGGGCGTATTTATACGTCTAAGAACCATAACTTACCCATGTTTTAGCTAAGTTTTGAGGATAAAATACATAATTCCTGCACTTTTAGTCTACTTTCAATTAAGTGAGCTGACCTATGTGATTAGCATGCTTTTCAGGTACTAATGCGGAAGATTTCAGCACTTTGGGGACCTGTGGACAGCAAAGGAAAACTTCACATAAAAGGGAAGGCAGCTTTTGGACTAAATGTGATGCATGGGAACTTTTTCCCGGGCAAACTCAATATTTTTAGATAGTTAAGGATGCAGTAGCAACTTAGTAGAGAAGGTTGTTATTAAAAACCTTATTTCTGAATTTTCATCCATTATTCACATTATTCAGATTCTGTATTATTGTTGAACACAAGGGACGCTTACCTTGAGGAGAGAGGGAGAAACGTTTTTCTCTCTTATTGTCGCTAATCCTCTTCATCACCAAGTTCATTATAAGTTTTGGTATGATGAATATTTCAATGTTGATTTCCGTTTTAATCATGAGTAGCTAAGTTTCTTTGTTAGGGTTATGGAAACCTTGTAGTATACTCTCTATTGCTATGGGTTTTTGGATTTATGATGTGTCACGCCACTTATATCATTACTCTCTTCATTTTGATTGAATTCTCGTGGTTGCAAACATAGGGAATGCACCATTATAGCAATAACTTGTTAGATAGAAAAGTTACTGTTTGGAAAAGAGAGTGTGACAAGAAATTAGGGTTTCCAACCCCTAGTTTGCACGTTAATGCCCTAGCAGGATTAACGTCTTGGAGAGTTCGTATAATTTGTTGTACACTTTAGGTTCGAGAGAACTAAGGTGAATAAATCCTTGATGGTTGAAAAACACTTGGATTTAGAATTAGAATACTTCTCTCTATAAGTGCATGCATGTATAAAATCCGTATTACCCATAGTTAATAGAGAAGTAGAAGCTACAAGGTGGACATAACCCTAACTTTTCATTCTCTGTGATCAAATATAACTACGCATATCATCTCATTGTTACACAGATAACATTATTGTGCACTTAAACCAAACCCCCCTTATCTTGGAATCTTCGACCAACAGTCTAATAATAATTGCAATACTTAGTGATCATAGTATTCCCTATGGGATTCGACACCCAACCCAGTTGGGTTCTATATTTGACAGCGACCGCTTACACTTTCTAACGAGAGTTGTAATTTGGGCGTATCAATACTCTTGAGTTTTGAATTTCATGCTTTCACTCCTTGTGGATTCGATCCCAATCTAAGTTGGGTTATTATATTGACAATGATCGCTTACACCCATTCAAGAGTGTAATTTGAGTGTTATCAAAAATGGTGTCATTGTCGGGGAGTGAAACATATTTTTCACTCTTGTAGTGTTTTTATTTACTTTGGGTTAGCCATAGTGTTTTATTTTATATTGTTTGGTGTTTTTGTTCTTTCTCAAGTATGTGTAATAGTATACTCGATACTATGAGTTAATATGGTAGTCATACCGGGTCTATTGATGGGTACCATGAGGATGAGGATCATCTCGGTGATGTGGGTCGAGCTAATTCTATGCGTATTCCACCGATGGAAGGAAATAGAGTATTTCATGTTACTAGCATGATGATTCACTTGCTTCAAATAAAAGGGTTATTTGGAGGCCAAGCATATGAGGATGCTAATCTACACTTGATGAATTTTATTGTATGTTCTCCATTTGACATGCCCCACATATCTTAAGAGTTGATCCAATTGTGTCTTTTCCCATTCTCTTTAATTGGAGAAGCGGTCTTATAGTTGCATTCTTTGCCCGTGGAGTCTATCACTTAATGGGTTAGTCTCATGGCGGCACTCTTGAAAAGATACTTTCCCCCTTCTTAGATATTGTAACTAAAGGATGAAATCATCAACTTTTGCCAACTTAATGGTGAACAATTATATGAAGCTTGGAAATGATTTAACAACAAGTTAATGCAATGTCCAAATTATGAGGTTTTGGATAAAATACTCCTTAAAATTTTCTATAGCGCATTGAATCAATTGAACAAGATGGTAGCCAACAATGCGGCCGAGGGTTCCCTTGTTAGATTATCATATGGTATTGAATCAACGTTATTAGATCAAGTGGCCAAGCAAAGTAAAGGGTGGCACACAAGAGATACCAAGGTAGCCGTAGGCGATCCCTCCGCATCTTTTGTAAGTCAAGAGCAAAAGAAAAAGGATGAAGAAAGAGATGTAAATATGGCTAAAGTGATGATGCAACTTGATCTTCTCACCAAGCATGTGATGGGAGATCCTCCTTAGGTGGTTAACATCATTTCTTATAAGAGTGATAAAGCTTATGATAATGAGGAAACGGAGTCCCTTGATGAAGAAATTTGATTCTTGTCGAACCAATCGGGGGGTTCCCGCCCTACCTATCAAAGGCAAGGTAGGAATCAAGGTTGAAAGGAAATAGATAATGATAGAGATTGGGACTAGAGAGATAATAAGAGAGATTATGATTGGTATGTACCTCCACATGATCGGACAAAGGGTAAAGAGTCAAGTTCCATTGACCCGGATAAGTTCAAGAATAAAGATACACTTGCTTGGATTTTAATGAGTGTTGAGGGGACTGATAAGATGGTAAGATAAATAAAAGGTGACTTCTCACAACTAAGTCAAATGGTGACATCTCACTCGGCCTCTATCGAGCAACTTGAAACTCAATTGGGCCAAATATTGGCACAACTTAATGCAAGACCAAAGGGTGGATTACCTAGTGATACAGTTGCCAATCCTAAAAGTGATGATCACATCATGTCTATTATCACTAGGAGTGGTCAGCTTGCTAAAGATGTTGTTGATCTTGGTGAAGACCCCAATGAAAAGGCAAATGAAGAACAAGCCAATGCTAAGAGAAAGTGGCTAGAAAATCCAATTGACAATGATCCAAAGCCTAATGAGACAAGTGTTGAACGACCAATGGTAGTTGAAGAAAATGTTGAAAGTGAGAGAACTCTGAAGGTGAGTGATGATGATATTCCAAAAGTGGATGAAACTCCAATTCTTTCATTGCCACAAATTAAAGTCCCCCCCAACTATTCCCACAAAGGCTCAAGAAGAAGGATGATGATACCAAGTTCAAGAAGTTTCTTGCAAAGTTTAGAAATTTATTGGTGAATATTCCTTTGCTAGAAGCCTTACGAGAAATGCCCGGGTATGCTAAATTTATGAAGGACTTGGTTCCAAAGAATCGAGTAATGGATTTTGAAACAATTAAGTTAACCCATAATTGTAGTGCTATAATTTCTAGCACAATGGTGGTGAAGAAAGAAGACCCAGGTGCATTCACTATTCCTGGCACTATCGGGGTCTACAAATTTAGAAAAATATATGAGAGCTTTGTGTTGAACAAAGAGAAGATGAAGAGGTGGCATGACGCCAAAATCTTAAAGTGAGAGTTTCATGTGGGTGATGATGTCCTCCCCTTCAATTCAAGATTGAAGCTCTTTGTGGGAAAGCTTAGATCAAAGTGGTCGGGCCCGTTCATAATCTTAAATATTTATCGTAGCGGATCTATTGAGTTGGAAGATCATGAGAAAAAGAAATTTATGGTGAATGGGCAACGATTGAATCACTATTATGAGGGTGGACTTAGAGCGACTAAGGTTGAGTCGCTTCGCTTCAAAGATCCAAAATAATAATCAAGTGATGTCGTGCCACGACTATAACTGCGGCGCTTCTTGAGAGGCAACCCAAGATTTATTTTTGATGTTTTTAATGTTTTTAATATTAATTTTAGCTTAGTTTTGATTGGTACAGGAAAAATCACAAAATTGGAGTGCGAGAAGGTAGATTCGGAGGCTCAAAAGTGAGCTCCAAACCAAGAACTTGGTTTAAAAATTCATGGGCCAAGCTGGAACAACCTGTGTTGCACCTACTTGAGCAGGTCAGCCACAGGTCAAAGGAGTGTTGGATGCAGATGGGGCTAAGTTTTAGGCCAAGGAAAAGTAGCTATACTGTCCAAACCTATGCTGGAACTGCTCAAGCAGTCCAGGCGTAGGTCAGTCGCACTTAGGACGCAAGTCAATCCGTGGTTTTTGTTATGAGATACGCTGGAATTGCTTCAAAATTCTAGGTGAAAAAGAGATGCAGGAGGGGTTGTTTTTATTGATATTACTTCTTGGACCTGCACTGGAATGCTGTAGCAGTCCAGACGCAGGTCAGTGTCATGTTGGACGCAAGAAACCTGGTACTTACTGCTTCGAGTTACACTAGAACTGCTTAAGCAGTCCAGTCATGGTGTCAATGCATTTGGTGCGTAGGTCATTTTAAACAGGTTGGTTGTCTTTAAAATGGGTTTGAGTTTATGGGGTTGACCCGACCCGGTCATCCCAAAATCTTTCTTTAAATACGTAAAACAGCACCAAAGTAGTACACAATTAAACATTCCCACTACAACTCCATTCAAACGACTCATTTCTCTCACACTAAATTTTCTCTCTTTCTTTGTCAACAATTGAGCTAGCAATAAGTGTAATAATTCTTTTGGATTTGTTCTTCAATTTTTCCCTTCTCTTACATCAAGAAAGGTATGCTCTTTCATGATTTCATTTTTAACTTCTCTTGAAAATAGATATTGTGCTTCATACCTCATTATGATTGATCACTTGAATTTGATTTTTCTGAGCTTATCATGATGATTAATACTTGTTGGAATAATTATTTGGTCATTGGTGCCTTGTTTCACTAGTTCGATTCATGATACTCTCTTAAATGAAGCTAGTGCACCATGTTCTTGATAAATGTCCATTAAAACTTTTCTTTCTTATTTTGTGTGGTAGGTGGCTCAAGTATAAAAATATGAGCATCGTGAATGTGTTTGGAGAAGATTTGGTGAAATGAACTTTCTCTCTTGTGCTTTCTATTCTCTTTCTCCAAGTTCATAGTTAGCATGCCCACCAAATGTTTATTGAAAGGACAATAAGAGAGGAATGTGTTGTATGATTGTAATGGCCAATATGACTTTCCTTAGGGAATGGTGTGGTCATTTTTTTTACATCATTTTGAGTCCAATTAAACCTAATAATGAAATAGTTTGTAGTCCTTGGTTGAGGGAGTTTGTTGAGAAATATAGCATCCATGGTTCTTGTTGGTCACTATGCTTAACCGGGAAACATGAATGTTTTCCTTTCCCTATAATAGATTGGATGACATCATTCTTATAGGTATTGGTCATTCTTGTTTCCATTGGAGGTTATGGATGTCCTATGAGCTAGTTTTGAGAAATGTAAAGAATGTGAGACAATGTCGTGCCTAAATGATTAAGTGTTGTAATAAATGAAACCCATGGACTCTAGTGATGAGTTACCTTGCATCCTACATTCTTTTCTTATCTTTATTTTTATTTTTTTCTTAACTTACAAAATTTAAAAAACATGTTTTACCTTTTGTCTTTTGTTTTGGTTTTGTTTTGTTTCTTTTTCATGGGTATGTCTCCAAGGAAAAACATGCCATGAGAAATTATCCAGGGATTATGAGTCACCCTTTATAGTAGACTCGTTGAGAGGAGCCCAGTCTGACGAAGCTCGTATTGAGACAGTACGATCATTCACCGACATGGACCCGAGCGCCTAGTGCGCCACAGGGAGTCTTTACCCTCATTTACTCTCTTTTATTTCTGCATTGGGGACAATGCAATATTTTTAGTGGGGGTAGGTATCATTATGATTCATTTGATGGTAGGTACCTATTATTTCATTTTATGGCATGTGGTTTGATAAATTGTGGAGATATATTCTATTTTATTACTTTGATGTTTGTGTACTTTAGCCCTTATGGGGAGAGTTTCTTTATTATTGGCATTGCTTTGGATGGGCCTTTGTTGGGCATTTTGATAATGATGTCAAATATTTTCACTTTGTTTTTGAATTTGTGTCATGAGCTTAATTTAAATGTGTTATCCGATGGTGCGCATTGCTCTTGTTGCCTTTTGTATATACGTATCTAATAAACCTCAAGGGTTTTCTTCGAAACTTGGTTCTTTTCTAAGGAGCAAATTTTTATTTTCTCTTTCTTTTGATCTTTTATTTTTACTTTAGTTTAGTTTCTTTATCGAATCGAGTGATAATTCATCCATGAGAGATGACAAGGCAACATCCTTAGGTGAAGTATCTAGTTGTTTTGGTTAACTAGGAAGAAGAAAAAAATTAAAAATACTTCCAAAATGTCATTGGCAAGGAATGAAATATTTTTGAGAAAAACCAAAAATATAGTTATAAGATCAAGGATTTGTTGAGTTTTCTTTTGAGTGAGACCATTAAACTCAATTTTTGGCTCTCTCTTTACAAGGATGAGTCGTTGACTCGGAGTAACTTATGAAATTCAAATTGCTCAAATTGGTTGGGAGACTAACTTTTTACTCTATGAGTATGATGCCATGAGTGGTCAGATTTTTGAATAATTCTTGTATATTTGTGTAATCTAGAACTTGCACCGAGTGTATTCAAAGTGAAATTCTAGGCAAGCTTGGTTTGGAGGATGACCCGAGGCTCTTTTTTGACCCATCATATAGCCAAATTCCCACCTTAACATTGTTCCCTAGTTAACCTATTTAAGCCTTTTTTCCCTTCGTTCTTTCTTATTGTAATAATAACCATGCTAAAACACCTAAACCCTTTTGAAAACCTCTCTTTTGGCAGTTAACCTCCTTTGATGCGTTGCATGATTCTAGATAATGGATTATAGGAAAAAGCTTAAGTTTGTGGAGTTGTGTATTTTGGAGAAGATTATCAAAGAAAATATGAGAAAGGTGTATGTAAGGTTGTCAATACATGTGCTTAAAAGACAAGAGATGTGCTTAATGATAAAATTGAATAGCCTAGCCCATAAAACTTAAAAAAAAAAATATCAAATGAGTGAGGGGCTAAGTAAGGATTCTAGGTATAAATCTCTTGAAAAACTCAAAGAAGTGAAAGAAATAAAATGGTGGCTTTGAATGGTTTGGTAAATGCTAAACAAAAAGTTAGGAAAATATGGGAAATGATTTGAAAAAGAATAAGGTGGGTGGTTTGAAAATTTTGAGGGTAAAAATGATTGAGCGATTGCATTGAAGGAGTTATTTTAGTCACTTGATCCATATATACTCCTTCCCGCACCATAAACCTTCACCTTGACCCGCAAGGCCTTGGTGATTCCAAACTAAGTCTACATTAGTGGCGAAAAACACAAAGGGCAAGACTATGGTTCTATTCAATGTACTTGAATTTCTTTGTGAGAGTGAGTGTCAATTATTTATTTATTTTATCTCCCTTAAGAATTGAAATATCTTTGGTGTGTAGATCTAACTCTTACATGTAAGCGGCATCGGTACTTGTGGGTAGAGGGTGATGTTTTACTACCGGTTTGGGTAAATGAGTGAAGTAAGTTGCATTGTGAAGATTGAGACAAGATTTTGTGTCTTACCTTAAGATGTTTTGTGATTTGGAAAATTTATTTGAAACTCACTTGCATCCTTGCTTCATAAATATGCGTTCATTGAAAAGTTTTGGTTTACTTGTTGCCATAACGTGTGGAAAGTGTTTGTAGAGTTTTGCTAGCCTATTCCTTTAGTATAGTTTTCTTCTAGATGAATTTGAGTTAAATACCCTATCTCATTGAGTTAGTCTTAGGTGCTTGAGTACAAGTAATAGTTTAAGTTTGGGGGTTGATAAGTCATCAATTTGACAACTTGCTAGCACCTTTTAAGCCTAAATTATCATGTTTTTCCATTGATTTGATGGTACTCTCTTACGTAATGCCCATTTATGTAGGTAAAAGTAAAAAGAGAAGATTGAGAAAGTCATTCAAGTCATCAAGAGGCCAAATGTGAAGGAAATGAGTCATCCACTTCGCATCCTGATACAAGAGAGACCAAGAAGACACAAAACATACACCTAAACAGTCCACAGGTTTGAAGAACTGAGGACCCCTTTGGTGACCACTCTCGAATTCACTACCAACAACAAGAATACCAGATATAATGGTGTATTTGACACCAAAATATCGGACCCAAACTAATGTAAAAACAAGAAGAAGATGAACAACACAATAAGATTTCAACAATAGAACGATTACAAGGTTACACAACAAGAACACTACCAAAGGCTACAATAAAAGAAAGATAGAAAGATAGAAAAATGGAGGTATAATCTTAAGAACATAAGAACATATGACACTCTTGAACCCTTAACACTACACACTAAAATCACCTATCTCTTACAATTGACACAAGAGAGGCATCAACCACCCAAGCACCATGTATTAAGTGATGCAACACACAAGTGATTCCACACTTGTATATGGCCCTAGTTACAGTTTTGGGACTCTCTCTCTCTCTAAGAGGGGTGTTCTATCAATATCATTAATAAAATAAAGAAATAAACCCTATAATGTTCTATTTATACTACATTACAATAATAGACAAAGTGACAAAAGGGCCCTTTAGTGACTAGTCTACAAAAATACTCAAAAAGTATCATGATCATGATCATACTTGTATCATCCTATCCATCTTGAGAGGAATTTGATCACAAATTCAAGGTCTCACCTATTTTACAAAGTCACTTCAAAATCTCCTTCTTGCGGCCACACATCTTCTCCATGCTCTTCATTTTGCACTTCGACTTCTTCTTGCTCTCCATCTTGTGGTTTTCCATCATTCTTAACTGATTCAATGCCCACCTCTTCTCCAAGATAGTACAATATACCCTCCCTTAGGATTATATTCCTCCAATTTTGGCACTCACTATCCTTTTTCCCCCACCTTTGACACTTGAAGCATTGAAACCCCTTGGGATTGGAAGTAGAATTCAATTTACCTTCATACCTTGGAGGATGTTTTTGGACAGCCTTGGTGGCCTCGGGTTGGGAAGCCATGAATGAGTTCTCTTTAAGCTCCCTCTCAACCTCTAAAGTCGTGTGGAAGATTCCATCTATGGTGTCAAATTTGTGAAGCATCATACGAGTGGAGATGTCCTTGTTTAACCCAACCTTGAAGCGCACAATGTCATCCCACTAGACACAGTATTACTTGCTACCACAGAATCCTTGGTATGCCAAGCTCTACTTATCTTAGTCAGTCATTCCAACATCTCAATAACCATAGTAAAAGTAAGGTCCATGAATGCTCCTTCAGTAGCATTATCTACGATTGGCTTTATGATAGAGTTCAAATTCCAGTAGAATGTTTCCATCAAATGTTCGTCAGTCATCTTGTGATTCAGACACTTTGTCAACTTCTTTTTAAATCTCATCTTTGTCTTATGAATGGTTTCATTTGGTAATTTCCTAAAGTTACTAATCTCGTTCCTCAACTGTAACATCCTGGAAGGTGGAAAGAACCTTTCTAGGAAAGCTCCATTCAATTGCCTCCAGTTTGTTATACAATTGGGAGCTAACTCATTCAACCACAATGTTGTCTCCCCAGAATGAGACAATGTAAATAATAACACACGGATTGCATTCTGCCTGACTCCCGGGTTGTCAAAAGATTTGCAAATTTTGATAAAATTCACCAAATGCATGTTCGATTCATCCCCTAGAAGTCCACCAAACAACTCTTTGAGATGTAACAACTGTATTATAGTGCTTGTGATGTTGAACTTCATACCCAGTGCTAATGGTGGTCGAATGATTACACTTGTGGCACCAACTTCATCCAAATCTATACTATTTTCATCATCAAATGCAAACTACACACCAGGTTGGCGGTTTTCTTTTTCTCTAATCGGACGATTTCACTTCACTGGTGTAGCTATATTCTCAGCACGTCTCCTATTTACAGGCTCAATCAGATCATCATCCCCTACGTCATCATCATCTATATTTTCCACCTGACCTGGGTTATCAGTATTTTGCTGATTGAGTTATGCATTAGCCAAAGCAACTAATCTATCAGCTTTTTATTGGTCAGCCATTCTCCCGATCAGGTAAGGTTTTGGATTGAAACGTAATAGTGATTCTCCTGACCTTAAAAATCAAAAACAATAAATAAACATAAGATTTATGAAAACTAAGACTCAATTATCACAGATCTACTCAATTGACAACTGTATTCCCTGGCAACGGCGCCAAAATTTGATACGCCCAAATTATACCTCTCTTATGAGAGAGTAAGCGGTCGTCGTCAAATATATAACCCAACGAGGTTGGGGTCCAATACCACAAGGAATATAGTGTTAATTGAGACTACTTGTGATTCAATCGACTAATAGCTACTAGCTTCCTGAAAATGGGGGATCTTAGAATTCAAACAATTGTCAACATTTACTTTATTTTAGTGACCCGAAATTGATGCTTTAGTATTTCAAATTAATGATGTGGTAAAAACCAGAGTTGACTTCACTGTGAGTATTGACACTTACTGAACAATAGTTGTAACAAAGATTCTCATAATACGTAGGAAACAACAGATTATCACTATCGATGATTCATCTAAATATCTTTCGACCTATTTAGATACTAGATTACCTAATTCTTTCAAACTTAGGAAATCCTTTTATTCAACCTGATTTCATCTCGAGTTTATTACCATTGTTATGGCGATAATCATTAGATGGAAATTAACATCTCCAAATACCAATTGATAATTCACTTCCTCTTAATTGATTTCTTAATTCAAGCAAACCATCGTGAGGTTAAATCTATTGTTTGCAACCAACATATAATACTTATTACAAAAGAATCATCAAGAATTTCCTATAGTACTTCGAATCTTAACCAACTAATGAATTCATAAGGTAAAACTCATAGATCCCACAACTTAGGTTATAGGAATTAGCTACTCATGAGATAGAGAGAAACAATATATATTAGATTCATAATTCAAAAATACTTAACTTACAAATGATGAGAATATAAGATTGTTCTCATTTCCAAATCACAAGAGAAACCCAAAACCAAAACAATAATCTTCCAAAAACTGACATCAAAAAATTCCAAGAAAAAGTATCAAAATATGCTCTTTAGAATAAGTTTGAGATGCCTGAAAACCTAAGATTTTTTCTATGAATACTCAAGATCTTTTTCGGATTTGAATTTCAAATTCCATCTTTTTCGCTCCATAGCTGAAGACTTATCAAATGGTTGACGACTTATCAGACAAATCATCAACAGCTTAGTCCCAATCATTGCTCACTGCCTACAGCTGACGTCCAAGTATAACGACCTATCACACAGTTGATGACTTATCAGACCAATTCATCAAATGTTCTTTCTATTTCTTGTAAACTATCTACAGGTGATGACCTCAGCTGACGACTTATCACCAAGTTGATAACTTATCAGAAAAGTCATCAACTTCACTTATTCAGCATTAACATTCTTTCTATAGGTGATGGCCTCCTATGATGACCCATCAGATGGTTAATGACTTATCAGACAAGTCGTCAACTAGAATCTTTCTATCTACTTTATCAAAATTCGTCCTTCTGATGTAGTTATTATAGGTTTCCATGCATCTCGACGTCCCTGCAATATCACATGAAATATAATCAAAAACGACAATAGTTACTTAAGAACTTACAATTATTCCAATTTAAAAGCCTTAAATATGCTAATACAAAGCTAGCATATCATATCCTACCTAAGGGGATAACATAGATGAAGGTTGAACTTCTAATTTCAGAATACCATACTCGGATACTGGAAAAGAAGGAGAAACAACACTCGAAGTCTGTAGAGTACCATAAGCAGATGTTGGTGCTACTGGAGGATCCACACTTGAAAATGAAGAAACACCATAGGCAGGCTATAGCACAGATGGAGGTACAATACTCAAAGCTGGAGAAACACTAGGTGCACTTAAATGAAACACCCTCAAAATGGGTCAGCAAATGAATCAACAACCCCTCCCATACTTGGGTAGAAGAACTCCATGGGACCTGAGTAGGACCCATATCTTTAGCATGCTCAACCTGAGGTTTAGGTGACTGCCCTCTTGTACTAACTCTGGAAGGGGTAGATCCTCGTGCCCGTCCACGACTCATAACTCACCCTCTAGACTAGGCGTTCACCTAGGATAATGGATCAGCATATCTAACCTCACCAGGTCTAGTCCTTACCATCTACAAAGTGTATCATCTAGCTTGCTTGACCAATCAATTCAATTGGTATTCACCATCTTTGCCAAAATTGACTTGATCTCATGATTGGAGACTTCAACCGATATATCTATCTGCAGATGATAAGGTGTTGCCACTTTATGTTTCACACCATAATTCTCAATCAAAACCTTAAATACTATTGCAAAAAGGGACCCACTATCACTTATGATAAAACATGGAGTACCAAACTGATAGAATATGTTCTTCAAAAATTGTGTGACAATATAAGCCTCATTATTGGGAAGACCAACCGCATCCACCCACTTAGACAAATAATCGACTACAATAAAAATATACTTCATACTATAAGAACTCACAAATGAACCCATGAAATCAATACCCCACAGTTCAAATAACTCTAGCTCAAGAATAGATGTCATGCGGAGCTCATAATTCCGTGAGATATTTCCTTTGCGCTGGCATTGGTCATATGTCCAAGCATAATCATGTGCATCGTTATAAATCGTCGATCAATAATAACAACATTATAGAATCTTATGGGTTGTGCGAGTACCTTAATAGTGACCCCCAACTACAGATAAATGACAGGCCTTAAAGTGCTCATCATCTCAACTTCGAGAACACACCTTTGATTTGCACCATCTGCACACACCCTAAATAAGAAAGTCTCGTGGAAAAAAAACTTTCATACCTCATGCATAAATCATTTTTGTTGCTAAAATGATAAGTCTTTTAGGACAAGGTCACCTTCCAAATAATTAGCAAAATCAGCAAACCAGGGATTTAAGTCTAGTGATGCTACCAAGACCCGTTCATATGGAAAAGTATCATCAATCTCAAGATCATCCCCTAATTTAAGCATCTCATTCTATTCTCTTATCCCCTAATTTAAGCATCTTTTTCTCTTATTTAGTGGGATAAATGGCCTGCAACTTAATTTTTTGTACCCTTTTGATCCTTGACCTCAAAATCAAACTCCTGTAGTAATAGTACCCATTGAATTAACCTAGGTTTTTCTTATTCCTTTTACATATGGTACCTCAAAGCTACATGATCAATCAATACAATAACTTTGGTCCCAATCAAATAGGAAAAAAATTTCTCAGAAGAAAACACCACCGCAAGTAACTTATGTTCAGACACCGTATAATATTTCTGTGTGATTGAGTGCTTTACTAGCATAGTAGATGGGGTGAAGTATTTTATCGCATCTTTGTCCTAGGATAGCTCCTAGGGATACACCACTATCATCAGACAACACCTTAAATGGAATAGACCAATCTAGAGACATAATGATAGGAGCAGAAATCAACCTCTATTTTAGGCACTCTAAGACCTTCAAACAACCATCATCAAACACAAACTTCACCTCCTTCTCAAATAATTTGTACAACAGATATAAAATTTTAGAGAATTCATTGATGAATCTCCTATAAAACCATGTATGACCCAAGAAACTCTGAATACCTTTGATAGAAATAGGTAGAGGCAATTTTTAGTCACTTCAATTTAGCCCTGTAAACCTCCATTCCCTTCTTCAAAATCTTATTCCCTAAAACTATCCCCTCTTTAACAATGAAGTGACACTTCTCCCAATGTAACAAGTTGCACTCCTTGCATCACTGAAGTACATTAACCAACTAAGGCAAAAAGTCATAAAAAGAGTCACCCTTAATCGTTAAATAATCTAAAAAGGCCTCTATAATATCCTCTACCATATTAGAAAAGATAGACATCATACAATGTTGAAATTTGGCAGAAGCATTATAAAGTTTGAAATGTGTCCTCTTGAACATAAACGTACCGTATGGACATGTGAAAGTTGTTTTCCCTTGGTCTTTGGGGGCAATAGAAAAATGATTATACCCAGAATAACCATTAAGAAAAAAAAAATCCTCTGACAGCAAGACTGTCTAGCATCTGGTCCATGAATGGCATAGGAAAGTGATCCTTCTACATCAAAGTATTAACCTTATGATAATCTATACAAAAATCTCTATCCCATAACTAATCTCATGGGAACTAACTCATTTATCTCATTAGGGACCATAGTGATCCCACCCTTCTTTGGTACACGTTGAATCGGGCTCACCAAATTACTATGGACAATAAGGTAAACTACAACTACATCTTACCACTTGATGATCTTATTCTTCACCACCTCTTACATAGGTGGATTTAAACAATATTGATGCTCGATGCTAGGAACACACTTCTGTTCCAGCTAAATCTTATGAGTGCAAATTCCTAGTAGAATCCCAACAATATCTGCAATAGTCCAACCAATGGCCCATTTAAACCTTTGTAATATCAACATAAAGGACTCAACTTACGTATCCAACAAATCTCCAGTACTAATAACTTGAAAGGTATTTTTGGCCCTTAAAAATACATAAAGCAAGTAAGAAGGGAGGTCCTTCAATTCCAAGACCGATGTCTCCTCAATAGATAGTCGAGCTGGTAGAGTCGCTCTATTCTTCAAGTCAAGATCTAGCTACTTTGATGCATGAGAATAAGAAACTCTACCAATAAGATCACACACCATCTCACCATACTCATTGATATCATCACTGTCAAAGTTTATGATTATCGTCATTAATTTCTCTACACCAAGTTTCTCCTCAATGGGTACACTCACCGCATCATCCTCTACAATGCCTATCAAACACACCATATGCATATTTTTAGGCTGCCATATTAGCTGACCCACATTGAAAGTAACATATTCACCATTGAGCCTAAATTTAATATGTCCTATCTCCATGCCAACTAATGCCCTACCCGTGGATAAGAAAGGTCTTTCCAAGATAATAAGAACATCAAATTCCACCTCACGGTTTAGAATCACAAAATTTGTTGGGAATATAAAGGAAGCTACATTCACCAAACATCACAAAAAATACCAATCGGTTTCCTTACAGTTTGGTCAGCCATTAATAATCTCATAGATCAAGGCGGAGGTGACCCCAACCCAAACTTCTTATCCACCATTAGTGACATCAGATTGATACTAGCTCCCATGTTATATAGTGTTTGTGCAAAATTCAGGGACCCAATAGTGCTAGAAATAGTTAAAGCTTTGGGATCCTCTTTCTTCTCAACCAAAGATCGGGACGCAATAGCATTATAGCGATGCATACTATCTATAGGCTCAAAACTCACATCTTTATTCTTCGTCACTAAATCCTTCATGAACTTTTCATAGACAGTCATCTGCTCCAATGTTTCTATAAAAGGGATATTCACAAACAATTCTTTTAACATCGACATGAATTTCTGATATTTCACTTCTTCATTCTTTTTCTTTGACCTTTGAGGAAAAGGTTGGGGGATGTGGAATAGTTTTCAAAAATAGTTTGACCTCCTTACCTTTTCCTTTATCATTAACAACTCGTTCCTCAACACACTTTGATTATTGTGGCATCTTAGTCACCAACATCAGAGTTTCAGCTTCTAGAGCATCATTAAGATTAATAGTGTCATTCCTTACCTCATTAATAATCGATATCGAAGGATCAATAGTAGCCTTACCACTGCGAGTTTTGATGGCTAGAAAGTTACTATCCTTTTTAAAATTCTAAATTGTGTTTCCCCAAAGAACGTCTAGTAGACGTTGATTCAAAGTAGCTGACATCTAACCAAACTACTGCTCAAGATTCTTAATCACAGTAGCATGCGATTCTACTTTCTGGCTTAGTCCTGAAATATCTCCCTTAATATCCTTAAGGCAACTCTCTTGACTCTCTCAACCCTTAACTATCTTCACAAGTAATGCTTCCATCCTCAAATTAGCATCACAATTCTTGGATGGAATATATGCATAACTGTTCTCCTCATAACTGTCCATTCTCCTTCAGACACTATTTATTTATCTGTTCTTATCCTTATACCAATCCCCATAGTAGTTCGGGCCTTTATTCACTAGCCTCAAGTTCAAAGTGTCAGAATTGAATGCTTGGCCCTTGGATCAAAAACCTGCCATCTCTCTATCTAAATACTTAGCTTTTTCCTCAGAGTCAGACTCTTCATGTCTAGCAGACTTACCTTCTACGCCCACTGCATTCACCTTTTCTAAATTTATTATTTCAAACTACTTGGTAATTAACCCAATCTCCATCCTCAATTGTGCCATCTTTTTAGCCAGTATATCATCTAGGGCTCTCTGCTCACTGGAAGCACTAATATCATAAGTATGAGCTCCTCTCTACCTATCAAGTATTCCACCATCTATTGGTTTTAGAGACTCGATCTAAGATTTCTTCAGCTTTCTCCCACAGGTGGCTCAGAAAATCCCCATATGTGATAGTATCAGCAATAGCTTTGGTGTTTGCATTCAGTTTTCTATAGAATATCTTGAGCAAATTCCTTCCTGAAAATCTGTGATTAGGCACACTCTTCAACTTCTTCTTGAACCTCAATCATGTCTTGTACAGTGCTTCTAAATACAATTGCCTGAAATTATAAATCTCATCCTTCAACTGCAACATTCTAAAGGGGAGAGAAAATCTATCCAAGAATTGTGTCCACAACTCATTCCAAAAGGTAATGGACCTACGAGGTAGTTCCCCTAACCATAACGTTGTTTCACCTGTAAGAGAGAATGGGAACAACCTGAGTCTCAAAGTTTTCTGACTCACCCCAGCTAGATTATACAAAGTGAAAATCCCAACAAATTTCTTGGTGTGTATGTTTATATCATCTGTTGGCAAACTAACAAACACACCCTTTAGATTAAGAACCTAAATTATTGCACTCGTAATGTCGAACTTCAAGAAAGACTTTGCACTTCCTCTACTTCATTATTCCATCAAGGTTCCCACAACCCTAAATGAGGTTTAGCTGCTCATGTTTGTAAGAATATCTATAGAATTCATAATAGAAAGCATATGAATAATCTCACAATAAATTAAGAATGAAAAGTAGAATCTCAAATAAATCTCAAGCGATAAAAGTAAAGACCAAGAATTCCAAGATCAAAAGTGTATCTCAAAACTTAATATATTATTATAAGTACATAAAGTGTGTAAACTAATAACAAAACATCAGTGGGGTATTTATAGTTTACATCAGAAAACCTAAAATTCCTAACAAAAACAAAATAGGAAAACTAAGTTGGCACCTACCTACGACCCCACTTACGGGTCATAGGTACTACCTACCAGTACTAGGTGGGTTTGTGGGTCTCATAGAAAACTCCAAGCTTCAGATACCAACTTAGGAGGGTTACCTACAGGGGTCGTACATACCACTTGTGCCCTATAAGTAGGACTTCATATGTCTCAGAACAACAATCATCTTTCAGAACCTATCTTTTGCAACCTATGGGCCTACTTACGATGGGCATAAGTACTACTTACGACCCGTAAGTGGATTCATAAGTAGCCTTCTGCAACTTTTCATCATTTTTTTCTCCTCTTCTACTCCAAACCCTATTTTCCTGTAAAACCAACATAAAAACACATCACATCTAACAAAAAGGACCTAAGTACTTGCATGATTTCTAATTTTAGGAATCAAGTAGTTCCATGAACCCATGGCACATCAACGACCACCCAAAGCTACAAAACTAGAAGACCCACTACTTAAACCCTGTAACGTTTCCTGCACTGATCTAAAGTTATACTCATGAAAGCCTCTAGAATTTCTGCCTTAAGGAGTGTGACCTCTAAATTTGCCGTAATGGCAGACCCACCTGGTGCCTTCCAAAGACACTCGAAGAATAAACTCAGTCATCTTAGCATGATCCACTATACTTTGAAATAGTGCCCTTGACACTAATATCTGGGAAGTATCAACCTGAAGCAAAACATCCAACCTCTTCATAAACTTTTGAATCTTCTCAGATTCGGTGACAATACTAGCAAAAGAATATCTAAGCAAGGCATGGAAACATGCCTCACACTTTGCAATAGTCATAGAGACCTACTCCAAGTGATCAAACTCATCTCTCATCTTATCCCTCAAACTGTAAGGCACAAACATGTCCAAAAAGGTCACACAAAACTAATCATAAGTCATCTCTAGATAACCAAGAGGTTTGCAACTACCAAGTGATCTCCACCAATCCCTGGATGCATCTCTTAATTGGTAAGAGGTGTAGGTAACCCCATGTGACTCAAGCAATCCAAGGTTATCTAACTTCTCACAATATTTAATCAAGAAATCATAAGCATCCTCGCCTACAACATCACTGAACCTATATGGACACAAATAAGTAAATCTCTCAAACCTCTTCTAATCCTCAGAATACATAACTGTACTCACAATAATAAAAGGCATAGAGAATCTGGTTGGCTTAGATCCCATATGTGGAGATAATATAGATAAATTTTGAACTCCTTATCTCGGAATACCATACTCGGATACCGACACAGAAGGAGGCAAAATGCTAAAAGTCTGTAGAGTGCCATAAAAAGTTGTTAGTACTAAAGGAGGATCCACTCTTGTAATCAAAGGAACACCGTAGGCAGGCTCTAACACAGATGAAGGTATAATATTTCGAGCTAAAGGAACACCAGGTTCACTTAAAAGAACACCCTCCAAATAGGTCAGCAATTGAATCAACAACCCCTCCAAGACTGGAGTAAAAGAACTCCATAAGACATGAGTAGGACCCATATCTCTAGCATGCTCAACCTGAGGCACATAGGAGAGCCCCCTAGTACTACCTTTGGAAGGGGTAGATCATCGTGCCCATCTACGACTCATTAGTCACCCTCTAAATGGGGCTCTCACCTAGGATGATGGATCTGCATCTCTAACCTCGTCGGACCTAGTCCTCATCATCTACACAAAAAAGAGTGAAACTCAATTTTGAATACATGGCAAGAAAGAATTTGCACGATAAGGAACAAAATAAGGGTAGTTTCCTAAAGATATCTTATATTTTCTCAAAGATAGATACGTATATCTACAAATTGATCAATGAGAATCTATTAGACACCCTATTTGTACACTAATAAGACCAATGAACCTAGATTCTCTAACACCAATTTGTCAAGATCTAAAAACTAAGGGTCATGATGGCACTTAACGAAGATGTTCCGACTTTCGACGGACCATTTTGCATCTTTTTCTTGAGAAAGTTGTATGTTTTCAAGCAACTAAGGTTGTGTTTAGTAATGGTTTTTAATGTTTCAGGGTAATGATCTAGCTGAAGAAAAAGTCTTAGAAAAGGGGCAGAAAAACACCTCTGACGATCAAAATGGTGGACCATTAATGTTGCGACGAACCGCCATGTTAACCGTCAGATCTAACCAGAACTCAGATTTTCAGAAGACTTTGCGATGGTAGAAATGGTGAACCGTCAGTCATGCGATGGAACACAAACTTGACTGTCTTACTGCGACAGACCAAATGGCGGACCATCAGTCTTACGATGGACCATCAAATTGGTCATCGGTGTCATCCAAAACCAGGCTTCCTGAAGGACTCAGCGATCGACCAAGCGATGAACCGTCAGTCTTACGATGGACCACCAAGTTGGCCATTAATTTTATCCATAAAGTGACCATCCAAGATTAGCAGCGACGGGCCAAATGGTGGACCGTCAACCTTGTGACGGACCATCAATTTGGCCATCATTTTGGACACGAATTTTATGATTTTGAATTTTAAATCCTTTAAGCTGGGAACATATAAATACCAAGTATTAGGTTATAGTAGAGATATTTTGTCTTCAGTTTCATACTTTATCCTCTATTGAGAGCCTTGTACTACTTTTTCATTGGGATTTGAATCTAGAAATTAAGAGTTGATTATTAGTTTTCAGATTTTCCATCAAAGATCGAGAAGAACAATATTGTGACATTTGTAAGTACTTTTCTGAAGTTATTTATGAACATCAATATAACTTTGATTTCTTATATGGAGATAAGTGGCTAAACTCCCATAACTAGGGTTATGGGAGCCTTTATGTAGAGAATTATTTTGGGTTTGTGAATGGGTTTGATTTCTAACATCTATCGAAATTGCATGAATTTTTCTTCATCTTAATGACATCTCTTGGTTGCAAACTTTAGAAGTGAGCCCATAAACTCCACTTGTCTGACAAGAAAGTGGATGTTGGGAAAAAAAGTGATCTACATGAACTCTATAGGTTTAGTCTTTGGGTTAACGGGTTAATGTCTTAACAGGATCAACCCACATGAGAGTGTTATTGAATAATGCATGAGTCCTTTAAGTTTGAGATAAGTAAAGGGTGAAATACTCATTAGGTTGAGAAACATATGGGTAATCCTTAGAATTTAATAATTCTTGCAATTAGATACATAAGTTAGATTTTGAACACAAACACGCAACCCTAATTGTTCGAACATCTTGGTGAGCATAACTCTAGTTAATTCATTCTCATTGAAATTACATCTATATTTACTCTTAGTATCTGGACTTTTGTGTAACACAAATACCAAAGAGCAACATTAACATTTTCAAACCCCTTTTATTTCGGAACCTTAGATCAACAGTCTAATAGTAATCATAATACTTAGTAAACATTGTATTCCCTATGGGATTCGACACCTAACCCAGTTGGGTTCTATATTTGACAGCGACCGCTTACTCTCTCATAAGAGAGGTGTAATTTGGGCGCATCAAAATTTAGCGTCGTTGCCGGGGAATACGGTTGTCAATTAAGTTTGTGTTTGTTAATTGACCTTTGGTCAAGTTTCCTATATTTACTTTTGTTTGTTGTTTTTGTTTGTGCATGGAAGTTATTGTGTATGCCAAGTACATGGATATCGGGTGCACCTTTAGTACCAATACCTTCGGAACTGCAACTTATTGGCAGAATGACAGAACCCCAAGATGCTGAGAGACTAGCCACGATGGCTAGAGCTCAATTAAATCAGCAGAATGATGGCTAGCAGGAACATCATCCTAACCCTGATGATGATGATTTGGGGAATAAAGACTTGTTAGATCTTGATAATCAGAGGCGTGCAGAGAATATAGTTGCACCAGTGAACATAAATGTGAACAGAAACCGTCCTTTCAGGGCAAGATCTGATCGTCAAGCTGTTTAATTTGATCTTAATGATGATAAAGATGGAATGGACAGAGCTGGTGCCACAGGATCTATTATTTCTCCACCTCTAGCACCAGGAGAAAATTTTAATATTACTAGTACCATGATCCAGCTCCTTCATATAAAGGGGTTATTTGGTGGACTCCCGAGAGATTATCCCAATATGCATTTAGTGAATTGTATCTCTATTTGCAAGTCCTTTGATAACTCGAGAGTGGTATAGAATGCCATCCAACTGCATTTATTTCTATTGTCTCTATCTGGGGAGGTAACATTATGTCTTAATGAGCTAACGTACGATTCCATAACCAACTGGAAGCAACAGAAAGAGGCTTTCCTAGAAAGGTTTTTTTTGCCTTCCAGAAGGGTACAGTTGAGGGATGAGATCAGCTACTTTAGGCAGCTCCCAACCGAATCCCTTCATGAGACTGGGAGAGGTTTAAAAAGAAGATGACGCAGTACTCAAACCATAATATGACAGATATTCATCTGATGGAGATTCTTTATCGAGCTTTGAATTCTATTATGAAGCCCTTTGTTGATAACGCTGCAGGGGGATCATTAGGGGGATCATTTATGGATCTTACTTTTTAGGAGGCCTCAGAGATGCTTGATCAGACCAAACAAAGCAGATCTTGGCATACCAGGGATTTTGTGGTAGCAAGCCCTACTATGTCTATTAGCATAATTACAGGACAATGTAAGAAAGAGGAAGAACGTGATCAAAACATGGCACACTTAAAGACGCAGATGGATCTATTAACCAAGCATTTATTATCTGCAAAGATTGAAAAAGTGAAAGCTATTGCAGCTAAAGGTAGAGATAAATCTAATTCAGAAGAAGAGGATAACTATTTGAATAATCAGGGGGGTTTCTGAGGCAATAGCCACGGAAATCAAGGTCGGAACTACTATGACAAGGTTGTTTACAAGGATAGGAATCAAGGAAATTGGAAAGGTAAGAATAATAAAAGTGGGCTATATGTACCTCCCAGAAGTAGAGATAGTGTTGCAACTAGCTCTGGCAAGATGTTCATGGAGGACAAGATGGAGAAATTATTAAAGGGAGTTAAAGCTACCAACTCTGGAGTGACTACCATAAAGAGCGATTTATCTTCTATGAGTCAGTTGTTGAACTCGCACTCTACCTCTATCAAGCAGTTGGAGTAACAAATAAGACAACTCTCGGTAGCTTTGAATCAGAGAAAGACTGGAACATTTCCAAGTGACACCATTCAGAATCTACGAAATATTGGCTCTTGCATAGATATCACTACTAGAAATGGTAAGGTATTGGCAGGCCCTCCTGTGGGTAAGCCTACAATTGATATTGTAGCTGATGATGTTAAAGAAACAGATATTTATCATCCGATAAAGTCTGGGAAATTGGATGAGGTTGTTGATAATACATCATCTAACAATCAGCAGGTTGATGAGTTGGAGAAGAATAAGGGAAAGGAGGTTGAAGTGGTGATTACCACTCTTCCAAAGTCAGCTCCTTCATTTCCTCATCGGGTGAAGAATAAAGCCAATGACACAAAGTTCAGAAAATTCATGGCTATGCTGAAGCAGTTGACGATTAATCTACCACTGGTGAAGGCATTAGAGAAAATGCCCAGGTACACAAAGTTCATGAAAGACCTCGTCACAAAGAAGCGGTCGATTAGTTTTGAGCCGATGGACAATTTTTATCATTGTGGTGCTATTTCCACAAGGTCTCTGGTGCAGAAAAAGATAGATTTGAGAGCATTTACTATCTCATACACTATTGGAGATCCCACTAACATGCGACTTGTGATGGCGGATAGGTCAGTCAAATGACCTGTTGGTATTTTGTATGATGTGTTGGTAAAGGTTTCTATTTTCATATTTCCAGCGGATTTCATTATTCTGGATTGCGAGGTAGATTTCGAGGTGCCCATAATCTTGGGTCGACCTTTTCTCGTAACCAAAAGTGTGCTAATTGATTTGCGAGCTAATGAGCTCTTATTCAGGTTGAATAATGAAGTGGTGCGATTTAATAAATGTCAATCAATGAAGCAGCAGAAATAAATGAGTGTATTTTCCATTATAGATGTCTATTATGAGAAGGATCGGGAAGTGCTGATAGAAGATAAATTTATTGTTGAAACCTTGGTTGCAATGTTGATAAATTTTGATCAAGATGGTATAGAAGATTATGAGGAGACTGTATGTGCCTTAACGGGCATGGGTTCTTACTCACATGACCCCAAGAAGTTGGACTTGGACTTAGAAAATCGTCCTAGTCCACCTGCTAAGCCCTCTATATAAGAACCACCTGTCCTGGAGCTAAAGGAGTTACCCAGTTATTTAAGGTATGTGTTCCTGGGGAATGGGAATATACTACCTATTATTATAGTGGCTGACCTAGGTGAACAGCAGGTAGAAGTACTCATTTCGGTACTTCAAAGATACAAAAGAGCAGTAGGCTGGACTATTGCTGATATTATTGGCATTCCTCCTGGCATCTGCACCCATAAGATACAACTTAAGAAAGAATGTACTCCTACAATTGAGCATCAATGCCTACTTAACCCACCAATGAAAGAGGTAGTTAAGAAGGAAATTATTAAGTGGCTAGATGCAGGAGTGGTTTACCCTATTTCTGACAGTAAATGGGTAAGCCCGGTTCAATGTGTACCCAAGAAAAGGGGCATGACTGTTGTTGCAAATGAAAAGAAGAAGTTGGTTCCTCTCAGGCCTGTGACTGGTTGGAGAGTTTGCATGGACTACCACAAACTAAACTCATGGACTTTAAAAGACCACTTCCCAATGCCCTTCATGGATTAAATGCTTGATCGGTTGGCAGAAAGGGGGTGGTACTGCTTCTTGGATAGATATTCTGGTTATAATCAGATCTGTATTGCTCCTGAAGATTAGGAGAAGATGACGTTCACATGCCCGTATGGCACTTTTGCATTCAAGCAGATGCTATTTGGGTTATGTAATGCACCCGCTACCTTCCAAAGGTGTATGATGTCTATTTTCTTGGATATGGTTGAGTACACCTTGGAGGTGTTCATGGATGATTTTTCTGTGGTTGGAGATTCATTTGAGCTATGTCTGGAGAACTTAAGTAAAGCTTTGCAGAGGTGTGTGGAATTCAATATCGTGCTTAATTGGGAGAAATGCCACTTCATGGTGAAGAAGGGCATTGTTCTCAGGCATAAAACTTCAGCAAAAGGGGTAGAGGTCGATCGAACCAAGGTAGAGGTTATTGGGAAGCTACCACCTCTCATCTCAGTAAAAGGGGTGTGTAGTTTCCTTGGGCACGCTGGTTTTTACCGGAGGTCTATAAAAGACTTCTCTAGAATTGCAAATCCACTTTGCAAACTTTTAGAGAAAGAAAATAAGTTCTTCTTTGACGCTGATTACATTAAGGCATTTGAATGCCTTAAGAGGAAACTGGTGGAGGCCCCTATCATTGTTGCACCGGACTGGTCAAAATCGTTTGAGATAATATATGATGCAAGTGGTGTTGCCCATGGAGCTGTGTTGGGGAAAAAGAAAGACAAATTATTTCATCCAGTTTATTATGCCAGCAAAGCATGGAATGGAGCTCAGAAAAACTACACTATCACAGAGCAGGAACTTCTAGCAATGATGTATGCTTTTGAGAAATTTCGGGCATATTTGCTAGGTACCAAGGTAGCGGTACACACTGACCACGCTGCCTTGAGGTACCTAATGGCGAAGAAGGACGCAAAAATAAGGTTGATCCGGTTGGTATTACTACTTCAAGAATTTGACTTCGAGGTCAAGGATCGTAAGGGATGTGAGAATCAGGTGGCTGATCACTTATCCAGACTCGAAGGCGAGCAGGCAGTAAAAGACGATCTTAAGAATAATGATTCCTTTCCTGATGAGAAAGTATTGGCTGTAGTGCTCGAAAAAATACCTTGGTATGCTGACTTAGCGAATTATGTGGTAAGTGAGGTGATACCAGAGAATCTTTCCTTTCATCAAAGGAAAAAGTTTCTCCATGATGTGACCCATTACTTCTGGGATGATCCATATCTTTTTCAGCGATGTGCAGATGGTATTATTAGACAGTGCATCCTGGAAGTAGATATGTTGAGTGTATTGGAAGCAATCCATGCTTCCCCAGTTGGAGGTCACCATGTTGGTGATCGTACTGCCAGAAAAGTGCTTCAAAGCGGCTAATATTGGCCCACTTTGTTCAAGGATGCTTACGAGTTCGTAAAGAGATATGACCAATGTCAAAGGCAAGGGTCTATCTCAAAGTTCCATAAGATATTGGAGGTAGAACAGTTCAATGTTTGGGGTATTGACTTCATAGGGCCCTTCATGAGCTCATTTGGAATAAAGTACATACTAGTTGTTGTTGACTACGTGTCAAAATAGGTTGAGGTCGTGGATCTGGATGATAATGAAGGAAAGCGGGTGGTTGCATTTTTAAAAAAGAAATATCTTCTCTCGCTTTGGGGTACCACGTACCATCATAAGTGATGGAGGATCACACTTTTGCAACAAGATATTCAGAGCTGCCTTGCCAAAATATGGAGTCAAACAGCATAAGGTGGCTACCCCATACCACCCACAGACCAGTGGACAGGTGGAGATCTCTAATAGGGAAATCAAAGCTATCCTTTCCAAGACTACAAATGTTAGCTGGAAAGATTGGTCTAGAAAGTTGGACGATGCATTATGGTCATATCGAGTGACCTTCAAGACGCCCATTGGCATGTCGCCATACCAATTAGTTTATGGTAAGGTTTTCCATTTGCCGATTGAGCTAAAGAATAAAGCATTGTGGGCACTGAAGTGTCTTAATCTAAACTGGAATGAAACAGCAAATATGAGACTGGGCAGCTAAACGAGTTGGATGAGTTCCGTCTCGGAGCTTATGATCGGGCTAAAAAGAATTAAAAAGTACCACGACAACAGGATTAAAAAGAGGGATTTCCAGAAAGGCGACTTGGTGCTTCTACTTAACTCCAGACTCAAACTGTTTCCAGGTAAGCTCAAATCCAAATGGTCCGGCCCATTTAAAGTGAGTCAAGTCTACTCGTCTAGAGTAGTGGAACTTGAAAATGAAGACAAAAGTGTCTTCAAGGTAAATGGGCAGCGTGTGAAACTGTATATTGATCCAAAAGACTTGATAAAGAATACTGCTACTATCTATCTCAATAAAGTCTGAGTAATCGAGATAACTGGGTCGTGCCGCGATAATAAATCAAGCGCTAGTGGGAGGCAACCCACAATGTGTTAGTGTTAAATTAAAAGTGTTGTTATTAGTGATTTTTTTATGCGTTTGTGAAGTATGAAGGATCAAAATTTCAAAAAAAAAAGAGTGTTATAGTTGAAAACAAGGGGTAAAAAAATCTGAGCTACTGGAACAAAACTGAAGGCCGATTTGGTGGACCATCATTCCCATGACGGTTCACCATTTTCTCCATCGTAAATAGGCAGAAAAATTCATTCACTAGATCAAGTTGATGGTTAAAGTGGTGAACCGTCCCAAAGTTGGTGGACCATCTAATCGACTGTCAAAATCAACCTAGATAGCTTGGGTTCTGGTAAGGTATGACGATTACTTTGGTGGACCATCAAAAATACGGTGAACCATCTCGAAGATCATCGTAACGAAGCAGAGTTGCACAGGTCTTGGTAAGATTCGACGACTGACTTGGTGGACCATTGAAAATTTGATAGACCATCAGGCCTGGCGTCGCTGTAACCCTAATTCTGGGTCGGGTCGGGTTAAATCAGAAGCCTTGTTAAATGACCCATTTTTTACCTAAAAGGTTTTAAAGTTTTAAAATAAGGCGGTTACATACGTTGTAACCCCTTCAAATCCTTAAGTTGTTCAACTTCCTTTGAATTCAAAGAATCTAAAGAAAATTATTACCTCTAAGACTCTACATCTCCTTCCTTTTATCCTATTTAAACACATTCTTTCTTCTTGTTCTCTTCATCACAATCTAGTTGAGATCACAATTGAAAAATTATTTGAATTAGTCTTGTTCTCTAAAGTTGCAAGCTTGTTTCTCTGCAAAACCAAGGTATGCACATAATTCTATTCTTATTTGTCTAAATGATGCATTCAGTTGTGGGTTGTGTTTGGCAAGTTGTTTTATAAAGAAATTAGCATCTTGTTATAGTTATGTTGCCTTGAATTACTGAAGGTTTTGAAATAGGAGCTTGAGCATAATCTGTGTAGGTGAAGTCTGAGTAACCTATATGATTAAAATGTGAAAATTTATGCTTGATTGTGTTATTGTTGTCAAATGTTTCTAAACAAACAATGTTGCTCAACAAATGCTCGAATATATGCCAAATTGAAAGTTGAACCTGAAGAAGGGGGTGCAATGGTTTAAATAGTGGACCATCAGATTGGAGACGGACCACCAACTTGACCGTCGCAGGGCTATGAAAAATCCAAGATACTAGATAAGGCGCAACATCCAAAGTGGTGGACCGTCCCACCACTGGTGAACCACCATTTTGATCCTCAAGTCATGAAATGCACTAATTTGATAGATTTTTGTTGTGGACTTAGTTATTACCTTTTTTCAAGTGTTATGGCTCCCAAACTACCAGTAAACAGAGGAGAAAGATCTCAAAGGGGTGGCGGTGAACCCGCATCCGAATACAATACCAGACAACATGGAAGGGAAATTCCCCTACTCTCCCAGTCTGAAGAGGAAAGTGAGGATAGTACTAGCAGTACCAATTCTAGCCTAGATGAGGCCACAGTTGATGCCACTCCATCTGAGCCGGTTGATGTTGAGACTGAGGATGCCAATGTAGAAGGGAAAACTGAAGCGAATAACGTAAAAATTAACCTAAGGATGCTAACATTGTCAGACATAAGGATCCTCAAGTTTGGGAGGAGATTAGATGGTAGATAGAGGGAGAGCGTAAGAATTTCTAAGATGGGTTGACACCCACTACGAGAGGGATCAAAAGGTCATTTGCGGAAAAGCATCAGATTGTGACCAAGGACTTACATGAATATCTTAAGTTGGAACGTTGGTTCAATGAGTATGAACTAGCATGGAGGAGCCAGCCACCGGGAGCCTATCAACCGAATTGGGTAAGAGAATTCTTTGCAAATTATCTTGTACTGGTAGAACAGGACTGCCCAAAGGGGACATCAATTATAAATTTGCCGAACAAAGAGTTTGTACTTCTCCGAGGAGTCACTGTTGATATTTTAGCCCGAATAATCAATAGGATGTTGTTCGGACCAGAGTACAAGGCCCCACTTGTTGTGCCTGATATTGAGTACAGATTGGGAAATGCTTCCACTCAAAGGCCTTGGGTGGCCTCTTTCTTGACTGAGGATGGTAACCCCTCTTGGTTGCCCAACTCATGAGAGCATATTACAAAATACTCCCTTAGTTTTAAGGCCAAATTCTGGTGGACTGTTGTTCGTTTGAGGTTAGAGCCAACAAAAAGGGATGGAAACTTGGATAAACACAGAGCCATATTGGTGACAAGATTGATATCAGGTCTTCAAATTGACTTTGGACAGATAATTACAGATGAGATGTTCGTGAGGGCACACAAAATCTCAAGTTCATTGCCATTTTCATGCTTAATCACGGCTTTATGCAGACAGGCTGGTGTGCCCATGATTTGCAGAGTAGATAATGAAATCCAGGATATACACAAACAAGACCTTAAGAAGTCGAAATATGACTCAAAGTTTGAGATGCATGTCACCAAGCCTCCATCTTACCAGACTCAATCTGCACCAGCTCCTGATACTACAAAGATTCCCACAGGTATGCCTTTACCCATTACCACCTATGTGTCACCTGAGTACATACCCCAAGGCACATATATAGGGTCAAGTTCCGCACAATCTATGGGTGGAGAAGATTTTGTTGTATACAGGTTCACACCAGAAAACTTTGCTAAGTCAGTGAATACGCAAAAGAGGTTTCAGACACAGCTAGATAAGTAGGCTACAGACTTAAAGCCTTTTGTTAATCAAATAGTGGTTGATGCAGTTCATCCATTCCAAACCATTCAGACTAGGATGGACACCATGGAACTTCGTATCAACAAAAGGCTCGATTTACTGTCCCCCCCTGACCTTGTAAAGTTGATGGCTGAATTTGAACAAGCAAAGGCAGATATTTCAGAGTTGAAGAGTAGGAAGTCACAGCAGCCTGTATTCGACCCAAACTTGGTGGAAAGTGGTATTGATGAGGGTATTGTGAACTTGATGGGTAGACCAATGAAAGACAAAGGGAAGGAGCAAATGGATAAAAAAGTTGCAAGGAAATAAACAAAGAGGATAAAGAGAGCATAAATGACACTAAAACAATGAAAACGGCATGATATTAAGAGAGCTCAAAAGAAGTCATTGAAAGATAAAGAAAAGAGAAGACATAAAGAAGAATACGAAGCAGCAAGGGTATCCACTAGTGCTGCTCCAGCAAGGGGGCACAGTGCAGGATCAGTTCGAGAGACGATTCCTCCAATCTTGGAGGGTGAGGTTGTGAATTCCCCTACCACCATAGGGAACAACATTGCACCAGGTGAGGATGTAGGAGCCTTACCACACTTCACAGATGCCTCAGATAAATAAGAGGCAAAACAAGTAAAGCCATTTCCTTGTACTTTAAATCAATGCTTTGAGGAAAATGCATCTATTTTTCTGTGGGGTGGGGTGTACTTGTACCATGGTGGGTTATGTTGCCGATATTTTTTCCCTCCATGTGCTATCTAGTAGAATCGGCAGGTATAGGGTGTCTTATTTTTGCATTCTAATTTTCTAAGCTTGTGATGTAAATATTGTGTTTAATGTTATTTATAAAATGTTTTTTTTCTTCCTTGTTTCAGTATTCCTTTGTAGATGTGAATAATGAATGATGTTGGCATAAGACTATGAGCATGTATGTGTGATTATTTACTCTGATCATATAGCATGGATGCATAACCTTCAGTGAGTCTGCATTTGGCATTAACATGTAAGAGGTGCATAAATCATGTGTGGAAATCCTAAGAATAGCAGAAGAGGTTTAACTCAGTTTCCTCTGTGTGTGTGAGGATTTGTCTTGAGTTCTTGCATAGTGTAGTGCCTATAACTTGCCCAAGTCATTGATACTGTTCTCTAACTGATTCAATAGGATGGGATGGCAGGCCTTCTTGTACTTTTAGCCCACTTAGCCTAAATAATTAACCTCTCTAAGATCTCTCCCTCACTCGAACCCATTTTAAGCTTTTTAGTAGTTTCCTTTATTTTCCATAACTATAATTAACTCTCCTCAGGGCATTAGCATTTAACTCTGGCCCTGGCCTAATATTAGGCATTGGGCACCTTAACTTAGGCAAAATACCTAAGTTGAGGGTGGCTATTGTCAAAATGTAAGCACCTAGTGAAAAGTTGGTTTAGAATATAATTTAAAGGCATTTATCCCTGATCTGTCCAACGATATAGTGCACCTTAGCTTACTGCATCAGCATAAGTTGAGGGTGGCTGATGCTTATTCTAAAAAGGAAAAAAATTAAGTAGAATTGATTAAGGAAGATTGTAAGCAAGTTGGTGAAAATAGCATCTTGGGGATGAAAAGTTGCTAGGGTAAGGAGAGTTAAGCCCTAATGAGTCACTTTACCCAAAAGAGTACTCTCACCAAGACTAAAGCCTCATTACAAGCCTAGAAAAGACCTGTTTGATCCTAGCGAATTAGCTTTGAGGGTGTGTTAAATGGCAAGGGCAAGCCTATGGGTACCTGGACTATGCTTATAACTTCTTTGATGAGTGTGAGAGTTTAGATTATGTCCACGTAGTATAAAGAGTGGTGGACTTCATTATTGTGAGGAAAACTGGAGTTTTGCTTAGTTCTGTTGTTCTCTGTGGGACATGACATTCATGTTTATGTATGATGAATTATAATCAATGTTGGGTGTAGAACCTGCTGTTTGAAACTCGTGTGAGTGAAATAATGAGTGAATGGTTGTGTCAAAGTGATTCATTAGTTATTTACTTGTCATGGTATGGTTCAAGTTTGCAATTGGATGTTGAGTTGCTTGAGGACAAGCAACAATCTTAAGTTGAGGGTGTTGATGTTCTGGCTTTCGACGAAATATTTTGCATCTTTTTCTTGAGAAAGTTGTATGTTTTCAAGAAACTAAGGTTGCATTTAATGCTGGTTTTTAATGTTTCAGGGTAAGGATCTAGCTGAAGAAAAAGTCTCAGAAAAGTGGCAGAAAAACACTTCTGGCGGTCAAAATGGTGGACTGTCAGTGTTGCAAAGAACCACCAAGTTAACCGCCAGATCTAACCAGAACTCAGCTTTTCAGAAGACTCTGCGACGGTAGAAATGGTGAATCGTCAGTCATGCGATGGATCACCAAATTGACCGTCTTGCTGCGACGGACCGTCAGTCTTACGACGGACCACCAAATTGGCCGTCAGTGTCATCCAGAACCAAGCTCCTCTAAGGACTCAGCGACGGACCAAGAGATGAACTGTCAGTCTTACGATGGACCACTAAGTTGGCCGTCAGTTTTATCCAGAAAGTGACCTTCCCAGATCAGCAGCAACGGGACAAATGGTGGACCATCAACCTTGCGATGGACCACCAATTTGGTCGTCACTTTGGATGCGAATTTTATGATTTCAAATTTTAAATCCTTTTAGCTGGGAACATATAAATACCAAGTATTAGGGTTTAGTAGAGATTTTTTTCTCTTCAGTTTCATACTTTCTCCTCTATTGAGAGCCTTGTACTACTTTTTCATTGGGATTTGAATCTAGAAATTAAGAGTTGATTATTAGTTTTCATATTTTCCATCAAAGATCGAGAAGAACAATATTGTGACATTTGAAAGTACTTTTTTGAAGTTATTTATGAACATCAATATAACTTTGATTTCTTATATGGATATGAGTGGCTAAACTCCCATAACTAAGGTTATGGGAGCCTTGATGTAGAGAATTATTTTGAGGTTGTGAATGGGTTTGATTTCTAACATCTATCGAAATTGCATGAATTTTTCTTCATCTTAATGACATCTCTTGGTTGCAAACTTGAGAAGTGAGCCCATAAACTCCACTTGTCTGACAAGAAAGTGGATATTGGGAAAAGAAGTGATTCACGTGAACTCTATAGGTTTACCCTTTGGGTTAACGGGTTGATGCCTTAACAGGATCAACCCGCATGAGAGTGTTTTTGAATAATGCATGAATCCTTTATGTTTGAGAGAAGTAAAGGGTGAAATACTCATTAGGTTGAGAAACATATGGGTAATCCTTAGAATTCAATAATTCTTGCAATTGGATACATAAGTTAGATTTTGAACACAAACTCGCAACCCTAATTGTTCGAACATCTTGGTAAGCATAACTCTAGTTAATTCATTCTCATTGAAATTACATCTATATTTATTCTTAGTAGCTGGACTTTTGTGTAACACAAATACAAAAGAGCACTATTAACATTTCCAAACCCCCTTTATTCGGAACCTTAGATCAACAGTCTAATAACAATCACAATACTTAGTAAACACTGTATTCCCTATGGGATTCGATACCCAACCCAGTTGGGTTCTATATTTGACAGCGACCGCTTACTCTCTCGTAAGAGAGGTGTAATTTGGGCGTATCAATCGCAGCAAGCCTTGACAAGTAAGCTTATCACTTAAACTGCTATGAAAAGGGAAAACAATACCAAAACCCTAGATAAGGCTTCTAAAATAAAGTCAAACCACACATATACAATCATAGCAAAAATAAATACATAACGAAGATACCATAAATCTCCTAAAATTTGGTGTCATAATGTAAAAACCAACTAAATACATCTCAAAGTAAAAATATATATATGGTAATCCAAAAGGAACATAATCTGTCTCTAAATATGAAAACAAGACATAAACTAAACAAGAAGAAATAGTAGATTAACTCTGGAAGCATAGACTGACTGGTACCTCAAAGCTACCCACAGTCTAAATCACCTACTGTGTGGTGCACTCATACCTGGATTTATATCGAGAGGACGTAGTAGGGGTGAGTATGGTCCACTTGTAGTCAGTAGGTATCATAAACCGACTGAGCAAAGTAGAACATAAAGCATATAAAATACATACTATGGGTATGTCACGTGTAATCAGAAAATGTCCAAAATGGTAGACTATACTATCTCCACTAACGGTTTTATAATGTACACATTTACCAAAATACAAATACAAAAAAGAGGCATAAAAGATAGATATCAAATCAAGAACAAAAATACAAAACAGAATGTACGCAATGTATAAAAAGAAATAAAGATGGTGATGATGTGATGTACGAAGTTGTCACACAACCTCTATATATAGCTATCGAGATGTGCTCCTGAGGTAGGACCTATGGAGGGTTTGAAAACTCATATACAATTTAATATCTAATACAAATCCAATATCTATAACTCTTCTTCGACGCATACATCGACAGAGGATTTTTATAGATGTCACATTTTTTGTCAAAAAAAGTCAGTATTTTCATAGTGGTATCAATGTTTAATGAATGTGTATGATATGAGGATGTAATGCTCACAACCAACCAGAATTGAAATTTTCAAATCCAACCAATATACCAACCACTTGAGCCAAAAATATCATCCCAATAAGCCAACCATCCATGATCCAATATAATCTATATGCCAATAGAGTAAGATATACAATAATATGTCATTTGATACCATACAAATACTAACTTAGACATTTTTCCACTAGGAAGAAAACAATCAATTGCATAAATACCAGGCTAATAACATCATATAAGATCCCACATAGTCACACATAGCAAATAATGTCATAAAACCACCAAATAATAACAACATAGGGCCCCACACGGGTATAAAATAATAATAATAAAGTAATTTTCATGATTAGTTCCCACACCCATAACGTGATTTTATACCAATATTAACTATCCAGTCCAGTCTAAAGAAAGTTAAACTAAAACCTACCTCGAATGTAGAAAACTGAGTCAAATACCTTCAACACAGAGACTTCCCCTCACAAATGGACTCGGATTCAACTAAAACACATAAATATAGAATATATGCGTCAGAAAAAATTCAATGATGCCAATATTGCCCATTTTCAGATTTGGGTCAAAATGAAAACCAAAAATGAGTTTTCAAAAAATAAGGTTAAAATTGGTAGTTCAAAAATATATTACCCGTGACTAAAGAAAGCCATAGAAGAAAACCCAAGTCAAAAATGGGTTGAAATTGGGGTTTAAATCAAAGAATTACTAATTTAGGCCTTTCGGGCCATAATTCCCAAATTTCACTTTTGAAATCGAGTTTTAACAAGATTAAATGACAAGAATTAAAGAAAAATAATTGAAATGGGTATTTCGAGCTTACCCAAGCTTGAAATAAAAGAAATCACCTAAGAACACAAAAACCCAAGTTCAAAGTATCAAAAATAGTGAAAAATTATGAAAAGGCTATATATATATTGCCCAGGTATCGCTAAAGTATACACTAGGCCGCTTAAACTGCCATCACTTAAGCGTTCAAGTATTGCTTAAGCGACACCCGCCAAAGTTGCATATGTTGGTTAAGCAGACCAAGGGTTGCTTAAGCGGACCCAAGGTCGTTAAGCGACCCTCGCTGGTGTAAGCCAGGTCGCTTAAGAGATCGGCTGGATGCTTAAGCAGATGCACCAGCTGAGTGGTGCATCAGCTGGAGACTTGGAGAATTTCAAGTCTCCGTGGGCTCCTCAAGATTTATTCAAAATCTCAAGAATGCAAATAAGCTATGCTATCCTAGAAAATTCAATGACTCGGACTCAATGATGATATCATATTTTCAAAAATATATCGTTTTCACAAAATTGACCCTTGAAACTCAATTTTACAATTTTTTGAACTGGGAGTCGAAATGAGATACAAAAGTCATAAAACCGTACTAATCATGTTACCAATATAAAATTGACATTTTGAATCTATTGGCGCAGTCTGTTTTTTCATCCGACGGACAGAATAACAAATGTTGACCGAAGTAAACTATAAAGCCCTTTTAACCACCAAAAACTATAAACTCGCATAAATCACACCAAAATGCATTGAAAATTGTGTCAATCATTTCCACACCTCAAAAATACCATAAAGCAACCACAGAGAGGAGTAAAATGGTCAAATCACACATAAATAAATAATTCACAAAAATCACCAAAAAATTATGTCATTACATAAGGTGGGCCAATAGTAACCACATTTCAAGATTTATGTTGTTGTTCTGTTACCTCCATGGTGGCCTACAACGGATGAGTCATGACATACTTTCAGAATTGACATCATTTCTCCTTTAGACACACAACTCCAAACCATATTATCAGCATATATTTGAAATAGATAGGGCTAATTCCAAAAGTAATGTCTGCAATCTTTGAAATTTTTCTTCTTTTGGCATGACTTTACTTATAACAAAAAGATGACCGTTGCCAAATAATTTGTAATATAGGCATACCTGAGTGCCATTATACTTGTCAAGACAAGAAGGAACTCATCAGATATTTGACATTAATGTCTGACTATCTGATAGGTCTTCCTTCTTGCTTCAATTTGGATTAGTGGTTAGCTACCTGGTTCTCAGTTCTTTTTCTATCCTTTACTTCAAAATTGAACTCTTAAAGTAGAAGCACCCGTTTAATTAGTCTTGGTTTAGCATTTTTTGTCATCACCTATCTCATAAAGTTGCATGATAGTGTAAACTATCACCTTGGACCCCAATAGATAAGCTCTAAATTTCTCGAAGGCAAATTTTACAACATTATAGTTTATTTGGGAAGGTTCAACATCTTGCTTGTATAATAGATTAGATGTGGTATTTTGTCACTTGTGTTACACATAAGCTCAAATGGACGAATCAGTTGGAGTAATAATGATAAGAGCAAATGTCAAAAGTTCTTTAATAGTTTCAAAAGCCTTCAGACATTTTCTATCAGACACAAATTTTGCGTGTTTTTCAAGAAGCTTACACATTGGATTCATTATCTTTGAGAAGCTTCGCACGCTAATATCAAAAATGATAGGAGGAGTTTAGCAGTGATTTCTATTTTGGCTTTCTCAGATGGACATCATACATCTCTGAAAAATAGTTAGACTGTTGAATAGCCCGAATAGCATCCTGCTGAAAGAAAATATTTTTTAAGGTCATGTAAAGGTGGTTTTTCCTAATCTTCTGGCACAATGTTGATTTTATTATCGGTGAATATCCATTAAGAAAATATTAAAACTACTTCCTGGCCAGCAGATCGAGCTTTTGACGATGAATGGTAAAGGAAAGTGGTCTTTCCAGGAGGTTTAATTCAATTTCGTGTAATTCACACACTCATCATTATGTGATTGTTCTAGTTTGGATCAACTTATTTCACTCATGGTGTACCACTGTCATATCTCCTTTCTTTGGAATTTATTGCACCGGGCTTTTCCACTTACTATCCATAATTAGAAACACCACCTCTGCTTTTAATCATTTAAAATTTCCTTCTTCACCATTTATACCAAAAAAAAATAACTAAACACAAACAACATATCCATACTATATCTATCAATATTATGTGCATTGATATAACCAATAAAGGAATGAATACAAGTGATACACAATGGGAATTAACAATTGATGCAGTAGAGCAAATGAATATAAGTAAAATTAGAAGAAATGAATACAAGTGAAATTAGATAGAATAAATATAAGTGAAATTAGAGTGAATGAATATAAGCTATACACGGTGGTAACATTGATACAACTAATTATGGGCGATGATACAAACTGGTAACAATTGATAGTAGTGACCATGTTGATACACCCAATAATGTGAATGCCTGCAAGTGCTATAAACTAGTAATGATTGCTATAGTAGATGAATACAAGTGATGAAAGCTGGTAAAATTGATACAAGTGATTGTCGATGTAGTAATTAGATTCTATATGTGTGAATACAAATGAAAGTAGAGCAAATAAATACAAGTGATATAATCCGACAACAATTGATAAAAGTGAATTGTTTTAGAAAGTTGCATCACTAATACATAATGAACATATACAAGCTATTATCGAACTGATACATCGTATTTACGAACTGATACAACCTATTTGCGAAATGATACAACAACTAAACCAAAAGAATAGCTACGAATGGTAAATTCGCAAACTATGGCTATTAATGATAATTACATTTCAAATTATAGCTACTAATGATAATTATGCTTCAAATTATAGCTATTTATGAAAGTTTTTTTTTGTTTTGTTTATAATGAGTGTATGAGTATTAGTCACAAAAAGACAAAGATGGGCCAAAGTGTCCCTTTCCGAGGGGAGAGCTGTGCGGACCAAAATGGCAAAGCGAGAGGAGTCTTAACTGGCAACAAGTTCCAGCTCCAAATGATTCCAAACAGAAGTACTAAATTTCCTAAAACCCTCTTTCGTCGGTGCCTGTGTCATCTGATACCCTCTGCTCCTTTGCTTCCCACTGCCACCATACGTTTTATTTGCTGAACTTTTTTTACTTCCTCTGTATTAAAAACAAACATGAGGTCTATAATAAAAAGAAGATACGATTGGAAGTGTGCAACGAGAGTTTCAAAGTACTTAAAATTATGCTCATAAGTTCGATAATAACACTTTCTAAAGAAAAGGTAGTAAAAATATTATTTGATTCTTTTAGTAGCTAGTAATTGTATCATATAAATGAGGCTGGTCCTACTTTCTTCTTTTTCATCTTAATTTTGTAAGTGATGGTAAGCTTGTGAGTAGTGGAAAAGTAAAAGGTGAAGAAAGCTTTTGCTTTCTACTCAAAAGGAAGACTAGTTAATATTTGGCTTTGCTTCATTCAACATTCTTTAGTCAATTCAGTGTTTATCTGACTGGGCTAGAATCGACCACTGATGCATATTTCATTGCTTTGCTCTTCCTCTTATTTTATCACGTTGGAATTTGAGTGAGATTTAGTTTGGCAATTTGAATTTGCTACCCAAAAGAATCAGATATGTAAAATATAGATGGATATTCATAAATGGTACTAATTTCTACTATACTTGTTACTGAATGTGGATACTAGCTAGTAGATTTGTCAGGATCGTCTGAGCATTTAACACTCACACGTGAATTATATTTTATAGATGATAGAATGTCAATTCTGAAACAATAAGCCGAGTGCATGATTTGCGTCTTGTATTTCCTGAGGAGGCAAGCTCCATTCATAGACAGATAAACGTCCATACATAGATAGAGTACTACTAGATAGAGGGAAAACATTTGATTTTAATCTAATTTATTACAATTAGCTATCCAATACATAAGAGTTCTAGTTCTAGACAAACTAAATTTCATCAAGCTATGGATAACCTTCACGTGCTATTATCTCTACCAATACCTTTGTCCAAGATTTTTTTTATTTATATTGGCTCCTCTTTATTTTTTAAAGGTAAGTAAATACAAGTCGGCAGTAAAACGTCCATATGAAAATCTCTGTGGGAGTCTAGTTCAACATTTAGATGTAGACTTATGGAATGGGGATGGATATGAAATTTATTTGTCAATATTTAATGAGAAACGAAAGATAGTATATATTTACCAATTGCCATTGAAGAAAAAGCTATCCTTCACAAAAGAAAAATAAAGTTAAGGTAACTGAAAAAAATAAGAGCTTATGAGTTCTTCGGTGTCTAATATATCCCTTTCCATTTGCTTTGGACACTAATCATGAACATGATTAATTAGATAGTGGTCCACACACCCATTTTTTTAAAGAAGGAATACAAAGTGAAGTACCACTATAAATAAGGGTAACATGCATGCACCCTCCCAAAGAAAAACCATCTATTGCAATGTACCAAATTGAGTACCTATGAATATATCGATCTTGGATTCCACCTACATGTAATCTTCAAATATCACAACTAATTCCAAATGAAATACCACATTCGAATTTCACTAACCTCTTGGTCACTACTCACTACTGTTATATACTATTTTATCTATGTTTCACTTGATGTGACAACCTTTCTCTTTTTAGTCTGTTACCATAAAGAATGTATATTCTCTCTATGTTTCACTTTATGCTGCAACCTCTCTTTTTTTATAATGTTTCCATAAAAAATGTCCTATTTTCATAAATAAAAATAGTTCAATTTTTTTTTTGCTTTATTCTAAATGAAATAATTTATAATTACATAAATATTCAAGTTTGTTAGTCTCTCCTATCAACTGTAAACATACATATATATTCCTATCTTTCTTAATCCAGGGCAAAGTATTTATTTTTTTTCGGTAAACAGGGCAAAGTATTTTGATATGCTTTTGGCACAAATTCTGCAAAATATGCTTAGAAACTACTATAATTCTGGTACATCACGAATTTAGTTCTTTGAGGATGCGCTATAATATCCCCCGCCGGGTTGCATGTTACCCCAAAAGAGGCCGATCGAGTAAATAATGGTTATATGTACACCCACCGTCTCGAAATCAAACTATACATAATAGGAATTTACTTTTTTAAAAAATTACTTACAAAATTGGGGAAAAGGTGAAAAAGGGAAGACTTTGATAGGATTCACTCATAGAAAAAAAAAAAAAAAAAAAAAAAAAAAAAGGAAAACAGACTACTTGTGGTCGATAAAATAGTGGTAGCTTTTTAAAAATCGACCACGTGTGGTCGATTTTTAAAAAAATATACATATATTTTTAAAATTCATTATTATTTTATTAAAATAGAAAAAAATAGTTTAAAAATAAAAAAAAAAAAAAAAAAAAACCGACCCCAAGTGGTCAGTTTTATTTTAAAATTAATTAATCTTATTAAAATAGACCACAAGTGGTCGATTTTTGTTTAAATTAATTAATTAATTTTAAAAAAAAAACGACCACATGTGGTCGGTTTTTTATAAATTAATTATTTAATTTAAATAAAAAATCTACCACATGTGGTCGGTATTTTTATTTAATAATCTATGTAATAATTTATTTAATAAAATATTTTATAATTATAATAAACCAACCACATGTGGCTGGTTGTTAAAAAGAATTACCATAAAAACCGACATGTGATCGATTTTCAGAAAATATTTTTAAAAATCGACCACATGTGATCGATTTTTTGTAAAAAAAATTCAAATAAAACAACCATATGTGGTCGGTTTTTCTGATAATTTTGTAAAAAAAATATTAAAAATTTCCAAAATACAAACATTAAAAATCAAATTATTTACAAAATTAAAAATCAAATTATTTACAATACAGCCCACCAATCATTTAAAAACATTAAAATCAAATTATTTACAATACAGTCCGCCAATCATTTAATATACAATCAACCAACCGTCATAAGAATACAAACATTAAAAATCAAATTATTTACAAAATTTATCGAGATTCCAAATCCAAACTATAAAACATACAAAAGACTTAAAACTACAACTCATCATCCGCATCTTCATTCTCAGCCTCACCCATTTTATTATCAATATTTCGTTGATATATCCAACTATAATTAGGTTCCATCTACACAATCAATCACATTCAAGTAATTAGTTTAAGTCACAAAAGTTCACATTTCAAATACCTACACCTAAACATTTTCAAGTCACTAATTCACTTCAGAAGTTACCAAACTAAACTAAATTCAAAATGAAAAGTTCACGTTTCAAATATCTACAGTTAAACATTTTGAAGTCACTAATTCACTTCTCAAGTGACCACGCTTTACAAAAATCAAAACGCAAGTTCACATTTCAAGTACCTAAATTTAAAACAAAAGTCACTAATTCATAATTCAAGTAACTACACTTAAACATTTCAAGTCACCAAGTCACTTCACAAGTTACCTAACTAAACTAAATTCGAAATGAAGAGTTAACATTTCAAGTACCTACACCTAAACATTTTCAAGTCACTAATTCACTTCACAAGTTATCAAACTAAACTTAATTCAAAATAAAAGTTCACATTTTAAGTACCTACACTTAAACATTTTCAAGTCACTAATTCACTTCTCAAGTGACCACACTTTACTAAAATCAAAACACAAGTCCACATTTCAAATACCTACACTTAAACATTTTCAAGTACTTATTCACTTCTCAAGTGACCACACTTAACTAAATTCAAAATACAAGTCCACATTTCAAGTACCTACACTTAAGCATTTTTAAAGTTACTAACTCACTTCTCAAGTGACCACACTTAACTAAATTCAAAACACAAGTCCACATTTCAAGTACCTACACTTGAACATTTTCAAGTCACTAACTCACTTCTCAAGTGACCACACTTTACTAAAATCAAAACACAAGTCCACATTTCAAGTACCTACACTTAAACATTTTCAAGTACTTATTCACTTTACTAAAATCAAAACACAAGTTCACATGTGATCGGTTTTTTTAATTTATTTTTTTATTTTTCATTAAAAACAAACCACAAGTGGTCGATTTTTAAAAATTATTTTATTTTTATTTTATTTAAAAACCGATCACAAGTGGTCGGTTTTGTTATTTTTTTAATTTTTATTTGTTAAAGAAATAATAATTAATATAAAAATTATTGAAATGATTATTTTGATATTTTAAAATATAAAAGCGACCACATGTGGTCGCTTTTTTACAAAAAAAAAAAATTAAAAAATAAAATAAAAAACCAACCACATTGTGTGATCGATTTTTTGTGGTCGGTTTTTGCGATTTTTTTTAGTAGTGATTAAACATGTATTTAAACACTACAATCTGTAATTACAAATGTAATTAAAATAAGTCTGCAATTAACTTCTAGCTCAGTTCCTGCAATATTTTCATTTTAGTTCATTACAATTAAATTCCAAAATAATATTTAATTTTATTGTTAATGAAAAGCTTTTATAATCAAATAAATTTTATAACATAATTATGACCATAAAGTTTAATCGTTATATAACCATACAAATAATATCTTATATTTTAAATAACCAGTCAAATGTACGTGCTTTGTACGTATGTCTCGTGTTGATAAATATAATTATATATAAGGAAATAAGATTATTTATAAAAAAGCAATTGAGTTGCAATAAATATTGTATCTATTTAAAAGATATAATTTGACACTAAAAGTGTTTCATGTTAATCAATAAAACTATACATAAAATGAAAATTTTAATGAATTAAATTTTTTTTGCTCATCAAAGAAAAAAATTTAGAGGAAAATCACACCACAAAGGAGCATCTATTGTACACATACGTCATATTAAATTAAAATATAAATTTTTTTAGTACTCATCGATCCAATTTAGGGTTGAGACTAATATTCATAATATAAAATATAACAGAAAAGGAGTAATGAAGTCATAAAATTAAGAAAACACAAGTAAACAAATATTTTGTAAGAATATATTATTATCTTTCGATTTTGTCCAACATCACTCCTTTACCTTGCTACAGCTAATGATCGCACATGGACAAACTTGTTACTTTTTTCAATTACTCAAAATCAATATTGTATATATCTTTAATAAGAGAACGTACATAATTAGATGTAAATATTCAATGATACACTTAGGGCAACATCATGATTCATATTAAAAGCTTTAACCTCAATTTCTTTGTGACTAATCAATTGACCCACATATGATCTATCAAAAAATTATTACGAAAATTATTTCCTCCTAATAATAAATGAAGATAGATCATCTAACTTTCGAAAATAATAAATCATATGTTAATTAAATTGGTAGAAGTTATACCTCAATTATCTGTGTTCTTTTGAAACTTAGAATTTTTTTAAATCAAAATTTTTTAACGTTACTGCATTCTTCCGAGTGAGGTCACAACCTATCGATCAAACATAAATTATGATTGAATCTCAAAAATTAAGGATAGAATCTCAAAATATGACAAAACACATGTAAAAGATCACATAATTAGACAATCAAACCAACATTGAAAAGCAACGAACAATCAATAGATAATAAAAAGAATTTCAAAGTGCAAAGAAAATACAAATACAAATTAAATAGAATAGTAAAGAGACAAACATTCAAACAATTACTTGGATGCTAACATTAAAAAATAAAATTTACTTAATTTGTTTTCTATTTTAAATAAAATTCTTGACAATATAACCTACCTATTTTTGTTAAATTATAAATTCGATCAACAAATAACTACTAAAGTAGTATTTTCTTAGTATTAAAGTTCATATTTGGTTAGTTCCTTGAAGGTGAATTAATAGTTGAAAATTAATAGTATTTTTAATTATGTTTAAATAAGGAAAGATTAATAACCAAATTTTAATGGGACACCTAAAGTATTATAAAATAATTAAATAATAAATTGGTAAAACGATAAATAACAGTTTTGTGTATTGTGGAGTCTTTTAATGAATGATAAAAAGTTCAAATCATTTTTTAAGTGTTTTTACATTTTTAATATATTATAGATTATAGATATAGATTATAAATAAATTAATTGGAAATAATAACCATCATATTAATTCACAAGTTTGATAAAGATGATCCAAAGAAATGCTGTGCTTGGGATCAAAACTTGCGAACGTAACAAAGAATGAGCATCTCATTGTTATCTTGTGCATGGTGCCTTCACACGTGCGCCCATGAATTGAACTCTATATAAAAATATTAACCATATCCTATGAGGATCTCAAAATATTCTTTAACTTCGATTACTTAATTAGTTACGGACTACGCAAATTGCCACCTTTTTGCTTTATTTAATTAAAAAAAAAATAGCAGCCGATAACGATTCGAAATACAATTTCATTTCATTAACTGGGTGGAAAAGATTATCCATACTTCCTCATTGGATAATTACCAAAATATCTTAACCATAGCCAAAGACAATCTCTTAACATTCTTTAACTTCGGTTGCTTGATTAATTAATTATCAACAAACAAGTTTAAGTGGTAAAAAAAAAAAGACAAGTTTGCAAGGACGAAAAAGACAAGTCAGTGGCTAAAAAAATTAACGAATCATGAATGGTCACTTAACTTTTACTTTTCAAAAATTATAAAATTATCTTTTATGAGCATTAAATTATAAGATATTTTTATAATGAAATATTCACTCAATCTTTATCTAAATATGAGAAAAATGTCTGTAAGAAAAAATAACAAAGACACGATAGTAGTAGAGGAAGTATTATTTTCATGATAATGCAACAAAATAAAAAGTAGTGACTCATCACTCCCTTGAGGGCATAATTTGGAAGAAAAAAAAAAGCCACTTTTTAATTTGATTACCCAGAATATCCCGACCGTGCCCACAACCAGCACTTCAGAAAAAGAAAGATTCTCACCATCATTATTTGCAATTTAATGCAATTTGGTTTACCTTGGCAACGGGAAACCAAAACCCAGGGGCTGACAAATGAAAACTAGCAGCTGTTTTGTTGCCTTCAAATTTTCGTACTACTAATATTAATTTCATTAACAAAAAAAAACTACTACTCTTAATTAATAAATTAAAAAAAAAAAAAAAAAAAAGGGGGGAAAAAATTTAAAGGACACATAGTCATTACGAAATGTATCGAGGACAAAACTGGAAAGCAGCAAATTTTCGTGGGACTGAACTCCTTTCTCAGTATGCAAATCCATTGGGTCGGTTTCTCGCCGCCGTTTTTCTACTCCGTGAAGACGACGATGACGATGACGATGAAGAAGAAGTACAAGATTTGTTAGAAGAAGTAGTCGAAGCTTGAGGTTTCTTATCCCTTTTCTTCGTCTTTATACTCTCTTCTTCATCCATTAAAATTTGCTTGCATCGGCACTCCACGCTGCAAAATGCCCATTCTCCCCTGTTTCATAACTTTATTATCAGAACACTCAACCTTTCTTTTTCTCAACAGACAGATTTAGTTTTTACAATTATTTCGTCCAAATAATTAACAAGCTAGCTAGCTAGTTGCGCGCAGCCTAATAATATTACCCATTAGTATTACCTTGTGACAATATACAAATGTTTGAACTTAACATGAATTTAAGGAAATAGAGAGAGATCACGTAACCCATAATTACTCCTTAATGACATATTAAAGGATTCAGACAGCTGAATATATGATATTTAAGGGGCTTACTTGTACATGTAGATGTCTTTGCCAGGTAAGAGATTCTCCTTACAAAGGAAACAAGAATCGAGAAACCCACAAGCCACCGGAGATTTTCGATGGGAAAAAGGAGAAGAAGGTGTTGTCGGAGAAGTGGGTTTCATGACCATACTAGCTTTGTTAAGAATCTGCCAACTAGAACCCCCAGTTATGGTACTAATGTCTTTATTATAACTTTCGAGTACTACACTGAGTCCCACCATCTCATGCCGTTTAGTGATGAATTGGAAAAGAGATTTGAGTTTGTGCTAACTGGGAGATGGGGAAGAGGAAGGGAAAACTGAAAGTGAATATGTTAGTAGGGGATGGGTAAAGATGAGGGTGGGGATGCCCCTAATACATACCAACAGAGAAAAATGGGCAGTAAGAAAGGACGAGTAGCGTAGCGAATGATCTAAACTTGTAATGCTTAGTTGAATGCCACGTTTACCCTATTTTGGACTCTAACTCTCACCCTCCTATTACCCTCCTATTTTCCATTTTTCAATTTCCTTTTCTTTTTTCTTAAAAGAAAATCTTTTACCCTAATTTTGTCGTATTCTGTGTACAGTATTTCTCTATTTATTTTTTCGAATATTTTTTTGTTCGTTTCGTTTTACTTACTTTAACTTTTATATTAAATGTAATTATTTTAAAAAATTTATTCAATTTATAAAATTTAAATTTTTATTATACTTTTTTAATTTAATAATATAAAATAATAATTAAATTTAAATTTTAAAATATTATTAATAAAATTAATTTAATAAATATATCATTAATTAAAAAATTTTAAAATGAGGCTTCACTCAACAACCCACCACTTAGTAAAATAAAGCAAAAAGAGTATTTTTTGAAATGAATTGTTAAAATATGATACACATTTTAAGAAAAAAAAGATAAAGATATAAATTGATCATGTTTTATTTATTTTTACTTTTTTCAAACTCCAAAACATTAGTTATGATCATTGAAATTCATCTTTGAAAATTTAATCAATGAAGGATAAAATTGAAAAAAAATTCAATATCTAACTTGAATAAGAAACAATTCAATTATTTGATACTAAAAAATTTCAATAATTCAATTTTTTTTTTTAAACGGAGAAAGCATTTGGTTTGAGGAATTTTAGATGATCCATTATTCCTCTCAAAAGTGGTGCAGTTCAGACATTTATTTTTAATAAATAAATTTTGTGCCCATTATGTAATTTCTGTACTGCACATTCAATTTGGACAAATGGACATTTTTCAATTGTTATGATAGAATATTTAAAGATGAATAACACATATATATTGCTTTGCTAGGAGGAAAGTAAAATAATATTACTACCAAATATATATACAGAGTCACTTTTTGATTAGATCATTAAGATAATCTTTAATTCACAATCTCAAGTGATAGAAAGAAATTACAATTGACACCTTCTTACACCTAGTAGAGAGTAGCATAGATGGCAAACATACGAATCGAAAATAAATTCATGTATCTTGATTAGATTTGACTAAACATCTTCGTTATAATTAATTATAAGTACCGGTCAAATAATGCTTCCAGATAAATCGTTCACCTTATCGTGGTTAAGTTACATTATATGTCCTTTTTTTTCTAATAGAGAAAAGCAAAATAAAAAAATAAAAAAATAAAGAGATCGAAAGTTTAGGTTAATATTCATAGTTTTTATCCTATAAAATCTATGAGCTCATGCAAAATAGCGGCAAATTGAGGTTATATTCTATGACGTTCAAGGCATTTAATTTTGTTTTTACCTATTTCTTTCACGTTTGGGAGGTTCTACTCTGGTTTTTCTAAATAATACTCTAAACTATATCTAGGTCTAGCGTTTTTATAATCAACAAAGTTCTTAGAATTAGTTAGTGCTTCGTTCATAATTCGGATACGTGAAGAATCGGCTTATCCTTTTCATGTCTTGTAAAGTTTCATGGAAAGAACTATCAGTCAGAGCAAAAACAGAGCAAAGAAGGTAATTGTTTTATCGAATGAAGCTTCAATCAAACAACTTTACACTTAGTTGTGTATATATATATATGTACTCTTAGCTATAACTACATCTAACTAACTTCTACTATTGAAGTAACTAACTGGCTAGCTGGCAATGAGTCGATTAATCCTCAACACCCCCTTCAAGCTGGTTAAACTGGAGGTGTTGATCATACCAAGCTTGAACAAGAGATGAGAATGTTGTAGATTGCTCAAACTCTTAGTCAATAAATTTGCCAGTTGTTCAGATGAGGCTAAGTAACAAGTGTTGATTAATCCTAAGTTCTTCCCGGATAAAATGACAATTTATAACAATGTGTTTAGTGCGCTCATGGAACACAGAATTAGCTACAATTCGCATAGCTGCCTTATATCAGAGTAAAGAGGGACAGACAACTGCACATCTAGATTCAGCTCTTCAAACAAACCAACTAGCCATACAATCTCAGCTACTACAGATGCTAAGCTTCTGTACTCTGCTTCAACAAAGGTCTTTGATATAAGAACTTGCTTCTTTGACTTTAAGGAAATCAAAGAACCTTCCAGTTTCACAAGATAGGTTGTGACTGATCTCCTAGTGTCGGGACAACTAGTCCAATCGGCATCACACTACACTATCAATTGTTGTGAGGATTGGATGGCATAAAAATGCCTAAACTTGGACAATGTTTGAGATATCCGACCACCCTTATTTCAGATTTCATGGGGGATGCTTTTGAATGATGCATAAATTAACTTAAACACTGAATAGAAAAACGGATGCCTGGCTTTGTACTGTTAAGTTAAAAAGTCTACCAATAAGTCTCTTGGAACTGTTAGGATCTTGTAAAGGTGGATTCGTAGATGTATTCCCAATGTGTTCATCAAAATTAACTGTAGTAAATTTAGCATTGATCTTAACTGTAGTAAATTTACCATTGATCTCCATGGGTGAGTGAACTGGTTTAGCTCCCGATAGTCCAAGCTCAGGAATTAGTTCTAAAACATACTTCCTTTGGTACATTACTCTCCCTATTGAATTTCGAGCAAACTCAATACCAAGAAAAAATCTCAAATATCCAAGGTCCTTGATTAAAAAGTTTGTCTATAATACTTGTTTCGTTTTCATAATTAACTGAATATCATCACCTGTAGCTAACAAATCATCAACATACACAAGTACCACCACGATCTTTCACTTCAAGAAATAGGCTTTATAGCGGCGACAATTAGTGGAGAGTCAATTTATTGATGAAGAAATGTCATATTCAGTGGCGACAAATATTATTACCGCAATACATCATCTTTTAGCATCGAGTAATTTTTTTCGCCTCTAATAGGCGTCACTATACTGAAATTTTTAATTCCCGCGAAACATAAAATTTTGGCTCTATTTTTATAGTGGTAACAAATATAATATCGCCACTGAATATGATTATGTGGCGCCCTATTGCCTCTAACATTAATTTATTTTATTTTTTAAAACTATAATTGTGGGAACAATCTAGTAGATATTATATAGGTAAAATTTCAGAAAAATTAAAACAAAAAACAGTCGCCTCTTTGCTCAAGCTCAACATTGCCACTTCTTTACTCTAAGCTCAAACACCATCTCTTCTTTACTCCAAGCTCAACACCATTTCCTTTTTGCTCCAAACTAAACCAAAATCTCAAATCTGAAACAAAATGGGTTAGATTTGTTGGTTAAAGCGTTGCTCAAATCTGTTGATTAAAGCCTAAAATTTTTTTGCTTTGCTCAAACTCGTTCTTTTTTGCTGAAATAGAATTCTCTAAAGTTATTACTCTATCAGGTATCTGCTCAAATTGATTTGTGGATAATATTAATTTTTTGGATTTTCACATGCAATTTCTTTAACTCAAATATTTTGCAGAAACACGATATCTCTTTGCTAAAAATTCTTAGGTTTTCTCAAATAGGGTTCTCAAAGTTTGTGTCCCATAAGGTATGTGGTCAAAACCCTTTTAGGCATATATGTATTTTTTCAAATTACATATAAAATTTCTTTAACCCATTTGAAAATTTGCAGGAATAGAATTCTCTAAGGTCCAAGGAGGAAAGAATAAAGTTCATAATTTTTGAGGTTATAGAGCCAAAGGCAAAATTCATGTTTCTCCCTATTTTTATTTACTATATTTTGTCAAATCTCGATTTTAAAAGTTTCTCTGACTCTTCTTTCTTTGGGTAAACTAAAAGTTTATTTTTGACGTTCTAGACTTTTGGTATTGTTATTGTGATTACATGTTCGTAGTATGTTGGGTATGTTAATCAATAATTAATATAGTGAAAAGTATTTTTTTATGTTAAAATTACCTGCTTTGTTTCTCAGACTCTTCAAAATGTCAATGGGTGCATGTATGAGTCTCCAAAAGTATTGTATTCTTGGAGAATCCAACATTGGTGCAACAACGAAAGTGAAAAGTCCGTGCAATATAGATTATCTGAGGTTTCTGTATTATTGTAGAAGAGGTAATAAACATGTCTTTAATTATTGTACACTCGAAATATTTTCTGCATTATTGGAGAGAAGAGACTACAAAGATGTCTAATTATTTTGTACATTTATTTTTACCGGAGAGTGACTTGGCCGAAAGTCTTAGGGAAGAAACCCCTGTTTACTTAAAATGTTTATTACTTATTTTTCCTAAGTGTTTTATGTGAAGGTTGTACTAAATTAGTTATTTGGTGTTTTTAAGATACTTTGATTTGAATGATTGTGAAATTTGTTACAGAATGAGTATAGCTAATGGTTAGCTATTTGGTGTTTGTTTAAGGACTTTAATTTGGATGGTTGTAGAATTAGTTACAGAATGAGTATAGCTAATGATTTTTTTTTGAATCATAGAGGTATATATCGTACATATTTTAGGTTTGCAGACAAAAGAATGTCAGCATCAAGGTCTTTCTTGGACTTTTTTTGTAATTAAATAGTCAAAATCAACTAAAGAGAGTTTAACAAGTTCTCGGGCAGCTAAGTGAGCTTTAACTTTGTTGTTTTAGCCTTTAAGATGCAGAATCCCAAAAACATAATTAACATTACCTTCTTGATTCTTCTATATCTCTTTCACTATTGTGTTTCATCGATCCATCAATGTTATCTCTTTATTGCTTTTTCACATAAGTGGAAAATAAAGTAAAGATGTATTCCGTTTTCTGTAGACTGTCTTGTGTCAGGCATTCCTTCTTGTCTACCATCCAAATAAAGTTTTCCACTTTGTGCGGTATCTTGGCCTTCTATATGTGATTTCATTCTATATGTGATTTCAAGGTCAATGTAGATAAATGTTGTTGTCATGAATATGTCGGAATGACCATATTCTGTATTGCTCTTTTGTGGTCCAATAAATAGATTAAGAGTGTTGTGGACTTTAGTGAACCAGTCCACCTCCCAATTATTTGGAGATCTCCTGAAACTAAGATCTCATCCTTGATTGCTCCACACTTCATTAATGCTAGCCTAGCCCTTTTCTGTTGATTTAAATTGAAAATAATTGGTTAAATGAGCCTGAGGGGACCATTTCCTATCCAATTGTCCCGCTGAAAGAATGTTATCTCCATATACAACTTAAAAAATCCATTTGGTGGGACAACTGGAAAGAAGATTGCCATCTCATGGTCTTGCACTCAGATATTTTCAATTTAAATAAACAATGAAGGAGCATTAGTGAAGTTTGGAGCGACTAAGATGAGATCATTTTAAAGGCTTCATTGTGTATCATATAGTTCCCCTTTAAGAAAACCTCATCTCTTTTAATCATGTATAAAAAAATCTATATTTTAATATACACACAGACAAATTTGCCTCCTAAGTTTCAATTTATTTTTTATTAAAATTTTATGTTCATGTTTTATTGATTATAGACCATAAGTTTGTGATAGAATTTTTTACAATCACATTTGAAGCATTATCAAAAAAGCTAAAAAAAGACTATTAAAGTGATTTCTAAGTCACATATGGGCTTTGTCTCTGACAGAGATTAACAAATACTTATTTAGTGACAAATGAGTATGGTAGTTTGAAAAGTGTGGTAGTTTCTGAGTGTATTATTGTAACGCCTCGAAAATTTATCCCGAGACGTCACACGGTGCTTAGGACCACAAGTGATCCCAAGCTAACCCATGAACTGGCATACTGATAAGCAACTGATAAAATATGTATAAAATAACTGAGTTTACTATGCGAAAATATAATAATGATGGAATCTGAAAAAAAATATAATATCAATACAAATTTTACATTCTGATAAAGTCTGAAAGACGAAACTGAAGTTTACATAATTGACTCTAACTGACATCTATGAATCATCTACTATACTGACTACAGATAGCTAGGGCACGACCCCAACTATCACTAATCAATACATAACAGTAAGAAAGTAAAGTACATAAATAATATCTAACTAAAGTCCCCGAAGTAGGAGGATCTGCAAACTGTCTGATTATGATATGCGTGCTACAACTCGTACCTACATTATTAGACAATGTAGCACATAGACATATATATGGATCAGTAATTTGAGGATGTACTGAGTATATGGGGGTGAATGCATAAGTAAAACAATAACTATATATATATTCATAGATTTTCAAATGATGCATACTAAGTGTAAATGACTCACATAGGCTTGAGTAATCTGAAATCTGAAAATCATAAGTCATGAATAGTAAAGCATATAATGTAAATCTTGTGAGTCACAACACTTAGTTCTGAAATCTGTATTCTGTTTTTATTCTCAAATCACATAGGCTAAGTGAAAAAGGGCTCACCTTTTTATGTCTGAAAACTAAAGCTGTAATTCTATAACTGAAATCTTAAGTAAAGTCATATCTGAGTAAGTTTGTGAGCCTTTACACTTAGTTTCTAAAATCTGGAAAAAGCCTTTATCTTAGGGCTTAAAATCTTAAGGCCATAACTTCCAAAACATATGTTTTTATCTTAAATCTTTAAATCAATAGACTGTTGAAGAGTAGGGGACATCTGTTGGGAAGTTCTTCTAACCGACATATACCATGTGAGCATCCATGGATTCCCACGATTGTCCCCCGTTAAGTAGGGTTGTTCTACCCTTACCATCGAATAGAACTTCTATCTAATATGATCACAATCTGAGTCATCCACGTAGAAGTGGAAATAATCTAAATCCTACATTGGCACGTAGTTCTGGGGTATGAAACCGTAGTAATCTACCCATCTCAGTGATAAATACTACTCCTATTCTTATGCTCAAAATCTTAAGAAATCCACTTCAAAACTAGCACAAGGGTTTACAAGAAAACCAATTATGCTTTTCTTTCTTTAAATGTCGAGTTATCTGAGCAAAGTGGATTCTTTATCTTAGCTTAGGACCAAAAGGTAAAATATTTATCAGTAGTCTAAGAATAATCTTATTTGAGGGTGCTTATAGCACAAATAATCTTGAAATAGAAATCTTAATTAGGGCATTATGACCCATGCAGAAATCTCATGTTAAAATATCTAAAAATTCATTCTTGATGATGTAAACACTTATAATTCATCATAAAATCTGGAAATTTCAACAATATGCAAGGAAATATAAATACAGTCATATAATTCAACTTCTAAATCACGAAAAATATCATAATCTTGCAAATAATGATAATGGGTATAAACCCTAACTTGAATTTCATGAAAAATCATATAAGTTGCACTAAATTTGTAATTAAAATAAAGTTTTGGACACAAGGATGAAAGAATTATCCTTGTTCAAACCCCACATACCTTCGATTATGAACTAGATGAACAAGCTTTCTTTTGAGATCATATTTGTGATCTTGAATGATAATTCTTGGTGTTTTTGAATTGGGAACTTTGAATCCTGAACTGATTTGGAAAAAGAATGGTGGAATCTTGGGTATTCTTGAAGTTGAATGATGAAGCTTAGGGTTTTGGTTGAGAGAAATTTTGATGAATATAAGTATAGAAGGCTTGTAATAGGGTTAAATCATGTGTTTGGACGGATTTGGGGGCCTGGGAATTGACCAAAGAGCCCCTTTAAATTTCGAATTAAAACTGGAAAAGAACAAAAATTCTGATTTAATGGGCCACCGCAATGCGCCACTATCGTGGTGGCTCACTAGAAAAGGACAAACGAGAATTGGGCTCTCACCGCGACGCGTCACAATCGCGGTGCCTCTTGGATTGCCATTTTAGCCCTTGGCGCGATGCGCCAGCATCGCGGAGTCTCACTGGAATGGGAAAATTAGGAAAATAGGCTTCTTCACGATGCAGTGAAATCACAGAGTCTCACTGGAATTTGACAACTGCCAATTTGCTTAGCTCCGCGACGCGCTGAGAGTCCAGGTGACACACTGTCAACTTAAAAATGCCATAACTTCTTCCCCGAGTGTCAGATTTAGGCGAATTTGATATCGATGGAAAGCTTATTAAATTTACCACACAATGTAAAGTTGAAATCTTGAAAATACCACATGAAATAAAAAGGTATTCATCTTTGAAGCAAATCTTTGACATTCTAGGGACGGTTTTTAAGCTAGGAAAAGTGTGGGGTGTTACAATTATGTGAAGGTTGTACTAATTAGGTATTTGGAGTTTTTTAAGACACTTTGATTTTGATTGTTGTGAAATTAGTTACAGAATGAGCATAGCGTATGGTTAGGCATTTGGTATTTTTTTAAGGACTCTAATTTGGACGGTTGGGGAATTAGTTATAGGATGAGTATCGTTGATGGTTTTTTTTAATCAAAGAGTTATATATCATATATGTTTTAGGTATAGAGAAAAAAGAATGCCATCATGATGGTCTTTTTCGGGTTTCTTTTTTTGTAATTAAATAGTCAAAATCAACTAAAAAGAGTTTAACAAGTTTGCTTGTAGATAAGTGAGCTTTAACATTATTATTTTAACTAAACCCTTCATGATACAGAATTCAAGAAACATAAGTAATATTAACTTCTTGATCCTTCTATATCTCTTTTACAATTGTATTTTCCCGATCCATTAATGTTATCTCTTTATGCTTTTCCACATAAGTGGCAAATAGAGCAAAGATGTATTCCCTTTACTGAAGACTATCTTGTGTCAGACATTTCTTCTTGTCTACCATCCAAACAAAGCTTGCCACTTTGTGCAGTTCTTGTCCTTCTGTATGCGATTTCAAGGTCAATGTAGATAAATGTTGTTGTCATGAATATGTCGGAACTACCATATTTCATCTTACTCTTGTGTGGTCTAGTAAATACATTAAGAGTGTTGTGGACTTCAGTGAGTCTGTCCACTTCCCAATTATTTAGAGATATCTTGAAACTAAGATCTCATCCTTGGTTTCTCCACACATCAATAATGCTAGCCTAGTGTAAGACCCCGCAAGATCTTAACCCAATTCAGCTCACTATTGCATGTTAGAGGGGTTCAAGACTTTCATTTCTAAAGATCCTAAAGTTTGATGATTTTATTCCCTACCTTCCCGACCTTAGAATGTCAATTTTAAAGTTGATTCATGATTGGGGGTGTCAAAGGTACATCTCGGATAAGTTTCAAAATTTTCGTACGAGCGTAAGGACATATGTGGAAGTCCAAAATAGTAGTAGCACGCGATGAGCCCGCGGGGCACGCTCTATTTCGGTTCTCCAGAGAGCGCGGCGCACGCTCCATTTCGGTGCTCCAGAGCTCGCGACGCATGCTCCATTTCGGTGCTCTAGAGCCCGCGGCGTACGCTACATAACACGCTCTCTTATTTTTTTAGCTTTTGTTTCCGCGTATTTAAGGGCAATTGGGTCATTCTTCCTCACCCAAAATTGTTCAAAACACAAAATTAAAGTCCTCAAGGAACATTAGATGCCCCATTATTCACTTTTTCTCTCCAAGAAAATCCTAGTCTCCTTCTAAGAACACCAAGAACTCCATTACTACTTCTTCAAGATAAGTAAGAATCTAAGTTCTCTAATCCAAGAAGTTCAAGGAAAGAATTCAAGAACATTCCCAAGGCTTCCAAGTGAAGCTTTCAATTTCAAATAAAACCAATTAAGGTATGTGAGGTTATGAACAAGGATACTCTTTCATCCTTGTGCCCAAAACTAGTTTTAAAAGTTAAATTTGTATGATTTACACTTTAGGGTTCATCCCCAAATATTGTTGTTTTAAGTTTATGAAGTTACAAAGTTATTTAAGTGTTGAATTGCATGACCGCTTTCACCTATTTAAGCATGCGACTTGATTATTTGTGTTGAGACTTGAATTTCATTATCTTGACTAGAATTGTTGAAGTATTTTAAGATTATTATTGAGCATAAAGTTTTAACTATGAATTACCATGAATTTAAAGCATGAATTTTAAGCCCTAAGTTTGAGTTTTGAAATATCAAGAAGATCATAATCTTAAGTTTCTCTTAATGAGTTTATACTAAGATTTAAAATAAGAATTGATATTTTGATCCTAAGCTAAGATTGGAATCCACATATATTCATCTTGATCATGATTTAAAGAAAGAGAAGCATAATTGCTTCATTATGTAAACCCTCATGCTATTTTTAGGTGGATTTACTACAACATGAGCACTAAGTAATAAGGGAGTAGTATTTAGTACCGAGTTGGGCATGCGTCTAAGGCCACATGCCCCAGCACTACGAGCCAATATGGGTTCAACTTATTCCCAATATGGATAAAGTTACAGATAATGATCATTTTAGATTAGGTCTTATTCTAGTGGCAAGGGTAGGACGACTCTCCCCAATGTGAGCTTTTCCCTATGAGAGACAAGACGTTGGACACCATGATAGCTCACATGGTGTAGTCAGTTAGAAGAACCTCCCTAATGAAGAATAAAGTAAAGATTTTAGAAACTAAGTGTCATGGTTCACAAAGGTCATACTTATGTTTTATTACTCATGTTTATGATTTTACAGTTTTTGTTTTCTTCAAACTCAAGGTGAGTTATTTACACTTAGCATGCACTCTTTTCAAGTTTATATGAAAATTGAATTGTTGTTTTACTTATGCATTCACCCCTACATACTCAGCACATTCCATAAGTACTGATCCACATATATGTCTATGTGCTACATTGTCTTATAATATAGGTCCTGGTGCTCAGTTCTAGCAGCGTAATTGAGTTCGAGCATCTCCACCTACATCCCAACTTTGGTGAGTCCTCATAGTTCAAGACCCGTTCATATTAGACTTTTCTATTGATAAAGTATTTTAGTCATTTGGTTTCAGTTTGAGTCAACTAAGGCTTGTCCCATTGGCTCTCTAGTTAAAAGTAGAGGCTTGTCCGACTGTTTTCTATTTTGGGTTTTAAAGTATTTTTTTTTATATTTCAAAGTTTAAGACTTTCAATTATTACATTGATTCAGTATTTCAAGATTTTACATGACATTTTACCTTTATTATGGGTTTCAAAGTTTTTGGAAGGCTTAAAGGGTTAGCTTGGGACTACTTGTAGTCTTGAGTACCATGTGACGTCTAAGGGGTATTTCTGGGGCATTACACCTAGCCCCTTTGCTATTGATTTAAATTGAAAGCAACTGAATAAATGATCCTGAGGGAATTATTTCCTATTCAATTGTCCCGTCGAAAGGATGTTGTCACCATATACAACTTAAAATATCCTTTTGATGGGGCAACTAGAAAGAAGATTGCCCCCTCATGCTCTTATACAATTAGATGTTTTCAATTTAAATCAACACCAAAGGAACATTAGTGAAATTTAGAGTGACTAGGATGAGATCATTTTTAAGGCTTCATTGTGTATCAAATATCTCCCCTTTAAGAAAATCTCCTCTCTTTTAATCATGTGTAACAAAAGCTACATTTAAATGTACATGCAGACAAATTTGTCTTTTAAGTTTCAATTTATTTTTTATTAAAATTATATGTTCATGTTTTACTGATTATAGACCATAAGTTTGTGATAGAAATTTTTACGAGCACACCTGAAGCATTTTCGGAAAAGCTAAAAAAGTATTAAATTGATTTCTAAGTCATGTAGAAGCAAAAAGACTATTAAATTGTATACTTCAGTTTTTTAGTTTGTCCAGCACATTACATTTGTGACTAGTTTCTCTTTGTTTGACTATGGGTTTGAAGTTTGTTGTGATATTTACAATACACTTCGATCTTGTATTTATTTTGATTATTGTCATACTTGTATCTTTAATTAATTTTAATGATTTGAAAGATAGGAATGGATAAAATTTGGTTGAATATCGCGAACAGAGCTGACCAAAGATATAGAGATGGAGTAGACAACTTTCTTAATTGAGCGTTCAATCAATCTGGGGTGAGCACAATTATTCAATGTTCTTGTAAGGAGTGTAGGAATACCATGTTTAAGCTGAGAATTGATGTAAGACTTCACTTGTTGAATGAGGGATTTTGGGCTTCTTATAAAATGTGGGAGTATCATGAGAAGTGTTGGTTACCGTTGAAAATTCTAATCGTACAGGTAGTGATAAAGTAGAAGATGATGGAATTGAAGAGGGTGATTTTATTAAAATGATTCATGATGCATGTGGATATAAAAATATGAAAGATACTACTAATTCTCGGGAGGGAAATGATGAGCCAAATGTGCATGCAACAAAGTTTTACAAATTATTAGAAGATGCTCAAACAGAACTTTATCCTTGTTGCACAAAAGTCTTGAAATTGTCTTTTGTTGTTAAATTACTTCACTTGAAGTGACTTAACCATTGGAGCAAAAAATCGATGGATGAGTTGTCGAACTTCTTTAAAGATGTTCTACTTGAGGGGTCATTTGTACCCAAGTCTTTCTATGAAGCAAAGAAAGTTCTTTCAGATCTTGGCTTGGTGTACTCCAAAATTGATGCATATAAGAATGATTGTATATTACATTGGCATAATTATGAGAATGTCTAATCATGTTCCAAGTGTGGTGAATCTAGATGGAAGTCGGAAGGACATACAGTCAAGAAAGTAGCTCATAAAGTATTGCGTCATTTTTCAATCAAACCAAGGCTTCAAAGATTGTACATGGCAAAAGAGACGGCAAAAAAGATGAGGTGGCACAAGGAGGAAAATATTGATGAAGGTGTCATGCGACATATGTCTGACTCAATTGAATGGAAATCTTTTGATGAGAGACATCCTACCTTTTTAGTTGAGTTAAGAAATATTCGATTAGGTTTAGCAAGTGAGGAGTTACAACCTGATAGGAATATGAGTTCCAATTATAGTATTTGGCCCGTAGTGCTAGCTACATATAATTTGCTGCCATGGGATTGAATGAAGAATTCATAATTCATGACGACTCTTCTTATTTTGGGCCCTAAGTGTCCAGGTAATAATATTGATGTATACTTACAACCAATGATTGAAGAGTTGAATGAATTATGGAATGGGGTGGAGACTTATGATGCACACTCAAAATCTAATTTTCTTATACGTGTGGCGCTCATGTAGATGATTAATGACTTTCTTGCATATGGTAACCTTTTAGGATGGTCAACCAAAGGCAAGCTTGCATGCCCTTGTTTCCATAAAGATACACATTCGAGTTCCTTACGTAATAAGTTGTGTTATATGGATCATCGCCGTTTTCTTCCTATGAACCATCCATGGCATAGAAGTCAAGTTTTCTTTGATGGAAAAATTGAAATGGGGGTTGTACCTATTCCTTTAACAGGTGTTGAAGCACTTGTGCAATTACAAGATTTAGGCAATGTGACCTTTGGTAAAGTCCAAAAGAGAAAGCGTAATATTTCTAATGATACTTATAATTGGAGAAAGCAAAGTGTCTTTTTTAAATTGCCTTATTGGGATTAGGGGTGTACAAACCGAACCGTTAAGTCAAACCGAACCAATGAATCAAACTAAATTGAGGAAAAAAACTGACTTATGGTTTGATTTGATTGGTTTGGTGTTGGCAAAAAAAAAACGATCATTCTTGGTTTGGTTTGGTATTAGAAAAAATAAAATCAAACCGAACCCAAATCGAACCGACGTAATACATATGTAATTTTAATTTTTTATACGTAAAAAAATATTACTTATAATCTACTTTCTAATTACTTTTATTATTTTTTTATATTCAAAAAATAAATATATATTCTCGGGCCTTTAATTATAGTATTTTTCCATTAATAACAAATTAATACAAAGCTCAATATCTATATCTATAGCTATATCTATAATATATTAAAAGTATGAAGGGCCTTAGAAATATTGTTTGAACTTTTTGCCCTTCATTAAAAGTTTTCGCTTTAGACAAAATCGTTTTTTAACTATTTTTTTCTAATTTTTAAAAGTTAATAATTAATTAATATATATATTTATGGTAAAACCTTTTCTTATTAGAAGTCATCAGAATTAATGACAACTAATACTTTTTCCATAGTTTAAGAATTATAAAACAACTAAATTTGATTTTAATAAGATTTGAAAAATCTAGAAACAAATATAAAAGCCTTAGAATAAGAAAATTTTAATAAGTATTAAATTTTAAAAAGTTTTAAATACGTAATAAGAATCGTCTTTTTATTATTTTATCAAACTATTATTTAACTATTTTTACTAAAAAAATACGTCCCACCTTAAAAAGAAAAAAAATAAGTAGTGCCAGATTGTAGTTAGCATACAACCTAATTTCTTTCTTTTAAGTATGGTTTTTGATTTAATTTAGAGTCCTTAATTTTCTTTTCTTTTAAGTTTCGTTTGTCTTGATTTTCTATAATAATTAGTTTTTTATGAAAAAAGTTTCTTAAATTAGATTAGATTTCTTCCATGTTTCATCAACTCTTTCTTAAAAGGAAAAAAATTGTACATCTATGTATTGAGCATTCCTTTTTCCAATAAATAATAGAATAACATTCACAATTTAATTGTTAAAGAGTATGTTCAAGAGAAGATTAGTTTTATATTCTTTAATATTAGTTTTTAATTTGTAGGTCAACAATATCAAAGATTATGCATCTTTTATTAACGTTTTTTTATCATATGATTTATTGTAATTTCAATTGTTGGCTTTCGTATGATGTGCAGGTAAAGAAAAATTATGTGAGTGTGTGGTTGAGACTTCGTGCCGATTACGAGAGGATTTAAAGGTATATTTTAAAAAAAAAGAATTATTTCTCATTCATATTAGTATGATTTATGTTGTTAAGGCGTTGTTTAGAAGTGCATGTTCTGCTCTTTGATTCGATTTTATCAAATGTCAATTCAATTCTTTGATTTATAATTTTAAAAAGTAGACATCGAACACCGAATCGAACTATTTCAGTTTGGTTCGTTTTCTTTTAACTTTTTTTTTATTTGATTCGGTGATTAGAAATATTTGAACTTTTGTCCTTCGTTAAAAGTGTCTAATTTAGACAAAATTATTTCTTCAATATTTAAGAATTAAAAATTTATGAAATATTTTAATAAAATATATGTTATGTTTGCGCTATTTTATTAAAGTGCGAAGGATCTTTGAGAAGTGATTTAAATTTTTTGCTCTTCATTAAAAAATTTTGCAATAGACAAAATTATATAATTTTAAATAATCAAATTTTACACGTGTGCGACACGTGGGATTTAACTAGTTAATATAAAAACCTAAAACTCTTTAATTGTTTCACTTTTTACATTTTACTTTCCAAGTTTTCAGAGAGTTATCATTATTTTCTCATCTTACTTTCATCTTACTTTTCTCATTCGTCAAGTTGTGATTTAGGTTTTTTTTTTTTTTATGGAATTATGTTATAATTAATTACTTTATGGAGTTAAGTTTTTAATAAGTTGTCTCCAATTCTTCATTCTTTTGTGTGCTCACATTTTATGTGAAGGAAACTTTCAGACAAGTTACTGTGACTAGTGACTTAGAAATTGAACTACTTAGGTATCAACATAACATTACTTTGAGAGATAGTAGTTTAGACGTCTTAGTAATTTACCAACTTAATTTTTATTGGAACTACTCTATGACAATTTTTTTTTATCTTTTTAGTGAAAATATTTATTTTTTTCTACAATCACATTATAATTGTAAAAAAACCGAGAAAACTAAAAAACCAAAAAAAAAAAAAAACGACTAAAATCAAAATAAAAAACCGATTGTATATTGGTTTGATTTGGTTTATAGATTTAGAAAACCGACATTATTGGTTTGGTTATATTTTAATAAAAAACTGAACCAACCCGACCTATGTACATCCCTAATTGGGATGGTCTTGACCTACGACACAACCTTAATCCGATGCACATAGAAAGAAATGTGTCTGAAAGTGTTTTATCAACTATGATGAGTATGGTTGGAAAGACAAAAGACACATTGAAAAGTAGATATGATTTGGTGAACCTTGGAATTAGGCAAATTTTGAATCCAATTGAAGATGGAGATAATATTTTGTTACCGGCAGCATGCTATGCTTTGTCCCCTGAAGAGAAGTTGAAGCTATGCAATTTCTTAGTTAATTTGAAGGTTCGATATGCCTTTTCACCAAATATTTCTAGGTGTGTTAATATGCTTAAGAAAAATAACATGGATTAAAGTGTTATGATCATCATGTATTATTGCAAGATATTTTATCAGTAACTATACGTGGTTTATTGCCTAAGGAAGTTTGTGAACTGATTATTGTCTTAGGCAAATTTTCCAAGAATCTATACTCTAAACACCTTACAATTGAAGATCTTGATATCCTAGAGGATGAAATTTCTATCATATTGTGCAAACTTCAAATGTTTTTTCTTCCGGCGTTCTTTGATATCATGATTCATTTGCCGATTCACTTGGTAAGAAAGGCAAAACTTGATAGACCCGTTCAATACCGTAACATATACCCTTTTGAGGGATATTGTATCATTCTAAAATCCAAATTTCCATATATTTAAAATGTCATATTCTGTAATTATATAAATGAGATATCTTTATATAGGTATTTGCGAGAACTTAAAACATATAATCGCAACAAAGGTCGTCCAGAATGTTCAATTGCTGAAGGGTATTTGGCAGAGGAAAGCCTTACGTTCTGTTCATGATATTTAAAGAACATCTTAACTAAGTTTAATAAATCAACTAGAAATGACGATGAATCTGTGTCAAATAGTGTGATGTCTATCATTAAACACAGTAGGTAAACAAAAGGGGCTTCAGATGGAGGAAATAGGCTACCTCATGATGTGTTCAATCAAGCATGTATTTATATGCTTCAAAATTGTGAAGAGATTTCACAATATAGGGAGTAAGTATCTTATTAGTTCAAATATAATTTGAGATTAATATAATTCAGTATATCTTAACTAACACAAACTATAGGGATTACATGAGACAGATTGAAGTAGAAGGTTCAACACGTGCTCATAGGGTGCATAATAATAGATTTAATAATTGGTGTCGGCACGCGTGGGTGTATAATTAAAATACACAATAAATATTAGCATTTTTCAATGTTCTTATACTAGTCATAATAGTCATAATAGTGTTGCTTGTTTTTGTAGATATTTCTACTATCTTCCCAAGGTCGTGCAAATGATGAGCTCATAAGTTTAGCTGTTTTTCCAGAGCCATTGGTACATCGATATTCAACATATATGGTCAATGGATGTATATTTCAAGAAAAGAGCTTATGAGAAAAACACAAAATAGTGAAGTTCTTGTGAGAGGAGATGCTTCAGACTCTAATAAGGAGTACTATGGGGTATTGAAGGATATTTTTGAGTTGCATTATACTGAAAATAGAAGAGTTCATCTGTTTAACTATCATTGGTGGGATGTGGCTTACCTAGAAAGAGGAAATAAGATTGACAAATATGGTTTTACAATTGTGAATACTTATTGTGCCTTGAATACAAATGAGCCATTTGTGTTGGCATCTCAGTCTGAACAAGCCTTCTACTTGAATGATTTGGTCAATAAAAATTGGCTTGTTATTTTAAAAACTAATTCTCGTGACCTTTTTAATGTTCCTGAAGTAGGAGGAGAAACGTCATTGAATAAAGATTTTATCAACAAGATGAAGTTGAAGATATTTTGTGTGCTAATAATTAAGAAACTGATATTGAGGTGTCTTTACATAGGGAAGATGTTGTACCAGGAACTGTTTTACAAACCAATGATTAAGAAAATGAGGAAGATGATTTTATTAATGACAATTATACAGACGTGTCAGATAATAAAGAAAGTGAAGAAGAGTTTCTTGATGATAATGATGGAGAAGACAGTGTTACATCCTGTTGAAGATTGAGAAAAAAAGACTGAAGAGAAGTTCTTCGTATTTTGTGCTCTTATTAGGCTGGAATCTATTTTGAGAAGTTATTATTAGGCTGATATCTGGTGTTTTGTGTTCTTAATATGCCGACATCATGTATTTTATGTTCTTATTATGCTACCTTATGTTTGGCGTTCCTATACTTGCAACTTTTATTTATAAATAAAATTAGTGTTTAAATAGAATCAATAATTTTAAGCAGTTCAACAAACTGTTTGATTTTTTTAATTGTTTGATTTAATATTTTATTTTATGAATTGATATTTTCCTTGACAGTAGATATATATTTTGTCATCTTTAATTTTTGGTTCCGATACACTTCTCCTTTTTAACCTAATATTGCAGAAAATGAGAGGAACTGGATAAGGTAAAAATGGAAGAGAAGGTGCGGGGTGTGGATGTGGACGTAGCAGTTTTCCAAAACATGTAACTTTTGAAACAACATCTCATCCACAAATACAACCAATATGAGTTATTGTGCTTCTTTGGAGACTGGATAATCATCTAATCCAAGCCAAGGACCTCTACGAATGGAACAAATGTCAAGTGGTCCTGTCCAAAGGATATCCCCAGAGACACAATCGTCAAGAAATCTAGATGAAAATATATGCCTTATCCTAGAGGATGAAACTAGTGCAGGTTAGTTCACGACCCTCCCTATTAGAAAATGTTTACTTAATACTTTGTTGGTTCTACTGGGAAATTCAAGTAATCTAGGATTTGCTCCATAAATGGTTGTTATACTGAATCATATGCCTTTTTCATAACAATCTTAATCATGTATCTTGGTGATATATTCTTCCTCTCATACCATTTGACCAATTCATGGCTTAGTAAGATATTGTCATTGATGAACCTTTCTGGCACAAAGGCTGTCTGAGTCTTGTGAACTAGATAGTCCATCACACTTTGCAATCTTCTAGTAAGAACTTTTGAGATCACATTGTAAAGAACTGAACAACAAGATATGGGCCTATGTTGCCTGACGCTAGAAGGATTACTGATCTTTGGGATCTGTGTATATAAGGTACAATTGATTGGACGATACATCTTGCTATCACAAAAATACTTCATCAGTGTATTTGTAATATCATCTCCCAGAATGTCCTATGTTTCTTTACAAAAATATCCATTAAATCCATCCACTCCTGGAGCCTTCTAATTGTCTATACTCTACACTGTATCATGAATTTCCTCTTTATTTATTGGCCTAATCAACATCAATTATTCTGATCTAGGTAGCTTCCTCCTTTTATTCATAACCTCAGGATGTATAGCTGGAATTTGTTGAGCATTTGTCCCTAATAATTGTCCGAGAATCCTATTTGTCTCTTATGCCATCTCCTTTTCCTTTGTGAGCATTTTACCTGTTCTATGAACTAGGGAATCAATCCTATTTTATGTTATTCTACTCTTTACAAATGCTAAAAAGTAGCTACAATTAGAGCCCCCAAAAACAAAAAACAAAAAATTTGCCCTTGATGTTGAGTGTCTTCAATCTTGATGCATAATGGTGTATGTTCTGAGTATATTAGATCCATCACAACAACATTTAGATGAGGTCATGTTGCATCTTCTTTTAAATAATAATATATTTTCTTGGTTTGTAGTTTCTCGCATTAATAAAAAGAAAGGAAGAGGGAAATAGAAATCTAAAACTGTGGATATTAAGATTAAACATAGAGGAAAAATCAAAATTATGATTCCAGATGACATTGATAGATATGAGAGCTCTGGAGCTATTGTCAATTACTCTGGTTGGATCATGAGAACCACTATCTTATTTCGAGATGGAAATTTACAGAAGATAGTTTTAAAGCACGGAGAAGCAATGTAGCTTAGGTTCAGGGTAATCACTCTTAATATTGTATTGCCTTCAAAACTTTTAATGATTTATCTATGCAGTTAGAATATCAAATATACTATTACAATGCGTGCAGGATAAATTTGAAGTTTGAAATGTGTTGCCAGAGCATAAGTTGCAAGGCTTTGCGATAAACACTATGCAAAAACTTTTTAGAGCATGGAAAGATCGATTACATGTTATCTACTCTAGCTATAGTAATGATAAAGATAGATTGTCTTATCGAACTTAGGATGTTGAGTTGGATGACTGGAATCACCTAATGGAACATTTTGGCAGTGATAAATTCAAGGTAACTTAATAAAAATTAGAATTTTGCACATAAGAATAACTATTTACAGATTAATTAAAGATTTCCTAATCTACTAACTTAAGTGCAAGTCGTCAGTACGAGAAACAAAAGAAATAGAGAAAAATAAATAACTAGACATTCTTGTGGTACAAGATCATTTGTAGAAGTAGAGGAATCAACGGTGAAAATACAGTATATTTGTTTTCTTGTTATTACATATACTTCTTTAATTTTTATATATTATTTGCTTATATTTTTCCTTTTGATATTATAGAGAATCCTCTTATAGGAGAAAATGAGACACCAGATAAAATCTGGGAGATCCAACACACACGTAAGAATATTAGTGGAGAACATGTAAGGTTGGATCCATAATCCCAACAGATTCATGTACTTTTCTAAAAGGAATGTCTTATTACCTTTATAATATACTATAATTTATGATCAATATGTTATGTATGGATGTAAATGGTTATGTATTATTATAGGGACAACTTCAACAACTTGTCGTTGAACAATAGTAAGAAGAGATCGAGAATCCCATGAGTAGAGATGAGATTTTATCTTCGGTTCTTTGTGAGAGATCAGGATATGTTTGGGGAAAAGGATATGGGAAGAAGCCTCCTAAAAAGAGTCAAACATAGCAGGCAAACATAGAGGCTAGAGTGCCTTCAGCGGTAGAAAGTATGCGTCATGAGATGCAAGAAAGTATGCATCAAGAGATGCAATTTTAAATGGAAAGAAAGTTGAAAGAAGACCACGAACAAATGAATACTGACTTGAAAACATATATGAATTAGGATTTGTAAAAGAAATTGAAAGAGAAGCGTGAACACATGAAATGAGATGTAGAAGAAATGTTTCAAGAAAAAATGGCTTCTCTCATGGCTGGAATGCAACATGTATTTTCTTGACTAGAATCCTGTGTTTAGATTGTAACGACTTCAACTATTTGTCTCCTCTCTTTTCAATCATGGGGTTGGCCTTGTATTAGCCTCTCAAATTTTTGCCTTGTTCGCAAGTAGGATAGTATCTTTGGAGGACTATTTGGGAGGGAAAATATTAAAGATGTTTTTAAACAAAACAGAGAATATTACATTATTTAAAAGTTGAAGTACACTGATCTTTTTGCATAGCTCTTTGGTTCAAGTTAAAAAAATATACTGATATTGATAGTGTACTAGATTTCCTAAACTAGCTCACATGCTTACACCTAATAGTGATATCATTTAGATGATTTCTTTACACTAAATTTACTAAAGTTTGTATGTTGTGAGTTGAATTTATCTTTTTGGCGCTTAAACTAGACAGTGGTTGTGGTTCTCTAGCTAAGTAGTGAGTTTGACAAAACTGAATAATAGATATGTACTGTTGGCTTGAATAGCAATTGAAAAGGCTTTTGTTCAGTTCATTTGGTCATATCTTATCTTTAAGTTAAGAAAAATAGGGTCTGGTGATAGGTGTATCAGTTAGGTCAAGTTCAACATCTCCACAGTCAAGAATTTTGTGTTATTAACTTATCTAGATAAAAGACACATGAGAACACATGCTAAAATATTGTGGGCAGTTGGAACAAGCCATAGTTTGAGTCTCTAAAATGAAATTTGTTGGCAAGATTAAGGGCCTGATGCATTAGACTTTTCAATATGAACCTAATAAACATAAAAGAAATAACTAGAGGAGCTGACTTATTTTAAGTAAAAAGAGCCTCAGGTACCTGGAATCTCTTTGTGCTACTTTTCTTGAATGGTTTTTCTGAGAGGTAAAAATAGTGATTAAATAGCACAAGAACCACCAAATTTCAGAAGTTGTCAAGACAAAAGACGGTCATTGTATAAGATATCAAGTGTCACATAGACATCCAATTTATATTGGATTAGTTTTCTTTATGAGAAAATATCAACTGCCTTTGGTCTTGCCCACTACGAGGAACCAGCAAAACCATGATAAGTTACTAATTTTTTAAAGAGGAAAATGAAAATGGGAATGCATGCTCAATGGAGTAAAAAGAGCCTCAAGTGCCTGAATCCTCTCTGTGCCAACTTTAAGTACCCTCCCATCTGGAACAAAGATGGTTTGAAGGTACTGTTTGGCTTGTATTTGTTCTTTTTACAATTTCTTGAGGATTTTGTCTTATGGGTTAGGTTATGCGATAAATTTGCATTTATTTGAAGAGTATTAACCAGTTAAAATAAGTCTTATTCTTTGGTTATATGCATTAACTTCAGGCATGTTTCACTTGAGGTGGATGTGTATAATTAAAGGAGGTGAGATATTTTATGTGATTAAATTTTCTTGATGAAGAATTTTATGTGATTAACTCAACTAGCTAATAGACACATGAGAACACACGCAAAAATAATGTACTCAATTGGAACAAGCCATAGTTTAAGTTTCTAAAATGAAATTTGTTGGCAAGATTAAGGAGATAACGTATTAGACTTGTCAATATGAAAAAAAATCAGAGACACACACTTTTGTGGTTATGGAATGTAGCTATATATTGAAAGCTGGTCAAGTACTAATAAGACAATCTATTATCTCTCTCTTCCCTTCTTTCTTCTTTTTCAATGGTTTTTGCACCACCTTCATAATCAAGGCAGCTATTCTACATAAAAATTGATGTCAAAATTTAATTCGACATTGTTCTAATAGATGATTATTTGCTAATGTAAATTAACATAATTGGTATTCAAGAGTTCCAAAAATCTCTCTCATTTTGTCTCTTCTCCTTAGTTCCCTTGTAGAACATTAGTTGAATGAGATATTATAAAATGTACAGAACAGAGCCTACCTCAACTACCAAAAAACACCAGAAAAACCACTCTCTAAACCACATATAGTAATTACTATAAATCACAGACTTCTCTTGTGTATAGCTCAGCTATTATTCATGGAGGCAAATTTATCCATTTTCATTTAGTTGTCTGATATTTCAACTTTAGAAATTAAGAACTTCACAGCTTTGTTAGAACCTTGTTTCTTGTCGTCTATTGAATGTTCAGCTTTGATGATGTCTGAAACTATGAACATGTCTGTCTTATGGTGATAATCAGGAGTGGTTAGCATGTGTTCTTATGTGTCTATTAGATAGTTATGTTAATAACACAAAATTCTTGATTGTGGAGATGCTAAACTTGACCTATCTGATACACTAATCACCAGACCCTATTTTTCTTAACTTAGAGATAAGATATGACCAATTGAGTTGAACAAAAGCTTTCCAATTGTTATTCAATCCAACAGTACATATCTTCTCTAAAATTCTAACCACGCTTATTTTCTCCTCACCCTTGGCCATTTTCCAGCAACTAAGCCACTTGTTGCTAGTTTCTGAACAGATTAATGCTCCAAAATCAAGTTAAAATTTATTAGTAAATCCAACTTCTTATGTTGCTTTCAATCCCAACAAAGAAAATATCTAGCTAACTGATGATGTGAATATATGAGACACTCCCCCACCATTTCTATAAATTAGGTGATTGTAGCTAATAGAAAATACAAATAATCATCTGTAGTAGATATTGCACAAGCAAATCTAATTGGAACATAGGTGAGTTTTATTTCTACCGGATGATATTTTCATAGATTGAACTTGTAGCAACAACTTTGATTGTTACCTAAAAATTCTAAATTGTATTTTTCTGTACATTATTATAAATTTCTCCACAAATCTCCAAAGTTTTTCTAAGACTACAGTATTCTAGTACTAATGTTTTTCTACCTCTACAATATTCACTTTTCCTTTAATAGTTCTTGGTTTTGTTGTACCTTTTTGAGATGATTGATGCAGCATTTTAGTTGCAAAGCTATCATATATATATATATATGCACTTCCTCTTTTTTTTTTCTAGAATCATAAAATGATACTGTGTTTTTAATGAAAGGGACATTCTTAAATAATGGGTTGATCAAGGAGGAGCATGAAGGCGTAGAATGCATTTTTGATAATATAATAAAACTGAAGCACTATGTCGTTATTAACGTATATGTAGTTGACTTCTTAGTAAGGGAAGTAATTAACTATTTGGTCAGAGGATGATTTTGTAAAACACTAAAGGATTCTTTTACTAACTAATATTATATGTAGTTCTTAAAATTTGTTTTCAATTTTATATAATACAGGTATAAATTCAATTTCGTGGTTGATGAGAATAATATTTTTATTTGTGCACAAAATTTAAGTGGCAAAATGTGACTTGCCACTAATAATTTAGTAGATTTTGTGGTGATGGGTTTTGCTATTATAAGTTCTTTTCAGCAACAAGATAGTAGTGCTGCCACTAATATTTAAAGGTATAGCAGCGACATAGATTGCTACTAATATAAAGGTCTTAGTGATGAATAATATGTGGTCACTATTGATGTTGATTTTATGGCGACAAAGCTCGCTGCTAATGTAGAGGTTTTAGTGGCTACAAACAAGTGGTCACAATTGATGGTGATTTTATGGCGACAAGTCACTGCTAATGCTAGTATATCAGTGGCAAACTAACCGAAATGTGTTTTGTCAAAATACATTTTGCAGCGTATTTGTCTACCTTTTGTGGTGGTAAAAGTCGTCACAAATACCTTTTTATTGTGGCAATGATACTTTGTCGTCACAAATAATATTTAGTTATGGAGTTACAACCGACGGCATAGTTGTCGCTGTAAAAAATCTTTAGTGGCGACTTTTGATTCTTTTGAGGTGACTTTTGTCGCCATTAAAAACCAGATTTCTTGTAGTATTCACTGCCACCTTCTTAGTAAATAATGAATAATCATGATAACTTTGAGTTAATTCTGTTGTGGGTAAGGTAGAAGTGAGCTTGATGTTCCACTGCCTAGATACTTGTTTAAGTTCATATACGTACTTGAGCAATCTACAAACCTTTTGTGGATCTCGATCTGTATTGAAACCTTGTAGCACAGTGTTATATATTTCCTCATTTAAATCACTTTACAAGAAAGCATTATTAATATTCATTTGGTGTATTTCCCATCCTTAAGTTACAGCCATAGAGATTACACTTCTCACTATAACCATTTTCACAACGGGTGAAAAAGTCTCTTGAAAATTCAATCTCTCTTTTTTATTGTAGCCTTTAGAAACAAACCTTGCCTTGGACTTATCAATGATCCTATCTGCCTTGTATTTGATTTTTAAACCCATCTACATCCATTTGCCTTCTTCATCTTGGGCAAAGTGACAAGTTCCCAAGTCATATTATTTTGTAAGGTTGTAATCTCTGTCTGTATTACACTCACCCATCTACTGTCAACAATAGAGTCATCAAGATTTAGGCTCAGTTCTAAAGAAAATTTGGAGACAAAACTGTTATATGATCAGGATAAGCCTGCATAAGAAATCACATTAGATTTAGGATACTTGCAATGATGAGTACCCAAGTTTTCCCTGGCTCGACATAGTCTTTAGGCTAAACTGGAGGCCTCATTGTCCTGCCTGCTTTATTGGTAGGAACAAGAACATGAGGATCCAGTGTTGCAGATATATTGTGTAACTCAAATTCAGGAACCACATTTAGGGTAGAATCTTAAACTATATTATTATCTGGAGAAAATGGACCATCCTCTAGAGAAGCAGTTGCAAGATAAGGTGTAAAACATAACTCAGATATATTGGCACATAACTTAAATGGAAAACATATTCATTAAACATGACACCTCTGCTCACAAAAATATTGTAAGTGTGTAAATCAAACAACTCATATCCTTTGTGATGAGAACCGTATTCAAGAAGAACTGACTTGATAGCCCTGGCACTGAACTTATCATGATTGGAGAAGTTAGTTGCATAACATCCATAGCCTATCACTTTGAGATGTTGCAGAGTAGGTTCATGGTTGTATTACATTGCAAAAGATTGTTACCCTGCATACTATAGGGAATTCTATTGATTATATACACAAAAACCTCAACACCGTCTCCCCAAATATTTGAAGGCGGAAATCCTTGATTTTAGTTGCCCCAGAAATTTTCAAGATGTGTCTGTCTTCTCTCCACAACATCATTTTGTTTTAAAGTATAAGGGCACGGACAGTGATGTATGATTTCATGGGACTTCAACAACTCACTAAAACTTTTACTGACAAACTGTGACCCATTGTCAGTACGCATCACCTTAATTTTGCAATCAAATTGAATAGACACCATAGCAACAAAGTTTTTAAGCAAAAAAATAACATCAGATTTCAATAGAATAAGAAAAACCCAAGTCCACTTGGTATAGTCATCAACAATGTTGATATAAAATCCCATACCATTATATGTTTTAGTTTTATAAGTCCCCTAAACACCCATATGCAACAATTAAAACATTGTAGTTGACTTAGTGGTGCTAATTGAAAATGGCACTCTAGTCTATCTAGCAAGTGGTCATACATCACAAGAATCTAAATGAAAATCAAAATTGTTCTAGAAATATGTAATCCTTCTAATGACCTTCATGGGAACATGTCCTAATCTCTGGTGCCAAGTTGCTTCATCTACAACTCCATGTAATACTAAGATTTTCTGAGAACTTAATCATAATGTGTCTTTTTCCCTTGTAGTGGGTATAACCCCTCACATTCATTACCAATCACCCTCACTTTCCTAGTGAAAAGAACTTGGAAAACATAGAATCCAAGGAAGAAAGAAACACAATAATTTATCTCTAACACAACCTGAACCAGGGTATGGCCTTGCCGGGTATCTCAAGTCCAATAAGGACTAGAGACAACCCCCAATACCCAAACTATTGATCACCCTTTACCCCATGTTGGATGAATTATGAACATAGAAAAAGACAAGATAATACTAAACTAAAGACATTATAATGAGTCTATAACGAAAACCAAAATCCGCAACCAATTAAACATCCAATACCAATGATAATACCAATACCAACAACGCCCATGCCTATAGTAGTCTAACAAAGCCTATAATCAGAACCAAAGGATATCCAGTCGGGACATGCCCCGACCATAGCGAAAACCAAAACCAAAGAAATAATAATGACATAAAGAAATCTATAGGATGAAATAGGGTCTTCAGGAGTATGGATGCTCACCACTTCAGTCCGACTCAAAAGTTGTCACTGAATCACCAACTCACTGAGCATGAGGTATGGAAGTATGGCCGAGTCCTACATCACATGGGAATACAACATCCGAAGATGTTTAGCGGGGTGAACGCTAGCATATCACTCAGGGATAAAGATAAAGTAATGTCATCAATTCAAAACAAAATCAAGCCAATGCAGATAACTATTTGTAATTACATATATATATATATATATGTCATGCCGGGATAGGGAATAAGGTTTATCATGCATTTTGAAACCATAACCTAGATTATGTAGCTTTATCGTGATAAGTTCACCCACGGGCTAAATGGGTCCAATGTTACCCCTTGAATGGGCCCCAATGTATATTGCCGCATGAACCAGAGATATCATAGATAGCCAGGGATTCCCTTATACCCTTCACCCTCCATGATACATATATATGTGTATAGACTTGGGAGATTACCTTGTACCCTACAAGCACATGATTATCAAGACCAACCCTTATGTCGGAAAATATGAGTTTCCAGTATCCGTCCTTCGGACTCACACCTTCACAGCTAGCTATCACAACTCCCATTATTGCCCAATTAAACTATTTAACACATAACAAAACCACCAATTCCAGGAGTCAATTATTAAGGCATTATTAAGTAGTATCGTCATACCAACTATAGCTTGCTAGCAATGTTATTAACCAATACTTCGGGGATTTTCATGTATCCCGCAACTCCATTATTAAAATCACTTGGGAAATTCTCGTGTACACCGCAAGGTTTTCATTATATAATCACTTTGGGGATTTCCGTGTACCCCACAAGGTTTTCAAAACAATCCTTAACAATTTAACCATTTATACAATGCATTAGTTTTAAGAAATAAGTCAAACCAAACACTTTGGGAATTCCATTGTACCCCTAATTTGAATTCCACCTTTCTCATAACTATAAATCAATTTTACAATACAGGGATGGGGCCATAACCACGTGAAGAGTCACAAGTTTAAAGAAAATTACCATTCTCAAGTCTAACTAACATACCAATGCACCTACATGTTCAAAACCATATTTAAAATAAGGAAAACATAATTAAACCATAAGAAAAAATATAAAAACAATAAGCATTCAAAACCCCCAATCCTTGTTTCAAAACCATAACAATACCACGAAAACAATACCTTAAAACATGTGCTTTTAATAAAATAACAATGAGGGAATAGTAATATGCCTGAAATACCAAGAAATTTTGAAGAAATTACACCCTTAGAATTTCTTTAAAACCCTAGCCTTAACTTGAACAGAGTGTTTGAGAGAGAATTTGGGAGTGTTTTACTGGGAATGATGTGATAATAAAGTCAAATAAAGGTATTAAGTCGTAGGGTCCTAGGGTTAAAGTTGTAAATGTCTAGAGTTCCCTCAACTTAAAAGCTTAAAAAGTGTCGCCTTTGACTACGAGTCAACCATCAACTCATCACCACAACATACAATTCGTGACCACGAGTCGTAACCAAGACAGCGACCAAAACCCCTATGCACTGTTAACCTTACGACTCAACCACTCAACTTATAACCAGACTATACAACTTATAGGGTCCAGTCGTAGGTAATACAAAACTCAAATGGGTTAGACACTGGACAACCTACAACTTCATCTCACGACTCGTAACATATCATTACAGCTCTTAGGAGCCACTCATACTTAGAGCAAAATCAAGCCACGAACCTCCTGATTTGGTTAAGGTTCGTCCTAACGACTCATCACGAGTTCTTTCAACTCGTGTCCCCAAGTCGTAACCAAGACAGAAGCCCAAACACCCTTCACTGGACACCTTACGACTAGGGTCACCTAACCCGTCAAGACACCATAAGACTCATATGATGAAGTTGTAATCAACGCAGTGAGATCAAAGCTCAAGAAATTTCTAAGGGCCAAAATATGGGGTGTTTTAATTCTCCCCCACTTGGGTCATTCATCCTCGAGTAATGCGACAAGACATTGATTAGCATGATTAAACCCCAAACATCTCTACTCTTACCTTTAAGACAGAAAATAGAATACCAAGGAATTTACAATTTCCCTTTAACAAAGACAGAAAATGAAGATGTTAAGAACAACACATACCTGAAGCACAATTTTCCAAAATAGGCAATAGGAATGGATACTTGGAATTGATGTCATCTTCGACTTACCAAGTAGCCTCTTCAACCTTGTGGTTCCGCCATAAAACCTTTACCAAAGCTACATCCTTAGTATGAAACCAACGAACTTGCCAATCCAAGATTTCAACCGAGACCTCCTCATAAGATAGGGAGTTATAAATACCCATCTCCTCAGAGGGAACAACCATCGAAGGATCACTCATGCACTTTCTTAACATCGAAACATGGAACACCGGGTAAATGGAGCTCAAGCTAGAAGGCAACTCTAACCCATATGCAACACTACCAACCCTCCTTAAAACCAAGTACGGACCAACATACCTAGGACTGAGCTTCCCTTTCTTACCAAACCGTCTAACTCCCTTCATGGGAGACACCTTCAAGAACACCCTATCCCCAACCTCAAACTTTAACTTTCTATGCCTCACATCTGCATAGTACTTTTGGTGACTTTTGATGGATTTATCTACATAGTACTTTTGGTGACTTTTGATGGATTTATGTCTATCCCGAATCACCTTCACCTTCTCCATGGCTTGGTGACACGAATTCGGGCCAAATGTCTCCGTATCACCAACCTTGAACCACTCAATAGGATACTACACCTTCTACCATACAATGACTCAAACTGGTCTATCCCGATGCTAGAGTGGTAGCTATTATTATATGCAAACTCTATAAGAGGCAAATGTTCAACCCTACTACCACCATAGTCAATCATGCAATCTCGAAGCATATCTTCCAATGTTTGAATAGTCCTTTTTGCTTACCCATCTGACTGCGGGTGGAAAGCCATACAAAGACTCACTTTAGTCCCCAAATATTTCTGAAACAACCGCCAAAAAATGCAATAAAAATTGCACACCAAGATCTGACATGAAAGAAACATGCACTCCGTACAACTTCATAATCTCTTAGAGGTACAACCTTGCATAATCCTTTGCCAAAAAATTAGTCCTCACTGGCAAGAAGTGAGAAAACTTTATCATTCTATCCATGATGACCCAAATCAAATCAATTTGATTTTGAGATCAAGGAAGACCGGTAATGAAATCCATATTCATCACTTCCCACTTCCACATATGTAACTCAATTTCTTGATACAATCCTCCGAGCCTCAAGTGCTCAAATTTCACTTGCTGACACAACAGTCACTTAGCCACAAAACTAGCCGCATCCCGCTTTATATTATTCCTCCAATAAATCTCCTTAAGGTCATGATACATTTTTGTTAAACCAGGATAAATAGCATAACGCGACTCATGCACTTCAGCTAAGATCTTTTGTCATAACCCATCTACATTGGGAACACACAATCTCCCTTAGTACCGCAAGTTACCATCTCCACTAATCTCGAAGGACAATACATTTTGAGCACCTATCTCACCCTTGATTTTCATCAAGATAGGATATAACACTTGCTTTTCTTTTACTTCAGTACCAAGATGACTTTACCACCTCCTGAACAAACACACCACCATCTTTCGAGTCCAAGAGGCGAACTCCAAGGTTAGCCAGATGGTGAATATCTTTAACCAATTCTGGTTTTTCCTCATTCATAGGAGCTAGATTCCCCATGGATAACCTGTTAAGAGCATCAGTAACCACATTAGCTTTACCTGGATGGAAGTGAAGGCTCATGTCATAATCCTTGAGAAGATCAAGACATTTCATCTGCCTGAGATTAAGCTCTTTCTAGGTGAACACATATTGTAGGCTCTTATGATCAAAAAATATATCCATATGCACTCCATACAAATAGTGATGCCAGATTTTCAACCCACACACCACAGCTAATAACTCCAAGTCATGAATCAGATAATTCTTCTCATGCATCTTCAACTATCTAGAGGCATAAGCTATCACTTTGCCATGATGCCACACATGGGACACATCACAAAAGACCACAAATCCATAAGTTCCTTCCGATAGCGTCAAGAGTGGATTCAAAGTAAGTTTATCCTTCAGCTTCTCAAAACTTCCGTCACAAGCATTCGACCATAAGAACTTCACATTCTTCTAAGTTAACTTAGTCAATAGGGCAGCTATAGTAAAAAACTTTCCATAAACCTCTTGTAGTAACTGACTAAACCCAAGAAACTCTGAATATCAATGGGAGTCGTGGGTCTAGGCCACTTTTCTTAACCACCGCGACCTTCTGCAGATCCACCATGATCCCTTCACTAGATATGACATGACCCAAAAAAGTGACAACGTTCAACCAGAATTCATATTTTAAAAATTTGGAATATAAATATTGATCTTTAAGGGTATGCAATACAATGTAGAGCTAATCGACATGATCCACCTTGCTCTTAGAGTACACTAAAATATCACCTATGAATACAATGACGAACAAATTCAATAATTGATAAAATACCCTATTCATCAAGTCCATGAATGCCATCGGGGCATTAGTCAACCTAAAAGACATAACCAGGAACTCAAAATGCCCTCATCAGGTTTGGAAGACAGTCTTAGGGATATCTGCCTCCCTAATCTATAACTGATGATACTCGAATCGAAGATCAATCTTGGAGAAAAACCTAGCACCCTAAATCTGATTAAAGAAATCATCTATCCTTGGAAGAGGGTACTTATTCTTTACCGTTACCTTATTCAATTTTCGGTAGTCAATACACACTCGAAGGAAACCATCCTTCTTGCGCACGAACAAAATAGGTGCACCCTAAAGAGACACACTAGGATAGATGTAACCCTTGTCTAAAAGATCCTTTAGTTGCTCCTTAAGCTCCTTTAACTCAGCTGGAGCCATTCTATATAGGGGAATAATGATAGGACGAGTTTCCGAAATAAGATCACTTCCAAAATCAATCACCCTATCGAGAGGGACACCAGGAAGATCATCAGGGAAAATCTCAGTAAATTTATTCACCATCAGGACAAAATATAAAGAAGGACTCTCTAACTTAGAATCTTTAATCAAAACCAAATGATAGAGACACCCCTTGGTAATCACTTTCTAGGCTCTAAGATATGATATGAACCCCGCTTTAGGTACTAGAGAGCCTCCTTCTTACTCAATAACAGGATCATTAGGGAATTTAAAAACGACCTTACGGGTCTGATAAGCTAGAGAAGCATAGCATGAGTGCAACCAATCCATCCCCAACATGACATCAAAATCAACCATGCCTACTTCAAACAAATCCACCAAAGTCTCCCGACCACCCACAAATACTAAACAACCCCTATAGACTTATCTAGCAACCACAGAGTCACCCACCGGGGTAGAAATAGTAAAAGGGTCCAAAATATACTTGGGACCGAAACCAAATTACGCAGTCACAAATGGGGTCACATAAGAAAGAGTGGACCTCGAATCAAGTAAATAGTACATATCACGGCAAAATAGTTTCAACATACCAGTAACGATATTAGGTGATGCCTCAGACTCCTGATGGGTAGTGAGAGCATAGACTCAGTTCTGACCAGTGTCAAAGCTAGAAGGTGCACCCTTTTGTGCAGGAGCTGATGAAGAGGCAATCGGAACCTTGTTTTCCCTCGAAGAAACCTTACCCATGGGACAATTTCTAAGCATATGCCTTGGTTGTCACAATTAAAGCATTTGTCCCTTCTCTCATCACAGAAACCCCAATACAATCAGCTATAAAATTTGTAGAGAGGATATGAGGGAGCTGATTGAGCCCCACTAGCCTGAGATTAGGTACCCTGGGCTCTGAACTGTCGCCACCTTAAAAATGCCAGTCACCAGACTGCTTTGGGCAGGGAGCGCTAGCCGTCAAGTAAGACCCAAAATTGCCCTGCTTCTTCTTGGACCACTTTCCACCATCCCTACCACTTTGTTGCTGACCCCCACCCTGATCAAAATATCTAAACTTCTTGCTCTGCCTCTCCCCTATCTCTGACTGCTTCTTCTTCTTTTTTTTCTCAATCTGTTGTATCTACATAACCAACTTGGAGATGTCCATGTCCTTGTTTAACAAGGCAACCTCACTCTCCAAAATCAAGTCTTGGGATAACCTCGAAGTAAACTTTCTCATTCTAGCCCTCATGCTAGACACCAACTCCAGAGCATATCGAGATAATTGGTGGAACTTCAAGGCATACTCCTTGACTAGCATCTTGCCTTGCTTCAGGTTATCAAACTCTTCTTCCTTCGCCCCCTCAAATTTTAAGAAAAGAAGCATTCTAGGAAAGCATTAGAAAAATCATCCCACAGGGATGACTCAACATCGTCACCCCTTGATTGGTACCATTTCTCATTCCATTGATACGCCACATCTTTCAATTGGTAGGTGGTGAATTACACGCCCTCCACATTAGTAACATGCATTACGAGAAAGATCTTTTCCATATCATCAAGGAAACTCTGAGGATCCTCATTAACCATAACACCAGTAAAGGTTGAAGGGTTCAACCTCAGAAACTGATCAACCCTTGTGGCCTAAGAAGATGGAGTAATAAAAGCACCATGCTCAGACTGAGAAGCCACCAACTAAGGCAACATATGAATAGACTGACAAAACTCAGCATTCAAACTACAGGAGGGCAATCAAGAACTGGACCTCTAGACCGGGCCTGGACCCCATAAGCAGGGCGTGTCCCATCGACATTGTCCTCGGGTGGGATAGAGGAATTTCCATAAGCTTTAAATTGTTTGAGAGGCATAATCTGAAAAGCAAACAAATGGAAATTACAAAAGATTTCAGGATCTACAACCCAAAAATAAAACACAAGAAAGAGAAATATTTGTAAATACTTCGTAGCCTCTCCCTTATGAGTGTGGCGTGCTACACATCCTTAAAAGAGACTCTACTCGACATGACTTTATGGACACCAATTGACCACAAACCTTGCGCTCTGATAAAAATCTGACACGACCCAAACAAGGGTCTGACCATATCGAACATCTCAAGTCCAACTAGGACCATAGACCACCCCAATACCCAACCGTTGGCTACCCTTCACCCCATGTCGGATGAATTCTAAACATACAGTAAGATAAAATAATACTAGACTAAAGACATTGTAATGAGTCAATAACCAAAACTAAAATTCACAACCAATTAACCATACAATACCAATACCAATGTCAATACCAATATCAATGCTAATACCAATTTTGACACCACCGATGCCCATAGTAGTACAATAAGACTCTAATCAAAACCAAAGAATATCTAGTCGGGACATGTCCCCGACCATTGCTAAAACTAAAACCAAGGAAGTAATAATGACATAAGAAATCCATAGCATGAAATAGGGTTTTCTTGAGTATGAAAGCTCACCAGTTTAGTCTGACTCAAAAGTTGTCCTCAAATCACCAAGACACTGAGCATGGTGAGTGAAAGTATGGCTTGTTCCTGCATCGCATGGGGATACAATGCCCGAAAATGGTTAGCGGGGTGAAATCTAGCATTCAACTCAGGTATAAAGATAAAGTAATACCAAAAATTCAAAACCAAATCAAACCAATACAGATAACCATATGTAATTACATATATACACATATATCGTACCGGGATAGGGGACAAAGTTTAACATGCAGCTTAAAACCTTAACCTGGATTGTGTATCTTTACCACCATAAGTCTACCCACGGGCTATAAGGGTCCAGTGTTACCCCCTAAATAGGTCCCAACAAGTGTAGCCGTAGGATTCCCTAACCCGTAAACATATGGTCATTAAGACCAACCCTTATATCGAAAAATATGAGTTTCCAGTGTCCGTCCTTCGGACTCACATCTTTACGGCCAGTTATCACAACCCCCATTATTTTCCAATTAAAAAATTTAACACATAACCAAACCACTAATTCTAGAAGTCAATTATTAAGGAATTATTAAGTGGTATCGTTATATCGACTATAACTTGCAAGCAATGTCATTGGCCAATACTTAGGGGATTTTCATGTACCCCGCAAACTCCATTATTAAAATCACTTAGGGGATTCTCATGTACCCCGCAAGGTTTTCATTATATAATCACTTGGGGGGTTCTCGTGTACCCCATAAGGCTTTCAAAACCATCCTTAACCATTTAACCATTTATACCATGCATTAGTTTAAAGAAACAAGTCAAACCAAACACTTTGGGGATTCCATTGTACCCCTAATTCAAATTCCCACCTTTTTCATAACTATAAACCAATTTTACAATACAAGGTTGGGGTCATAACCACTTCAAGAGTCATAAGTTTAAACAAAATTACCATTCTCAAGTTTAACCACCATACACATGCACCCACATGTTCAAAACAATATTTAAAACAGGGAAAACCATAATTAAATCATGAGAAAACATATATCAACAATAAGAATTAAAAAACCCCAACCCTTATAGAAAAACCATAACAATACCATGACATCCATACCTTAAAATATGTGTTTTTAATAAAATAACAATGAGAAAGAGTAACATGCCTGAAATACCAAGAAATTTGAAAGAGATTGCACCCTTAGAATTTAAACCCTAGCCTTAACTTGAACAAAGAGTTTGAGAGAGAATTTGGGAGTCTTTTGTTGGGAATGATACGATAATGAAGTTCCAAGGAAGGTCTTAAGTCGTGGGGTCCAAGGGGTTAAAGTGGGAAATGTCCAAAGTGCCCTCAACTTAAAAGTTGAAAAAGTATCTCCTTTGACTATGAGTCAAACAATAACTCGTAACCACAATATACAACTCATGACCACGAGTCATAAACAAGACAATGACCAATACCCCCATATAGTGTCAACCTTACAACTCAACCACCCAACTTGTAACCAGACCATACGACTTGTAGGGTCTAGTTATAGGCAACACAGAACTCAAATGGGTTAGACACTGGACAACCTACAAATTCATCTCATGACTCATAAAATATCCTTACGACTCTTAGTGAGCCACTCGTACTCAGAGTAGAGTCAGGCCACAAACTTACTGATTTGGTTAAGGTTCGTCCTAATGACTCATCACGAGTCCTTATGGCTCATGTCCCCAAGTAGTAACCAAGACAAAAACCCAAACACCCTTCATTAAAAACCTTACGAATGGGGTGACCTGACCCGTCAAGACACTATACGACTCGTATGATCAAGTCATAATCAAGGCAGTGAACTCAAAGCTCAAGACATTTTCAAGGGCCAAAATTAGGGATGTTTCAATCTCTCTAGTTATCTTAGAAACAGATAAGATATTGAACTTAAAACCTAGTAAATAAAGTACAATAGTAAGGTACTCACCACCTTCAGACTTGCAATTTCCAATAGATGATACTTGTGTTATTTCTCTATTAGGCAATTGTATTGAACCAGTATTACCGATTTGAGCACCAGACAATAATAATTGTGCCTCAATAATCATATGATTTGCTTCTCTGGTATCAATAATCCAAGCATATTTATACTTGCCAGTGTAAGAGACATTACCTATAAGATTTGCATTAGCTTTAGCTATGCTAGCATTTGCTTCACCAATTTGGAGTGTCGTAGAAGATCCTTAATATGAGTTAATTATTCATGAGTAAAAAGCTTGAAAGTACTATTACCTTGATTTTCTTGTCCACGTGGACTTATCTAACCACGTTAATGATATAAAATGTTACCTTGGTGAAACTCAATTGAGCAATTAGTCCCTGTCACTATATTTGTTTTTCGTTTACCCTTAAAAATAGTTGGATAGCCAATCAGCTAATAGCAATTTCCTTTCACATGACCACAAGATTTGCAATTATTACAAAATTTTAATTTGTAGCATTGGTCCCTAGAGTGCCCCTTTAGGTGGCACTAATCACTGTATTATTAGCTCTTCTATTCTGCATTCCTTCTAGTTGTGAACAAAGTTGTAGGATCCATACCACCACCAGATTGAAAATGCCCAGCTAAAGAAGTAAGAGGACCTAAAGAAGATGACTTTTGATTTTCATCCTGGATAATCAATGCATAGGTTTGATCGATAGTAGGAGGAGTGGTTTTCATTAAAATCTAACCACGAGCATTACTGTATTCATCATTGAGACCCATTAACTGTTGCTTCTGAAGATGTTCATTATACTCTTTGGATTGTTCACAATTGCATGACGGTGGAGTCACAATCAATTCATACTCGTCCCAAATGTCCTTCAACCTAGAGTAGTAAATAGAAACTGGCAAAGTACCCTAAACTAGTGTCACAATTTCTTTATGAAGATGATAAACTTGAGACAAATACACCTTATTAAACCATTCTCAAAGATTCTCGTAAACTGAGGTAGCACCAGATTTGAACAAAAATCCAGAAAGAAAATCCTTACTTACAATGCTCATTATCCAAGAAATAAATATTGCATTACATTCCTCTGCTCCAAAGTGTATAGTTCTCTATCCCAGTAAGCTTAATACCAACTTGGACCGCCCCAGGCGTATCTGAAGCTCCAATGAATAAGGGATGATTTTGGTTAAATCATCTATTTGCCATGGCAAAGCTTCAAAAAAAAATTAAAAATGAAAAATTGTGCTAAGAGAAATGAAGAATCTCTCAATTTCCTGCTTGATTGTAGCAAGGAATTCCTAGATTGTACTAGTATGGTGGCTTTGATACCATGTAAAGTTTCATGGAAGGAACTATTAGTCAAAGCAAAAACAAGGAAAAGGAGGTAACTCTTTTATTGATTGAAGCTTGAACCAAACAACTCTACACTTAGCTGTATATATACATGTACTCTTAGCTGTAACTACATCTAACTCTTACTAATAAAGTAACTAACTGGCGAGGTGGAAATGAGTCGATTAATCCTCAACATGTCTACTTTTAAACACCAGACTTTTGTTTGAGGCTAGAAAAGTAATTTCAAATGATAACAACACCTATATATGAATCATCACCCAGCTAGATTTTTTTTTTTTCATTTAAGCTTAACTCGAATTATGTTGGATCAAGAGGTAATTACTTTTCTATTTAAAAAGTTCAATCTAATGTTCTCAAATTATTATAGATGATTGGATTGATCAAAACTTGCCAACATACAAAAGTGTTAGGGGGAACTTATATAACCCAACTTAGTAGCACGAAGTTAAATTACTTTCGTCTTTCTGCTAGAAGATTAAAAACGCTCAAAAAGATAAAGAGTTTAAATTATGACTATATATATGGGAGAGACGAACTTCAATGCAAAGTGGCAGATTCAAAATTTAAATTTTATGATTTAATTTAAAATTTTATCACAATTTCTTATTGAGCTCAAGATCTATTATTTGTAGGTATTGAAACTTTTAACACATACAAAGTTTGAGTCAATTAAATTATTAGATAGGATGAATCCATAATATTAACACTGCAACTAGTCCTGCATATAAGTAATAAATATCTTCTTATAAAACAACTACTAGTTAGGAATAACTCGTGCAATGCATGGGCCCAATATTTATAGTAAATTAATATTATAATAATAATTAAATTATAAGATTTATTTATTTGTTTATTCAATTTTAAAAAAAATTGTTCTTTTTTTAAAGAAAATAATTATTCAAGTCTCAATTTAAGCGACACAATGCTTAAATGGTCATAATAATTAATTAGGAGTGACATAGTAAAATCACAATTGAAACAGCGAAACAGACATATCTTAAATGACTTATAATAACTAATTAAAAGTGATAAGATTTATTTATTCATTCATTTCGAAAAGATTTTATTTTTTTTCTTTTTAAAGAAAATAATTACTCAAGTCTAAATTTAACGACACAATGCTTAAATGGTGATAATAATTAATTAGGAGTGATATAGTAAAATTACGATTGTAACAGTGAAGTAGACATGTCTTAGATGACTTATAATAACTAATTAGAAGCGATATAACAAATTATTACACAAAAATACTTGTCGAAAAAAATATAAATGGGCCTAATATAAAACGTCAAGTAAATCTAGCATTAAATATTATTAATTTTTTAATACTTTGACGACTTTATAATAATTTTTTAATATTAATTTCTTAGTATTTAGATGACTTATAATAAATAACTATGGGTGATATAATCAAATTATGGGTAAAACTGCTGAAGAAGACATGCCATAAATATCTATTTTTTATTATTAAATATAGAAAATAAATAAAATTAATTTTCTAATACATAAATAACTTATAATAATTAATTAGAGGTGATATAATAAAATTATGGAGGAAGAAGCTGATGAAGCAGGGAGGAGAAACATGCATGTTGATGGAAAACTGCCTGCTTCTCCTCCCCATTCCCTCTTATTAGTAAGTAATATAATAATTAATTAGAGATGATATAATAAAATCACGATGAAAGCAGCTGATGAAGCAGGAAAGAGAAGCAGACATGTTGACGGAGAACTGCCTGCTTCTCCTCCCCATTCGCTATTATTAGTAAGTAATATAATAATTAATTAGAGATGATATAATAAATTACGAAGAAAGCAGCTGATGAAGTAGGAGAGAGAAGCAGGCATATTAACGGAGAACTGCCTGCTTCTCTTCCCCATTCCCTCTTATTAGTAAGTAATGTGTGCTTGTAGCATTCAACAAACTGCTATATCAGATTTTGAGAGGCTATTGCATTTTTATACATGCTAATATAAACATTAAAGTTCATTGCATTAGTAATATTGAGAATTTCTCATACATTAGTAATATTTACATAAGTTATATATAGGTTGAATATACCAAATAAGGTATTAATAATATATAGAACTAATGCATATATTATTTATTTTAATACATGCTACCAAATGAATGAAAACTCTCACCAGCTTGTGCGCCTTTCAGAGCCTCCATATATAAAGCTATGTTCTAAAAATCTGCATAAAACTTTTAATTATTTTCGTAAGTAAAAACAAGAAGAAGAAGAAGAAGAAAACATTTCTTTTCAGTGACCCATTAACATTAGTTATATATAAGAAGGAGTTTCATGTCGAAGCAGGCAACAGATTGATATGTCTGCTTCAGCTGTTTTAATTGTATTTTTATTATATCATTCTGATTAATTATTATAAATTATTTATATATTAAGAAATTAATAATACTTAATACAAATAAGTAAAATAGGCATTTCTGACATGTCTTCTTCATCTGATTCAATCATAATTTTGCCATGTCACTCTTAATTAATTATTATAAGTCATCTAAGTATTAATTAATAATATTTAATAAAAAAAAAAAATAGACATAAAATAATAAATTAATCCTTGATGTTTTAAATTAGCACGACGACTTATATGAGGCTCACTTTGATTTTTTTCACAAGTAATTCTATATAGTTATTATGCTATATCACTTCTAATACAGTTCTGCTTCGAAGCTTCAATCATGATTTTACTATATCATCCCTAATTACTTATTATGATTATTTAAGCATTAAAAAAAATTATATTATTAGTATCCTATATAAGAAGTCACAATAAGCAGTTGAAGCAGACTGCTCATGGTCGACATGTCTGCTTCAGCTGATTCAATCGTAATTTTACTATATTACTCCTAAGTAATTATTGTAAGTTATTTACATATTCAAAAATTAATAATATTTAATAAATACTAAAATAGATATTTATGACATGACTGTTTCAATTACTTCAATCGTAATTTTACTATATTACCCATAATTATTATTATAAGTTATTTAAGTATTAAAAAATTATTAATATTTAATAAAATAAGGTAAAATAGACGTAAAATGTTTAATTAATTTTTGATGTTTTAAATTATCTTGACGTCTTATATGAAACCACTTAAAAAATAAATTCACAAGTATTTTTTTATAATAATTTTACTATGTCACTTCTAATTAGTAGAATAGAAGAAAAAATATTATAAATCACAATAATTAAAAATATAAATTATTTTAAAATATATAATTGACTATCAATGTCACAAAAGTTTGAACAAATTAAAATATTGTTATACAAATTTTATTAATCTAAATATAATATTATATGCCTAACTTAGAATTTATCAATCAAATAAATGAAGCTTTTAATTAAATGATAAAATTATATATAACGTAAAATTTTTAAGGATTAATATTAGGCTATGTGTAGCACGGCGTAAGTCGATTAATAGAAATATAAAAAGTAACAATAAATATCTCTGAGTGTAGTGGAGCTTTAAAAATATAAGAAAAAGAAATGACGGCTGATCTTAGCCCATTCAAAGAAAAGGAAAAAAGTTTTTGTCCAAACTTGTTGAATGATGAGCATAAATCGTTTTCATCATGACCTTTTAGATAAACTTTCACCATCAATGAATTCATTGGTTTTTATTGAGGTAGTAATTAGGATACTACCTTTGTCGTACTTCACCAACATACAGTAGAGATCTCAAATTGATGAATTTGAATTTCAACGGGTTTAAAAAATGACATTATTAAAAATACTAGAAAATTTTATAGCGTTTCACGCGATCGTTAAACAATTTATATATTTTGTTTGCTTAATTTTGTATTATTCACTTTGCTGTCTAACCTTAATATTATCACCAAATTTAATATTATGAAAGTTATTTTCAAATGATGAAAGAATTAAACTAATTTAACATCTATTATATGGGGCATAAAGTATTTTTTATGAATAGGTTAAAATATATCCATTATAACGATTTTGTTTAATTTATGTATTGCACATCCAGTGAAGTTAAACCTTTAATTTGCAATGTATACTTAAATTTAAAAGAATTATTGAATTATGACATAATATCTTGACAGAAATTTCTGTTACTTTGAAATGAGATTTCACCCCTTTTTCGTAACTTGTTATTTAGTGGAAGAATCATCATTTGATATGTTCAACTGTACCTCAATATTTGTAATGATTTTAAAGGTCATTTTCTGTATTTTCACTCATTTTTGTTGTTTTGAGATTTTCTATAGTTGTCGTAAGATATTTATGACTTGTCGGAGCTGACAGTTCAGTTATCGGGCAGTTCGTTTGATTTTTAGAGTCAATTCTCTATTTTGAAGTTTTCATTGGTTAAAATTGGCCACGGAAAGAAAACTTTAGTCAAACGACCCCATATGTCAATTCTGATAGTTCCAACAGCTCCAAAACATTGATTTTAGGCTAGGTGAACCTTTGGTTCAGATCCCAAGGCTTCTGAACTCATTCCGAGCTATTGGCCAAAACTTAAAAAAAAAATGGCATTTGGATGTGAGATCCACTTTTTGTTGAAACGACCTCGGATGAAAATTTGGACTGCACCATTGAGTCTGAAACATCACATTTGATAGGGTAGCATAGTTCATTTGCGTATACGGGATTTTGAACAAATCTCAAGGGATCGGGCAGAGACTTAAAAACATACCAAGTCTCCAGCTAGTGCATTCAGCTGGTGTGACCGCTGAAGCGACCCTTTAGGAACTTTAGCGGAGGACATTTTAGCTGTCCTAGCCAGCTCAGTGTGTCTCTTTAGCGGAAAGTTGGCCATTAAGTGCAAACCACTTTAGCGCTGGCTTGTTCGATTTAGCGGCTTGCCAAGCGTGCACAGGCACCACTTTAGCGGCACCTGGGCGCTTTAGCACTGACCACAAAAGCCGCCTATTGCCCTCTTTAGTGGAACCTAGAGACTAATAAATTCTCCATTTTTCTGAATCTTCTCCCATTTTCTCCCAAGTTCAAGAGTGAAAAACCTAGATCGTGTGAAAAATTGAGAGAAACATCAAGAAGTGATCTTAGGGTTTTCGTTAGCGTGAATAACTCATTTCTTCTCTGAATTCTTGGTAAGTTTTATCAATTTCATAGTTAATTTCACTATTAATTTTTCAAAATTCCTAGAATATTGGTGGGTTAATTGTAGCACACTCGAGCTCAAAAATTACTCATTCATGAGGGTATATGGTCCTTGAGCATAGTGGAACGTGTTGTCAATTTCGAGAGTGCGATTTCACAAATAGACCTCATATGAAATTTGCATAATTTTGGATGTGAAGCATAAAAATGCAATATGAGTACCGTTGTTCTCGTATTGATGAGTAGATTATGATTTTGATGGCGTGACATCTTGCAGAAGCTTCTCGGAAAGAGAAATCGACGACTTGGCGAATTTCTTTGGGTTTTTCTTTGACGTTCAGGTAGGCTAGGTTTACCTTCCTCATATATTAAGCTAATTCATAGTATAATCATAATATTATTTTATATATGGAATGAGAATTAGGTCTTGGAGGTATAATTAGCATTATTTAGAATGTTTAGTCTATTATGGAACTATAAATTAGGCGTAATAGACTTAGTTATTCATGTTTAGATAGAATTGGTATCTTAGCTAATTGTGGCTTATTTAACATCTAAAAGTAATTTAAATACCTTAGCTTAGTCCAAAGTAGATTTTGTCGCAGAACGAATTTCAGAGATGAGAAGTGGGCCCTTTTGGCCAACCTTAGGCCATGACTCTTATTACCTCCTTTTAGACTTATTGGGCATGTTGTATCTTTAAATTGCATATTTTAGAGATGAAGAGACACGATTCTTTATATTTATGCTATATTGGTATTTGAGAATTGGTGCTAGTTCCGTACTAAGTCCGATGATTTATTGATATTGACTTTCAATTCAAGTCCGACATTTGATGACATGAGTTCCTATTCAAGTTCGGCAAATGGCCATGATGATGCTGATATGAGTTTCCATTCAAGCCCGGCGTTGAGAGGCTGTTTAAAAGTATGTTATGGCACAAATGGATTCAAGGTTTTGGCTTTATATTTGGTAAATCTATGAAAATTTGGTTATTTACTTTCTTGATTGCACCCTCTAGGCTTATGAGAACCCGTATTGGGTTATTTACTTTTTCGCACTTACTGGCTTATGGGAGCCAATCTTGTAGTATTATTTATCCTTTCTTCAATATTATATCTATTTCGATTATTTATTTACAATATTGAAGCGTTATTCTAGGTTTGCCCTTTTATTTTGACTTAGTTTATTTATCTTGCATCTTTATTATATTTCTATTATGATTTAGCTCAGTCGGCCGATGATGCATACTGAGACCTATCGGCTTTGGTATTCATACTACAATTTTGAACCTTTTTGGTGGAGATTCGAGTTCTAGTGGCCACTACTGATGTTACAATTGTGCTGCTTAGAGTTCGGAGGCAGGGTGCGCTCTTGGAGTCGGAGTTGCCTTTTCTCCTTCTTTAAATTTTCTTAATCTTTAGTTATTCGAGACTGGTGTATATTGACTATTACAGTACTTATATTCCTTTCGCTAGTGACTCTTGTATCGACACTACTTCTATCTTATGGGATTGTTATTGTTGTCTTCTCTATCTTTTAGACTATTATTATTATTTCTTGAATTATTGTTGTAGGTCTTCACTTAGAAAATTCTAGTTTTTATGCCCTTTCCACCAAATTAGCCCATTACTTCTTGCTCCGAAATACGATTCGTCTTACCTACAGGCGGGATAAAGTAGGTGCCATCATGACTCATAAATCAGGTTGTGACAAATTAGTATCAGAGCTGTAGGTTCACCAGTATTGTTGGTACAAAAGCAAGTGTCTTGTAAAGTCTCACGAATCGAAATAATGATGCATGTTTCTTATCTTTGGGAGGCTATAGGACATTCTTCGGAGATTTTCACTTCTTTCACTCATTTCGTGCTAAGATTCTGAGTTAATTTCTAAAGATTCCTTTGGTTTCACTCTTTTGCAGATTGTTAGGACACATGACATCGCTACATGAAATGAGGACCCTGAGTCTACGAGTAGGGATCCTGTTGTTGTTCGTGGAAGACCCATAGGTTGAGGAAAACCTAGATATTCATCCCCAGTCAGGATCTGGATAGGGGACCTTCACCAAACCCTATTTCTGCTTTTGAGACAGAGATTCTTCCGTCCTGTCCCGTAGTGGGCAAGGGACCAACCTAGTCTCCACTGAGGTTCTTCTTCAGTGCTTATGGATGCATTGGTTCAGCTTTTAGGATCAGTTGGTGGTGCACTGACTGATGGTACACAATCTATGAATCAAAGTTGTACTAATGCAGGGGCGCAACTTGTAGCTGCGTCTTCTAGAGTTGAGGTCCCTCCTGCATTAACAATTTCCCAGCTTGTAGTTGATCAACCGATGGTTGGACAACCTACTATATTTGTTGAGGAGCAGAAGATGTTGGGTAGGTTCTTAAGATTAACTCTGCCTAGGTTTTCAGGTGCATCGAGTAAGGATGTTTTTGAGTTTTTGAATGCTTTTGAAGATAGGCTCTACAATTTAGTCCTAATTGAGACTCATGGTGTGGACTACACTATTTTGTAGTTGGATTTGGAAGCTCAATATTGGTGGAGAGGTCATCTTAATTCTAGGCTAGCTGGATCTCCCCCATTGATATGACTCAATTCTCCATGATCTTCTCGGAGAAGTATATGCCTTACAGTCGTATAGATCATTATAGGGATCAATTTTTTAGATTGGAGCAGGTATCTATGACTATTTTAGAGTACGAGGTTCAATTTCATGAGTTGATTAGGCATGCTTGTTCCATTTTGACTACCGAGTATGAGAGGGTTCGTTGGTTTGTTTGAGGGTTGAAACTCCCTCTCCATATGTCTACATAGAATTTGGTTGATACGTGTAGGTCTTTTGTTGAGGTTATTGATCATACTTAGGTTAAGAAGGAGATGTATCGCGTGGCCCAAGGGGCAACGATAAGAGGCTACGATATGAAGAGAATTTAGATGGAGCAGTAGTGGCTCACAGTTCAGAGGTAATGGTTCTTAGGGTAGGTACCCTTCACGTCAGCCGTATCAACATTAGGGTCAGTTTATTAGGACTATTTATGCCGCTCTTTAGATTACCAATAGAGAAAAGTCTATTTACAGTAATCATCCTGGCCTGAATCGTGGTCAGCCTTCGAGGGGTTCTTCTTCTGGGTATTCTAGTTATAGTGGTTATTCTAGGTCAGTCGAATCTTCTAATTTCAGTGTAGTGTCTGGGGCCTATTATGGTTGTGGAGACTTTAGCCATTTCTTGAGAGGGTGCCCCAGTTATGGAGCAATGGTTCCTCAGTTCAGAGTGTTTTCACTGATTAGAGCAGTTCTACCCCCAGCTAGAGGTGGCATGCATGGTCGTCAGGGTAGTCCCCAAGGTGATCGTAGAATTTCTTAGGCGGGTAGGATAAGAGATCGGTTGGGGGCCCAGTCAGGAGACAGTAATGGCCAGTTGTATGTCGTACCTGCTAGACCCGAGGTTGAGTTTTCAAATGTTATTATTAACAGTACATTTTGGTGTGCCATCATTCGACTTTTAATTTATCTAATCTGTGATCTGCTTATCCTTGTGTGTCTTCTTATTATTTCCCTTGGTTAATGTTATCTTGGGATTATTTATCTGTGCCACTATGTTTATCTACTTCCGTGAGTGATTATTTAGTAGTGGATCGGGTTTATAGATCATGTGTTGTGATTATTTGAGAGTTTGATACTTAGGTTGGTCTTGTTGTATTAGATATGATGGATTGTGATGTTATTTTGGGCATGGACTTGTTATCCCACTATTATGCGATCTTGGATTATTTTGCCAAGACAGTTACCTTAGCCATGCCCAGCATACCCTCCGTTGTGTGGTAGGGATCTATTAGCCACGAGCTAACGAGGATAATATCTTATATTCGGGCTAGGAGACTTATTTTGAGGGGTTGTAAATCTTATCTCGTTTATATTCATAATGTTAGTATGGAGAGGCCGTCGCTTGACTCTGTTCCTATAGTTCTTGAATTTCCTTATGTTTTTCTTGTCGATCTACCTTGTCTTCCTCCTCGGCGTGATATTGAGTTTTTTATTGATCTTGAGCCAGTCACTTAACCTATTTATATGCCACCTTACCATATAGCTCCTGCCGAGCTTAAAGATCTAAGTTTTAGGCTTCAAGATCTTTTGGGTAAGGGTTTCATTAGACTGAGTGTATCTCCTTGGAGAGCTCCTATCTTATTTGTGAAGAAGGATGGTTCCTTGTGTATACGTATTGATTACAGGCATCTTAATAAAGTGACGGTGAAGAATAAGTATCGTATGCCCCATCCACGTTTATGGATTTGATGAACTAAGTGTTCAGACCTTATTTTGATTTTTTTATGATTGTGTTCATCTATAATATCCTTGTATATCTGAGGAGTAGAGAGAAACATATGCAGTATTTGAGGATTATACTCCAGAATTTGAGATATCATAGGCTTTTTGCAAAATTCTCTAAGTATGAGTTCTGGCTTGATTTAGTGACATTCCTTGGACATGTGGTGTCTAAGGATAGGATTATAGTGTACCTAATGAAGATTTAGGATATTCATAATTGGGTTAGGCCTACATCTTTATCTGAGGTTCGTAGCTTCATTTGTTTGGTCGGTCACTATAGACAGTACGTTAAGGGTTTTGCTGTTATTGCAGTGTCGATGACTAGATTGAATTAGAAGAAGGTTTCTTTATGGTGGTTCAAGGAGTTTGAGTCGAGCTTTAGGAAGCTCAAGGTATTTATCACTTCAACTCCTATATTGGCTCTTCTTGTTGAAGATGAGGTAATCACCGTATATTATGATGTTTTCGGTGTGGGTTTGGGTTGTGTGTTGATGCAACAAGATCGAGTTTTTGCTTATGTATTACAACAGCCGAAGGTGCAGAGTGCAACTGCCTGACTCATGATTTGGAGTTGGCGGCGGTAGTTTTGCACGCTTAAGATTTGGAGGGATTATCTTTAGGGAATACATTATGAGATCTTCACGGATCACCATAGTCTTCATTATCTTATGACCTAGAGAGAGGATAATTCCAGGCAGCGTAGATGGATGGAGTTGCATAAGGATTATGACATCTCTATTTTGTGTCATCCACGCAAGACAAACGTAGTAGCAGATGCTTTGAGTCAGAAGGCAGTGAGTATGGATATTTTGGCTTCTATCTAAATTTCTCAGAGGCCGTTGGCATGGGACATTTAGTCCTTAGCCAAATTGATGGTGCGACTTGATATTTCAGACCCTAGAAGGATTACTGCTAGTATTGATGCAAGGTCTACTCTATTTGAGCAGATTCAGAGTCATCAGTTTGAGGATATGAGACTTTGCATTATATGTGATTAGGTGTTGAGTAGTGAGTCCAAGAGGATTGCCATAGATTCTGAGGGTGTTTTGAGATTCGATAAATGCATTTATGTTCCTAGAGTTAGTGACTTGATCCAATCGATTTTGTGTGAGGCTCACAACTCCAGATATTCTATTCACCTAGGTACAACTAAGATGTATAAAGATTTAGGGGAACATTATTGATGAAGTGGTATAAAGAGAGATGTGATAGACTTGTAGCTCATTGTTTATGCTATCAGCAGGTAAAGGCCGAGCATCAGAGACCTGGTGGATTGATTCAGAGGTTGCCTATTCTTGAGTAGCAGTGAGAGTGGATTACCATGGACTTTGCTAATGGTTTGCCTCGCACTTCCTGTGGTTATGATGATATTTTGGTTATTGTGGATCGATTGACCAAATCAACACATTTCTTTCCTATTCAGATGTCTTTCAGTGTCGAGAGGTTAGCCCGTATCTATGTTCGTGAATAGTCTATTTGTATAGTGTGCCTTTTTATTGGGGTTCAGTGTTTAATTCTAGCTTTTGGAGAGATTTTTAGGAAGAGTTGGGCACTTAGGTGGAGCTTAGTACAATAGTCCATTCTTAGACTGACGGGCAGTCGAAAAATACTATTCAGGTTCTCAGGGATATGCTCCAAGCCTGTGTTATGGATCTTAGAGGTCAGTGGGAAAAACACTTAGCTTTGGTAGAATTTGCATATAATAATAGCTACCATTTGAGTATTGAGATGGTACCCTTCGAGGCTTTGTATGGTAGGCGATGTCGTTCTCTGATTGGGTGGTTTGAGACCTCCAAGATTAGACCCCATGGTACTGACTTGCTTTGGGAGTCTTTGGATAGACTCAGGGTGATTCAAGATATGTTGAAGATAGCTTAGTATAGACAGAAGTATTATGCAGATCGTTGACTTTGCGACTTGATATTTAGAGTTGGTGACGGGTATTCATTTGAGTATCGCCTATGAAAAGAGTGATGTGGTTTGGGAGGAAATGAAAGCTCAACCCTAGATACATTGGACCCTTCGAGACCCTTCACATAGTTGGTGAGGTGGCTTAAGATTTAGACTTAATTACCCCCAGATTTTGTTGTTGTCCATCTGGTTTTCTATGTTTCTATGTTGTAGCAGTACATTCTCGATGAGTCTCACATACTTCAGGGACTCAGTTCAGTTGGATGAGAGATTGACATTCGTGGAGGAGTCGGTGCTCATATTAGCCAGTGATGTCAGACGATTGCGATCTAGAGATATTCAAGTAGTTAAGGTTTAGTAGAGACATCGCTTAGTAAAGAAGGCTACTTGGGAAATCGAGAATGAGATACGGGTCCAGTATCCTTACATGTTCGAGGCTTCAGGTACATCCTAATCCTTTACTTTTGTGGATAAAAGCTTTTTAAGTAGTGGATATTGTCATGAACCTCCAGGTCATTTTCTGCCTATTTTGCTCATTTTCATTGTTTAGAGCTTTCTTATAGTTACCCCAAGTCATTTATGACTTGTTATAGCTGACAGTTTAGTTACTGGGCAGTTCGTTTGGTTTTTAGAGTCAATTCTCTATTTTAAAGTGTTCGCTGGTTAGAATTGGCTACCAGGCAAAGACTTTAGTCAAACAACCTTGTATGCTAATTTTAATAGTTCCAACAATTCCAAAACATTGGTTTTAGGCAAGGTGAACCTTTGGTTCAGGTCCCAAGGCTTTCATACGTATTTTGGGTTATTGACTGAAACTTAAAGAAAAATAGCACTTGGGTGTGGCACCCACTTTTCATCAAAATGACCTCAGATTGAAATTTCGATCGTATCATTGAATCCAGAACATCGAATTTGATAGGATAACATAGTTCGTTTGAATATATGATATTTCGAACGAATTTCGAGGGGTCGACAGAGACTTAAAAAAATACCAAGTTTCAAGCCGGTGCATTCAGCTGGTGTGACCATTAAGGCGGCCCTTTGGGCACTTTAGCAGCTTTCAGACACTTTAGCGGCCCTGGCCAGATCAGCATGCCACTTTTAGCAGAAAGTTGGCCTCTAAATCGTAAGTTGCTTTAGCGCTGGCCTGTCTGCTTTAGTGGCTTGCCAAGCGTGTATATGTACCTCTTTAGAAGCACCTGGGCACTTTAGCGCTAACCGCTAAAGCTGCCCAGTGCCCGCTTTAGCGGCACCTCGAGCCCTATAAATTTCCCACTTTGCCCGATTTTTCTCCCATTTTCACCCTAGTTCAAGAGTGAAATACCCTTGAACATGTAGAAACTTCGGAGAAACATTAATAGGTGATCTTGGGGTGTTCGTAAGCGTGAATAACTTGTTTCTTCTCCAAATTCTTGGTAAGCTTTCATCAGTTCCATGGTTAATTTCTCCATTAATTCTCAAAATTCCTAGAATATTGGTTGGTTGATTATAACACCATTTGAGTTCAAAAATTATCCATCTTGAGGATAAATGTTCCTTGAGGATAGAGGAAAGTATTGTCGGTTTCAAAAGAACAATTTTGCAAGTGGGATCCACATAAGATTTTTTATATAATTATGGACTCGAAGCATAAAAATACAATATGAGTACTATTGTTCTCATATTAATGAGTATATTATGATTTTAGTGTGTCATCTTGTAGAAGCTTCTCGAAAGTAGAAATCAACGGCTTAGCGAATTTCTTTGGGCTTTTCTTCGGTGTCTAGATAAGGCTAGGTTTAACTTCTTCATCGATTGAGTTAATTAGCAGTATACTTATGATATTATGTTATTTATGGAATGAGAATTAAATCTTGGGGGATAATTAACATTATTCAGATTGTTAAACCTATTATGGAATCATAAATTAGGCGTAATTGACTTAATTATTCATATTTAGGTAGAATTGCTATTTTAAGACTAATTATGACTTATTTAAAATCTAAAAGTAAATGTAGATACCTTAGCCTAGTTCGGGGTAGCTTTTACCTTAGAACAGATTTCGGAGATTAAAACTGGGGCCCTCCGACCCTCCTTAAGCCACGACTATTGTTAGCTCCTTGTAGACTTATTAGGTCTGTTATATCTTTAAAATAAATATTTTAGAGTTGAAGATTCTTGATTTTTATGCTATATTGGTACTTGGGATTTGGTACTAGTTTCGGACTAAGTTCGGTGATTTATTGATATTGAGTTTTGATTCAAGTTCGACAATTGATGACATGAGTTCTGGTTTCAGCCTGGCCAATGATGATGATGATATGAGTTTCGGTTTGAGTCTGTCATTGAGAAGTTATTTATGGTATGTTATGGCATGGATGGATTCACGATTATGGCTTGATATTTGGTAAATTTATGGAAATTCAGTTATTTACTTTCTTGGTTGCACCCTCCGGACTTATGGAGGCCCGTTTTAGGTTATTTACTTTTCCGCACTTACTGACTTATGAGGGTCAGTCTTGTAATATTAATTATGTTTTCTTCTATATTATATTTGTGTCAGTTATTTATTTACAGTATTGGAGCGCTATTTCAGGTTTTCCTTATACCTTGACTTAACTTATTTGTCTTGAATCTTTATTGTACTTATATTATGATTTAGCTCAGTCGGCCGATGATGCCTTTTTAGTATCCATGACTTTGGTACTAATACTACACTTCTTTACCTTTTTGGTGCAGATCTGAGTACTAATGGCTGGCGCTAAAGCTACAATCATGTTGCTTAGAGTTCGGAAGAAAGGTGAGCTCTCGGAGTCAGAGTTACCCCTTTCTCCTTCTTCTAATTTTCTTAGTCTATCATTATTCGAGACTGATGTATATTGACTATTACCGTACTTATGTTTCTTTCGCTAGTGACTCTTGTACCGACACTACTAGGTCATAAGATTTTTATTGTTATCTTATCTATCTTTTGAACTATTATTATTATTATTTCTTTAATTATTGTTATAGGTCTTTACTTGTAAATTTCTGGCTTTAATTTCTTCTCTACCAAATTAGCCCATTGCTTCTAGCTTCTATCTTGTAAATTTTTGATGTTGTTTCTGCTTTTGGGCAGGATAAAGTAAATTTCATCATGACTCGTTGATCGAATCGTGACAATTTGTATTGCTAGAGTTAGCAACAATCTCTAAATTCTAAACTAGAAAAAATATGTTAGTAGAACAAAAATCTAAATAAGAAAGGAAAGCATTTTCAATGTTAAAAATAATTAAAATATTATGTTCACAATCAATAAAAAGAATTGATCAATCAATTTTTCATTTACATTCTCAACAAATACCAACATCAATATCATGATAAGAAAGGAAAGCGTTTTCAAGATTAAAAATAATTGAAATATAATGAAAACAATCAATAAAAAGAATTGATCGATCAATTTTTCAATTACATTCTCAACAAGTAGCAACATCAATATCACAAAGTAAATAGTTAAAATAAAATTAAAATCTACCATTTCTCCCCAATTAATTAAAAACACATTTTTCTTGTTCTAACTTTTAAAGAATTGCCAATAGCATTCCCTACAGTCATGAAAAGGAAAACTCTCTAGATTTTGATCACTAATATGCTACCAACCTTTAAATAATACAGTAAAAATATTTGAAGTAATTTGTCCAAATGTTAAAACAATTATAAAAATAAACTAAAGTGGAAACCGACTTCGAGCAAGCCTAAATTGCGCTTGCCCCACGACTGAGATGGCAGGCGGGTCAGGACGTCGCTGCTCGAGCAGGGATCCAACCTAACCGCACATACCAAACACAACTCACGCGCCGTGTGTCCAAATGATCCGTCGATGCACGCCCAGCACCATCCCCAACGCTCGGTAATAGATGTCGTGCGCTGCTGCCCATGCGGACGTTTCAAGGCTGAAGCAAGTCCCACTTGACACGATAACCCGCCCTTGGGGGGAGCAGAGGAAATAAAGGTACGCCGAGGCTTATGCACGGGCGTCGGTCGTCGGCGCTCGCCGCGGATTCGGCTCGGCCGAATGCGCGCAGCGCCTGGAGCTTGCCCCGAGAGCAGCATCCAGGACTCCCCGCAAGCACAAAAGCACTGCCTCGTCCGAAATCAAGCGCCATCAGCCCCGTCGTGGACGACGCTACCGATAACCGACACGAGCGCACAATGAAGCGCGGTCGACGTTGCTTCACGGGCACCAACGGCTCGCATGGACTAGCGATGCATGCTGCCATGTGCCCACACTGCACACCGACATGTCCACTGAGTGCCTATGCCAACTAGCGACAGTTGCCTTAAAGTGCCTTCAACACCTCTACCCCCCTTATATATGCTTAAAAAAAAACCAAGTGACAGGAGTACACATGATTTTGCCAGAGAATCATCCTAGACATATGCGGACCTGAAGTGGAGGCTTGGCACGAGATAAACGTGACTTGTTCAATTTTTCTGAAAAATTCTACTAACATAGCTATTTTTCACAAACATGGAAAAAATTAACTTCATAAATCAGTTGTTTTAAATAATGTGGTAAATTTTTTTATCTATTTTATTATTAAAATAAATATAAAAGTAAATTTAAGAGAATTTTAAAAAGTATGAAAGAGAACAAAGAATCTAACATACCTTTGAATCAAGTGTTGTTTTTGATGAAGAAGCGGAGAGAGACAAACACTTGTGACCAAATGAAAATATATGAAAATGTATAAGCAAAAATATTATTTAAGGGTTATGAATTTGAAAAAATATAGAAGTAATGAAGATTATTAAGAGCAGAAGTATGAATATGAGGAATGTGGAGTTAAGACACAAGATTAATGAATTATTAAAATAAAATTTATGAAAATAAAATGGTGTGAGTTATGGAGATGACTTTTTAAATACTCTTAATATAATTAAAATAATAATAATAATTTAAACCAAATTATTGTGAAATTATTATACAGTAAAATAAAGAGAGAAATGTACAAAAATAATAATAAAAAAAAATGAATGGAGGTCATAGAGGCGCTACATCACCTTTTCTATGACTCTCCTTTATATACATACTAGAGGAGCATGACCCGTGTCAGCACGGGCCTAACATTAAGATATTTTAATTTATGTATAGTAAGTAGATTGATGTTTATTCGAATTATGAATTATAAAAAATTAATACACAAAATATATTAACTACTTGATAATATTTTTCAAGTAGCCAAATTATCAAGCAAGATAATTATGTATAACTTATTCATATAAATAAAAAAAATCGATGAATTTTAAAGTTTAGATCTTTAATCATATGACTGAAATTGGCTACATTAAATATAAAATATGAGATTAGAATTAATGCATAAGACTTGACACTTGTTGTATAAAATAGAAAATAATTGTTGAAAAATATAAAATGTTATCTAGTCATTGCATATTACACCACATGTGGGTTGCAATTAATAATCCAAAATTACATCATATTTCCCTACTAAGCCGACATAAACATCTTTTGCTTTCATTTTTTCTTTTCTTTTATTTGTCAACTTTTTTTTTTGAAGTTAAATTAAATTAATATTTTAAATTTAAATTTTAAGTGTTTCAAATATATATAAATAAATTATAAGTTACCATCCGTCATATCAATTTAAGTTATTTGACTCTGAAGACACGATAAAACATACTTTTGTAGATATTTTATCGAACTTTGCTTTTGTATATGTTTCTTTCGTTGAAACGTAGGAGTCGTTTGTTAGAGTGTATAAAAATAATTTTGAATAGAACGTATTAGTAACGTTTGCATTAATAATGCTTGTATTAGTAATATTGATAGTATTTATTTTATCATTATTTCTTATACACTGTTTGGTGTGTTGTATTAGAACTTATTTTTTCAATCTTGATATATTTAAACAAAAGTTTTAAAAGAAGGATTGCATATACATTCTAAGATTCATCCGGAATCTAGAACGGGTTCAATATATATTATTTTTTTGTCTCAATTTATATGACATATGAAGAATTTTGATAATCAATCATATTTTTAATAAGTATTTAGATAATTGAAGTTGTTAACTATTGTAATTTATAATATTTTTAATATAATTTTCAAATAATATATGTTACTTTTCTCATCCAAGCTTTTGTAGCATTAATAGTGAATAATATTTTTAAAATAATTTAAGTTTTTAATTATTGTGATTTATAATACTTTTCTTCTATTTCAATTTAAGTAACACTAATATAATTTCGAGAGTCAACCAAATATTTTATATCTTTTAAATTTTTTAAGTTGTTAATTATTGTAATTTATAGTATTTTTTATGTATTTTTTGAGATATATAACAGATTAAATTATTTTTAGATATTTTAAGTTGTTAATTATTGTAATCTATAAACTTTTTATATAATTTTTGAATAATATATGTTACTCTCCTTGTACAGAGTTCTGTATCGTCGATAGCCAATTATATTTTTAAAATAATTTAATTTTTTAATTATTATAATTTATAATATTTTTTCTATTTCAATTTAAGTGGCACAATGTTTAGATGACCATAATAATTAATTAGGGGTGATATAGTGAAATCACGATTGAAGCAGCGAAACATAAATGTCTTAAATGACTTACAACAACTAATTAGAAGTGACAAAACAAAATTACTATAAAAAATACTTGTGAAAAAATTTAAGTGAACCTTATAAAAGACTTCAAGTTAATTTAAAACATCAAGAGTTAATTTATCATTTTTATATATATTTTACCTTTTTTTATTAAATTTATTAATTTTTTAATACTCAAGTGACTTATAATAATTAACTAGGGGTGATATTCAGTAAAACTATGGTTGAAGCAGCTGACGTAGACATGTCATAAATGTCTATTTTATTTTTTTTAATTACATATTATTAATTTTTAATACATAAATGACTTATAATAATTCATTAGTGGTGATATAGTAAAATCACGGTTGAAGCAGCTGAAGCAGACATGTCATAAATATTTATTTTATCTTTTTCTAATTAAATATTATTAATTTTTTAATACGTAATGACTTATAATAATTAATTATGAGTGATATAGTAAAATCACGGATTAGATATTATTAATTTTCAATAATAAATGACTTATAATAATTAATTAGGGTGATATAGTAAAATCACGATTGAAGCAGCTGAAGCATACATGACATAAATGTCTATTTTATTTTTAATTAAATATTATTTTTTTTAATATATAAATAACTTATAATAATTAATTAGGAAAAATATAGTAAAATCACGGAGCAAGCAGCCTGCTGAAGGCATGTCGAAACCCTCTTATATATATATATATATATATATGTTTATAAGTAATTTACTAATTTTACAAGACCAAAAAACTGGTGGTGAACCACCGGCGATCTAGATCTTATAATATTAAAGACACATCTACTAATAATTAAATATACTAATAAGTAATAAATTTTAAAAGATCAAAAAACTAGCGGTGAACCGCCGACAAAGAATACAACATATAATGGATGTGTTACAAGAAAAATGTACATACAGATACAAAAATAATTAAAAAAAAGTGATACAGATTTTTGTAAAAACATATATACTACACAACATTATGACCAAGATTATAAAAAAAATATATATAAAAAGGCATATAAAAAAGACTATCGCCCCAAGAAGAAATATTATTTAAGAAGATCAATTGCAAGGAAGTCATACCTAGATAAGAATAAACATGTAAGAAAATACAACACCAGTTGAACCTACAAAAATAAAGTAGAATGTTTTACCTGCGGTAGCATAGAGAACTTAGCAAATACTTGTCCAAAAAAAAATCAATGAATTTACCATTTGAAGGAATGGTATGTAATGAAGAAAAGAAGATAACTACTGTCAAAGTTTTAGCAAGAATAAAAATTCAAGACTACGAGTTTCAGACATTAGCTATAGTTGATTCAGGATGTACAAAAAATATTTTAAATAGTAGAATTTTACCATCAAAATTAATTAAAAAATTGTCAAAACCTCAACTATCCATGCAAATGAACGAAACCTATACTACCTATACAGAATATATATCAAAAACAAAGGTAAGTTTTATTAATACTTGTGAAAAATTCTACCAACCATCATATACACTTAATGAAATACTAGTTAGAGATTTAAACATAAAAATAGACTTTGTCTTAGGATTAGGTTTTATGATACAAAATAATGGCAGATGTCTTGTTACAAGAAATTGGGTAATATTCGTCAGTAATATCACTAACTCAGCAGTGGAGACACAACCCCTGCTAACTAAATATCGTTTCCTTAAAGATAAGACAGAAGAAAAGAATCAAAAGCTCAAATGATCAAATAAAATAAAATAAAACAACCGAAAAAAACCTTAGAACGTGATAAAGGAGAAAATTGTACATGTAATGATAATAAAAAGACAACAATGTATGAAGAATTACAAGATTTATTAGTAGAAGAAATAGAAAAAGACTATACTTTAATAGAAATGGAGACAGAATTATACAATTTTAAGAAGGGTATACAACAGATAGAAGTAATAAAAGATCAAAAAAACTTAAAAAAATAATACAAATCCTAGATAAGCTAGAGATAATCGGAGAAAACCCCCTGCAATATTGGGACTCCAATCAAATTACCTGCAAATTAGAAATAATTAATCCAGAATATACTATAAAAACAGCATCTATAGAGGCTACAAATGAAGACCTTAAAGACTTTGAAATACAAATAAAAGAGCTATTAGAATTAGGAATAATTAGAAGATCTACATCAAGACATAGGTCAACAACTTTCATAGCAAGAAACCATAGTGAAATAGTAAGGGAAAAAGGTAGAATGGTAATAAATTACAAAAGACTAAATGATAATACTGTAATAGATGGGTATAAGTTACCAGATAAAACAAAATTAATAAATAGAATACAAGGAAGAAAAATATTTAGTAAATTTGATTGTAAATCTGGATATTGGCAGATTAAAATGCATGAAGATGGTATAGAATGGACAACTTTCACATATCCGGAAGGACATTTTGAATGGCTAGTCATGCCGTTTAGATTAAAGACGGTTCCTCCAATTTTTTATAGAAAAATGGATAGTATTTTTAGAGACTATAAAAATTTTGTATTGGTTTATGTAGATGATATTCTAGTTTTTAGTAATAATATGATAGAACATTTAATACATTTTCAACAAGTCTTTAAATTATTTGTAGATAATGGAATAATAATAAGTAGAAAGAAAATGGAATTATGTAAAAATAGTATTAACTTTTTAGGAGTAGTTATTGGAGATGGTAGAATAAAATTACAAGCACACATAGATAAAAAAAAGTCTTAGAAATGGCAGATAGATTAGACAAGACTAAAGATTTACAAAAAAATTTAGGACTATTAAATTATGCTAGAGCTTTTATAAGAGACTTAGGAAAAATAACAGGACCGTTATATTCTAAAACAGGATCAACAGACCAAAAAATCTTTAATACTGAACACATAAAATTAGTCCAACAACTTAAAAGCATGATACAAGACATCCCAGACTTAATGTTACCATTAGAAACAGATTATTTAATAGTTGAGGCAGACGGAAGCCTTCAAGGATGGGGAGCAGTATTAAAAGCAAAGCCTAACAAATATAGTGACAAAAAGGATGAGAAAATTTGTGCCTATTCAAGTGGAAAATATAAAGAAAAGGACAAGTTAAATAACATAGACGCAGAAACACTAGCAGTAATATACGGCTTAAATAGTTTCAAACTTTACAAATTAAATAAATCAGAAATACTAGTAAGAACAGACTGCGAGACCATAGTAAAATTCTATCAGAAAATAAAAGAGAAAAATAGTAGTAAAAAGAGGTGGTTAAATTTCCTAGATGTCACTTCAATTTATAATATTGTTCTAGAACATATTAAAGGTAAAGACAATAACCTAACAGATCAGCTAAATAGACTAATAAAAGAAGACAACTAATAATTTTTGTTTCAGTATGTATACAGGCAAAGATAAAAGAAAAACGGAAGTCTCCCTCTCTCAAGACTACTTAAACAAATTACTAACCAACACTCGTTACAGGCCACTAACAATGTTGGATCATCCGAAACTAGAAAGACTGATCTTCGGACCTCAAAATTTAGCAAGTTATGAACCATCCAATCTGACTTTCAAATTGAAACCAGATGTAAGGGTGGAAAAACGACAGATTTGCCTGATCGACAACTTATGGATCTCCTACAACAAGACACCAAAAGACATTAGATACTTTATTTCCATCTTGAATGCTTTAAGTTATTATTTTATTGAGAAAAATAGCACTAATAGATTTAAATTTTATGTTGTTCTTAGGGGAAAGACACAGGGAGTATTTCAGACATGGACAGAGGTAATTTATTCTTTAAAAGACTATACAACCCCTCTCTATAAAGGCTTTGATGATTTAACAGAGGCTTTAGATTATTTCCGTCTAAATTTAGGAATAAATTATTTTATTACCCCAGCTTTAAGATCAGAAACGCAAAAAATTCCTCAATATAATATTAAAAAGGACACAGACAAAATTATATTTTGTGATCATTGTTCCTCTATGACTGAAGCTTTTAAAAGACTAAATCACGCTAATGAGGTTTTAAGACAAGATAATGAAAACCTTATAAATGAAAAGGGACAAATATTAGAACCTATAAGTATTTTACAAGACCGTATAATAATTCTTCATTTTGAACTTTTACAACAGACTAAGCCAATTTATAAGACTCAAAAAATTCTAAAGAATTCTCCATCTTCTTCAAAAATAGAAAAACCCACTGTATTGGGTAAAGATACAGCTAGTACAGCTCAAATGGTAGCTGGTAAACACTTATCAAATCCGTTAATGGGTGTGCATTTTCCAACGAATGTAGAAAGACCTACTGTATCGGGTAATGATACAGCTAGTCCAGCTCAAACGGTAGCTGGTAAAGACTTATCAAATCTGTTGACGGCTATGGCGATCCAAATCTTACAATGTTAAAGACATAACTGAAATAAAATATAGACTTGATTAATTCAAACATAATTTACAAACTTGAGAGAAAAATATAAAGATCTATATAACGACTATTTACATGTCTTAAGGAAGAAGTGAGATTTCCCTTTTGGGAGTCCCCTGAAAACTTGACAGCTATATATATATATATATTAATTGATTGATTATTAAAAGTGGCCTAAAAAGAGAGAGCTCAAAAATAAGCCGCAAAGAAGTCATTTTCCCCCTCAATTTTTTTTTTAAATAATAGACTTCTGAGCTTGATTAAATGATAAAATATTTCACAAACTAATAATACCAACTTCACGAAGTCAGTATCATATCCGAAAAAAATTAGCGACCTCTTGATATTAATATGCATTTCAAAAAGTTAAAAAAGAAAAGAAATTACAAAAGGTGACCTCGACCTCTCGATGCCGCTTATTTTAAAACTCTCATTGAACAGATTGAATAAAACTGGTCTCTATTATTTAACTAGAGGAGCATGGCCCGTGTCAGCATGGACCCAACAATAAAATATTTTAATTATGCACGATAAGTTAAATTGATGTCAATTCGAATTATTGAATTATAAAACATGAATACACAATATTAACATATTAACTACTAGATAGTATTTTTTTAAGGAACCAAGTCTCACAAGATAATTATGTATATTTTATTCATATAGATGACAAAATTCAGTGCGTTTTAAAGTTTAGATCTTTAATCATATAATAAAGGGTTATCTTGTCATGCATATTTTGTATGTAATTTTCAAATAATATAAGTTACTCTGCTTGTCCAAACTTTTGTGACATTGATAGTCAATTATATATTTTAAATAACTGAAGTTTTTAATTATTGTAATTTATAATACTTTTCTTCTATTCCAATTTAAGTGTCACTAATATAATTTTGAGAATAAATCAAATATTTTATCTTTTAAATTTTTTAAGTTGTTAATTATTGTGATTTATAGTATTTTTTACATATTTTTTTGAAATATATAACAAATTAAATTATTTTAAAATATTTTAAGTTGTTAACAATTAAAATTTATAATACTTTTTATGTAATTTTCAAATAATATGTGTTACTCTCTTTGTCCAAATTTTTGTGTCATCGATAGTCAATTATATTTTTTAAATAATTTAAAATTTTAATTATTGTACAACAACAACATACCCAGTGTATTCCCACCTAGTGGGGTATGGATAGGGTAGAGTGTACGCAGTCCATACCACTACCTCAAGTGAAGTAGAGAGGCTATTTCCGATAGACCCCCGACTTAGAATCTATAACAATATAACAGACACAATACATAAATGCCTATAAACTTGTACAGTATGCAAAATAAACTAACAATGCTAGCCACAAGATAATACTAAAACTATAAATCTGAAACCATAGACAACACACAACACCTACAAACAAGAAACTTCAGACACAAATACATAACACTCTCCTGCTTTCACCGACACCCTCCCACCCCTAACCCTCTACCCTAATCCACATCCTCCACACCTTCCTATCAAGGTTCATGTCCTTGGTAAGCTATAACTGCTCCATATCATGTCTAATTACCTCCCTCAAATATTTTTTCGACCTACCTCTCTCCCGCCTAAAATCATTCACAGCTAGTGTTTCACACCTCCATACTGGCGCATCAGCACCCCTCCTCATCATGTGCCCGAACCAACGTAACCTCAGTTCTCGAATCTTGTCCTCCACCGAAGCCACCCCCACCATTTTTCGAATGATCTCATTCCTCACTCTATCCTTTTTTGTCTGATCACACATCCACCGCAACATCCTCATCTCCGCCACCTTTAATTTTTAGACGTGAGATTTCTTAACTGGCCAACACTCTGTCTATACAATATAGCCGGTGGAACAACCACTCTATAGAACTTACCTTTAAGTTTTGGGGGAACCTTCTTATCATATAAAACTCCCGAAGCAAGCCTCTATTTCAATCACCCTGCCCCAATACAATGCGTGACACCCTCGTCAATCTCATAATCACCCTGAATCATAGACCCCAGATACTTGAAACTCTCCCTCTTCTGAATGACCTGAGAATCCAGCTTTACAACCACATTAGTCTTCTGCGACACATCACTAAACTTACACTCCAAGTACTCTATCTTGGTCCTGCTCAACCGAAAATCTTTAGACTCAAGGGTCTATCTCCAAATCTCCAACTTATCATTAACTCCACCCCGAGTCTCGTCAATCAATACCACATTATCTGCAAATAACATACACCAAGGTACCCGCCCCTAAATATGTCGCGTCAACACATCCATCACCAAGGTAAATAAAAAAGGGCTAAGAGTCGATCCCTAATACAAACCTATCAAAATTGAAAAGTGCTCCGAATCTCCACCTACCGTCCTCACACGAGTCTTCGCGCCGTCATACATGTCCTGAATCGACCTAATGTACGCCACAGGCACCCTTCTAGCCTCCAAGCACCTCCACAGAATCTTCCTGGGCACTCTGTCATATGCCTTCTCGAGATCAATAAACATCATATGCAAGTCCTTCTTCCTCTCCCAAAATTGCTCCATTAGTAATTTTTCTATTCCAATTTAAGCGGCACAATGCTTTGATGGCCAAAATAATTAATTAGGGATAATTTAGTTAAACCATGATTGAAGCAGCGAAACAGACATGTCTTAAATGACTTACAACAATTAACTAAAAGTGATATAGCAAAATTACTTTAAACAAAATACTTGTGAAAAATATTTAAGCGGACCTCATATAAGACGTCAAGTTAGTTTAAAACATAAAGAGTTAATTATCATTTTATATATTTTACTTTTTTATTAAATATTATTAATTACTTAATACTTAGATGACTTATAATAATTAATTAGGGGTTATATTTAATAAAATTATGGTTGAAGTAGCTTAAGAAGACATGTTATAAATATAAATTTTACTTTTTTAATAAAATATTATTAATTTTTTAATACATAAATAACTTATAATAATCAATTAGGGGTGATATAGTAAAATTATTGTTGAAGCACACATATCATAAATGTGTATTTTACCTTATTTTAATTAAATATTATTAATTTTTAGTACATAACTGACTTATAATAATTAATTAAGGGCGATATAATAAAATTACGAATTTAATCTTATTTATTTTTTAATATATAAATAACTTATAATAATTAATTAGGGGTGCTATAGTAAAATCGCGATTGAAACAGCTGAAACAGACATGTCATAAATGTCTATTTTACCTTTTTAATTAAATATTATTAATTTTTAATTAAATATTATTAATTTTTAATTAAATATTATTAATTTTTTAAGATATAAATAGTTTATAATAATTAATTAGAGATGATATAGTAAAATCATGGAGCAAGCAGGCTGTAGAAGTAGGCATGTCGAAACCTTTTCTTCTATTATATAGAAAAGAAAAGAAAAGCATATTCTAATATATAGAAGCGTGAAGGAAAGCAGGAGGCGTTCGTCATGCCCGCTTCCTCCGTGATTTTATCATATCACTCCTAATTAATTATTATATGTCATTTACGTATTAAAAAATTAATAATATTTAAAAAAAATATAAAATAGACATTTATGACATGTCTGCTTCAGCTGCTTCAACCATAATTTTACCATTTCATTCCTAATTAATTACTATAGGTCATTTAAGTACTAATCCATGATTTTACTATATCGCCCCTAATTAATTATTATATCTCATTTAAGTACTAAAAATTAATAATGTTTAACAAAAAAATAAAATAGACATTTATGACATGTCTGCTTCAGTTGCTTCAACCGTAATTTTATTATTTCATCCCTAATTAATTACTATAAGTCATTTAAGTATTAAAAAAATTAATAATATTTAACAAAAAAGATAAAATAAACAAAAAAATGATAAACAAACTATTGAAGTTTTAAATTAACTTGACATCTTATATAAGACCTATCTAAATTTTTTTCTCAATTATTTTTTATATTAATTTTGTTATACCACTTCTAATAAGTTATTTCCTAATTGATTATTATATGTCATTTACGTATTAAAAAATTAATAATATTTGATAAAAAAAAGTAAAATAGACATTTATGACATGTTTGCTTCAACTGTTTCAACCGTAATTTTACTATTTTATCCTTAATTAATTATTATGAGCAAATATTAAAAAAAATATTTAATTAAAAAAAAAAAGATAAATTAACTATTGATGTTTTAAATTAACTTGACATCTTATATGAGACCCGCTTAAATTTTTTTCACAACTATTTTTTATAGTTATTTTATTGTATCACTTCTAATAAGTTATTATGAGTCATTTAAGACATGTCTACTTCGCTACTTCAACCGTGATATTTGATTGACTCTCAAAATTATATCAGTGTCACTAAAATTGAAATAGAAGAAAAAATATTATAAATTTCAATAATTAAAAACTTTAATTATTCTAAAAATATAATAGACTATCAATGCTACAAAACTTTGAACAAGGAGAGTATTATAAATTATAATGGCTAACAACTTAAAATAGTAAATTACAATGTCAAAAAACTGTTATAAATTAAGGAGAATACTCACAAAAATACCTGAAGTTTGACTGGATTACCAGTTGAGCATACTGAACTTTACGGAGGTCCTATTACCCTCCCAAACTTTTTTTTTTCAAATTTTAATGGCATATATCTGCCACTTGACACATTGCGTGTTAGTCACGCGTATTGAGCACGTGAACAGTGTTAAAAACGTTATAAACTCTTGATTTTGCCAAACAACCCCTTAATTTTATAATTATTTAAAGTTTTATATTTTTATTTATTTTTTCATTCTCTTCTTTCTTTCTTTCTTTCTTTCTTTCTTTCTTTCTTTCTTTCTTTCTTTCTTTCTTTCTTTCTTTCTTTCTTTCTTTCTTTCTTTCTTTCTTTCTTTCTTTCTTTCAACAATAGTTGCTCCATTGTTGAATTGAAATTGAATTTGCTCCATTGTTGAATTGAAATTGAATTCTGGAAGATGCCGTTTCGAACTCGCTAATTGAAACTCAATGGAAGATTCGGAAGATTCAAACTCAAAAATTCGCTAATTGAATCTTCTGAGTTCCATTAATGGAAATTGAATCTTTCGAGTTCCATTAATGGAAATTGAATCTTTCGAGTTCCATTAACGGAAGATTGAATAGCTTCATACATATACAGTCCATATTTTTGTCTTCTTACATGAAATTAAATTTTTCGAATCTTTCGAGTTCCATTAATGAAAATTGAATCTTCCATTGAGTTTTCAATTAGTGAGTTCCATTCAATTAAGAAGTTTCATTGAATCTTCCATTAATGAAACTCGCTAATTGAATCTTCCGAGTTTCAATGGAAAATTAATGGAAGATTTCATTTAATAATTTGAAAAAACTTTCTTCATAAACTCAATGGAATTCAAAGTTTGAAACTTGAGATTAAATTTAAAAACTTTTGGAGTGATAAGAATGGATTTGAAATTTGAAATTGACTCAATGGAATCATTTGGAATCTTTAATATGGTTGTGATGGTGAAAAAAATGTTGAAAATTGATAAAGCGGAGAAGAAACAGCGCGTGTACTGCACCTCCTAGCGTAAAAACTGGAGATAACATTTCGGGGGGGGGGGATTAATTCTACTTTTAAAAAGTCCGTGGGGGAATTAATTCCACTTAAAAAAGTATAGGGGGGTAATAGGACTCCCGCAAAATTCAATATGCTCCACTGAAAATTTGCTTAAAGTTCGAGTATTTTCGTAGGTATTATCCCTATAAATTACAATAGCTAACAACTTAAAATATCTAGAAAATATTTAAAATACAATTAATTATCAAAATTTTATTTGTATCATATAAATTGAGACTAAAAATAACATATATTGGGCCCGTGCTAGCGTGGGTCTTCGATATCTAGTATATAAATAAGCATGAGTAGCAGTTACCTGGCGGTTGTCATGCCTGCTTTCAGCTGCCTGCTTGCTCCGTGATTTTATTATATTATTCCTAATTAATTATTATTTGTCATTTAAGTATTAAAAAATTAATAATATTTAATAAAAAAGTAAAATATACATTTATGACATGTCTGTTTCAGCTGCATTAACTGTAATTTTACTATATCAGCTTTAATTAATTATGATAAATTCGCTAAGTATTAAAAATTAATAATATTTAATAAAAAATAAAATAGACATAAAATGTTAAATTGACTTTTGATGTATAAAATTAATTTGACATCTTATATGAGTCCAAAAAATATTATAAATTACAATAGCTAATGGCTTAAAAAATATAAAAACATATTAAAAATATAATTAATTACCTAAATTTTAATTTAATTATTTTATTTAACTTGCTATATATTTGAAAATTGTGTAAAAAATATTATAAATTATAATAATTAATAATTTATTTTATATAAATTGGGATAGAGCAATATTACTTTAAAATTACGTAAAAAGTCTATAAAATAATAATATAATTAACAACTTAAATATCAAAAATAATAAAACAAATTTGATTGACTTTCTCAAATATTTCATTAATGTCATATAAATTGGGACAAAAAAATTCGCATATGATATCTTAAAATTATGTAAAAGTACTATAAATCAATAACTAATAACGTAAAATATTTAAAAATATCCAAAAACGTTTATTGACTTTTCAAATTTTATCTATACCACATAAATTGAGATAAAAAGATAACATATATTAGATCCGTGTTGGCACGGACTCCGATATTAGTTTTTTAAATAATTGATTTAGCGACCTCGCTTTTTGACGGAATATCTATTTTTTTTTTAATTTACTAGCAATCATCATCTACAACTCTACACATACAACAGAAAATTGCCAGCATTGATAACTACAATACCTGGACTTTAAGCTTAAACAAAATTAGCATAGGCTATATATAACAATACCGAACTTTATAGTAATTAAGGTCGTTTGGTGTCAGGTATTAGAGTAAATAATTTTGAGATAAAATAATAATTTTGGGATAAAAATTTTAATGCATTCTTTGATTGCTAATATTCGGGATAATTTATTCTTAGACTAATAAATAATATCGGGATAAGTAATCCCCATATTTGGTGGGATAACAATCCCATCATAATTTATACCTGGGATAAAATTATAAAATAACAAGATTACCCTAAATTCATTACAAACACATTTCTCCAATATAATCTTCTCCATCTCCTCTTAGGTCTTCAATCTCTAATTATTGCTTTTGAAATTGAAAAAAATATTATTGATATTTACTTGATTATCTAAAACGCGCTATTTATGACAAATTAATAAGACTAAAATATCTTATTTTGAAACAACGAAAATATATGACTAAAAAAAATTAACCTCTTATTAATTGAACTTTGCATTTTTTTCTTCCCATTGCTTGTGAATTTTATAAACTTATATGCTATTTTCTTATATAAAGGATTAAAATGTACAATTAACAAATTATAAATCAAAATATGTTAGATTCATACATAATAAGGATTAAAACTAAAATCAATTAATATTTGAGGGATCTACATTGCTACCGTTATCTCTCATGACCAATTCCTTTATTTTCGGTATAGCAAGACAAGGTGATGAAAAATGCCAACCACTTACTACTGCATTTGATGATTCTTCAAATCGCTTTTATTAAGCAAACAAAGAAAAAGAGTACTTGATATACCTTTGTTTGGAGGAAATTCAGGGATGTTGCGGACTAATTGACTGAACCTTTCCATACAAACTACCACAAAATCAACTTGGTATACCTACATGCAAAAGCTCATGTATCTTTTACACTACTAAGAAGTTGTACATAAATTAAATTATCATTGAAACGTTGTTATATATCCGACAAAATGTAGGTACTATAATTTTTTAAGCATAGAAAAATGGAATTCAATAGCAATTTTTTTCTTTCAAGTGTTATTTTCGTGAATTGATAACACAAAAAGTTCTTACTGCACAATGAAAAGATTAACTAAAGTAAGTAGATTTTATAATAATAATTACCATTCACTGGTAATCTGTAAAATATTTTAGCAACTATAAAGGCGTTACCTAGTTTTAATACACATTATCGTTTCACAATCGACTCCATTGTCCAATTACATATTTCAAATTAAATAGTTTTTTAATCACTTGAAAATTGATATTGTATATATCAATTAAAATAACTTTTAATATTCTATATTATATGAGTGATACGTGTTTAAATGAAGTGACATAAACAACAAAAACTCTTCTTTTACTTTAACAAACTTAAGTTGAAAGTTTTTGTTTCAAACTAAATAAGATGTAGTAAGATTTTTTTTTGAAATACACACGGCATAATCATGGAAAGACACATGCAAAAAAATTAAAGCTAAATAAAATAAAAATTTTATTTTTAAAATACACACGATATAATCATGAAAATGCACACACAAAAGAAAATTAAGCTAAATAAGATGAAAGTTTTATTTTTAAGAATAAATATTTAAAGTTTGAAAAGAAATATATATAAAAAAAAGTTAAATAAGATGGAGGGTATTTTGATAATCAATTAATTTATTCTTAGAAATTATACTATGCATATTACTTTGAATACAACAAACCAATCACTCAATAAAAAATAATCCCAGCATAACTAATTCCAATATAACTTATCCCGTCATAATTTATCCCAATATAACTAATTCCAGCATAAGTAAATTCCCCACCAAACGCGACCCCTTAGTGTACTAAAGTTAGTGGTATTCTTGTTGCACTCAAATTCTCGATCCACCTTTTCTGGTATAGGTATATATATTATTATATTATGAATTTTGTTAAATCTTACGACAAATACAATTTGAGCTTGTTGTTATTCCATTCTCCGCTATTACTGAATTCCTTCATATCATTTTCTTCCTCCGGTGTAATGAAATATAAAACTCATAAAGATGTCTAGTTATCATGTTAGAAGCTAATATTTCTCCTTTTATCTGTCACCAGATTTGATGCTTCACAAGTTGTGTGATTGTAAAAACTCATTTATCTTGAGTAATATTTGATCATTTTTTACAGTTTTTATTACTCAATGTTGATTTTGTTCTAAAATTTCATCAAAGCTTATAAAATACTTCTTCCGTCCCAAATTATCCGTTCCAAATTGAGATGACACATTAATTAAGAAAAATAATTAATAACATGGTTGGTTTATCATAGTACCCCTATTAAATGATGTTTACATTTTAATTTAAAGAAAAAATAACTAATGCAAAGGGTAAAATATGAAAAAAAATTCTCTTCTTGATTAATGAAAAAAAAACAAGTAAAATAATAAATCAAATTAGAAAATTTGGGACGAGTAATTTAAAATAAAAAGAGTAGAGTATTAGATAGGGACAGATATATTAGGACCCGTGAGGATGTCACGCCACCTGAAAATTTTGACAGAACTCTTTGTATATTGGTATAATTATGTAAAATGTATACAAATAAACACATGTCAAACCCGTAGGAACAAAGTGGTGCTTGGTGTCAGTGGCAACTGGTCAATTATTCCGCTCGAGGGACGCTGGTTCAAATCCTGCTACAAACTTACGTATAATACACAAATTCAATTATGCTTTTTTTGTTTTTTGTTTTTACTACTACTTAAGTTTGCTACATAAATTCAATTATGTTCTTTTCATTTATTTTTAGTTATTTAGTTATTGACTTATATTAATTCATTTACTTTTGAATAATTTAATTTATTAATCTCTTACTTTCTTATTTTTTCTCATTTAAAAGATGAATAAGTTTTGTTTTATCTCTCTCATCAAATTAAAGAAAACTGTCCAGATATTGGTAATTATATAAGTATTTGTAATCAAAATTGAGGCCAAATATTGTGAAAAGTCACAATTTTTTGCTTTTTAAAGAAAGATAAATAAGTAAAAAATTGAAGCAGTTAAAAGTTTTACTAAGGTGGTTCAAAATCGAAAGAAGTAAACATACGAACTAGTCGAACGGAGTTCAATATCTACTATATATATATATGAAAATAATTTTAATCATATATATATATATATATATATATATATATATTGTATTGTTTTTATGCTGAAGGGAGACCCTTGACCATAAGTTGGTTCACATTTAGAATATGGAGTCTTCAATTGATTTGATTGATGAGTCTACTTGACACCTGGAGACTCTAAATTCTGAATCCACCTTTAATATTAGATACAACAAATAATGATCTAAAATCAATCCACCTTTACTTTAAGACGACCATAGTATTTTTCATTTTATCCCATGCCTCTTTTTGCAATCGCCTATGGTTCTAAAAAAAAATTCGCAAATATTTTATGTAGATCTCTCACACAGGAGTTCTTAAAATTGATAATATATGTAAACATGCTATGAAAGTAGAGAAAATTGAAGGAAAGATGTCATTTGAGTCTTGAATGAAGGATTGATGACATTGACCAGCTTAAAGGGTCAAACATAATTAGGAAAACTTAATTAAATTAATTATGAACTTGATTAATATTTTCAAAACTTTCTAATAGTTTCAAAAATATAAATCAACCCACACCTCTCTCCTCCCCAAATCAACTGTCTCTCTCATCTCTTCCCTCTCTCTATCTCGACTGTGTCTCTCAAGTTTCTCCCAACCAACAGTTCTGCAAGTTTCTCCCTTCAATCCCTGACAGCTTCAATCTCCCGATAATAAATAGTTAGGCTTTGAGTTCCTTTTTAATTTTCAACTGTCAATCGACGTGACAACATTGCTCTCCAGCGATAACAACTTCGACTTCTTCATTGTCCCTTTTATTCTTTCACAGGAAAAAAATTAGGACTTTTTAGTTATTAAGGAAAAGAGGAACTTGGGCCAACTTCTCTTCTAGTATTGGTTAACAATTTCAATATTTTCTGCTTAAATTTGAAATGGACTGAAGAAAAACCTAATTTATAGTATTTCTTCTCTTCTCTTTTTAGAGTGAAATATGATTTTATTGTTATTATTGTAGTTCTTGTTGTCGAAATGTTGATTTGATTTATTGGTGTCTGTTGAGTTTTTTAAAGTTTTTTTTTGTTGTTTGTGTTTGTACAAATAAAACAACAATTTTAGTGCTTTTGGTCACTATTGATGTTCTTGGTGTTTGTGTTGTGTTGTGTTGCTGGGTTGATTTGTTGTTGTTCTTAGTAAAAATGGTGTATTTGATAGTAAATAGTGATATTGCTGTTGTTCTATTGAACAAAATCTTGCTACTGATTTTTTTTCCTGCAATAGATGAACCATCTGATGCAACAGATAAACCATCTGATGCAACAAATGAATCATCTGATACAACAGATGAACATTCTGTTGGATGAAGTTCTATCATCTATTCCAATAGGACGACATGTCCAAGACTTTGTTTTCTCCCAACTGATAATTCATCTGTTGCGACAGATGATGCTTCTATTAGAAGAAATCTAAATAATTTTGATAGTTAATCTGTTACACAAACCATTCATCTGTTTCAACAGATGAGTGATCTGTTGAAAGAAATCACAACAGTATAGAAACTATTTTTATTATTTACAATAGATTACTCATCTGTTGCAACATGATAGTTATATGTTGCAACAGATAACACACCTGTTGCAACATATATGTGATTTGTTGCAACTGTTATTTTACTATTTTGTACATGATAGATTTACTGTTATACTTTTTAATGATGCCTTAATCAATTATAATATTTTTTATTTTCCTGTTATTTTTTTAGATAATATGGCTAAAAAAAAGAAGCCGAATCAAATCCAAGTAAAGGAATAAATGAAGCAGCTAGGCTACATCCACCACTCTATTTACAAGCGTTATCTCAATCAAAAGCAGAAAATAATGAACAGGGGGATGAGGAATGTTTCAAAAGAGATGATCCTAATGATAATAGCCCTTTCCTTGAAGAATTGGTCAAAATCTTCAGCATTGATAGTTATTATGTGAGAATGCAGTGCGATAGTGCAACAGATTTAAATGGTGATTTCGTAGTTAAGTCAACCATGGGAAAATCTTTTGATGCCTTTAGAAAAATACTCCGAGACCAAAATTTGGATGCTTATTTCAAGGACAACTTCTTTGGGCAATATCTTGATTTGTTGGAGGACAATAATGCTCGTTTTCAAATGAAAATGGTATATGATCTTCTCAAGCGTAGGTTTATGTATGAAAATAAAGATAAGATGGATGAGGTGTGGATAAATTACTGTGACATGCTTGCTTATTTTGGTTGGAAGGAGTTTGCCATAGTTACTGGACTAAAATGTTATCCTTCTTCTCCTTCTCAAGTAATACCTATTCTAACCCAAAAAAACACCCCCAACACCCAAAAAAGTCAAAGAAAAGTCAAGTGATGGTGATGACTTGGTGTCCTTTGTTGATCCAAGCTTCAAAAATAAAAATCAGATAAAAGCGTTGAAAGGTAAAAGACCTTCAAAGAAGCACAAACAATCACTGTTCTTGGTTTGGTTTGTACATAATATTCTTTGGGTGAGAGACGTTAACAACAACATACCACTTGGTTTAATAAATCTCTCTAAGGATCTTAAGGCATTTAATGTCTATCAAATATTTGTTAACTCTGTTAACACCAAAGACAGTTGTCAAATATTTGTTAACTTTGTTAACTCCAAAGACTTTCCATGGGCTTTTATGATAAATATTTTATTTATTATGATTCATTTATTTTTTATTGAATAATACTTTTGATTTATTGATGTTATTTTATAGTCTTGATCATTTGAAGCCATTCCTTATTTGAGATAACAAGTGAACTACCAGGAAAAAGTTTTGTGTCCAAGAATCCTGAGATGGTTTCGACCAAAACTGATAAAAAGGCAAAATTTCTTGATCTCTTCAACCCCTTGAAGGAAGCAGTAAGTCTAATTCTGCTTAGATTTTTGTTTTAATTAATGATTTTTTCAATGATTTAATCATCATTCTAATATATGTACTGATTTATTTTAGATTGTGCATCTGTGGCTTGTTTTGACCAATCGAGAGTTGAAGATGCCATTTTTTCTGACTTTACAGTCTGTGAAAATATATCAGACCCTAAGGTCATTGATAGAATAAAAAAAAATTATTTGGAGCAACAACCATCACAAGAAAAACAATGATTTTGGAGGGTGGGCTTGTTGTTGTTGATGGTGTTAGTGGTGATGGAGTTGTTGTTGGTGGTAGTGGTATTGTTGTTGGGGCTAATGATTTTGTCATGTAGTTTTTGAAATAACAAACCATTATAATTATGATCATACTGGTTTTACAGATTTTGCCCCTCCTAGCGAATGTTCTACATGCAAATATCAAGACCATAAGGCGAAACATGATGGAGTGATTAATGCTATTAATGCATTAATTGCTTCTATAAATAAATTGACATCTAAGAGGTGTGTCATTTTATCAAAGAGGATTTCATATCCATACACTCTATTAGAGATTAAGGCGGCTAAGAGAAGAAGGAAAAAAATTTCCAAGGGATCATCAAGCATCGAAAAAAGCAAAATTACAACTCCTCTGTCTTTTTCTTGCACTTTTGATCAATGTAAAAGGGCCACAAGAGAGAAACATGAGCTGAAGAAGGTGAATATATATCATTTTTTCCAACAAATAAACAGACTACATACTTGTTCAACATACGACATATCTGCTGAAAATTATTAAACAGATATATGCATCTGTTGCAATAATTGACTTACCTGTTGCATAAGATGCATTATCTGCTGCAACATATGTCTCGTCTATTTTAGCAAATCAAAAAGGTCTTTCTATAGCTTTAATTTGTACCAACATATGACCAATCTACTATAACAGATGAGTAATCTGTTGGGACAAATTAAATCAAGACTTCCTACTATTTTAGTCAGTCCAAACAGATGAGTCATATGTTGCAACAGATAGATCATTTGTTAGAAATTATCAAACAGGTCTTCCTCCTATTTTAATTAGTCCCAACAAATAATCCATATGTTGTAATAGATAGGTAATTTATTGGTATAATTTAAAGTAGGAGGAAGACCTATTTGATTTGGTAAAATAGATGAGTTATCCTTTTCCATTTTTTGTATCTCTGTGATTAGCATTGACAATTCTGGATTTTTAGGTGGATGTCATAGTAGAAGCTGTTGTTGAACAACATAATATCATAGTTGATAATCCATCAACTTCTTCCAAAGATGAAGAAAAAGTGAATCCTGTCTATCTGGAAGAACGAAAAAATTACCCATTTGAAGGGTTCAATATATCAGATGAGGCTCTAAGAAAACTAACAAAGTTGATCAATGACTATTCAGAATGGATTGTCAATGGACTATTAAAGCTTCACGCCGGCAGATACATAAATTATTTTTAAATATATTGATTTATTTAATTCTTGTTGTAAAATCATGACATTAACATATATAAATCATGCAAAAAATAAAATAACGAACACTATAAAGTGAACGAATCGGGTCTTGGTTTTGATATGTTCGACTTTGTTATTGCACATGCCAGAATGAAGAATTGGTTCTATTTGATGTCACATCCCCAAACTTGCTAGAATGATGAGGTTTAAATGCCATAAATCTGTTATTAATACTTTATTTAATTGTATCTGTGTATTAATTTTATTGTCACGTAATCTGAAATATTTGATAATATGTGTAGCACATCGATGTCATTTTTCAATACCTCCAAAAGAAGGCCAAGTTGCAAATACAATAATAATACAGATACACGACAGACAATTATTTGTATAAAGTTTACATCTATAATGTCTACGATACGTATTGTCAAAAATAGTCGGAAGTTTCTAGAAATGAGAAATACTTAATCAACATCATCAAAGGTTTGAGAATTCCAGCTGGCTTACCTTGGCATTTGGTCAATGAAGTGTACATCCCAATCAATTGCGGTGATGAATTCCATTGGGTGTTGGCTATCACCGTTCTAAAAGAGAGGCACATTTGAGTTTATGAATCGATGTCGGGGAGGAGACATTCTGGGCCGCCGTCTAAGATACAAAATCTAGCCAAAATACTGCCTACTTACCTTGATATAAGTGGCTTTTTGGACCAAAAGGTTCGTACTGATTGGTCGACGATTGAAGCATACCAGAATAAAATGGACAATCCATTTGATGTTGAATATGTTGAAGGAATTGTTCAACAACCCATTGGTAGCCTGTAAGTATCAATCAAGTATCCTAATTTAGTTTCATTTCATAAATTTCACAATAGTTACATTAATTGCAAGCTATGGATTATCTGATTTTTACAAATGCAGGGATTGCAGTCATTTTGTTGCCGCTTACGCTGAGTATTTGAGTGTGATTACAAGTACCAAATGAAGAACTTGATGTCGGATTACTCCATAAAAGATATGCTACTCTTTTATGGAAATACGAAAAAACAAAATATCAGAAACCATATGCAAGCGACATTTTAAAGATCCATGATGACCAAAGTGAATTCCATAGCATCAGATTAAGAACAACTTGTCCATATTGAGTAGATCTATACTTTCAAAGTAATAACCTCTCCTTAGGAATGGTTGGCACCAAAACTTAAATTGTTGATTTATTTGTTGAGTAGATCATCAGTACCCATAATATTTTTTTTACATTTCATTTATTTGTTAATTTATTTCATGTAATTTCTGAAGGCTTTGATTTATTTTATTTTATCTATGCTATCCTTAGATTTGAACCTATTAATTAAAATAGAATGCTAGATTCAAATATTGTAACAAATAATATATCAGTTGCAACAGACGACATATCTGTTGGAAATTATCAAACAGATTTAGACATATGTTGCAACATGTATGTCATCTGTAGGAAATTATCAAACAGATCTTTCTACCATTTTGATTTGTTCCAATAGATGACCTATCTGTTGCAACATATATACTTAGATATAAATATCTACATAATGCAATAGACGACCAACCTATTACAACAGATAGATTATATGTCAGAACAAATAGACTATCTGTTACAACTAATAGACAATCTGTTGCATTATAAAAAATTCAATCTTCATCAAATATAAAAAATTGTCATGAAATAAAATTATCATGGTGTTTGTGTTTCTACATCTTTTTTTTATACACAGGCTCCAATCATTTAGTTAGTACCCCATAAGCCCAGACCTCTTGCATTTTTGCCAAAATATTATCGCACAAAAAGGTTATTGGCTCAGCTATTTCTATGCTGGTCAGCAAATATTTGATGTGTGCAAGCGCGTACAACCCGCATGCGACACCGATTTTATTTTTTAGAAGGTCCATGTCTTTGTTTCAACCATCAAAATCCTATGTTTGCTTCATCAACTTTTGTTGGCAAATGATATATCAATTTACTTTGCCTCAACAAGTTAGGAAACAACTCCAACAGCGCATGCATGTGGGTAAAAAAATTGGCCTCATCGAAGACAGGTAAGTTGTAGTCATAAACTTTCATCTTTCTCTCTCCGAATAGTATCTCAAGAGCCAGAAAATGTTTGACCTCTATGTTTATGACTGCAAGAATCCTCTTTGCTTTTGATGATAGGCGAATTTACGCGCCTATATCAATATATTTTGCCCATATTTTAGCCTAGTTTTGAGAACAAATTATATATTTCATGCACTTTTAGTCCTTTTTCCTGTAAATGAGCTAACGAACATGATTAGTAAAGTTTCAGGTATAAATGATGCAGAATTCAGCATTTTATGGCTTACTTGACGCAAAAGAAAGCTCACGAAAGAAGGGAAGGGAGTTTACACGCCTAAGGACCAAAACTGCTGCATGGAGAATCTGTTCCGGGCTAAAACAACAATTCTGAAGACTTTGGGGACTTACAGACACAAAGCTGGATTTTGACAATGATACATTAACCTAGTACAATTAGGTTATGTATTTCATTATTTTATGTGGATTATGATAATGTTACCTTAACCTAGTACATTTGGGTTAAGGATTTCATTAGTCTAGTAGGATTTGGTTATTTATTTCATTGGCTTAGTAGGATTAGGATATGGGTATTATAAATACCCTATCATGCTAGAGATTTTAGAGCATCTTCTTACATCTTCTTACATCTTCTTACATCTTCTTACATCTTCTAACATCTTCTGAACTTCTCATCTTACAATTCAATTCTATTTTTCTTCTTCTACTCTTCTATTCTTAAATTCCACAACAAAAGAATCGTTACTTTGCCTAGGAATTCACGCCTCATGCCTACCACCTAAGCTACACGAAATTACTCAATCTTGTGGTATAACAACAATGTCAATCGCGATCTCCTTCGCATTCATGGATAACTAAACTTCTCTGTTGGGGTTATGGAAGCTGAATGAGTTACTATCTATTGCTGTGAGTTTGTGAGTTCGAGGCACGTATATTGCTTATATCATTATTCTCTTCATCTTAATCTACATTCTTTGCGGTTGCAAACGCAAGAATACGCCAGTCTAACATTTAACTTGTTCGAGAGAAAAGTTATTTGTCTGGAAAAGAGATAATGTCAAGGTAGTAGGACACCCTTTCCTATTAAAAAGCTAGTGCCATAACTGGACTAACCTCTTGGAGAATTCGTACCGTTAGATACGCTTTAAGCTCGAGAGAGTTAAAGTGAAATAGTCCTTGTTTAGGTCGAGAGACGCTTGGATTTACCATCGACTACAATCCTCTATAAGCAATTGCATGTCAGAATTCTACACACTCATAGCCAATAGAGACGTATACCTCAGAAGGTGGACATAACCCCAACGCTTCAATTCTCATTGTTTACAACCAACGTAACAATCTCTCTCTTTTTACTTTATTATTTTCAGCTTTTGTTTACATTACTTGCAAAACAAGAATCCCCCCTTCTTACGAGACTTGCACCAAAAGTTTAGTAATTTTACTTACTTGTTGGCCAAGCTATTCCCTGTGGGATCGACACCCAACCCAGGTTGGGTTCTATATTTGCTAACAACCGCTTTACACTCAAACGAGAGCTGTAGATTGAGCGTTATCAAAAAATTGGCGCCGTTGCCGGGGAATACAAGTGTCAATTAAGTTCGTAATAATTACTAAACCCTTTGGTCGAAGACTCTCGTACTTTTACTTTTAGTTTTTGTTTTTGTTTACTGCAGGTTTTTGTTCAGTGCATCAATGGATGCACAATGTGAAATACCGTTCGATGATGATTATGATGATCTTGATGGTGCCGGAGCCACTGGAGCTATAATTTCACCACCATTAGCGCCCGGAGCCAAGTTCAACATCACAAGCACCATGATTCAGTTATTGCAACTCATAGTATTGTTTGGTGGACTAGCAGGCGATGATCCGAATATGCATCTCATCAACTTTATTTCTACATGTAAGTCTTTTGACAATTCTGGTGTTGGTCAGAATGTAATTTGATTACGTCTATTTCCATTGTCTCTGTCTGGGGAGGCAACACTATGGTTGAATGGGCTGACTCCTGATTCAATTACAAATTGGAGGCAATTGAGAGACGCTTTCCTAGAAAGATTCTTTCCGCCTTCCAAAAGGGCACAATTGAGAGATGAAATCAGCAACTTTCGTCAGCTTCCAACTGAAGCTCTTCATGAAACATGGGAGAAGTTCAAGACAAAGCTAGCGAGATACCCAAACCATCACATGACTAATGTTCACCTCATGGAGATATTGTATAGAGCCTTGAATTCAATAACTAAGCCAGTGATGGATAACGCAGCTGGAGGATCTTTTATGGACCTCACCTTTGGTCAAGCAAGCAATATGCTAGATCGCATGACGAAACAAAGTAGAGCTTGGCATACCCGGGATTCCGAGGTAGCAAGCCCCACTTTATCTATAGGCATGACTGCAGACCAAAGAAGAAGACAAGAAGAACGTGATCAAGATTTAGCGCACATGAAAACGCAAGTGGATCTTCTGACAAAGCATTTATTATCAGGGAAGACCGAAAAAGTGAAAGCTATGGCGCTAAAAGGAAGAGGCGAATCTGATTCGGAAGAAGAGGCCAACTACTTGAACAATCAGGGGGGTTTCCGAGGGAATACCCAAGGAAACCAAGGTCGGAACTATTATGGTAAATCTGGAAACATGGACCAAGGTAGTTGGAAGAACAAGAATGAAAAGAGTGGTTATTACGTTCCCCCTGGTAGACGTGATACCACCACATCTAATTCTGGAAGTATGGAAGACATGATGGCTAAATTATTGAAAGGAGTGGAAGCAACAAGCGCGGGAGTTACTGAGGTAATTAATGATTTGTCCTCCATGAAACAACTAGTTGATTCTCATTCCACTTCAATCAAGCAAATAGAGCAACAACTGAGCCAACTTTCAGCAACACTCAATCAAAGAAAGGCTGGCACTTTACCTAGCAATACTGTGCAAAACCCAAGGAATGATGGGTCATGCATGGCCATCACTACCAGAAGTGGTAAGGTGCTGGAACCTTCAGAAAAAGGCAAGCAAGTGGCTGACGAAGAGGTGGAAATTGATGATAAGGCGAAAGGGGAGGATGCCGCAGCAGCCGATCCTAATGTCCTTAACATCACTCCTCACAACATGCAGCCTGGAAAAGCTGAGAAACGGAAGTAAGAGGAGAAGAAAGCCATGGAGAGAACAATTCCATACCCACCACCACCTTTTCCTCAAAGATTAAAGAAGGTGGCGGATGATATAAAGTTCGGCAAATTCATGACTATGTTAAAGCAGCTGACCATTAATGTTCCGTTGGTGGAGGCACTAGAACAAATGCCTGGGTATGCAAAATTTATGAAGGATCTTTTGACAAAGAAGCGGGCAGTAAGCTATGAGCCGACAGATAATATTCATCATTGCAGTGCAATTGCCATAAGGTCCTTAGTACAGAAGAAGACAGACCCTGGTGCTTTCACTATTCCTTGCACCGTTGGACCTTTGAATTTTGCCAAAGCATTATGTGATTTAGGAGCCAGCATCAATTTGATGCCATTATCTATCTATAAAAAGTTGGGGTTGGGTGATCCTACTCCAACCAACATGAGGCTCGTCATGGCGGATAGGTCGGTAAAACGACCTGTTGGTATCCTATGTGATGTCTTGGTAAAGGTTTCTTAATTCATCTTTCCAGCAGACTTTGTTATTTTGGATTGTGAAGCGGACTCAGAGGTTCCCATAATCTTGGGACGCCCTTTCCTTGCTACAGGAAGTGTGCTCATTGATTTGAGAGCTAACGAGCTTTCATTCCGAATAAATGATGAAGTGGTTCGCTTTGATGTTTGCAAATCAATGAAGCAACCCAAAGATCCAAGTGTATTTTCGGTGGCTGATGTTTTCTTTGATGATCCGAAAGAATTACTTAAAGAAGAGCAAATTATTGCTGACCCTTTGGCGGTTGTGCTCATGAAAGTTGAGCATGAGGATAATGAAGATTATGAAGAACTTATGGGTGCTCTAACAGAAATAGAGTCTTATACTCCTAAGCAACCGGATTGTGATCCCAAGAATCAACCAACAGCGAACACTCCCATTGACGAGACACCAACACTAGAATCGCAAGAGCTCCCCGATTATCTAAGGTATGTGTTCTTGGAAAGCAGAAATATACTTCCGGAGAGTGCAGATAATTTAAGTGAACAACACGTAGAAGCTCTCATCTCTGCTCTGAAGAGATACAAGAGAGCTATGGGTTGGACTATTGATGATATAATTGGTGACTCTTCGGGGAAATGTATGAGCCATCTCGAAGAAGATCGCATGCCCACAGGTAAGCCTTATTGTCGTCTAAATCCTTTTAGAAAATGATCCTCCATTTACCTCGACGAAGTCTGAGTACTCGAGGTAACCATGTCGTGCTACGACAATAAATAAGGCGCTAGATGGGAGGTAACCCATCATTTATCGTTTTTCATTTATCGTTTATTGTTTTTCATTTTTCATTTTGTTCTAGTATGTGTTTTGCTTTTGATAAATAAAAATCCAAAAATAAGAGTCGTGCCACGACCAAAACTAAGGCTCTTGATGGGAGGCAACCCATCGTTCTAATCGTTTTTATTGTTTTTGAGCAAATGTAGGTGCAAGAGGTATTCAACGAGGAGATTGATTTCAATTGACGATTTGGACGCATTGTATGGTAAAGTTGGTAAGTTAGGAATAGTGATGCATAAGGCTATGGATTGAGCATTGCTCATGCCAAACTAGGCATCGAGGAAGGCTAGGCCTAGGTAAAACTAGGCCACGAACGATGCACAACCTATCCTATAGCCTAAGGTCTCATAATCTAGTGTGCTATACACTATGCGCCGCCTATTCCTAGGTATGCTTTTGACTATGCGCCGCCTATGCTATGGCATTTGGTCTCAGTATCTCATATGCCATAGACTATGCGGCGCATATGTCTACAAATGCCATAGACTATGCGGCGCATATGTCCCATTATGCCATAGAAAATGCGCCACATATGTCTACAAATGCCATAGACTATGCGGCGCATATGTCCCATTATGCCATAGACAATGCGCCGCATATGTAGCATTTTTGTCTCCAAAACCGATTGTAAATGGGTCAAAATCCGACCCATTCTTTTTTTATAAATATGAGACTTAGTCTTGAACCAAAAACACATTGGAAACCTAGCTTATGCACCACCTATAGTCTCCAAAACCTATCAAAAAGTTTCCTTTTGCTCTTTTTCGTCACAAGAACATCATCCAAAGGCTTCAACCAAGTAAGTACTACTTTGTTCTTCATTTATATTTTGTAAGTACTACTTTACTACACCTATTATGAATTGCTAAATCTTGAAAAAGTATTGGTGATGTGAACGTGTTTGAATTGTTGATACAAAACCAAGTGAGTGAACATGTACGTTAGGATGCTCTTAACTTATGTCCGACTTGAATTTGATTTTAATGCATTATTATACTACTTGCAGAATTGCTATAGTAATGAACATTGCATAATCTTGTCACTTGAATACTTACATGTTAGAATATCCCGTTCATCGGAATAAGACTTATAACTGCCTACCGACATAGGAGGTTGAGTTTATTGATAGAAACGATACCATGATGTAATCCCTATGTAGTAGTCTTGTTATACCTAACATTAAAGTATTGCAAAGGTTGCAAGAAGTGATATATCTTTGATTTTCTCGTTGGAATATAGCTCCTAAAACGCATGTCGATGAAGTCTAAGTAATCGACCACTTTCACTTCACTAATTTGTAGCAACAAACTAAGTGTGGGGTGGTACCCCTACTGCTTGTGTATAGATTGTATCCATTGGGATTGTTCTACCATTAACACTCTTTCAAGTCTCAGGTACAATGGCACCCAAAGCAAGACAAGGCAAAGAAAAGGCTACCACTTCCCAAAAGAGCAAGAAAAGAGGCCGCAAGGAGCAAGGCGAACCCTCCTCGCTGCAAATACCTCGACTCACGCTTGGAATTAAGTGGGATACTTATGAGGAACTTCTAAGGATGACGACTCTGATGATGATTCCAATGCAAGGGGTATGACCCCAGACATAGAGGATGAGTCCAACTAACCAGGTTCTTCTTATTTATTTTCCACTGAGGACAGTGTACCGACTAAGTGTGGGGTGGTGGTATTGCATGCTATACTTCTCTACTTGCATCTATGTTTGTTTGCTTTTGTTTTATTTTTGTTTCATTTTTTAGTTAAGATTTTTTTAGTAGTTAATATTTTTTTTTAACTTAGCTTCGCATGAGATTATTCTAATAGGCAGCATGAGATTATAACAAGAGTATGTGCTACAATTGTGACCATTGAGACGTTTAGGCTCCAGTTGTGACTCATTATGTGATATTGTCTGGTTAAATTCCTTCACTTGTTGGGTCGAGAGTCTATATTACTTCCAAGCAAGTCGACCATGTGCCTTGTGTGTGTGAGATAATCGTATATTCTATGTGTGTGGCTGATGCTAGAACTTGCCTAGTATGTATGCAAAGCGAAAATAAGGAGTGTAAGTTTAGGATATGATTTAGGCATTTCTTTGGCAACCTATATTTGTTTACCTTCAGTTTTACCTACCCATGGACATCATCCTAGTTAAACCCTTTTGAGACTTTAGCCTATTTTCTTTGACAACCTTGTATGTAAGCCTAATCCATTTTTTCAAGACCGTAATTTGATCCAAACTCCTAAGTGCTTTAAAGTGAAAAAGTCATGTGACAACATAAGAGGAAATTGGGTGAGTATGATGCTATAAATTGTAATGGTGCTTGAATGTGTTATGAAAAAGAAAGTGCTATCATAAGAGGTATGTTGTGAAAAGAAAAAGGAAAAGAAAGCTGAAAAGCGAGTTGTGCTTAAAATTGAAAAACAAAAGAGGAGAACAAGGGTGGTAGAATAAAAGAAAGAAAGGTTGAAAGAAAAAAAAAGTGTCAATGATACAAAGTGATGTATTAAAGCTCTTAGGAACTTAGTCACTATTCCTGGCCAAAATAGTCCTACCCGTCCCTTAGCCTACATTACAACCATCAAAAGACCTATTTGATTCTAAGCTTAGCATTCTGACATTTAGTAGAGTATTACATTAAGGGCAAGCCTATGGTCATCAGTTGCTACATATGAATTCTTTGTGAGAGAGAGAGCTAGGACATTTTGATACCCATGTTTGAAAAATATGCTATATTTGTGAGTGATTATGGGTACTATAGTGTGAGACACACATGGTTGATGAGTTTTGGGTAGTCATATATGATTCCTTGTACCTTAACGTTTGCATGCGAGTTGATCACCATCACGAGTCTATGCTAGAGGTTAAACTGTTTCTACTTATAATCGAAAAGATACTCTTTGTTGATAATTGTTGTGCTTGTCTTGACGAATATTTTGTGTTGTTGCTGTAAAACCCTAAGTTGATGTTTAGAAGGACATGATAGTTTGTTCGAGGACGAACAAATCTCTAAGTGTGGGGTGTTGATGATAGGCAAATTTACGCGCCTATATCAATATATTTTGCCCATATTTTAGCCTAGTTTTGAGAACAAATTATATATTTCATGCACTTTTAGTCCTTTTTCCTGTAAATAAGCTAACGAACATGATTAGTAAAGTTTCAGGTATAAATGATACAGAATTCAGCATTTTATGGCTTACTTGACGTAAAAGAAAGATCACGAAGGAAGGGAAGGGAGTTTACACGCCTAAGGACCAAAACTGCTGCATGGAGAATCTGTCCCAGGCTAAAACAGCAATTCTGAAGACTTTGGGGACTTACAGACACAAAGCTGGATTTTGACAATGATACATTAACCTAGTACAATTAGGTTATGTATTTCATTATTTTATGTGGATTATGATAATGTTACCTTAACCTAGTACATTTGGGTTAAGGATTTCATTAGTCTAGTAGGATTTGGTTATTTATTTCATTAGCTTAGTAGGATTAGGATATGGGTATTATAAATACCCTATCATGCTAGAGATTTTAGAGCATCTTCTTACATCTTCTTATATCTTCTTACATCTTCTTACATCTTCTAACATCTTCTGAACTTCTCATCTTACAATTCAATTCTATTTTTCTTCTTCTACTCTTCTATTCTTAAATTCCACAACAAGAGAATCGTTACTTTGCCTAGGAATTCACGCCTCACGCCTACCACCTAAGCTACACGAAATTACTCAATCTTGTGGTATAACAACAATGTCAATCGCGATCTCCTTCGCATTCATGGGTAACTAAACTTCTCTGTTGGGGTTATGGAAGCCGAATGAGTTACTATCTATTGCTGTGAGTTTGTGAGTTCGAGGCACGTATATTGCTTATATCATTATTCTCTTCATCTTAATCTACATTCTTTGCGGTTGCAAACGCAAGAATACGCCAGTCTAATATTTAACTTGTTCGAGAGAAAAGTTATTTGTCTGGAAAAGAGATAATGTCAAGGTAGTAGGACACCCTTTCCTATTAAAAAGCTAGTGCCATAACTGGACTAACCTCTTGGAGAATTCGTACCGTTAGATACGCTTTAAGCTCGAGAGAGTTAAAGTGAAATAGTCCTTGTTTAGGTCGAGAGACGCTTGGATTTACCATCGACTACAATCCTCTATAAGCAATTGCATGTCAGAATTCTACACACTCATAGCCAATAGAGATGTATACCTCAGAAGGTGGACATAACCCCAACGCTTCAATTCTCATTGTTTACAACCAACGTAACAATCTCTCTCTTTTTACTTTATTATTTTCAGCTTTTGTTTACATTACTTGCAAAACAAGAATCCCTCCTTCTTACGAGACTTGCACCAAAAGTTTAGTAATTTTACTTACTTGTTGGCCAAGCTATTCCCTGTGGGATCGACACCCAACCCAACCGACACCCAACCCAGGTTGGGTTCTATATTTGTTAACGACCGCTTTACACTCAATGGAGAGCTGTAGATTGAGCGTTATCAGCTTTGGCCAGTCCTTGCCGTGTGGATACATACTTTTTTTTTAATACAAGTAATTATATCTTTATCCCATTGGAACCCAGAAACTAATGAATTAAATCCCGGGACATCAGGAGTTGACACTAGAATAATAAGTTCAACGTACCTATCCTTAAAATTATTGTAGAAGTTGAGGTCCATTATTCTATTGGAAACATCATAAGCTTCCAGGTACGCTAATTGCCAGCCTCTCATGAGGCAGAGAATTTCATCAACATACTGTGATATAAGAAGATAATTTTTAAATAGGTTAGTAATTTTATAAAAGAAAAACATAGTAGAAAGATGCAATGGATGGTCTATTTGTTACATAGAGTTATCTGAATCTGTTAATATATTACCCATCTAATGCAACTCAAGCAATAGATGGGTAATATGTTGCAACAGAACCACCACCAGTTACACTAGAATACCAAGTTGTTGCAACAGATGACACATTTATTTTATAGCTTCTTCTTCATGAAGTAGATTAGAAGGCTAGGTTAGGAAAAGTAAACTTACCGTGTCCACGTACCACAGGCCCATATCTGTCATCTTTTTGAAGTCTTAGGGGAAAAGGTATTCATGGTGAAGGTTTTTGCGTATTTCTTGGAATTTATGGTCTTTCTCAGAACAACCTTCTTTTTGGCATCAAGTTTCGCATATATGGCCACCTTCGTCAACGATCCCTGAACTTCAACAATTTTTGGAGGAGGAGGAGTTGTAATATTTTTTGATTTCATATTTAAGAGTATATGTCTAATTGCTTTTGTCTTCTTCCTTACCTCCACTGTAGAAGTGTATGGCTGATACGAGTCAAACGACCCTCATAGCTTTTGATGACGTCCTTGGAGGCCAACACATAAAGACTCAATCTATGGTTGCCTCGAGAACACAAGATCAAACATGTAGAGAGCATTTTGGGCACTTGATGGAGCAATACCGAGATTGGGAGATTGCTTGGAGAATTGAAGACTTGAGGACTCACGTCCTTGGAAAACACTTAATAGCTCACGACTTTGGGCACCTTTATTAAGGGCATTTTGGTCACTTTACTTTATCCCAAGGCACTTCATGGCCACCCCCTCATTAAGGGCATTGTTTTCATTTTTATTGTCTTGTAATAGAATAAATAAAACATGTTAGGTTTATTTTCTATAGTACCCCAAACATTTTTTAAGTCAAATCTAGTTTCCAGAAGATTTAGTGATGACTTACTAAATGATTAAAATTTAACCCAAATAGAATTTCCCCATTTTCAACTTTTTATCATGTGGAAAATTGAATTAGCTTTCCAACGATACCAATTTCGTCCAAATCCGATATTGGAGTAGAGAGATATGGACGTTTTACTGAGAGCAGTCAGAACCGCCCAGGTACGATGGGCAGGTTGACGGACCGTCGAGCTAGCGACGGACCATCGCCTAAATCGTCGCAGCTAAGGAAGTAAGTCAATCTTCTGGCTAAGGTGCGACGAACAGGTTGACGGACCGTCGAACTAGCGACGGATCATCGCTCAAGCCGTCACTAGTAAGGCAGTGAAGAGTCCCTATTCTGGCTCAAGTGCGACGGTCAGAACGACGGACAGTCGAGCCAGTGACAGACCATCACACGAGCCGCTGTAGAGCCCTTTCAGCAATTTAAAGCCATTTAAAAAAGGGTATTTGGATCTTTTTCCACCAGTTTTAACCCCTAATTATACCAGACAATTGCTCATAACTTCATTATTTATTCACACCATCCAATTAGGTTTTCTCTCAGAGATTAATCCCCAAGAACAAGAACTCTTGGGTGCTTAATTCCAAGTCAAGAATTCAAGCTTTCCTCCACTAATCTTTAAGAAATCATCCACCCAGGTATGTCAAGTGTTCATTCATGGATTCCTTTTATCCATGAAGCTCAAGAATCCAATTTTAAATTATAAATTGTGATGTTTATGTTGTGGATTGATTACGATTATGTTGATGTTGTATATGATACCCAAGTTGAAATTGTTAAATGTGTTTTCATTAATTTATGCTAGCATGTGGATTGAAATCTACTAAATTGTGTTGATTTATGCAGCCATGATGAATTAATTTAATGCCCATGCCTAAGATTATAGTTATGCATGCAAGGTGTTTGATAAAATGCCTAAGAGAATAGGAAACATGCCTTATGACTTAATTGTGACCAAAATAATGAACCTATTTTTCACCCTTAAGTTTAAATGACTCCCACGTTATTGTTATGCTTTGTGATGGATTGATGTAGTGCTCATGAGATTAGGAATTATGAAATTATGACATGTTTACATGTACTTCTATTCATGTGTGATCTTATGGCATGCAAATACTTCATGAATATCCCCGATGATTATACTATGAATTGTTGACTATGGTCATGTGTCAAGGAAGTATCAAATCTTGTCAGTTTCTTACTATTGAGTCCTGGGGATATTTATACTCGACAATTTAGCTGTGTGCCTAGAGCCAGTGTTATATTTTCACGATACTCTTAGTCAAGCCATGATAAGTAAAATTCAGTCAGTCTCATGACTCAGGAAAAACTCAGTAATCTCAAGTAGTTATCATATCTCAGTAATACTCCATCAGTTAACAGAACTCAATAAACACAGTCCAGTCAGTTTAGTATAATTAATTCAGTGCCTAATCAGATGGGAGTAGAATTCAACACCGAGTGAGCCCAAGGATGGGAACTTACCTGTGAGTAGAGGGTGTGATTCTTAGAAGCAATCCTTGCGCTCCAGAACTACGTAGCCAACGTAGGTTGAGACATCTAATCTGTTAGATGAGGGTTGATGAGGTGTCTTAACCTGTTAGATGAGGGTCCCACCATTTTCCTTAGAGTACCTGTTAGATGAGGGATCACTCACAACTTGTCCTTACCAGTGGCGCGGTATTGACACCCTTCCAATTGGGGTTACAGATTAGACCCCAACTCAGCTATATTGCTTTATTTGGGGTATGTCGGTTAGATGACTACTTCCCACAATTGCAGTCTCAGTCTCAGTAATAGAGCTCAGATAGTTCTACATAATCCAGGACTGTCAGATACAGTCACCCAGTTCAGTACGGAACTCAGCTAGTTCCATCAGAAATAGGACTATCGGACATAGTCATTCAGATAATAGTACAACAGTTATATGAAACCTATGTTATCAGTATTCAGATTCAGTGTTGTCTTGATCTCAGATATAGTTCACGTATTCATGCTTGTATTCTCACGTTCATGTTATTCGATCAGCTAGTATTGTTCATGCATATATAAACCCTTGCCTTCAACCTACATCACTTGCATACCCGTATATTCAATCATACTGATGCATTCTTGCTATGGTGTTTTATACCATAGGTTTAGAAGCATGAGCTCCAGAGCATCAATAACATTCCAGTCTCAGTAGTCAGAGTTAGCAGTGAGTCCTTATCCTTAGACGACCTGATCATTACTTTATTATGTCATTACTTAGTTTATTTCAATAGTTGGAGTTAGTTGGGGACATGTCCCATCAACTCCTTATTCAGACAGTTCAGTTTTAGAGGCTTTCAGACTACAGTATGTTCAGACAATTTGTTTCAGTTCATGTTTTGGTATTGATATATCGTAATCTTTGATAGTATGTTTTATCCTTTTAAACCTTATGGAATGTTCCAGTCTATTATTTCTGCATTTTACATAATGTCATACAGTATATAGGTACATATATTATTCACGGGTTAGCTTGTGGTCCTTTGGGGTCATGAGCACCGTGTAGCATTTTGGGTACCAGATTCAGGGTGTTACAAACTTAGTATCAGAGTATGAGGTTCAATAGTATCCTAGGAAGTCTGAAAGCCGTATCTAATAGAGTCTTATGCATGGGTGTGTTGCGCACCACATTTATGTACAAGAGGCTATGAGATATTTTAGGAACAGTTTCCCATTTTTCAATATTTATGTCGTGCCAGTGAGCATAATCTCAAGTTAATCCCTCAGTCTAATCCCTTTCTTTTTTGTTTATAGAACATGCCTCCCAAGAAGAGAACTGGGAATCAGTCAGCCCCTCACTTCAAAGATCCTTTGGGTGAACACGTCTCTCATGCAGAGTTTAGATTTTCATTCACTACTCTTACTCAGTCAGTTGCTTCTCAAAATAAATGATCGGCTGTCATTCCGGCCAACCCAGTGGCCAATTTAGCTGCAGCCAGAATTTGGGACTTTAGCCGAATGAATCCTCCATCCTTTTTTGGGTCTAAGTCAGATGAGGACCCTTAAGAATTTCTTGATCAAGTTTAAAAGGTTACAAACATCATGGGGGTTACTCCTAGTGAGGGTGCTGAGCTAGCTTTACATCAGTTGCAGGATATTGCTCACACTTGGTTCAAACAGTGGAAGTCATAAAGGTCAGTTGATGCAGGATCCATAGAGTAGGAGGAGTTTGTCACCGCATTCCTAGAGAGGTTCTTTCCCCTAGAGCTGAGAGAAGCTAAGGTACTAGAATTTATCAACCTCAGGCAAGGTAACATAATGATGAAAGAGTATTCTCTTAAGTTTACTCAATTATCCAGATATGCTCCTCGTGTGGTTGCAGATAGTTGGGCCAAGATGAGAAAGTTTTTCTCTGGGGTGAATGATAGTATGGTCAATAAGTGCAGGTCTATGATGTTAAATAGTGACATGAACACAACTAAGCTTATGACTCATGCTCAACTGATAGAAGAGAAAAAGATGAAGATAAGGGAGAAGAAGAATAAGAGAGCAAGGAAAAGTAGTTTTAACTTTGCTCAGCCAAAGTCTGAGGGAGAAAACCGTTCTCAGTTCCATCCTAAATCATCAGTTCCAGCACCTTCTTCAGCTAGTGCTCCAGCTTCTAAGTTTAGGGATGGTAATAGAGATAGGGTACCAGGCTCTAAGTCTCAGGGTAGTGTTAGCAATGCCCAAACTAATCCCCTTTATCAGACTTGTGGTAAGAACCACATGGGTTTGTGTAGAGCTGGCAGCGATGTCTATTTCAGATATGGAAAGCCAGGCCACAGAGTCAGAGATTGTCCCTAGTCAGGTTATCTGGGTCAGCAGAACCATTCCTCATCTCAGTCCGGTCGCCCAAATCAGCAAGGTTCCACTTCCAATGCTACTAGTGGGCAATGCCAAAATCGACATTATGCTCTCCAGTCTCGAAAAGATCAGGAAAATTCTCCTGATTTGGTTACTGGTACATTACAAATCTTTCACTTGCATGTTTATGCTTTGCTAGGTCCAGGAGCTTCCTTGTCTTTTGTTACTCCTTACATAGCAGTTAATTTTGGAGTCAGTCTCAAAATTCTAGCAGAGCCCTTCTCAGTATCTACCCCAGTGGGTAAAACTATCATAGCCTGACGGGTATACAGGAACTGTCTGGTTATGGTATCTCAGAAAATTACTTCAGTAGACTTAGTCGAATTAGAGATGACTGATTTTGATGTCATACTCAGCATAGATTGGCTTCATTCCTGCTATGCCTCAGTTGAATGCAAAAATAGAGTTGTCCAATTTCAGTTTCTAAATAAACCTGTCCTAGAATGGAGAGGTAGTACTTCAGCTTTCAGAGGTCAACTTATTTTCTACCTTCGAGCACAAAAAATGATATCTAAGGGATGTGTCTATCATCTTGTTTGAGTTAAGGACATTAGTTCTAAAACTCCTAGTCTTGAATTAGTCCCAGTCGTGAATGAATATTTAGATGTCTTTCCCGAAGATCTTTCAGGAATTTCTCCCGAAAGGGAAGTAGACTTCAACATTTATCTCCTTCCAAATACTCAGCCTATATCTATTCCTCCATACAGAATGGCACCGGTAGAACTCAGAAAATTGAAGGAACAATTGAAGGATCTCCTAGAAAAGGGATTCATCAGATCCAGTATGTCCCCATGGGGTGCACCAGTTTTATTCGCACGAAAGAAAGATGGTTCTCTTAGAATATGTATAGACTACTGTCAACTCAATAAAGTCGCGGTCAAGAACAAGTATCCACTTCCCAGAATCGATGACTTATTCGATCAACTTCAGGGTGCCAGCTATTTTTCTAAAATAGACCTCAGATTAGGCTATCATCAGCTCAGAGTTAGAGAATGTGACATTCCGAAAATAGCCTTTCGTACTTGGTATGGTCACTTTGAATTCTTAGTTATTTCCTTTGGTCTTACCAATGCCTCATTAGCTTTCATGGACTTGATGAACCGTGTGTTCAAGTAGTACTTGGATATGTTGGTCATAGTCTTCATGGATGACATTCTTGTTTATTCCCGCAGTAAACGTGATCATGCAGACCATCTCATAATAGTATTGCAGACTCTCAGAAATCATCAGTTGTTCGCCAAATTCAGTAAGTGCAAATTTTGGCTAAGGTCAGTAGCATTCCTTGGTCATATTATTTTTGGTGATGGCATTAGGGTTGATCCTCAAAAGACCGAAGTAGTAAGAAACTGGCTTCGCCCTGTCTCTCTACCAAATATCAGGAGTTTCTCTGGTTTGGATGGCTATTACCGACGGTTTGTTGAGGGATTTTCTTCTATTGCATCCCCTATGTACAGATTGACTCAGAAGAAAGTCAATTTTCAGTGGTCAAATCCTTGCGAGAAGAGTTTTTAAGAGTTGAAGACTCGACTCACCTCAGCTCCCAATTTGGCTCTTCTAGATGGTTCTGATGGGTTCGTAGTGTATTGTGATACATCTAGAGTAGTTTTGGGTTATGTCCTCATGCAGCATGGTAAGTTCATAGCCTACGCCTCCAGACATCTTAAACCCTATGAGAAGAATTATCGTACTCATGATCTCGAGTTAGCAGCTGTAGAAGATCTGGAGGCATTATCTATACGAAGTTCATGTAGATGTGTTCATATATCATAAGAGCCTTCAGTATATCTTTTCTCAAAAAGATCTCAATCTTCGTCAGAGGAGGTGGTTAGAGTTCTTGAAAGATTACGACATGAGTGTCCTTTATCATCTGGGCAAGGCTAATGTGGTGGTCAACGCTCTCAGTAGACTGTCTATGGGTAGTGTTACTCATGTTGAGGATAGTAAGAGGAAGTTAGCTTAGGAAGTCCATCATCTTGACCGACTAGGTGTCCGCCTAGTTAATTCTTCAGAGGGTAATATATGGGTTCAAAATAGTTTAGAATCATCTCTAGTTTCCGAGGTAAAATAAAATCAAGATAGAGATCCCAGTCTAGTCAGGTTGAAAAAGTCAGTCAAGGATCAGAAAGTAGAGGTTTTCTCCCAAGGGGGAGATGGTGTTTTGCATTGTCAGGGTCGTTTGTGTGTTCTAGGTGTAGATGACTTAAGGCAGTGATTTCATGTAGAAGTGCATAGTGCGCGTTACTCTATTCATCCAGGGGCCACAAAGATGTACCACAAATTATGGGAGGTCTATTGGAGGAGTGGGATGAAGAGATATTGCAATATTTATGGCTAAGTGCTCTACATGTCAGCAAGTTAAGATTGAGACTCAGAAACCTAGTGGGTCCATACAGGAGTTCAGTATTCCTACTTGGAAGTGGGAAGAACATGGACTTTATGATGGGTTTACCTCGTACTCATCGCCAACATGATTCAGTTTGGGTCATTGTAGATAGGATGACCAAATTAGCTCATTTCCTTTTAGTCCATACCTCTTATTCAGCCAAGGATTACACTAGACTCTAGATTAGGGAGTTGGTCAGATTGCACGGTGTTCTTTTATCTGTTATCTCATACAGAGGTACCCAGTTCACCTTTTATTTCTGGAAAGCATTTCAAAAGGGTCTTGGTACCCAAGTTCATCTTAGTACAACCTTTCATCCCCAGAAAGATGGTCAAGAAGAAAGGACAATTTAGACTTTAGAAGATATACAAAGGGCATGCACAATTGATTTCAAGGGTAGTTGGGCTGACCACTTGCCTTTGATTGAGTTTGCATATAATAATAGCTATTATTCTAGTATTTGGATGGCTCCATTCAAAGATCTTTATGGTAGGAGATGCAGGTCTCCAGTTGGTTGGTTTGAAGTTAGTGAGGCCTCAGTTATAGGGCCTGACTTAGTATTCGATGCCTTAGAAAAAGTCCAGCTGATCAGAGAAAGACTCCGAGCTGCTCAGAGCCGACAGAAGTCTTATACAGGTGTTCGTAGAAAGGATCTCGAATTCAAGATTGGTGATTATGTCCATCTAAAGATCTCTCTCATGAAGGGAGTGAAGCGGTTCAATAAGAAGGGAAAACTCAGTCCCCGATGTGTTGGTCCCTTCAAAATTCTCAGTCATCTAGGCAAAGTAGATTATGAGCTTAAGTTGCCTTCAGATCTGGCCTCAGTTCATCCAGTCTTCCATGTCTCTTTGCTCAAGAAGTGCATAGGTGACCCGGTAGTCGTAGTCCCTATTCAGAGCATAGATGTTTAGAACAACCTCTCTTATGAAGAGATTCCAGTCGAAATCCTATACTGTCAGACTCGCAGACTGAGTAACAAAGAAGTCCCTCTAGTCAAAGTTCTTAGGAGAAATTAGTCCGTTGAGGGAGATACTTGGGAAGCAGAAGCAGATTTGCGAACCAAGTACCCTCACCTCTTCTCTGGCAACTCAGATATAGCTCAAGGTAATAGTTCTCTTTAAGCTTTTCAGTTTCATGTTCAGGTTTCAGTTACAAGCTTGGTATCCATTTTATATTCAGAATTCCATTATAAACTTGGTATTAAATACCATTGAATATTCAATTATACATTCTTGTATCAATTCAGTCAAGTAATCATGCATCAGATATGCATTCTCATTGTGAGAAACTTAGTTCCTCAGAACACTCGGTCATGCATTCAGGAATCAGTTACTCATGCATCAGATATGCATGTTCAGTATGATATATATTAAGTTTATCAGTCATGTTAGTCATGGAGTCGTGTTTTAGTCATTCATGTTCAAGATATGTTTTAGTCTACCGTTTTTTCCCTCTCAGTCAGTCTCATTTGAGGACGAATGTTTCCAAGGGGGAGATATTGTAATACCAAGCTTTCTTTAGGTCAAATCTAGTCTCCAGAAGAGTTAGTGATGACTTCCTAAATAATTAATGTTTAAACCAAATAGAATTTCTCCAATTTTGACTTTTTTTCATGTGGGAAATTGAATTAGCTTTCCAACGATACCAATTTCATCAAAATTTGGTATCGGAGTAGAAAGTTATGGACGTTTTACTGAGAGCTGTCAGAACCACCCAGGTGCGACGGGCAGGTTGACAGACCGTCGAGCTAGCGATGGACTATCTCCTAAACTATCGCATCTAGGGCAGTAAGTCAATCTTCTAGCTAAGGTGCGACACATAGGCTGACAGACCATCGAGCTAGCGACGGACCGTTTCCCAAGCCGTCACTACTAAGGCAGTGAGCCCCTATTCTGGCCTAAGTGCGATGGTCAGAACGACGGATCTTTGATCCAGCAATGGACCGTCACACGAGCCATCGCAAATCCCATTTAACAATTTAAATACATTTTTAAAAGGGTATTTGGGTCTTTTTCCACCCTTTTAACCCCTAATTATACCAGATAATTGCTCATAACTTCATTATTCATTCAGAACATCCAATTTGGGTTTCTCTCAAAGATCAATCCCCAAGAACAAAAAACCCTAGGTGCTTAATTCCAAGTTAAGAATTCAAGCTTTCCTCCATAAATCTTTAAGAAATCATCCACCTAGGTATGTCAAGTGTTCATTCATGGATTCCTTTCGTCCATGAAGCCCAATAATCCAATTTTAAATTAGAAATTGTGATGTTTATGTTGTGGATTGATTATGATCGTGTTGATGTTGATGTTGTGTATGATACCGAATTTGAAATCATTAAATATGTTTTCATTAATTTATGCTAGCATGTGGATTGAAATCTACTAAATTATGTTGATTTATGCAACCATGATGAATTAATTTAATGTCCACGCCTAAGATTATAGTTATGCATGCAAGGTGTTTGATAAAATGCCTAAGAGAATAGGAAACATGCCTTATGACTTAATTGTGACCAAAATGCTGAACCTATGTTTCACCCTTAAGTTCAAATAACTCCCATATTATTGTTATGCTTTGTGATGGATTGATGTAATGCTCATGAGATTAGGCATTATGGAATTATGATATGTTTACATGTACTTCTATTCATGTGTGAGCTTATGGCATGCAAATACTTCATGAATATCCCCAATGATTGTACTATGAATTGTTGACTATGGTCATGTGTCAAGAAGTGTCAAGTCTTGTCAGTTTCTTTCTATTGAGTCCTGGGGATACTTGTACTCGACAATTTGGCTGGGTTCCTAGAGTCAGTGTCATGTTTTCAAGATACTCTCAGTCAATCGATGTTTAGCAGAATTCAGTCAGTCTCATGACTCAAAAAAACTCAGTAATCTCAGTAATCTCAGTCAGATATCGGATCTCGGTAATACTTCGTCAGTTAACGAAACTCAATAAACTAAGTCCAGTCAATTCAGTATAATTAATTCAGTGTCAAATTAGATTAGAGTAGGATTCAACACCGAGTGAGCCCAAGGATGGGAACTCACCTACGAGTAGAGGGTGTGATTCTTAAAAGCAATCCGTGCACTCCAGAACTACGTAGCCAGCGTCGGTTGAGATATCTAACCTGTTAGATGAGGGTTGATGAGGTGGATTAACCTGTTTGATGAGGGTCCCACCATTTTCCTTATAGTACCTGTTAGATGGGATCACTCACAACTTGTCTTTACCAGTGGCGTGGTATTGACACCCTTTCAATTGGGGATACAGATTCCCAACTCAGATATATTGCTTTATTTAGGGCATGTCGGTTAGATGACTACTTCCATAGTTACAGTCTCAGTCTCAGTAATAAAAATCAGATAGTTCTACAGAATTTAGGACTGTTAGATACAGTCACCCAGTTCAGTATGGAACTCAGCTAGTTCCATAAAAAATAGGACTGTTAGACACAGTCATTCAGATAATAGTACAACAGTTATACGAAACCTATGTTATTAGTATTCAGATTCAGTGATGTCTTGATCTCAGTTACAATTCATGTATTCATGCTTGTATTCTCACGTTCATGTTATTCAGTCAGCTAGTATTGTTTATGCAAATATAAACCCTTGCATTCAGCCTACCTTACTTGTATACCAGTACATTCAATCGTACTGACGCATTTATGCTATGGTGTTGTTTGGTTATCTCGTGAGTGGACAATTTTGTGTTGTGTTGTGGGATGTTTTGTGCCATTTGTTGATTGATTTTTTATCATTTGGTATCATATCTAAGGCTGATTTTGTTCCTACAAGACCAATCTTGGGTTCGTTTGATAGAAAATTAAAAAAAAACGTTCTACGTGTTGATGTTCTTGGCCGAGAAGTGAGTCCTTGTTGTTATGTTGTCTTGGTCGAATGTTGTGCGTCTAGATCTAGGTGTCTTTTTCATGTTTTGAGTGTTTTTTTGTTAGGTTTCTTCTTCTCTAACACCTTGAGTCTAGATCCAAGTGAGCTTGAACATTTGTATGGTGTTGTTGTTGGCAGGTTCAAGAACTTAAAAATTATTGGTGTTGTTGTGTGGACCGAAACTTGAAGGTGTGGTTTGAACTCGTGTTGTTGGTATTTTGTTATTGGTTTTAAGCTTGAAAAAGGTGTTGTTGATTGTTGGAGGTTCAACGTGAGGCTAGGTTTTCAAACTTCTATTAAAAGTTCTTGTTGTTCTAGACTATCTTCATGTCTAGTTGCAAAAAGGCTCTTTAATAGTGTTGTTTGATCCAAAATCCAAGTAGAAAAAAGTGAAGCCTTTGTTAGTCTTGAAAACAAAATCCCAAAAACCTACCAATAGGGAAGGGGACAAAAAGATCTACAAATGACTTGGTACCAAAAGAGGAAAGGAACACTTTTCTAGGTGTCCAAAAGAGGAAAGGGCCACCAACCCATCAAAAAGGTATCTTGCCCAAAAGGGGTAATACAAGTCAAACCTTTTTGAATGTAAAAAAAAGGCTCCAATCTTGATTTTTTCTTACCCAAGGCCGAAATACACTTCTTCAAGAATTGAAAGTTGAACCAAAATTTCAAAGTTGAAAAAATAAGAACCTTTCAAAAACCGCAACCAATCCTAGACTGCCACATAACCAATCTCTGTACAATGCCAAAACTTAGGGCTAAAAATCTTAAATTCTTAGTTTTTTGTTGTTGATTCTTAGTTTCTTTTGTTGATTCTTATACTAATTGGCAACCACTAACTACCTACGAAGTTGTAAATTAGTTTTTGAATACGTTTCTTCGTGTTAGCGTTATTTTTGTGCTTTTATTATTTTTGAATCATAGTATTTCTTGGTTCAAGTTTGGACATTACTTTCTTGAGTCTTCAAGCAAAGAATTCATTCCACCCAAGGAGTAAACTCACCCCTCGACTCATCACGAACTACATGCCGACTTGCAACACTTGTGATACCAAGTGTGAGATGATCAAGGCGTGAGAGAGAGTGTGGTGAGGAGTTTGTGAATTAATTGTATTTTTTTTGTTTCATGAGTTTGTTTTGTTTTTAGGTATAATTTCAATGGAACCCTTGTCTTCAACCTCTCCAACCTTGGGCAATGATGTTACAAGTGCCATCTTGGCCCATCTTGACACTATTTCCCGATACTTGGCTATGGTAAATGAAAAGTTCGATTGTATGGTAGGTCAAAGGGAGCAGGTGGGCTACCCAGACACATGTCAAGATGACAGTCGTAGCTCATGTGAGCTACAAGGTAAAAACGCTATCCCCTACACTCCTATAAACTTAAAATACTGTGATGTGGCTAGTAATAGACAAAATGATGAAGTTGCGGCTTTGCTAAGAGATTAAAACATCTTTGAAACTTGATAGTGAACGTATAGAGAGTGATCTTGCTTGTCCCAAATCTTTCTGTGGGATAGAACCTTCTCTCTTTAGGTACAATGTCTTATTTGAAGATAGTTTAATCTCTCATAATGAACCTAGTGGTGCAAGTGATGTTGACGACATAGCTTGACTCGGAGGCTATAGCCTATATGCCAACCCACTATGGTATGACAAAATTCCTCCTAAATATGGAAATCTCTTCTTGGAAGATGAGAGTACTCTTATGGTCAAGGAATGTGTAGTCTAGGAAATGACTTCTTCTTATACTTTGTGTGGCTTTATTGTTGAGAGTACTCGTGGTGATGGTTGGAAAACTAGTAGTGAGTACTTACACAAGGGAACCATAGTAGAAGTAGACTTGAGTGACACCTATATCTACTCTTTCCTTGGTTGTAATGATATGTATTCCATTGTAAAGAGTATGCTGGGTAGTTTGGGAGAAGACTACGGGAAAGGGGAGTGTTGTCTAGACCCGTGTCTATGTCCACTCTTCCCATTTGATCCCAGTACCATCTTGGGGTAGGAAAAGATTACCCTTGGCCTAGGTGCATTCTTTCTAGATATTTATCATAACCAAGTCCTTGGTGCATTTTTCAATGGCTTAATAATGTGTAACACGAAGGACTCTTGGTTATATGTCAAGTATGAACCGCCTTGGCATATTGATGTTATGTATTTGGATAACTCTAACCCTTATGTCATGAGGATGTGGTGCTTATTTGTCTTCTCTTTGTTCTTTTAAGGTTTGGATTCGAGGTCGAATCCCTTTCAAGAAGGGGAGGATGATACGAGTCAAACGACCCTTATAACTTTTGATGACGTCCTTGGAGGCCAACACATAAAGACTCAAGCAATGGTCGCCTCGAGGATACAAGATCATACATGTATAGACCATTTTGGGCAGTTGATAGAGCAATGCCGAGTGTGGGAGATTGCTTGGAGCATTGAAGACTTGAGGACTCACGGCCTTGGAAAACACTTAATGGCTCACGGCTTTGGACACCTTCATTAAGGGCATTTTGTTCATTTCACTTTTTCCAAATGCACTCCATGGCTGCCCTTCCTCATTAAGGGCACTGTTGTCATTTTGTCTTGTCTTGTAACAGAATAAATTAAACATGTTAGGGTTATTTTCAATTAGTTTATGAATGACGAATATTTGAAATATTGAAAGTTCTCTCTTTGAGAGTGTAGCACCTTAGTTTTAGGGCTTGGAAAAGACAATACCGAAATGAGGGCTAATTCAAGTATGGAATCACCTGAGTTGCAATTTGGCTTGAAACATTGTTGCTAGAGAAGGTAACGTCCCTCTTGTGTCTATGTAGGAGTTAGATGATTGTCGTGTGTAGGTGTTACGGGTCCTTAGATTTGATATATCTTAGGGTTCTTAGGATTTATACCTCCATTTGTCTATCTATCTATCCTTTTAATATATTGCAAATCGTGTGTTTGTGCTTGTCTTCTTGTTTCCATTTTTGGTGTTGTTTGGTTATCTCGTGAGCGGACTATTTTGTATCATGTTGTGGGATGTTTTGTACCATTTGTTGGTTGACTTTGTATCAATGTCTCTCTCACCTTCTTGGATAATATGACATCCCTCTTGGATTTTAAGTCCTCGACAGCTTTAGCGATAACATCTATTCTTTCAAAGAGTTTATCCTATTTGTGCATGCAATCTTTGCATTTGGAAAGAGAATATAAGGGTGAAAAGGGGTGAGAGGGACCACTGTAAGGGTAAGAAGTACTGGTGTTAGGGTGAGAGGGACCGGTGTAAGGGTGAGAGGGACTAGTGTGAGGGGTGATTTCAAACATATTTAATTTTTCTTAAGCATCAATATGCTTATCATCACGACTATCAGCAACATCAACATAGCATCGATGCCACAAACATTAACAACTCCACCAGCAATACCCCTAGAAGCAGCACCCGGATCTATTGCAGCAGGTTTGTCATGAAGAGCCTTAACATTAGGATGGCCTTTCCTAACTGCTCTTCAAATTATAATTTGCAGTCAGTTGGGAAATATGTTAGCACAGACAACTTATGTAATAGATGATCTTTATGGTGCAACAAATGTTCCATGTGTGGTAACAAATTAACCATTTGTTGCATCAGTTTACCCATCTATTGCATAAGTTGCAGTGGATGGGTAATCTATTAAGTTAGGTTTAGAGAACCAAGGAAACAAATGGGTAATCTATTGCAAAAAATGACTCATCTATCGCAACAATCGATCTGTTACACCAGATGGGTAATTTGTTACGATAAATTACAATAGATCACCATCTATTTGAATATCTTTCTTTGGGTCAAATTATTTTACTTCAAAAAAGACTTACTGCATCATCCGAAGGGTTAAAGATATCAACCTCCTTAATTACTGTGTTGCCCTTTGTAGCCAACCACCTAAGGATCCTTGGATGAGAAACCTCATTCGGGTAAACCTTGACCTGCTTTTAGAGGGGAGGAATGGCTTCAAATGCCCAAGCCTAAAAAATGTAAACAGGAAGCAAGCAAAAAAAGTCATAAGAATTATTCAATATAAATTAATGGAAGAGTAAACAAATAGTGATTAAATTTACCATGAAAGCATAAGGAAAGCCGTATAATGTGTCTGTCTTTGGGGATAACTTTGTTAGTAAATATTTTATAGTCAACTTGTAGTTGTCATATCCCTAAATATAATTGTTGAATTTCTCAAAATCCTTAGCAATCTTGCATAAATCAACTTCTATGAATTTGTTGTCTCTTGACAATATAACAGAATAGGCAAACCAAACTACACACAATTTCTCCTTGTACTTCTTTGGTATGGTTTTATCCTTGAGATTTTCTAACAACATCATGGCTCTGTATCCACGTCCAGTAATGTCCAACAACCCATCTATTTTTTCCTTACGTTTGTTGGTTTTAGTGGGTGGTCGCTTGGACAATGCCTTTCTTTAATTTGATGGTGGTGGTTTGGTTACCCTTCTTGCCTTGGACTTTTTGCGGGCTGTTTCCTTGATGAGAGGTTCTTTTGGACGATCACATCTCAAGCCTGTCACTATGATAAACTCTTTCATGCCAAAAACTGGCATGCTACAGTAGTTGATCCAGATTTCATCCATATTTTTGCCCCAAATTCCCCAACGTACTTGATCCTGTGCTTGAGAAGACCATATACCATGCTCATTTGGAAATAGGCATTATTGTCCTCAGGCAGCTTAAGAAAGTTTCCGAATCAGCTCTTCTTAAAAAGATCGTGTATGTTTTGCCTCTACAAGTTTTCCTAAAGTCATCAAAAGGTTTCCCCAACTGAGATTAAAGTACAAAATCACCAGTTAGTTCTGAAGGGTTATGTATCGTCCTCGCAACTTTAAACCTATCAATACTAATAGTTTTGACAGTATCATGCTTGGATTTTCATCTTAATTCATGCCCCATTTTTGATGCATTATCATCATGTTGATCATCATCCTATTTCTCACTTTCTACTTCCTCTTTTTCTTGTTTATCTTCTTCTTCTTCCTTCCCACTTTTATTTTCCTCACCAGCCTCTACATACTCTTCTCCACCCCTCTCAACATCATTTTCATAACTTTTCTCAGCTTCACTTTTCCCTGACTGAGATTGTTCAGGAAGTTCCTCTGCATCCATATGTACTCTAGCCTTTTTTGTTAGGTGGTCAGAAGTTTATTTACTTTCAGTTTCTTTTCTTTTGGGAGACATCTTTTAACTACAAACAACAGAAAAACAAAAAATACATTACAATTGATGTTTGCATAATTTTTTTTAAAAAGGTAAGACAAATTTTAATAAACTTTTATATGCCACGTTACAAAAAAAATTCCAACAGATAACCCATCAGTTAGAACAGATGAATCAACTATTACGATAAATACATAACCTGTTGCAACAAATGAACAACCTGATAGATGAGATCAAAACAGTCTTGCTACTGGTTTGCTTTAGCCAGCAATTGAAACATTTGTTGCAACAAATGGGGAATCTGTTTGAAGACCTATGTTAATATCTCCCAACAGATATTCCACCTGTTGCAACAGATGAACCACCAACACAACCAAAAAAACAACCACCAATGCCACCAATACCACCACCACCACCAAGACCAACAATACCACAAATACAAAGACCACTACCACCACCACCACCACCAAGACAACCACTAACACCACCAACACCACTACCAACACCACCGATACCAACATCACCACCACCACAACCACTAACACCACCATACCAACATCACCACCACCACAACCACTAACACCACCATACCACCAAGACCACCACCACCACAATCACCCTCACCACCAATACCACCACCACCACCAAGACCACACCACCACCACTAAGACCACCAATACTACCTATACCAAGACCACCACCAAGACTACCAACACCACCAACACCACTACCAACACCATCAATACCAACATCACCATCACCACCACCAATACCAACACCACCACTAATGTCACCAATACCAATACCAATACCACCAATACCACCGCTACCAGCAAGACACCAACACCATCCAATAATACCACGATAATCAATGGAACACTATGAAAAAAATTAAGAATTTTTTGGGTTCTTTCTACGTTTTAGCCTCAATACTCAAAATTGTTAACCCATTCTCGAAGATAATATAATTAAAAGTCTTCTTTTTCATCATTAACTAAAACCCCTAATTTTTAGAAAAAAATAAATGTAGATCTTTTTTCAAACTCTGTTACCTGTGAAGATAGAGAAAATGATGGATACAAGCAAGAATGAAGTAGAAAATAACAACTATGTGGTCGAAAATAGGATGAAAATTAATCTGTTGTGAATGGTTTATCAATATGTTGAGTAGTTTTTATTTGTATTGTTGAGTGAGAAAGAAAAGAGAGAGAACTTGAGATTTGAAATGATGAAACATTTTACATTTTTACCACAAATGGATGATTTGTAAAGGTTGATTTGTATTTTGAAAAAGAATGACAAGTTTTGAAAATGTTAATTTGGTCCGAAATGATCTTAATTAATTTTTTAAAAGAGATAAACTTTAACAGTCTTATCATAATAAATTGTATTAAGTTCAATTGGAACATTAATAAATTTAATAATATTTTAAATAATAATTTAATATGAATTATTTTAACTCAAATTGATTAGTCGACGACTCAGGTCAGGACGAATGCAACTCTAACATCATGCAATTGCAATGACTCAATTAAAATTATAGTTGACCCTATCAACCCATCCCTAATTCTAGATAAGTCAATTTAGATATTATTTCAAATAATAATTTAATATGAAATGTTTCAACTCAAACTGATTAGTCGACGACTCAGGCCAGGAGCAGCTCCAATATCATACAATTGCAATGATTCAATTAAAATTGTAATGATCCTATCAAACCATACCTAATTCTAGCTAAATCAATTTAGATATTTCAAAGAATAATTTAATATGAATTGTTTCAACTCAAATTAATTAGTCGATGACTCAGGTCAGGAAAAATGCAGCCCCAACATCATACAATTGGAATGACTCAATTGAAATTATAGTTGATCCTATAAACCCATCCCTAATTCTAGCTAAATAAATTTATATTTTTTTTTAAATAATAATATAATATGAAATATTTCAACTCATATTGATTAGTCGACAACACAGGTTAGGACGAATACAACTCCAACATCATAAAATTGCAACGCTCAATTGAAATTATAGTTGACCCTATCAACCTCTACCTAATTCTCGATAAATCAATTAGATATTTTAAATAATGGATTGATATGAATTATTTCAACACAAATTGATCAGTCGACCACTCAGATTAGGATGAACGCGACTCCAACATCATGCAATTGCAATGACTCAATTGAAATTATAGTTGACTCTATCAACCCATCCCTAATTCTAGCTAAATCAATTAGATATTTCAAATAATGGCTTGATATGTATCACTTCAGCACAAATTGATCAGTCGAGGACTCAGGTTAGAACGAACACAATACCAACAACATGATATTGTAACGACTCCATTGAAATTATAGTTGACCCTATCAACCCAACCTTGATTCTAGCTAAATCAATTTATATATTTCAAATAATGGCTTGATATGAATAAATAGAAGACTAAACTGTTGCAACAAATGACATATCTATTGAAAATTATCAAACAATGATAGATATCTATTAAAATAGAGGTTCCACCTGTTGGAATAAATGACATATCTGTTGGTTATTAACTAACAGATAATGTCATATGTTGCAATAGATGACTTATCTATTGGAAATTATCAAACAGATAATGACATCTGTTATAACATATGAATTATCAGTTCGAAATTAACAAATAGATGTTGCCATCTGTTGTGACACATGACTGTTTTGTTGGAATTTTTCAAACAAATGTAGACATCTGTTGTAACATATGACTTATCTGTTGTAAGATATTTTTTTAATTTTAAAGAAATTTTCTGACCAAAATAAATAATAAAATTACTAATGCGGTAAAAAGTTTTGTTGGATAACTCAAAAATCACCTCATTGAGTTGTCTTATCTTGTGTTTTCAATGTCACCGTCATCGTTTCCTTGTTCTCCTCAAAGAGTTTTACCACTATAAATTATAGATAAATATTGAAACCCATCTGATCTCTTTCAACCACATATTAAATAATTCATCTCTCTTCTTTCTATTTCTCTCCTCTTTAGGGTAATACCAAATGTCTATTTTTTTTCTCTATGTTCTCTTTTTCTCTCCTCTTTTACCTGAGGATCCTTTTGGATCTCAACCAATCTATATCTTTTCTCGACTAAAATGGGTGTTTTGATTCCTTTGATTTTGACATCCAAGTATGGTTCACTATTAGATCTACGCTCTCTGCTATTATTCTTGCCTTCTCATCTTCTCTTTGCTTGTTTCATCAAATTTATCATGTTTTCTATGATGACAATTAAAATTGTGAATATCATATTTTAAACTGGTTATTTAAGTTAGTTATTTGCATTTTTTGTTATTATTTACTTGTCCATTGCCCATATCCTATTTATTGAGAAAATTGAAGGAAAAGTATCTTTTGATTCTTGAATGAACGAACCATTATTTTTATTAAAATTTCTGAAAAAGTCATCTGATGGGAGAACTTATAAATTCTTGTTGGTTATTTCTTATTTGTTTCTTTGTTGCTGATATTGTTTGTGGTGTTGGTGTTGCAACTGATGAATCAGTATCATTCTTCCAACAAATTCTCCATCTATTGTAACTGATGAATCATCTGTTGGAATATCCTTCTGTTGCAATAGACGGTCCACCTGTTGGAAGAAATTAGACCAGTAGCAAGGCTTATTTGATTTCATCAATAGATGACCCACCTTTTGCAACTGATGGGTCACCTGTTACAACAGATGGGTCAACGGTTGCAACATATGTATTTTTTGTATTACCCCTTTATTGAATTTTGTGTTACCTCTTTTTTTAAACTATGAAGGCATCAATTGTAATGTTATTTTTTTTATCTTGTTTGTAGATAAAAGATGTCTCCCTAAACAAAAGAAAGTGAAAGTAGATCAACTTTTGCCCGACCAACATAAAAGGCTAGAGTAAAGATGGGTTAAGAGGAATAAGCTGCTTGCAGATGGAACCACTTCATATGTGGGAGGTATGTATTACTGATTATGTTATCATGAAAACACATATAGAGTACATTGATTTTGTGAATCAAGTTTTCTACTGATTAGGCATCAATCATTAAAACAAGATACTGCATTTTACAATAAAGATTGATAGGTTCGAACTGATAAGGCTTAGGGACTAAGTAGGTGGTGTCAATACCCTATTATGTTTGAATAATGTTTTTTCTAATATTTATGTGTCAAATTAGGAGAAGGGCCAAAGTTTTTGGTGGCAGTGTAAAGATTCAATAGTGATTGGACTAATTTTAAGTCAATGGACCTTTGAAAGTCCTCCAAATCCTTGCACTGCTGCAACCAAGAATGGAAATCAATATAGTTATTACCTTGCTCTAAATTTATATGGCTGGGTTACTCGGGGTGACACTTATATAATAGAAAGTTCTTGGGAGAATATCTGTGAGGGAAAGGGGAGGTGCTGAAGACCATATATCAACTCAAACCTTTTTAAAGAAGAAACACATGGTAGAAAGGACCGTGTAGCGAATATGGCCAATGAAATTGACATGAAAAATGAAAAAAACCGAATGAGATAAAAAAATAGAAGTATAATGACATGACCCAAACCAGGGCCTTGTTGTAATGGGCATCCCAACTCTATCCAGGATCAGTGAACACCCCCGTTACCCAACCCAACCTTTAAATATGCATACCCTAAGTCAGATAAATTCCAAACGTATAACAAAATGACGTTTATTACCATTCCAGAATCTAGGATAGGTCTATAACTATGAACGACCTAAACAAGTACAATAATCCATTACCAACCATCAACTATTACCAAACCAATATAAAGACCAAGTTTCTGTCCATAACATAACCTAAAAAGATGGAATAATCATAAACTCAATCTAATAGTATCAGACCCAATACCAATGCCAATACTAAGGTTGACACCAATACCGACACCGCCTATTCCAACCCATAGTAGTCTCATAAAGCCTCTAACCAAAAGTAAAACAATATCCTATTAGGACATGCCCCCAACCATAGCCAAAACCAATATCTATAAAATAATAAAAGTATGTAAAAACATCCATGATATGAAATGAAGCCTTCCAAAATATGGAAGACCACCATTTCAATCCAATAGCTAATCCCAAATTTGAACACTAAGAAGGAGGAGTAGAATAACTGATTCCTACATTAGGATACGACCACTCAAAGACGAGTTAGTGGGTGAACGCTAGCATGAACTCAGGATAAGGATAAAATAATGTCATCCAGTAAAACCAAGTAAACCAACCATATACACAAAACAATACTTATATATATATATATATATAACCATGCCGGGTAAGGCAGGCAGGTTTAGCTTGTCTTTAAAACTATTAACCTGGGTATGTGTAGCCTAACCATCCTAGAACCACCCATGGGCTATATGGGTAAAGTGTATCCCCCAAATAGGCTTCGATGAGTGTAGCCGCATGAACCAAAGATACCATAAGAGTATGGGATTCCTGAGTACCCTTCGCTCTCCATGATATATATGTACAGTGTACTTAGAGGATTCCCATATACCTTATAGTATCAAATATGTTTGCTATAACCAACCCTCATTTCGGCAAACATGAGTTTCCAGTAACTATCCATTAGACTCGCACCTTCACGGTTAACTGTCATACCCCGCCATTATTGCCCAATAAAAACCATTACCATCCAACCAAACAATTATTCCATTATTTTTACCAAGGCTATGAGTAGTGGTATCGTTATACCAACTATAGCTTGTAAGCAATGTCCTTAGCTAACATTTTTATGTAAAAGGATTTCCATGTACCCATGGATTACATTATCAAGTTAACTTGGGGAACCCATGTATCCCATAAGTGTTCTATTATTAAGTTTTCTAGGGGGAATCCCATGTACCCCATAAGTTTTTCATTAATATGTTTACTTGGGGGATTCAATTGTACCCCATAATGAAGTTTAATTAACTATAATCATGACCACTAAATGTAACGCCCCGAGTATGTACCCCAGAAGTCACACAGTACTTATGATCTCGAAAGACCACAAGCTAACCCATGACTGGTACCTGCTGTAAGCACTGACTAATAATACTGTAATTATGTGGAAGAATACCTAAAATTCCATAAGGTTCTCAACTACTAAAAACAATTACTGAAATACTGATAGTAATACTGAAAAGAAAAACTGAACATCTGTCTGAAATAGTCTAGTCTGAAAGCCTCTAACTGTCTGAATAAGGAGTTGATGGGACAAGTCCCCAACTAACTCCAACAATTGAATATAATGAGTCTACTAAAATACTTACATAATAACACGATCCTCAAAATATGATGACTCACCACTGTAATCGCTATTGATAGTTTGAACTGCTAAGTATGATCTGGAGCCCGTGCATCTGAACCTACGATATAAGACATCATAGCGCAAGAGAAAAGATGCATCAATACTTCAAATGTACTGGTATGCTAAGTTAGGTAGGATGATATACATGGATTTGTATGCATGAGATGATAACTGACTGAATGATATAAATATAACTAAATGAGAGTATATGAATAACTGAGACTACTGTAAATACTAAGTATGCAATACTGTGCATATACATACATATACTATATTTTAGATTATAGTGATAACTGAGTTACTGATGACTGGGTGACTATTTCTGACAGTCCTGATTCTGTAGAATTGAATTGAGTTCTATACTGAGTCTGAAACTGTAACTATAACTGTGTGAGTATTCATATAACCGATATACCCTAATTATAAACTGAGTTGAGGTCCAACCTGTAACCCCAGTTGGAAGGGTGTTAGCACCTTGCCAAGGGATACTAACAATGCTGGGTCAACCCTAATCTGGAAGGAAGACTCATAAATTATATTTGTATGGTTGCGTCAAACCTAGGATGACAGGAGGATGTCTTACCCTACGCTGGATATGTAGTTCTGTAATGTAGGGATTGCTACTAAAGGTTAAACCATCTGCTGGCAGGAATGCCCCCATCCCTGGGTTTGCTCGGTGCTGATTCCTACTCCCAACTGAATAGACACTGAACTAATCACTAGACTATACCAGGCTTGACTTAACTATTACTAATCTTACTGACTGACTGAACTAGACCGAGTTCACTTAATTTTGTAACTGACTGAGTACTACTGTTCGTGACATTACTGAGACTATTCTAAGCTACTGTAGTTCTAGTTAAATAGCTAGATTTTTTGGGTATTGAATACCCCCAGGACTCGATAGCATCAATACTAATAAAACATAGCAATACTTGAAAACATGACAATAGTTAATTGTTCACATTGCAATCACTTAGATATCTTGTCAAACACTTGAAAGTCATGAACTTGTACATGAATAGGGACATATGTCAACTTGTCATAAATACACTATTCAATCATAGGGACATTCTATCGAATAATTTCAATGTATAGCGTTAGCATGGAAGTAGTTTAAACATGTAGTGATGGCATGAATTCATTATTAAGATCACTAAATGATTACAATGCATAATTTATTCACCTAGGAATTTTATCAAACACTTATAGGGCAAACTTTACAATTGGGCATGGGCAACATGCTAATGCATCATGACTACATCACTCATTCCACAATTCAAGGGTTCTTGACATAGGAATTACATCAATCAAGTAAATACTATTTATATTTATGAAACTTGCAATCAAATCTTAAATTGAAAACCCAACATCAATACATGCATGCACACAATCCTATTCAAATATGTAAATCACGAATTCAATGAACTTATAGTTTAAAAAGGGTTCTTGAACTCCAAGGGTGAAAGGAAACCCAAGGATGAACACCTAAAATACCTTGATTATTAATTCTCTGAAAGTTGTGGTGAATTTCCTGGGACTTGAATCTTGAATTTGATAGGTTAGGGTTTATTCTTGAGAGGATTTGTGAATAATGAGTGAATTTTGCCTTTATAAAGGCTTAATCTTGTGTTTTAGGGCTGAAATAAAGTGGGAAAATGACTTATTTACCCCTCTAGACACGGAGTTAAAAGAGAAGAAATTGTGCCCAAAGATGCTCAAATCGACGCGCCGTTTAGATAGGGTCGACGCAATGGCCTACGTAACGCATTGAGATCATGTTGATTCACTGGAATTTTCCCGTTTGAGCTGGGGACAACACTGTCGATGCAATGGGCAACGTGACACATTGAGATCACGTCGATCCACTATTTTGGCCACCAAAACATGCCTCAAACGATGTCTGAAAAATCCTAAACTCGTTCAAGAACACCTTTTGAAATCCTTGATCATGAATTAATCCAAGAATCGACATTTTAAAGTTGTAAGGATTGAAAATAAAGCCATTGAATTATTGAGGCCATAAATGAGACTAAGTGTCAATACTTAGCTGAAATTTTCTAAGTCTAGGACCTCTTTTCAAGTTATATAGGACTGAATTAGGCTTGGAATTTTACGGGGTCTTATAAAAAACCTTACCATTTAACCATTCCAAATCATTTATACCATTTAGGGTTCCATTACCATACCATGCAATAGTTCCATTGAAAGTCCAATAGTAAAACATTTTCATAGGTATTTTATCAAATATGTTGGGAGCATATTGTTTTCAAAACTAAATCCAATTACCAATTAACCATTCCCATACAAACAATTTTCCAAACCACCATTAAAGCATGTAATTTCATAATTAAAACATGGGAAAATCATAACCAAACATTTAATACCAAAACCCCAACATATATTTGAAAACTCCAAAACCATACAATAATCATTCCATTAAAAGATTGCATAGAACATGTCTTTAGTTGGAACTAATAATGAGGGATGAGCACATGATTTAGATTGCAAAGATCATGGAGAGAAATCACCCGCACAATCCCCAAATTGATCCTCTAGATGAAACCCTAGCCTTCCTTTACCCAAGAGCCTTAGAGAGAATTAGAGAGTGTCATTAAATGTTTAAGATTAGAATAATAGAGTAAATAATATCCAAGTAGTGATATAAGTCATGGGGACTTAAGAGGTTAAGTGGGGAAATGTACAGATTACCCTCAACTTAAACTGCTTAAAATTCCCGTCAAATGCTACGGCCCCCCTTACCGGTCATATCCTTCCATAAGAGTGGTACCCACCACTCGTGCCCCAGGCCTCCCACTTGGACCCAACACTTTCCAACGACTTACCCAAATCAATTCATACCCAACCATATGATCAGTACCCCTAAACCGTATCCCTAGTAGAATAGAATCAAAAGAAGTTTGAACACTACCTACCATACGAGTTAATGGTTTGACTCGTGCCCTATCTTATGGCTCATGGTGAGCCACTCATACTCAGACCCAAGTTAAGTTGCTAAGTCTCAGATTAAGTAAAGGATAATCCCAAACCATATGACCCGTCACCAACCATACAGATCGTACCGACCAAGTCGTACCCATTCCAGAAACCAATCCAACACTGGTTAGCATACGACCAAGAGCATACTAACCATACCCCATATTATGACTTGTACCTACAAGTCATATAATATCCAGAATCTAGAAATTTAGGAAATTTTCTAAGGGTCCTAACCTAGGGTGTTTCAAGCATCCAAAAATGAAAATCCATCAGTCAATTTTGAAAAGAAAAATGGTGAAGTAGTATGGAGCTATGCACTTTGCTAAGAAAATATGAATAACTAGCGTGGCCTGAGTGATGACCCATAAAATACAAAACTCTAAGGTTGTATCTTTGTGAGCATCGATGGTGGTAAGATTGTCGATCAGGAATGAAATTTGAACCAACAACTCCTGAAGTTAAAATAAGGGATCAAGCCAAGGTGGCAATTTCTGAAGTTAAAAATGCTTTCCAGGCCTTTTGCTTATGGTTCTAGTCAAGTCAAAGGTAGTGGAAATAATAAGGCATAGGATATCTGCCTAACTTCAGACCTTTTTTGTTTCTACTGCCATTGACCTGATTAGAACCACCAAAAAAAGACATGAGAGGCAAGTTATACTTCAAAAATTGACACCTTGAATTCCTTTATTTTTACTTCAGGAGTTTTTGGTCTAAGTTTCATTCTTGACTGAAAATCTTAGCAATCCTCGTTGCTCGCCAAGATGCTTCCTTAGAGTTCTGATCCTACTCTTTTTGGGTCTTCATTTTGTCCACGCTAGCTAGTCGCAGTTTCTTAGCAAACTTTCCAGCTCTAGTCCACTTTATCATTTTTCTTTTCAACAATGACTGACGAATTTTAATTTTTGGATATACTTTCACAATTGCAGCTCCTTATGTTTTTTTATCTTTTAAGTCAATTCCATTGGCCAGATTAGCTAGAAGTACGTTTCTTATTGCCCTGTGTTTCCTCTTAAATAAGGTTTGAGATGATATATGGTCTTCTCTACCTCTCCTTTCCCGCACAGGTATTCTCCCCAGCACCTTCTACTGTATAATAGTCTTCTCGAGCAACCCATCCATATAAATTTAGACCAGGGGAATTTCTATTGGTTTTCTATTCTTGTTTGCTACAGTGGGAGAATTTGAAGGCCTTCTCAAAGTCCATTGCACCATTAATATTTGTCCAATCACTATTAAATGTCTATAGTTCCATCAAATATTGATCTCTCTCAGAACTTAACGCATAAACATGAGAAAAACCATCATTAAATTATAACAGGGGATCGACACCACTTTTTTTGAACCCATCGGCCCTACTAGTTTGCAACTATTAAACCAAACTATAAAATGCATGGTCTTGTTTGAAGGATCAATGCCTCTGCAGTAAAAAACTGCATTAACAAAATCATGATACATTATGTGTGTTGTCACGATAACCTAATCACTAATACATAACTCTCACACATGAAAGTGGATCCATCCATCTGCACGTACCTTATTCTTCCTACCCCATCAATCTCGAGCAGTTTTTAATCTTCAGTTCCCATCATGAAGTAGTGTACAAAATTACCGAGGTTCAATGGGTAAACCATCTTGAACGTCAAAGGACTACATGGCCGTCGAGAAAAAACAAGTGCTATGTATGTAATGCACCATGATCGTTGTAATAGTAAACTCGTGTTGTTGTTTGATATGGACTTTGATATTTTTAACTCATTGTTGGGGAGTATAATTAATTATATAAAATATATTTTTAATAATTTGTGCATCAATAAAAAAGGTAACCAAATAGGAACTAAATACGACATACTACAAAAAATATATTCAATAGATTACCTATGTGTTCATCAGACTGCATTACGTTCAACCAACAGATGACCAATATGTTGCAATAGATGAGTCATCTATTGGAAAAACCCAAAACACCCTTCTTGCAACAGATGGAACATCTGTTACACAGATCTTCTGGAAGAACACAATACAGTTCTTGCCACTAGTTTGTATTCTTCGAACATATGATAAATCTATTTCAATAGATGGTCCATCTATTGAAAAAATTGATTAAAATAATTATTAATTAAAAAAAAAGGTTATTGAAAGGGAAAGGGTGAAAAATCATGACGTTTTAATTCTTTAATAAAGAAAATGGTTCATAAATAAATGATAATGAAATAAATAATAAACACAATTTAAAACCGTAAAAAAATGGTTATTTAATTTTTATTAACTAATGTTAGGAGAAAAGCCGTGACTTTTCAACTTTTTTGTTTTTAAATCTATTTTTTTAATTTAAATAATCGAAAATTCACCAGTTTGAATTAGCTAAGGTATATGGAGATTATTAAAAAAGATGTCACCAACAGATGGTTATCTGTTGCATCGGATAACCCAACCATCGCAATAGATGGATATCTATTGCATAGATGGACCATTTGTTACAACAAATAAAAAATCTGTTGCCACAGATGGGCTATCTGATGCAACAGATGGATCATCTGTTGCTACAACTCAATAAAATTGGATATTATTAAAAGAAACGGTTATTAAAAAGATGAAAAGTCTTCAATTATTTAATTTAGAAAAATAATTATTTAATTTTAAGAACTAATTAATATTAAAAATTTGAAGAGTCATGACTTGTCACAATAATAAAAAATTCACCAGATTGATTTAATTAAGTCATGACTTTTCACAGAAAATCAAAAAGTCACTAGTTTGAATGTAATTAATAAAATGGAGGTGAATAGTTGTGCCTTTTTGCCTAATACATTCAAATATATTCCTCTATAAATAGGTCCCTCCTACTCATTCATTCTACTACACTTTATTTATTTCTTATAATTTATCTTTCGTATTACATCTTCAACCACTTCTCTTCAAAGACCAGATTCCTTTCTCATTGAAGTAAGTTTTTTTTGTGTGTATAAATCTACCAGTTGGTAGTCTACGTTGTATCACATTCAAACTCTTTTCTTTATTTTTATTTTTATATTTTTGTTAACTCATGCGTGTTCTAGATATGAATGATCCTGTTTGGAACATTGCTATTCTATGTGATATCATGCGGGAACTTCAGAGGTAGGTTAATGAGCTGCAGTAGGAGTTGGACGCCCCGAGAACAAGGATGCTCCAAGAGATTCGCAGGCTGAAGAGGGCTTTGCTGGTGTCGGTTGATGATTGTTTAGCTTAGAACAACAACAACAACAACAATAATAATAATATTAATAATAATTAAAATAATAATAATTAGGTAATGTTTTTTGTTTTAGCGTATGTATTTTTATTTTTCTATATAGGATCTACCTACCTAATGTAATTATTTTTTGTTTAATGAAAAATTTATATTTGGTCGAGTATGACTTTTTAATTCTTATTTTATTTTTATTCTATATATTTCTTCTTCTCAAAACACATGTTGATGGTTGGACGTAAGGAATAATTTTGAATCTAGTAGCAATAAAAAGAGTTTTGAGTTCTTTCAACAGATGGACCATCTGTTGAAATGATGGTCCATCTGTTGGGTTTGTGGCAAAAACTATATTATGTTGCTCCAACAAATTACTCATTTGTTGCAACATATTGGTCATCTGCTGGAGGAACACATTTCAGTTTGATGAACTGTACTGTGTTCTTCCAGCAAATGTCCATCTGTTGCAACAGATGGGTAATCTACTGAAAATAATTTTGTGGTCTGTTATATTTAGTTCCTGCTTTACCTTTTTTTTATGGATGTACAAGTTAATAGAAAAGATAGTTTATATAATAAATAATAATATTTACATTCACAAGAATGAGTTGAAAATATCAAAGTCCATATCAAATACCAATATAAGTTTTGCTATTACAACGATTATGGTGGATTACGGTCCAGGCATGTAGTTCTTTTGTGGCCAACGTTCTTACATACAAAGTACTTATTTTTTCTTGATGGAAATGATTCTCAGAGCCCACGCCTACTCTTAAATCACATTTTTCCAGGTTTGATGCTGCTTGAGTCAATAAATAGAAAAAGGATTAATCTCCCCAAAATCTCTACATGAACAATACAAGATTCTTCAGGAGGCACCAGATTAATGTTCTCATTATATGACATTATATATCTTTCCAACAAATAATATAGAGACGAGCACTCATAAATTTTGGTTCCATATTGTGCACCGTATTGGGCTTGAAGCACTGCCATAATATGTGGATAGGGTATTTTGTCCAAGTCAAAAACTCTGCACGTATAAAAGCTTGTTTAAATATTAACCGTGGCAACATTAACATGACCGTCAAAACTGAACTTGTAATATGCTATTTGATGAGTAAATAACCTATTCTCCAAATTGACGTTCGTTGATATTTGTTTTTCCACTTCTAGAACAAATGTGGTTCTTGCGTTCGCGAACTGCATACACTTTTCGTGAAATAATTTTGCATACTTCTTATTTATTTCATCAAATAACGCCACTATGGAAAATTCTCTTTTCACACCAAATGATGAATTAACTGATTCAACTATGTTTGACGTCATAATATTATACCTATACAAAAGAATCACTTAGTACGTTATCATACTAAACTTGTAATCAAATGAGACATTAAATTCATAAGATATTGTAGGATCACACTTGTGCACTGTATTGTAGGTCTTGACAACAAAGTTCATAGTTATAGAATCAAAGCTAGTATAAAGAAGCCTTTGGACAACTAGTTGTACACCTAAACGTAATCCTTGTAGGTTCATTAACACATTTTTTAACTACAACATGTTCAACGATAACATATTTCGAAACAACTCTAAATTCATTAACACTCTAAAAAACAATTCCTAATTCCCACAAAACATTTTGACAATCTAAATAATATATGGCTTTATTAACCTTTTTCCTTCTTCTATCCTTAATTCTCTGTTCAACCTCCCCTTCTTCAGCAGTTATATATTCTAAATCAGTTTCAAAGATGGAAAATTTATCTAATGGGTAAAAAGGTTCATCACCATATTATTTACTTTCCAAACTATGTCTATCACCACCTATAGATTTATCATAGCTAGTATCTAGCCCCTTTTTTCCAATTCCTAACTTAATATATTCAGGAATTACTGGTTTCTCTCCCCTCTTTCTTCTCCTTCTTTTCCTCTTTTATTCTATAAGACCTCTTAAATCTTTATCGACATATATATCCATATCACTCCCAATATCTACACCTTTATCAATTGGTTTTATATTTGAAACTATAATAGATTTAGACCTACCAGTCTCACTCTTAATTTATAAATATTCATCAGTAGTAAGAGGGATATGAGTAGTAGGAGGACCTATAAGAGTTGTAGTTGGAGGTGTAGCAGGAGCAGTAGTAGGAGAAATAGTAGGAGTATATAAATAAGCAACATAAGGACTAGTAGAAGCAATAGTAGGAGGTGTAGGAGCAGTAATAGAAGAAAATACACGAACAATAGAAGAAGAGACATGAGTAGTAGAAGAAGGGACATGCGAATTTAGAGGAGGGATAAGAGGAGGAAAATAATAAATAGTATAAGGAATATGAGCAATAGGTTGGACAAAAGGAGGGGTAGTTGGATATGTGGAAGGTTGGATAATAAGAGGGGTATCTTCACTATTTTTAGATGCCATGTCAACACTTCCAATGTTTTGACCATTGTCTCTATCAAAATACATAACACTTTTACCCTTAACATTTCCCTTGACATGGCTTACATATTCTAATAAATGTGGAGCCAACAGAAGCTCAACACCCATGTGACACACAAAAACTTCCCAAAGGTCCTCATTACATAAACACTGTGAAATTTCAATTGTGTCCTGATTTGACCTAATTTTTATTAAAATAGAATACTTAGGAAGTCTCACATATAGTAAGAATTGTCCAATATCATATCCTAAATACTTCACATAATCCCTAAATTCAAAATAAAACAACTTATTATAACGCCCCAGGTTTTTTGGTCCTTTAAAATTTCTGAAATTTTTTCTCACCGTCCTGACTACGGCTCCCTAAACGCATCATAGAAAGTCTTGATGGGTTTTAGGGACTCTATCAGAACTCAATAAAAAAATATGGCTTAGTATTCTACTTTGATAATGAGTGGTTCTCAACTAGTCGTCAAGACTTTTTATGGGTCGTTAGGACCAACTCGTAAGGTATCAAGAAAGTTATGACCAAGGAACTCCCTTTATTAAGACTTGAGTCCATGAGTATACAGACTCATGATGAGTCATTACGTTCCAATTGAAGGGTGTCTAGTGTGTCATGCCAAATTGGTACGGTCTTGAGTATGAGAAGTGGTTATGAGTCGTTAAGTGTAGTTACGAGTCAGTGGTATGAATCGTATCTACTCTAGCATGGGGACTTGATGGTCTATCATGACTATGATTCCTTGTGATGAGTTGTAATGTATCCTTACGAGTCGTATAGTGACCGTAGTCACTAACGCTAAATTTTAGTTTTTAAATTGGGGGCACTTTAGACAATTCTATCCTTACCCAATTAAAACCCCACGTCTATAAAACACTTAATGGGGGGGGGGGGGGGGTTATATTTCATCCTTAATTACCAAGGTACTTCAAAAAGCTCTCTCAAATTCTCTCAAGCAGTCATAATTAGGGTTTCTAAGAAGTAGGTCATCCAAGGGCTTCGGGGTTTAAATCCTTCCATTAAACTTGGTATTTCAGGAATGTTACTCTTCATTCATTGTTAATTTATAAAAAACATATGTCTTAAAGTATTGTTCATGATATATTTATGTTGGTTTGAAATCAAGGGTTGAGGGTTTTGAATGCTTGTTATGGAACAATGTTTTCCCATGGTTTACATGTAATTAGTCATGCTTTAATTATGGTTTTGAACTGTGGGTGCATGGATATGGTTAATGAATTAGGAAATTATGATTTTACCCAAACTTATGACTTTTGAAGTGGTTATGACACCAACCCCATGTTGTGAAATTATTTTTTAGTTATGAGAAATGTAGGAATTTATTTATTGAAGTATTGCATTATGATTTTAAATCGAACCTTATGGGGTTACGTAATTCCCCAAGCTAATGTGTAATTGCACCAAGGGTTGTGAATTCCCCCAAGTGATGATAATTGATTTGGCAAGTTGATATTACCTTGGAAGTGTAGTTGGTATGACGATAGCAACAATGTAAGCATTAATGCGTAATGTGGTTCAATGAATGGGAATGTATGATACTTGTTTTAATTAGGAATTAATGTGGGTTGTATAGATGATTCAATAAAATGGGGGTCTTGAAGGACCAATACTGGAAATCGTGGTTGCCGATGTAAGGGTCTATATGATTGGGTGGTTCGAGTCCCCTTTATTATTATCAATTAATTAGGAGGTTTGAGTCGCCCATATCATATTATATGATTTTGTGCTCGTGTCACCTTGATATACTGAGAGGTTCAAGTCCTCCATAGTGCATATGTATGCCCTCTAGTTCGTGCAGCTACACATACTGGGGCCCTACTATCTGGGGAGAGTTGGGCCCATATAGCTCGTGGGTGACTTTGTATGTTATGATGGTTGCACTACATAATATAGGCTAAAGTTTTAAAGCGCTTGATAAGACTTGTTCCCTATACCGGCATGTGATATATATATGTGTATGTATGTATATGTATTTTATTATGTGCATTGGTTTTGAATAATTTTGAATTGTTGATCATGGCATTATGTTATCCTTATCCCTGAGTTACATGCTAGTGTTAACCCTACTAACAATCTCCGGATGTTGTATCCCCATGTGATGTAGTCACCGGAGCTATTTCAACCTTTCCTACGCATAGTTAGGTTGTTTGGCTTGGTTCGTCTGTTCGTTGAGCTGTAGTGAAGTGGTGATTTTCCATTTCCTGAAAGGCTTAGACATTTCACTAGCTTTCATTCATAGATTTGAGTTGATAGTTGGTTTCATTATCATTAACCTTATCATTTACATTCTCATTGTTATGTGTCAAAGTTGAGGGCATATCCCGACCAAGACTGGTTGTCGTTCTTTATTTAGAAGGATTTATTTGGATTACTGTGGATATTGGGTAATATTAGTCGGTTATTTGTCCGGTCACCGATCATTGGTTATTGACATGTTTTGAGTTTCCTTAAGTTTGTTATATGCTATCTTTTTATATGTTCAAAATTCATCCGACCTTAGAGGATGTTGTGTTTGGTTTAGTTAGGTACTCGGGGTAATCTCCGATCTACGTGGGACTTGAGATACCCATCACGGCTAGGCCCTAGTTCATGTCATGACAAAGATGGTATTTGAGCCTTGGTTTGGTGTCATTGGGTGTCCAATAAAGCCATATCAAGTAGAGTCTCATTTATGGGTGTGTAGCGCGCAACACTTATAAGAGAGAGGCTACGAGGCATTTAGGAATATTTTCCGTTCTTGTTGTTCTATTTTTGAAGCATAGAGTCTAAGGTCCTTAATATCTTCTAATTCTCATATGTTTGCTTTTCAGATCATGCCTCCCAGAAGATTTGATGCTCATGAAAACCCTTCTTACCCACCTGAGGACAATGTGGAAGGAGCTCATCCAACTCCAGGGGTTCAGACCTAATCTAGGGTCATTGTTTTTGATTGCCTTGATGGAACTCCACCCATTCTCCCTATCCCCGCTCAAGCACCCTAAACTGGTGTGTCTAATGCTGAGTTTCTACAATCGATTCATTTGCTTAACCAGTTGGTAGTATCCCAGACTGAGCATGTTTCTTCTGTTGGTTCCATTTGAGGCCTCTAGAGTTGTCCAATTTATAATATAGAGTCCTATTTTAACTAGTTCTGGAGTTGAGGAGGATCCACAAAATTTTATTGATGAAATGGAAAAGATACTCTGTGTGATGCATGATACTGATGTTGAGGGTGTAGATTTCCCTGCTTATCAGTTGAAGGAAGTAACATACTAGTGGTATGAAGAGTGGGAGCAGCTTAGGGGTGATGATGCTGAGTCAGCTTTGTGGGATGACTTCTCTAGTTATTTTCTTGATCGCTTCTTTCCTCAGGAGTTGAGGGAGGTAAAGGCCTAGGAGTTTATGAATTTGAGGCAAGGTAGTATGTCTACGAAGGAGCATATGTAACAACCCGAACCAGGGCCTGGCCATGACGGGTATCTCAAGTCCCACGTTGACTGAAGATCACCCCCTGCAACTAACCAAACCAAACACACCACACCCCAAGGTTAGTTAAATTCTAAACATAAAATAAAATAGCATACAATAGTCTAAGAATGTTTTAAATGTATGTCCATAACCGACCACCGACGACCGGCCAAACGAGCGACTGACGCCTCCCAATAGATATAGTAGTCAAAATAAAGCCTTCGAAACTATGATCTAAAACTGAATATCAATAAAGTGTCGGGACATGCCCCTGATAATAACAAATATCCAAATCCAAAGGGATAGTCAAAATGTAAGGAAACCATAATCATGAAATTGGGTCTTCCAAAGTATGATACATCACCACTTCAATATGACTTGCTAGCTAAACCCGAATCCATATCACTGAGCAGGAGAAGTTCAAGTATGAATGGTTCCTACATCACGTGGGGATGCAATAACCGAAGATGGTTCACGGGTGAACGCTAGTATGTAACTCGGGGATATGAATAGCATAATGACATAATCAACAGTTTAAAATCATTCAAAAACCAAAGCACATAATCAAATGCATAAACATATATATATCACATGCCGGGATAGGGAACAAGGCTTAAAATGTATTTTAAAACTTTAGACTAGATTGTGCAGCTCAACCATCCTATAATGGTACCCACAGACTATATGGGCCCCAACTCTCACTCCCTGGTCGGGTTTCAGTGCGTGTATCCGTAACATTTACCAAGGTAACTTAAGCACCCAACCATATAACAATTTACGGGGGACTCAAACTTCCCTAATCATGAAATATTAATAAGGAGGACTCGAACCTCCCTAGTCACTTTCACCCCGACATCGGAAACCACAATTTCTATTGAAACCTTGGGGGTAGAACCACACAGTAAGGGACCAGGTCCCTAAAAATCAAACCCAGAAAATCAAACAATAGAGTGCAAGAAAACTAAACACAGTACAAAAAGAGTAAAAGACACAAGGATTTTTATGTGGAAACCCAAAATGGAAAAAACCGTGACTTGCCCTCACAATCACCAATGAAATCCACTATAATTGACCTCTTGATTATAGTTTAGATTTTAGCCTAAGTCTAGGATCCTTGAATTAGTAGCAAATCTACTACCAGCTTATCTTGGTGACTCTACCAAGGGCCCTTTACTACACTGATTAGCTCTAATCAGTCTCAAGCTTAGGCAACTCTACCTAATCAACACTCTATCAAATGGAAAACACTACTCTTATAAGATGAGTAGTTCAGTTACAATTCATTACTCACTCAAGAACTATTACAAATTAAGCATTTATGAGGGAAAGAACTTAAGCAGTGTTGAAATGGGGTTTTTGCTGTCTCTTTTCACTCTTTGGATCTGCGAAAAACTTATTGTTAAAAAAAATCTCTTTCCTTTTATAGTTGGGTGATGATTAGGACTTTAAAGATCATTGGACCATCCATCCAAGTCAGTATAAAATAGAACAAAATAGCACCTGTAAGTTTGTTACATAAGATGACAAAACTATGTAGGAGGCACGTGCCAACTATATTGTACTTTGCACGTCTAGGGACCTGTTACCTCATAGTTTAGCTGCTTATCACAAAACTACATATAGTAATTTCCCTCCTTTTGATGATGAAAAACCAAATCATACAATTTGAGCATTAGTGCATATTCATCACATTTAATTAGAGTGATTACCACCTGAAGATGAATTTTCCCCCTATCATCATGCTTCCTCTATCATGCAACATAGGGACCTGGTCCCTTATTATTATTTTACAGCAAAAGGCTTCCCCCTGTCATTGTGCACCTTCATTTTATTTGGTAACTTTGCATTTACACACTTCCCCCTGTCAGTATGACTCTCTTCAGGTCTGCATCTCCATTTACCTGGACCCTACTACACATGAACTCAGTATTCCCCCTTTTGGTATCATTGAAAAGAATTAATAGTAAACCAAGAGTAAAAATAAGCATAAATTAGTTAGCTCATGTCCACTAGGGTAACACTAACATATAAAACAACTATAAAGTAAGGAGACAAATGAGATACACAACCTAAAAATTCTTTCATTCTTAATAGTCAGTACCAGTACAACAAGCTAACATAATCATCATAAGATAACTATCTTCAAAAACCATTATGAGATTCAAGATATGAAACTGATACAAGGTTGATTAGGGAATAAGGATAAAAGGGCTCAGGTGGAAGGATCATTGGGTGAAAAGGACTTAAGAAGTACTCCCTTTTTGCATCTACAACAATGTGAGTATCTACCAACTGTTTGGTAAGGATCTTCACTTCAGCATTCAACTTGGCCATTCTTTACTAGAGTTTTGCATTAGCAGCATGATCATCAATTGAATTTTCTTCTTCAGAGGATAGCCTTTGAATCAACAATGTCAAATACATTTAATCCAACATTTTTGACAGTTGACTTGATTCTTAAATCCTCCATTTCCATTCCCAACTTCTCCTGAACAGCTAGCAATTCAGATACTTGATATACATTCTCCACAAGTTTTGTTCAATCTGAATATCATCTTGGCTGTCCCATGCGATCTTCTTTTCTCATGTACCTCAAAGTGATCAAATACATTGTTGAGGAGGTACCCGTATGACATTTCATGTCTCCTTTTTTCTCACATATTTTGGAATCAAGAGTTCTTTCCTGGGAGGACTTTCTAAGTCATCAACATTTAATTCCCCTTTTAACCACCTACATTCTTCATCTCATCCTTTTTTCTCATTACTTTTCTCTATCCTTACAATAACAACTTTTTCTACCTGCGACCAGGTCCCTCAGAGGCTTTCTTCCTTTTCTTAGGTTATGTGTTTCTACCTCATTCCAGCAGAGTTACCATACTTTGACTTAGGATTTAAGATGAAGTTTTTATGGTTTTGGTAGATGAAGGATCAGGACATTTGATGAGGGCATATTTAATTTGATTTTTTGGAGGAAGGAGAATGGGAAGGATCAGTTTGGTTTTAGTGGAGGCAACGAGTGATGAGTGGATACTCTGAATGGGAATTAGCCTATTTTTGCAATTTGAAAAGGTGACCATTGTCATTAGAGAATGACATATTTGGCTTTGATAAGAGTGACTCTTCATTTTGCAAACAAATTGACAGTCTTTATGAGGAAAGTAAAAGATACATGGCTTTCTCAGACAATATATTTTATAATTATTAAAGCATACTGTAGTGATAATAACCTGTGAGATAAGATCATATCCCTCTCATTTGAGTGAATCTTTAAGTTTGTGCTTATCACTTTTGTCCACTTCCTATTATGTTACAATGGGTGCATACCTGTAAGGGTATAGTATTGATTCATACTAAAGTGCACCCACTTTATATAGGATACCTACCTTCTGAACATAGCCAGTTTTGGAAGAAAAGCTGATTCACATATTAGGCTAAGTAAGCATCATGCTCCACATCTTGCACATACTTTTTATCTCAGAATTTGTTCCCAAAACATGTCTGGGGACCAGGTCCTCAGACTTGATTTTGTTCAAGCTACTGAAGCTTTCTCCTTCTGAGATGAATTTCCTTGGGACTAGGTCCCAGAGAATCAGGACTTATTTGTATCTTTCATCCTCTTTTCTCATCATCCCATCACCAAGGATTAATAATTTTCCTGACTAATCAGGAATTGCAAACACTCCTTTCATTATTCCACAGAATTCTTTTCACTTCATTCTCCAGAGCATTTTCATACGTTGAATTTGGAGGTTATTCCAGGGCTTTATTTTGAACATAAGCTTCACATAGACCAAGGAATAGGTCCTTGAGATCAACTTTTCACAATAAGACACCTTTACCTGAAGTGTCTTGAGAGAGAGAGAGAGATAACACAGTTGGACCTTTTACCATTGTGATTTGAACTCTTTCAATCAATGTGCTATTTCTGACTGCAATCTCCTTCCCATGTCTGAAGTTACAATCACAAGTTAGATTTGGGAATTCACTTAAGTTTGAGTTCCCAGAAGGAGGATAATGGTATGATCAAATTCTACATAGCCCATCTAGGCAGCATTGAGCTTCTCTTCATCATTTTTAGAGACTTGACGCCCTGTTCATTCTCCTGCTAAATATATTCTGTATTCTTCAGTTTAGCCTTAAGCCAGGACTGATATTTTTCTTTCAAATCTCTATCTCTTCCACAGTGAGTGCACAGAAGTTTATTCCCTTTGCTTTTAACATAATAAGCATCATTTCTTTTAGACTCATCAACTTACAGTTCTACTTGATATCCCAAACCTCTACCATCATTAAGATTTTGACTGGTCATCTTAGAGAGGATCTGTGAGGAGGCATTACATTTAAGAGATTTGTTCAAGTCTTCTCTTAAGCGGACCAGGTCCCTCTATAACTCTTCATTCTTGTGTAGTGCTACCATAAGATGTCCTTGATATTCCTTCAATCTTTCTTCAAGATCAATTTGAAACCAAGAAACATCTCCCTTTCCATTGTCATCTAGGTCACTTCCCTTCTTTGGGTGTTAAAACTCAAATACTCAGATTTCAATCTAGAGAATCATTCTTCGATCTTAGATATCTAAAGAGTTAATACAATCAGCTCAAGCTCTTAATTTCTTACCTTCTATTATATATCATTTTCCTCATCAGTTAGTTCACACAAAAAATCTATCAACACACTAGCAAGCCTTTTTATCTTTCTAGAATAGTAATTCTCAAGATTTTTTTTAATGTTAGAGATAGTTACCTTATTTTTCTTTTCTTTCTCAGTATCTGCTACAAAGACAAAAAAGGAATCAAAGATGACTTTATCATCTTCCACTAAAAGCATGGAAATATCTTTTAACTTCTCAGCTTCATCAGATTCACTGGATGAGTCACCCCAACCAGCTAAGGCTTGTTTAACTACACAATCAGCTGCAACCTGTCTTCTTTATTTTACAGGGACTTGGTCCCTGTTTCTTCCTTTGTCACTTTCAGTGTTGTGGTAGTCCTGATTTTTTATTTTTTGTATTGGACAATCCTTAATAAAATGTTCAGGATTTCCATATCTGTGACACACTTCCATAGTGACTCCTATTCTGTTCCTACTTCCATGTTTTTGACACTGCCCTCTTTTTTTATAGCTCTAACAATTCTTTTTGCCAAGTAGGAAATATCAGTGTCTTCCTCCTTTGAACCTAAACTTGAGGTTTGTGGAGCGCAAGACTTTTCCCTTTTAGCTTACTTCTTCTCGCTTCTTCTCGCTTCTTCTCAAGTTCATAGATTTTTTGGTTCCCAATGAGTTCATCCATTATAAGAGTCTTCAGGTTTCTTTCCTCATTTATGACATTCACTTTAATTTCCCATGACTTGGGAAGAACACCAAGAATTTTTTTCACTTGCTTGTACAAGGGAATTAGTTCACCGAAGCAGTGAAGCTCATTTGTGATAGAAGTGAACCTTGTATGTATTTCTTGGATTGTTTCTCCTTCTTTCATAGTAAGAGTTTCATACTAAGTAGTCAGCATATCTACTTTTGAATACTTCACATCAATAGTGCCTTCATGAGCTGTCTTCAAGCATTCCCAGATTTCCTTAGCTTTTTCACAAGCTGAAATCCTGTTGTATTCGTCTGGTCCTATGCCACAAATAAGTAGTTTTTTATCCTTGTAGTTTTTCTCAATTCTTTTTCTTTCTTCATCATTGAACTCTCTCCTATTTATAATGACCATTCTCGTCACATCTCCTTCTTTAACTTCTCTTATAGGTACATGAGGACAATCAAGAATAATGTCCATTAGTTCACTATACTCAGCTATATTGAAGTCAAATAACCTTGTTTTTCACCACCCATAATATTTTCTATTGAATCTTGGTGGTCTAGTTGTAGATTGCCCTTCTTCTAGATTGGGAGGTGTAGCCATGCTAAACAAGACACTTTAGGTGTGAACCTTTTAGAGTGACCAGGCTCTGATACAAATTGTTGAACCCTTAGGGGGTGCATCATAAAGTAAGAGACAAGGTCCCTCAGAATCAAACACAGGTAATCAAACAATAGAGTGCAGGAAAAGTAAACACAGTGTAGAAAGAGTAAAAGACACAAGGATTTTTATAAGGAAACCTAGAATGGGAAAAACCATGACTTTCCCTCACAAGCACCAATGAAATCCACTATAATCAGCCTCCTTATTACAACCTAGATTTCATCCTAACTCTAGGCTCCTTTCAATAGCAGTAACTCTACTACCAACTCATCTTGGTAACTTTACCAAGTACTCTTCTCTACACTGTTTAGCTCTAATCAATCTCAATATTAGGAAACTCTACCTAAGAAACACTCTCTGAACTGGAAATCTTATAAGATGAGTAGCTCAGTGACAATTCATTACTTACTCAAGAACTATTAAAAATTAAGTACTCATAAGGCTAAGAACTTGAGCAGTGTCGAAATGGGGTTTTTGCTGCCTCTCTTCACTCGTTGGATTTGTGAAAAACCAATGTTGAAGAAACATATCTTTACTTTTATAGTTTTGTGATTATTAGGTCTTGAAAGATCATTAGACCACCTATCCAAGTCAGCACAAAATAGCACAAAATAGCAACTACAAGTTTGTTACACCAGATGACAAAACTATGTAGAAGGCGCGTGCCAGCTATACTGTACTTTGAACGTCTAAGGACCTTGTCCCTCGTAGTTTAGCTACTCATCATCAAAACTACATATAGCAGTTTCTAGTATTGGTCACTCAGGCCTCCACTTTCATGACTCAATTACACAACAGTCATTAGAGCCCAATTAAACATTTATCATACGATCCCATTCAATGAACCACAATACACATTTAGGCATACATTGTTGGTATTGTCATACAAACTACACTTGTAAGGTAGCACATCATGTGTAAAATAATTTCCATTAACTTGGGGAGAACAACTCCATTGGTTCATTAATACATTGTGGGAGATACCGACTCTCTTTGTTCATTAATCTTACCATTGTATTTCAAATATCCTTTATATCATGCAATAGTTTAAGACTAGTTCAATTTTACAAATTCCCACAATTCTCACAAACACAACCAATTTCATATTATGGGGCTAGGGTCATAACCACTTCAAAAGTAACAATTTTGGAAAATTCACAATTCCCAAGTTTATTCACCATACCTAAGTTCAAAACTATATTTAAAACATAGAAATCATATATAAACCATGAGAAACATTGTTCAATTCATAAACATTCAAAACCCCCAACACTTGTTTCAAAAATATTACAATAATCTCATGAACAATACTTTAAATCACATGCTTTTACAAAATCGACAACGATGGAAGAGCAACATGCCTGTAATAGTAAGATGTACGAAGAGAAATCACTCTTGAGAGCCTTAATTGATCAACCTCTTGAAAACCCTAAGTGTTCTTGACCTTGAGAATTTAAGAGTATTTGGGACGTTACTTAGATTGTTTCTGAGAGATAATGACACCCTAAAGAGGATATAAGACATGGATTTCAAGTTGGTGAAGAGTGGAAATGTCTAGAATGCCCTCAACTTTAAAGCTGAAAAGTACCGCCTTTGACTACGAGTCAATCCCCTTGACTCATAACCATACTTTACGACTCGTCACCACGATCGTAACCAAGGCTGTACCACCAAGGCACCCTATACTGTTATCCTTATGACTTAATGGCACCACCCGTAATGAGACCCTACGGCTCATATGGTCCAGTCGTAGTTAACACAAAATACAATTTGGGACTTACACTAGACACCCTTTGATTACACCTAACGACTCGTAACATATACTTCGGATCTTAGTATGATACTCGTACTCAAAGCAGAATCAAGCGACAAACTTACTGGTTTGGATATGAATCATTCCAATAACTTGTTAGGATAACCTACGACTCATAGTGTCCAGTCGTAACTAGGGAAGTGAGCTTAAGGCTCAAGAAATTTTCAAAGGATAAAATCTGGGGTGTTTCAATTCTCTCCCACTTGGATCATTCGTCCTCTAATGATTGGATAAGGCATTTACTAGCACGATTTGACTCTATATTCCTCTACGATTCTCTTTAACAAACACAGAAACTAAAGATGCCAAGGAAATCACTCTCTTCTTTAACATAGTTAGAAAACAAAGATGTTAAGAATAACACATACCTTGAGCACTATTATCTAGAGCGGAAAACAAGAATGGATGCTTGGACCTCATGTCCTCTTCGGCTTCCCAAGTAACCTCTTCAACCTTGTGGTTCCTCCATAGAACCTTTACTGAAGTTACATCCTTCATACATAACCGACGAACATGCTGATCTAATATTTCAATCGAGACTTCCTCATATGAAAACTAATCTCAAATACCCACCTTATCCTTGGGAAGAACCGTCGAAAAATCAGCCACACGCTTTCTCAACATCAAAATATGTAACACCAGATGAATGGAGCTCAAACTAGGAGGGAACTCCAACTGATACATAATATTACCATCCCTTTTCAAAGCCAAGTGTGAGCCAGCATACCGAGGACTGAGCTTCCCCTTTTTCCCAACTCGTACTACTTCCTTTATGGGATATACCTTCAAGAACACCCAATCACCAACCTCAAACTCAACTCCCTACACCTCACATCCACATAGGAATTTTAGTGACTTTGGGAAGCTTTAAGTCTATTCCAAATCACCGTCATTTTCTCCTTTGCTTGGGGAACCAAATCCGGGCCAAATATCATAGCCTTCCTAATTTTAGACCACCCAATAGGAGATCTATACCTCCTACCATACAACGCCTCAAACACAGCCATCCCAATATTAGATTGGTAGCTATTATTATATACGAACTCTATAAGAGGCAAATGATCAACCCAACTACCACCATAGTAAATCACGCAAACCTAAAGCATATTTTTCAATGTCTGAATAGTTCTTTTTGCTTTTCCATCTGACTACAGGTGGAAAGCAGTACTAAGGCTCACCATAGTTCCCAACCCTCTCTTAAATGAATGCCAAAAATGCAATGAGAACTAAGTACTACAATTTTTCATGATAGAAATAGGCGCCCTATGCAACCTCACAATCTCTTGGAGGAACAACTTCACATAATTCTTTGACGAATAATTTATCCTCACTGGAAAGAAATGAGTAGACTTTGCCATCCTATCCCCGATAACCCAAATCGAGTCAAACTAATTCTGACATTGATGAATACCGATAAAAAAATTCCATATTAATTACCTCCAATTTCCACACCGGCAGTTCAATCTCTTGAGTCAACCCACCAAGCCTCATTTGCTCAACCTTCACTTGTTGACACACCATGCATTTATCCACAACACTGGCCACATCTCGCTTCATATTGTTCCACCAGTAAATTTCCTTAAGATCATGATATAACTTTGTTGAACTAGGAATAATGACATAACGTGACTTATGAGCCTCAAGTGGGAACACATAATCTGCCTTGGTATCTCAAGATGCCATAATCACCAATATCAAAAGCTGTGACCTTTTGCCACCCCACATCCCCCTTGATCTCCATTAAGACATGATCCAGTGTCTGCGTCTCCTTTATTTTAGCAGCAAAGGATGACTTCGCCACCTCTTGCACAAACACACACCCATCCTTTGAGTCTAAGAGACGAACTCCAAGGTTGTCCAAACGGTGAATATCTTTCAGCAACTCTCGCTTATCCTCATCCACTTGAGCAAGAATTCCCATGGATAACCTGCTAAGAGCATCAACAACCACATTAGCTTTACTTGGGTGATAATGGAGGCTCATGTCATAGTCTTTCAGCAACTCAAGCCACCTTCTCTTCCTGAGATTTAACTCCTTCTGGGTGAACACATATTACAGGCTCTTATAATAAAAAAAGATATCTATATAGACCCCATACAAATAGTGACGCCAAATCTTCAATGCCAACACCAAAGATAGTAACTCCCAAGTCGTGAGTCAAATAACTTCTCCCATGATCTTTCAGCTTCTTAGAAATATAGACCACCACCCTACTATGTTGCATTAATAAATAACTAAATACCATACGAGACATATCATAATAGACAATAAAACCATCAGTGCCTTTAGGTATAGTCAAAACTAGAGCTGAAGTTAACTTATCTTTCATCTTCGCAAAACTACCCTGCCAAGCATCAGACCACAAAAACTTCACCTTCTTCTAGGTCAACTTCATCAATAGGGCAGTTATAGTCGAGAGACTCTCCACAAATCTCCTATAGTAATCGGCAAAACCTAAGAAGCCCTAACTATCGGTTGGAGTCATAGGCCTTGGCCACTTCTTAACCACTGTGACTTTTTGTGAATCCACCATGATCTCTCCACTAGAAATGATGTGACCCAGAAAAGTAACATCTTTCAAGCAAAACTCCCACTTTGAAAACTTAGCATACAAATATTGATCTTTCAAGGCTTGCAACACGATACAGAGGTGATCGGCATGATTCGCCCTACTCTTGGAATACACCAGAATATTATCAATAAACACGATGATGAACAAATATAAAAAACTAACTAAAGACCTAATTATCAAGTCCATGAATACCATTGGGGAATTAGTCAAACCAAAAGACATGACTAAGAACTCATAATGACCATACCGGATTCAAAAGACAGTCTTAGTTATATCCACCTCCCTAATCTTTAGCTGATGATAACCCGACCTAAGATCAATCTTAGAGAAACATCTAGCACCCTGAAGCTGGTCATACAAATCATCAATCTGGGGAAGAAGATACTTATTCTTCACCGTAACCTTATTTAACTAATGGTAATCGATGCTCATTCAAAGGGAACTATCTTTCTTATGCACAAACAAAATAGCAACACCCCATGGAGACACACTAGGACAAATAAAACCCTTGTCAAGGAGGTGTTTTAACTACTCCATAAGCTCTTTCAACTCAGTCGGTGCCATTCTATAGGGAGGGATAGAGATAAGGATGAGTATCTGGAACATGGTGAATACCAAAATCAATCTTTCTATCGGGAAGAATACCAGGAAGACCATCAGGAAAAGCCTTAGGAAATTCATTAATCATGGGAACAAATTGCAATAAAGGACCCTCTGAGTTAGAATCCTCAACCCAGAACAAATGATAGAGACATCCCTTGGTGAAACCCATCATCAACAAACTAGAATCTACACAAATACATCACAACCGCACACAATTGCACCCTATTCTAAAATAATCCCAAGAGGAAGAAGTAGCAATTCATAAAGATAATAAACAAAAATATACCAAAATCTCCATCAATTTGATTAATGAAAAATAAAGTGAATGCAAACAACACTTTAAATTTCAATGAATCTTCAATGGAAATTTGCTAATCCTTCACTTAGGCATTACTCTAATGTAATCTTACCTTAAGATTAGTATAACTTTTTGCTCCAAGATCCCAAGAGATGAGATAAAAAGTGCAGATTAAAGATAGGATAAAGATTGTGAAAAATGAGCTAGAAACCCTTATTTGAGCCCCAATTCCTCATTTTATAAATATTACAAAAATGCCCTTGAAAACTTTTCCACTCTACCGCGATCGCCATCTCTCTACCATGTTTGCAACTACCGCAATTGCGATTGTCATATTGCGATCGCCCTCTAGTTGACTTGTTGACTGGTCGCGATTGCGACCCTCATGCCACGATCGCGGTAACTGAGGGTCGATTCTTAGGCTTGATTTATAGCATTTGGATCTTTTCTTTCACATTTAACAACTTTTTTACTTGAATGACTTTCTCATCTTCCTTTTTCAACCTTTCCTACACAAATGAGAATTAAGTAAGAGATAAACATAAAATCAGTTGAAAAATATGGTAATTTAGGCTTAAAAGGTGCTAGAAAATTTTCAAATTGATGACTTATCTATACCCCCAAACTTAAACTTATGCTTGTACTTAAGCAACTAAGAACAATTCAATGAGATATGGTATTAAACTCAAATCCACCCAAAAGAAAACTATCCTAAAGGAATAAGCTAACAAAGCTCAACAAAGACTTTTCAAACATGTCATGGCAACAAGTAAGCCAAAATTTTTTAATATGTACATATTGTGAAGAAAGGATGCAGGTTTGTATCAAATGAATCTTTCAAATCAACAAATCACCTTAAGAGAAAACAAAAAATCTTTAAAATTTTTCTCAATCATCACAATGCAACTTACTTCACCTATTTACCCACCAAGAGTAAGATTTCACCCTCTACCCCAAAGAATCGATGCCATTCACAAGCAAGAGTTAGCTCCACACACACAAATGACATTGAAATTTTTAAAGAAGCTCAAATAATGAAAGAATTAACATTCATTCTCTCAAAAAATTCAAGTACAATGAGTAGAACCATAGGCTTGCCCTTTGTGTTTTTCGCCACTAATGTAGACTTACCTAGTTTGGAATCACCAAGGTCTTGCGGGATAAGAATAAGGTTTGAGGTGTGGGAAGGAATATCTATAGATCAAGTAACTAAAATACCTCCTTCAATGCAATTACTCAACCCTTTATACCCCCAAAATTTTCAAACTCTCCACCTTATTCTCCTTCAATTCATTTCCCACATTTCCCTACCCCTCTTTTTTAGCGTTTACCAAATAATTTAATGCCACCATTTTCTTTCTTTATTCTTTGACTTTTTGAAGAGACTTTCTAACTTTAAGACCTTCTTAGCCCTTCATTCATCCAATCTCTTTTCAAATTCTATGGGCTAGGATATTTAACATTTTTATTAAGCACATCTCTTGTCTTTTAAACACATGAGTTGACAACCTTACATACACCTTTATTGGATCATCTTAGGACATCACATTCATTCCCCCCAAACTTGGAGTTTGATGCACCCTCACATTATTCTTCCAACTACACAAACCCCCCAAACTTATGCTTTCGTCTATATTTCATTTCTTAGAATCATGTAATGCATCAAATGAGGTTAAGTGCCAAAAGGAAGATTTTAAAAAAGGATTAGGTGTTTTAGCAAAGTTATCATTAGACAAACAAAGAAAAATGGGTAAAATGGCTCAAATGGGTTAACTAGAGAAAAATAATAAGGTGGTAATTTGGCTCTGAGACAGGTCAAAAATGGCCTTAAGTCATTCTCCAAACCAATCTTGTCTAGGATTTTGCTTTGAACACAATCAGGACAAGTTCTATACTACACATATGTACAAGAATTATATAAAAGCCACACATGACATCGTACTCATAGAGCAAAAAGTTAATCTCCTAACCAATTTGAGCAATTTAAGCTTAATGAGTTACTCCGAGTCAATTACTCATCCTTTTAAAGAGAGGCTAGAAATTAAATTTAATGGCCTTACTCAAAAGAAAGCTCAAAAACATCCTTGATTTTTTTTTAAAAAAGAATACTTTCATTTTAATTCTTGCCAACGACATTTTGAAAGAATTTTTTGAGCTTTTGCCTCTTCCTAAACAATTAAAGAAAAAGTTTGGTGAATTCAAGGCAACATTATCATTACACTTCATGGGATTCTTTCCTCACAAGTTCATATATCGTCCATTTAGTTCATAAAACACTCACGGTACCAATAGAAACACAAACAACCCTATACTCTTAAGAATGGCTTCACCCAATCTATCATAGGGCAAGGCAAGCATTCATGCCCCTCGATTTACTTATACTTTACCTGGATATGCTATGATAAGCACCCTAATCGATCACACCATGGACACAACATTCATCCACAATTTCAACCAAAAACCACCGATTATCCCACTTGTAAGACAATTTGGTCTCAAAGCTATACTCCAAAAATGATCACAGAATGTCCCAAGAAAGTTTACGTTAACGTTTACAAACATATAAGACATTTCTCTCTTATTGACATTTTAACAAACATGTGGTGCGCATGAAAAGCTAAATCTTGAATAGGTAAAATAACAACACCTGTGAACAAGCCCAATGCACCAATTCATCACTAAACATACCATTTGTAATTATAATAACCCAATTAAATCACCCACCACTCAATTAAGCAAACAAACCTCAATTGGGTATTTCATTAAACACATGGTGTGCATTAGTGTATGAAAGCATGAATTTTGCAATTTAGCATTTGAGACAAGACACATTCAAAAATCTTCATCCCAACAACCATATTCTACCAAATTAAGCTCAAAGTAATTAAATTCAAATCAAAAGAAATCATGAAATGTGATCATCATTTGTATTTTATAGATCATACCTTGTAAACTTACAAAAGAGAGAAATGTGATGAAAAGAAAGTCCAATATACTTATCCGAGGTTTCATTCTTGAGGTACCCATCCCAACTTGTGCTATCACCTACAAACACCCAAAAACATGCTAAAAAGTGAACAAAAAAATTAGAAAACATCAAGAAACATTCCTTGGGTTGCCACCCAAGAAGCGCCTTAGTTAAAGTCGCGGCACATTATTTTTTGACTATCATTTATCTCTTTATTTATAGGATTTGAATCGGTCGACCAACTTTAGATCAATACATCTTCAAGGTACTTTGGCCAAAGGTGAGGATACAATGAAATATTTTCTATCTCGCTACTTTGAATACTTGAAACTTTTACCTAACTTCACGTCAAACTTCCTAATAGGCTCGTTGGGTATCAATGAGAACATCAAGAATTCACTTGTTACACATCACATTTTGCATTTATTGGCCTTCAAGTGAGGGGCTTCATTTTGCCCTTTTGGAATGAAAAACTAAAAAATGTAGGGATTTTCCTCATCCTCTCCAAAATTCATCATTTGCTTGTGTGGTTTGACTTTCATCACATCGACCAAACATAATATTGAAAGGTGGTTTGAGTGAGGTATTCTTCCTAATTCTAGACTCACATCCTTATCGACATTCTCACCCCCAAAATGAACTAGAGCCTTAACAAAGGATTCGTTTGGCTTTTTCTTTAAACTCTAGTGCCATTTCCTCAATCTTGGCTTCGTCTCTCATGTTTGGTTGGGAAACCATTGAGGGTTCTTCACTATAAAGCTCACCATCCATGACATGGCTTGATTTATTTTCCTTATTCTCCTCATTTTGAAGATTGGGTGAATTCATGGTACTAGAAAGATCGGCGCTCTCACCCACGTTTTCTTCTTTTTTCACTCTCCTTTCCAAATGCTGCCATGGATTGATGCAAGTAATGCACGTCCTTCTCAAATGTATTTGCCCGGTCCAAAAGAGTTTGAAGCATTGCTTCAAAACTATTGTACCCAACATGTTGTTATTCCTTTATCGCATCATGAGACCTATCAAACTCTTAAGAAGAACTAGCATTTGGGTTAGCATAAGAAGGGTAGGGGGCATTTCGACAATCACTCCAATGTCTATCCCTACCACCACAGAAAGAACAATCATACTCTCAATAGGATCGAGGTGGTGCACACATCTCTTTTCGAGGAGCATATCTATAATTTTTCCAAAAGTGGGATCCACCACAATATGGACATGGATCATCAAGATAAAATTTCCAACTATCAAACTCACATTCATTAAAAGATGCCCTAGTAACAAGCAAGCAAAATAAAAATCTATCTAACACAAGAAACAAAAAAAATCACAAACAAATTTTTACATGTTTGAATCCACGCAAGTAAGCTAAAGTTCCAAACTAACTCAATATGCCAAATTGTTTCCCGGCAATGGCACCATTTTTGATGATGCTCAACTTACACGTCAATTTAAGTGCAAGGCATTCATTGTCAATATAAACTCAACATAAGTCAGGATCGAATCCATGAGGAACAATATGAGTGGCAATTAACTAAGTTCGAAATTAAAGTTACTTACTAAATTCAAATATGTTATACAAAAGGGTAAGACAATTCTTGGTCTTCTAAAGGACCAACTCGAGACTAAGTATAATTAAAGAGTAATCAATTATAAATGGATCTTTGGATTATGCTTTCCTTGGGGCAAGTTATGTATGGGAGCATGATGATTCGGTGCAAGTTCTAATCATTAATGATGTGGTAGGCTAGGTTGAAAGTCCTTCAGGCTAGTTTGTCCACAAAGTCTCAAAGATGTCACTCATTGACCCTTTCGAGTACCTAACGAGTGTGTCAATTAAAGCCACCAACACCTCAATTGGGCATCCCTATTTCTAGGAAGATGCCCAAAACACAGCCTACTCTTTATTCACCTTTATTTCTAAGATAGCAAAAATATAGTAAACTACATCCATTATTGTCCACTATTGCTTTGTCCCCTATATCCCTCTTTCAAAGATTCCATGGGTTTAAAATGTTCACCCACGTCCCTCTTTTAAGGATGATGTGAGCGTTCTAGAGTTTGGGGTTTTCACCCACAAACCCATTTTGGGTGTTTGGGGTTTTTACCCACACATCCCAACTAATTAAATCAACCAATAGTGAAACCCATCATCAACAAACTAGAATTTATACAAATACCTCACAACCCATACACAATTGCACCCTATTCTAACATAATCCCAAGAGGAAGAACTAGCAACTTATAAAGATAATAACCAAAAATATACCAAAATTTCCATCAAGTTGATTCTTGAAAAATAAAGAGAATGCAAACCATACTTAAAATTCCAATGAATCTTCAATGGAATTTTGCTAATGCTTCACTTGGGAGTTACTCTAATGTAATCTTAGCTGAAGATTAGTACAAATTTTTGCTCCAAGCTCACAATATGAGATAAAAAGAGCAGATTAAAGATAGGATAAAGATTGTGAAAAATGAGCTAAAAACCCTTATTTGAGCTCTAATTCCTCCTTTTCAAAATATTAAAAAAATTTCCTTGAAAACTTTAAGCTCTACCGCAATCGCCACCTTTTCACCTTGTTCGCAGGTCCCATGATCGCGACCTCAGGCTGTGATCGCGTAACTGAGGGTCGATTCCTAGGCTTGATTTCTAGTATTTGGCTCATTTCTTTCACATTTAACAACTATTTAACTTGATTGACTTTGTCATCTTTCTTTTTCAACTTTTCCTACACAAATGAGCATTTAGTAAGAGATTAACATAAAATCAATGGAAAAGCATGATAATTTAGGCTTAAAAGGTGCTTGAAAAATCCTCAAATTGATGATTTATCACTCCACCTTTTTTTCTTCTCTTTCTCAACTTGCTACATATACACAACCAATCTGGAGATGTCCATATCCTTATTTAACAAAGAAGCCTTGCTCTCTAGAGTCTAACCACGGGACAACCCAGAAGATAATTACCTCATTCTATCCCTCATGCTAGACACTAATGTGGGAGCATATCGGGACAATTGGTGGAATTTCAAGGCATACTTCTTAACCATCGTCCTGCCTTGCTTCAGATTAACAAACTTTTCCGCTTTCGCCTCCCTCATCTCTTAATGAAAGAAACGGTCCAAAAAAGCACTAGAGAAATCATCCCACAGTGTGGATTCAGTGTTTTCTCCCCTAGACTTTTCCCATTCCTCATACCATTGGTATGCTATATCCTTAAACTGATAGGCTGCAAATTCCACTCCCTCTATATTTATAGAATGCATATTTTGGAAGATCTTCTGTATCTCATCAACAAAACCTTGAGGATCCTCTTCAACCTTAACACCAGTAAATATTGAAGGACTCAACCTCATGAACTGGATAATCCTTGTGTCCTCAAAAGATGGAGTAACAAAATTTACACACTCAGACTAAGAAGCTGCCAACTAAGCCAACATATGAATGGACTGTCAAAAATCTGCATTCGAGACATTAGCCTAAGGAGCTCTAGGTGGACTAGAGGGGACCGGTGGAACTCTAGAAGGGAAATCAAGAACTGGACATCTAGACCAAGTCTGTACCCTATAAGCAGGGCGTGTTCCATCAACATTATCCTCAAGTAGGATAGAGGAGATTTAATGAGCTTAAGATCGTATGGGATGCATGATTTGAAGAGTGAACAAATAAGAATTAGAGAGACTCAAGACCTTAGACTCTATAAATTTAAATAGAACATAACAAAAGGAATTATTCCTAAATATCTCGTAGCCTCCCCCTTATAAGTATGGCACGCTACACACCAATAAAAGAGACCCTACTCGACACGACTTTGTTAGATACCCAATGACACCAAACCTAGGCTCTAATACCAACTTTGTCAAGACCCAAACTTAGGCTTGGTCGTGATGGGTATCTTAAGTCCCACGTTGACCGGAAATTTCCCCCTACACCTAACAAAACCAAACACAACACACCCCAAGGTTGGCTGAATTTCAAACATATAATGGGATAGCATATAATAGTCTATGAATATTTTAAATGCATGTTCATAGACGACCACCAACGACCAGACAAACGACCAATCAACGTCGCCTAATAATACTAGTAGACCAAACAAAACCTTCTAAACTATGATCTAAAACTGAAGATCAATAAAGTATCGAGACATATCCCCGATAATAGCCCAAAACCAAATCTAAAAGGATATTAAAAAATGTAAGGAAAACCATAATCATGAAATGGGATCTTCTAAAGTATAGAAGCTCACCACTTCAATCTGACTCACCAGATGATCCCAAATAGAGGTCAATGAGTAGGAGGAGTAGAGGTATGACCAATTCCTACATCGCATGGGGATACAACATCTAAAGATGGTTAGTGGGGTGAGCGCTAGCATGTAGCTCATTGATAAGGACAACGTAATGACATGTTCAACAATTTAAAATCATTTAAAAACCAGTGCACATAATTAAATACATAAAACACATATGCACATAAATATATATATAAATCATATGCCGAGATAGAGAGCAAGGCTTCACATGAATTTCAAAACTTTATCCTGGATTATGTAGCTCAACTGTCCTATAATAATACCCACAATCTATATGGGACCCAGCTCTCACCCCTGGTCGGTCCCAGGGTTTGTAGTTGCACTAATCGAAGAATAATCTCATACACATGCATATGGGGGACTCGAACCTCCCAACATATACCAAGGTGACTTAAGCACCCAATCATATAATGATTTATGAGGGACTTGAACCTCCCTAATTATGAAATAATAATAAGAGGGACTAGAACCTCCCTGGGCACTTTGACCCCCGCATCGACAAATGTGGTTTCTAGTATTAGTCACTTGAACCTTCACTTTCACAACTCAGATACATAACCCTCATTAGAGCCCAGTTAAAACATTTATTACACAATCCCATTCAGTGAACCACAATACACATTTAGGCATATATTGTTGGTATCATCATAACAACTACACTTGCAAGGTAACACATCATGCCCAAAATAATTTCCATTAACTTGGAAAGAACAACTCCCTTTGTTCATTAATACACATTGGGAGACACCAACTCCTTTTGTTCATTAAATCATACCATTTGATCTCAAATATCCCTTTATATCATGCAATTGTTAAAGACTAGTTCAATTTACAAATTCCCACAGTTCTCATAATTACAACCAATTTCATATTATGAGGTTTGGGTCATAACCTCTTCAAAAGTCACAAGTTTGGAAAAATTATAATGCCCTAGTTCATTCACCATACCCATGCACCCACAAGTTCAAGACCATACTTGAAACATGGAAATCATATATCAACCATCAGAAATATTATTCAATTTATAAACAGTCAAAACCCGAACCCTTGTTTCAAAACCATCATAATAATCTCATGAACAATACTTTAAATCATATGCTTTTACAAAATTAACAATTAAGTAAGAGTAACATGCCTATAATAGTAAGATGTACGAAAAGAAATCACCCTTGAGATCCCTAATTGATCAACCTCTTAAAAACCCTAAGTTTTCTTAACCTTGAGAATTTGGGTATATTTGAGACGTTACTTAGATTGTTTTTGAGAGACATTAACACCCTAAAAATGTTATAAGATGCGGGTTTCAAGTTGAGTAAGAGGGGAAATTTCTAAAATGCCCTCAACTTAAAAGCTAAAAAGTGCCGCCTTTGACTACGAGTTAATCTCCTTAACTCGTAACCACACCTTACAACTTGTTACCACCAGTCATAACCAAGGAAATACCACCGAGGGATCTTACACTGTTATTCTTATATCTTAATGACACTACTCATAATGTGACCCTGCAACTCATACAGTCCATTTATATTAACATAGAACCTAATTTGGGACTTACACAGGACACCCTATGATTACCCTTAATGAATCGTAACACATCCTTACGTCTCTTAGTTATCCACTCATACTCAGAGTAGAATCAAGCCATAAACTTACTTGTTTGGTTATGACTTATACTAATGACTCGTCAGGACACCCTACGACTCATAGGATCTACTTGTAACTAGGGCAGTGAGCTCAAAGCTCAGGAAGTTTTCAAGGGACAAAATCCAGGGTGTTTCAGTATGACTTGAAGTTTCATTAGTTGTAACATTATTCTCCAAAATTGGTGTTTAGCATGAGGGATAGAATGGGGTAATTTTCCTCTAAATTATCCCATGAGTTGATCTTGGAGAGCAAGGATTCCTTATTGAACAAGGTTATGGACATCTCTAGACTTATGATGTATATGCAACAAGTGGAATAAGAAAATAAGAAGAAGCAGAGATGAGTCAAAGGTAGAACAAGAAGTTTTGCTAATCAGATTAGGGTGGAGGTTAGCAGAAGAGTGGTAGAGATTGTGAAAGTGATCTAAGAAGAAGTGGTGAAATTTTGGTTCCTACTCTATGGATAGTGCTTCTTATCCAAACCCATTGGGTGAACATCATTCTCAATATAATAGTGGGTTTAGAGCACCGGGAGCCCAGCCTCAGGCTACTGGGGCTTGATATCGCCTAAAAATACACTCCACTAGAAGTATATACGGTTGATTTCAAATATAATAACCCAACTAGGCTAGGGTAAATCCCATAGGGAAAGCATGCATAGTTGCTTGACTTTATATAATCCACGAACAGTACAGGAAAGTAAATAGGGGGATTTGTAGTATCAATTATAAGTAGTAACCAAATCTTGAGTGCTTTTGAGTTATAATCAATAAGAGATGAACACTAGGTTGTTCCCACTGGCTTCTCAACTTCGTAAATTTCTCGTGATCAACCCAACTGTTTAGTTGTACTACATATAAAGTCTACATGATAGGTATTATCAACTGTCGGGTTAGTTAAAAGATAAATTTCACCCTTTACCGGGTAAGTCTTAGGGTGTCGCCTTGTTACCTATTGTTACGACCTCAGTTCACTATCACTAGGTAGGATCAAGTAATTAAATATGATGTTGGGACTAAAACGTGGAGGTATAAGGATCCCAAATCATTGTATTAACTTCTTTTCCCAATCATGAGCTCCCTTATGGGGATGAATAAGAACACAGGATATCTCAAGGTACTGCAGCTACTTGAGATTAATTATTGTGAGAAAGATTAAGAAACATGCAGAAACCCTAGAACAGTTGAATCACACACTCCCTCTACGTAGCTAATCCACCAGGGGTCTCACAACCCTAGTCAAAGAGATTAGTCACTCATGTTTGTGCAAGAAACCATGATTATCAATGAAGAACACATAAAATCAATTGCACAAGAATAAGATGATTAAACTCCAAAGTCTTTAATTGAATAAACCCTAAAATCTCAAGAACAATTTTGAAAGTATTGTAATAATATGTAATCGAATGTAAAAGAACATAACAAAAAAAAGATAAATCCTAGCGTATTTTATAGTATCTAAAAATAACCTTAAAATCCTAATAAAAAGGGGAAAGGTGAAGTTAAGTAGGCAGTCAGTACGACTCAATCTTCACTCATATTTATATTATACAAATCGTACCCTACCTTGTCATATCCGTTCCAGTGTGTCATCTTCTCACGGCTTTAACTTTTTATTTAGCATAACACTTCTTTTTACGAGTCATACCTGAGTGTATGAATTATGTCCTCCATCTGTATCTACCTAGGACTTTTATCTTTCCTATTCTTGAACACTAGTTTGTATACGACATCTCTATATGAGTCATACTCAGACTTTTTACTCGTATACTTCTGATACATTAATCTTTGAATAGTAGCTTAGGTTCTGTTATGCTTATAACTTCTCTGTACGTTTTGTATCCTTAGTGTACGGCTTGTATGGATGATTTATATCTTTTCTTTACTTGGTATTTTGTTTGGGTCCTTGATTTTGGATTGCTCACGATTGGTTGACACAACTCGTATACTCATCTTATGACTTGTATACTTGAGTCGTATCTTACCCTCACTTGGAATTTGGACCTGGTGTTTGCTTCTGCTATGGTACAATTCCTTCTATGAAATATATGTTGAGTATATGAATCGTGAGCTAACTCATATCTTGATCAGCTTTGGTCCTTTTTAGTTTTTTTTTTCTTTATATTTATACACTGTTTAGACCTGTTTTACCTACAATATACACCAAAGTGCATCATATCTAACAAAATACCCTAAGTTCACAGTTTTAAGAATCGAAAGTGTCATGTTTCCACACTATATCAACACCCTCAACTTAAACTTTTCCATGTCCTCAGGCAAACAAGACCAAATAAATATTTTCTAGCACCTAGATGATGCTTAAACAGGAAGTTCTCAAGTAACCCATGGCAGTGATTTTGAACTTAATTTCAATCTTGTTGTTCTCCCCTTTAATTCTAACTTTCAAAACACAGTTGTGTATAACAATTTAGCACATATAGAAACAGTGAAGGAGTATGATAATGGAATTACATTAGCAATAGACACTTAGGCATAGACACAAATTACATTTATCAAATATTCTAGCAACCTAGAAGTATAATCCATGTGCGCTCACCGTCAAAGAAGTCCCATTCACTCTCCTTTTGGATAATTTTGGGATATAATAGATGACTCTTTCACTCATAAAGAAGTAACACCGGTGTATAAAGAATACCATAGGTTTGCCCTTATGCTCTTTTCCTATGTTTTTAGACAATCATGATAGGATTACTATATGACTTTGTTCGGCTTGTAATGTAGGCTTAGTGGACTGGTATGGTATGTATGGACATTTAAAGTGACTAACTCTCCTTGGCACTACACTAAATTTTAGGGTCCACACTTAACCATTTTTTTACTTTATTTATTTCCATCCTTATTTCTCCCTTTTTTTAAAGCATATTCAGGTTGGTTTTGGTCTTCTAGTCATTCTTTTTTTTTCTCTTTTTCACAAAATTTCTTTTTATTTTCTTTTTCTACCACTCCTTGCCTTACTTTCTTTTCTCTTATTTTACCCTTACTCATACCCATTTCATATCACGTACCCCTATGATAGCCACCCTCAACTTAGGCAATTTGCCTAAGTTGATGTGCATAATGTCTAAGGAGGAACATGGTCAAAACAAGTTCATTGTAATACAAATAGGAATGTGATAGGTGTAACAAGAAAAATAGGCATACAGGCTAAAAATCGGGATCAAGGGATATCATTCACGCATGGAAGGTCAATTAGGCTAAAAGTGGGCTAAAATAAAAAAAATGGCCAATGATCCTTTCCTACCTAACTCTCCTAGATCTAGGTAAAAGAAACCGGGGAAGTTCTAGATTCCAACACACCGGGAACTCAATATATCTCACACACACTTGCACATGGCTATATTACTAAGTACTAGTTATCCAATTGTGCAACTATTTTGTTCCTCATTATTCTATACCTAATCCTAATGCCATTTTTAGATTCACAATAGTCTCACACACATATACCAATCACATAATTATTTAAACAATATTTTTCTGAGGGCTTACTTTTTCAACACAATTTTCATTAAAACATAAAGTTTAGCATAAAATCCATAAGTAAAATTACCCTCATCAAAAGACATAAAAACAGAATTTTCATTACAAATGAATTTTTTGAAAATTATCAACAAAAATAATCCGCTACCATATGTGCGCTGATCTACTCCCTATCTCAGTTGCCTGCATCAAACCTGCAAGTCATAGCAAAATTTTAATTGTTTGCTACATCTTTTCAGCTACTCCTAATTTTTTTGGAATAACCCCCACCCCTAACTAAAAATCATTGCACTGTACCTAGTTCTACAAAAATAAAATTAGGTAAAGATAAGGGTCATACCTAGGTACTCAAGGTGCCGATGCATCAAGATCTGTATGTGGGCCTGCAGATCGCGTTCCACTCTCATTAGATACCATCCTATCAACTTGGATTGAATCAATCATAGACGGAGTCACAACATCAATCCCTACAACATCAACAACTGGAGCTCTTGATCCACCAGCTCAGCGACCATCTCACGGACCCTGATTTCCTAATCCCGCTCACCCTAAATACTATCTGCTCTAGATTTTTTCTCAGCTTCTTACTCTTTTTTCCTCTTTATCTTCCTCTTTCTTCTTTCTTCTTTGGTATTCTCAACCTGAACGTTTGTCGAGTATGCCCAAATATTAGGAACATGGATAGCAGGAATTACTGTCTCAATAAAAAGATCAACAACCACCGATCTCTCGTAAAGCTTCGTGACTATTTTCTTGATATCCAAAACCTTGGTTCTGATATCACCAACATAGGGAATCTACCCTCTGATCATATATTGAGTGATACTCGACTCAAAAGTATCTAGGCACCCTTAAACTTGCCTATCCTGCTCCTTAAGCCTCTTGTCAAGCCAATTTCTCACTCCTCCCTCTATATGAGTTACTTGTGCATCAAGAGTGGCTAGCTTAGTAATAACCTCAGTTCATGTTGCTTGTGATATCATCATAATGTCGAAAGGCATACCCCATGGCCTAGGTGGTATAGACTGGACTAGTAGAGGGGCACTAGAAGTACCCGCTGCATCTATATGCGCGCCCCCTGTCTATGACGCTGCCTCAATAGCTCCAACTGGAGCAGGGGTTTCTCTCTGATCATCCTATGAGAACATACCTACAAGCATATCTGCTTCCTACCTTATCAGTCGGGTCAAAGGGTTGGCCACATCTCTAATAAGGCCAATGTCAAACATCTGCCAGGCCTCGATCATCTCATCAATCCCATGGAGTTCTAGCACTCCGGTAGCCATAAAAATCTATGTAATTATGCAGGGGTAGGCAAATAATGACTTTTGATCCCCTACTGCCCGATCTCACAGTTCCCGAGACACAAACTCACCAATATCGAATTCATAACTGGCTATGAAATCGGCTATCATGGCTGCTCGAACTCGGCTCAATACGTCATCTCTCATAGTCTGGCACAGCTTGTGCTGAGCCAATGTCTACCATGATTTTCCCTCAAAGTTGAGGGTTCTCTTCTTAATCTTCTGAGGACCACCCCGGGGCCTCTCACTACCCAGACAACATTTTCTCTATTTAAAGTAAGTCATTCCGCAATCCATTTAAACATCACTATCTTTTCATCCAAACCTAACGACCTCTGTGTAACTTTCCTCGTCTCTGCTATTCGGTAATCCATCTCTTTTGTGTTGACCGGAGCTTGGGACTCTGGTCCATATAAAAATCTCTCAATAGTACGAGGAGAAACGTTTACCCAAACTCCTCGAATCATTAGTGATTGAATTGGATCACCACCCTTCCACAATTAACCTTGTGGATATTGCATCTGAAGTTCTCCTTTGTATGCGGCATAAAATTCACGGACCAGTACTTCACGATATTTTCTCGGTGTCCATGTCATCTAATCAAACCCATAAAATCTAAGTCGCTCCTCAAATCTAGGAAATTCTGGCATCTCCCTGGTGGTCATTCTTCGGTTTGGATATAGCACCCTTTTTATCTTTCCACATGGAAGCTTGAACAACCTACTATTAAGCATATCCTTTATTTTAGGGTACTTCCATCATTTAACAATAGACATTGGGACAGTGGTGAGTGCTAGTGGTAGGTCCTGTCAGGCTATTGGTGGCACTTCATTCACATCTCCCGCATCTTCAGCATGCTCAGAATTTACCTCTTCCAAATAGGATTCATCCTTATTATCATTATCATCTTCATCATCAGCATTATCATTATCGAAAGGTGGTTAAGGTGTGTGGGAAGGTGATGTATTAGGATTCTTCCTTCGTGTGCCCTTTGGGGGTAAGTCTTATTCTTGGGAACTACCTTTTTCCCCTTAGCCTCTGCAACTGCCTTTCCTTTTTGTGAAGCTTTCTTTTTAGAGGTCCCATTATATACTTCTCCACTGCTTTTGGATACGATTTTTTACACAGACTCATTGAATTCCACACTAGTCTCTAGTGCTTTCTTAGTTTTTTTATTTTCAACTTGCTTGGATGAGAAAGCGTTCTTTGGAGTCATGGTTCCTTCAAATACAATATTATTAGTAACTAAGTAAAGGAAATAAAAGAAAAATTTAAAACTAAAGTTCAATATGCTTGTTCATATTCGGGTATGAGTGGTGGGTACTGGTCTTACCGACTGGGTATGACTCGTATCACCAAGTTGTATCATGTATAGAGCATAACTTTTGTTCACTGGTGAGCTTATGACTCCTCTTAACCAATCATACCAGCAGGGTATGATTTGTTACCAATAGTCGTATGCTGACCAAGAATATTTATTTTGAATTTAATTCTCTAGTTGGGTAGACTAATAGAGTACGAGCGTATGATTTGTGTACGAATCGTATGATCGAGTCTTATCTATTCTAGACCCTTAAATTTGTTATACTTCTATGTTGTCAGTGGGTACGATTCCCATTACGACTTCCGTACCGGGGGGTATGAATCGTAAAAGGTCTCTTATCCACTGCAACATTGAAGTCCAACTTTAAAGCTTGACTCCTTAACAATTTCCTAAAATTCCACTACAATTGTAATCTATATCCATCATTTAATCCTATACAAAGATATCAAAATCCATTTCCAAACCCTAGTCTTCCCCAAGTTCCTATTTTTTCTACCAAAATAACACAACTAGGGTACAAAAAATTTCAATAATTGGTATAAAATCTACTCAAACCAAGTTCACCATCTCAAACACTCCTCATTTCAACTTAGAAAAGTAGAGAAAATTAATTTAGGAACTTACTTGATGAGAGAAGAATTTTAGTTCTTGATTTTGAATCCAAATGCTTCCCAAATTTGAGTTTAACGCTCAAATTTTGAAAGATTTGAATTTGTTGGTAGTTAAATCCAGTTGAAAACACTTTTTTTTAGTGGATTGAAGTTTGAAATTTGTTTCAAAAAGGAAATAGGTATGATGAGTTCAATTGGATGCCCGATTGAGTACCCTTTTTATTTTTTTTAATTGAATAATTGGGCCGGGTCAACCCAAAATTTGACCTAGTAAGCATGGGTACGAGTTGTGTATGTGACTCGTACCCAAGTTTACGGGTCTTTTCTTTGACTTGTATAGACTTGGTACTTACCTTGGTTTTTGGAGTGGGTACAACTTAAGGTTACGAATCGTATCTTGAGGGTACAACTCATTTTGAGAATCGTATCCATTACAGAAACTTTTGCTTGAATTTGAGTTTCCTCCCAGGTATATACGACTCCTACTTATGAGCCGTACTCTCTATAATGACTTGTACAGAGTCTATAAGTCCAAAAACTTCTCTAACTTTTCTTGATATTTGCTATAATTGTTAACCATGCACACTGAACAAACATATTACCCTATAAAAATAAATACCAAAAACATGGGTTTCCTCCCAAGAAGCACTTGATTTAATATTGTGACAAGACGTGGCTAAGTTGGGTGCACAAATTTCTCCAACTATCCAGTGGGTTGCCTCCCACACAACGCTTGATTTAACGTCGTGGTACGACGGGGTTACCTTGGTTACTCAGACTTCATCAAGGTCAATTTCAGATACCTCATTTACTTTTTCAGAATTTCCCATATAGTGCTTTACTCTTTGTCCGTTTACCTTGAACGGGTGATCGCCGTAAAGAACCAAAGGGATAAAATCTTATAACTGTTAATGGACCATGCCACCTCGACCTTAGTTTACCTGGAAACAAATGAAGATTGTAATTATATAGTAGTACCTGTTCACCTTTTTCAAATATCCTCTTCTCAATCTTGCATTCGTGGTGAAACTTCATATTTTCTTTGTAAAGTGATGAACTTTCATATGCTCAGAGCTGAAATCCATCCAACTCATTGATGCTTTTCAGCCTTGATTTTGCTACATCCTTCCATTCTAGATTCAACTTCTTTAATGCCCATAGTGCTTTATGTTTAAGATCAATTGGTAAATGGCAAGTTTTTCCATACATAAGCTGATAAAGTGAAACACCTATAGGAGTCTTGTAAGTTGTGCAATAATCCTATAATGTATTATCTAACTTCTTGCCCAATCAGTCCTATTAGCATTGAAAGTCTTTGCCAATATGGATTTGATTTCTCTATTAGCTACTTCAGCTTGTCCACTAGCCTACAGATGATAGGGTGTTACCACCCTATGGTTCACTCCATATTTTTCAAGCAGAAATTTGAATAAGTAGTTGCAAAAATGTGATGCACCGCCACTAATAATAGCATGCGGCATACCAAATCGAGAAAAGATATTCTTTCTTAAAAATGTAGTGACACTATGAGCTTCATTGTTAGGAAACACAATTGCTTACACCCATTTCAACATATAGTCTACAACTATAATTATGTATGCCATGCCACACGAACTAATGAAAGGTCCCATGAAATCTATGCTCCATATATCAAAAACTTCAAATTCTAAAATAGGAGTCCTAGTAGTTCATGTCTTCTAGAAATAGTGCCTTGTCCCGGACATTAATCACAAGCAGACACGACATCATGAGCATCTTTGTATATGGTTGGCCAATATTAGCCGTATTACAGGATTGTTTAAGCTGTGAGGGCCCCTCTATAATGACCCCCAACTGGCGATGAATAACATGCTTTAAGTATGATCATCATCTATACCTCAGGTGTGCAACTACAAATGATTCCATCAACATAAATTTTAAATAAGTAAGGTTCATCCCAGAAAAATTTTCTTACCCTACGCATGAACTTCTTCCTTTGCTGAAATGAAAGATCTTTTGGGACTAGATCACTGGCTAAGTAATTTACAGTCTACAAATAATGGAATTAGATCTTCAAAAGCTGCTAATATCTACTCGTTTGAAACACTATCATCAATCTCTAACCCAGAAGCAACCTTCTGCATAGCTTCCTCTTCTTGTCTAGACAAGTGATCCACGACTTGATTTTTCGTGCCTTTTCTGTCCTTCACCTCAAAGTCAAATTCTTTGAACAATAGAACCCACCTAATAAGCCTAGTCTTTGTATTTTTTTAGCCATTAGGTGCCATAATGTGGCATGATCAGTGTTCACAATCACCTTTGTCCCAATCAAGTAAGATCTAAACTTTTCAAAGGCGAAAAACACTGCCAGTAACTCTTGCTCCATCACAGTATAGTTCTTCTGAGAAGGATTTAATGCCTTACTAGCATAATAGATTTGATGAAGGATCTTTCTTTCCGTTGGCCTAGTACTGCCCCTAAGTCCAATCCACTAGCGTCACACATAATCTCGAAATGTGAAGAATAATTGGGTGACACAATGATTGGAGTAGTCACCAACTTCTCTTTAAGGCTTTAAAAATCCTTCTTACATGGATCATCAAAATTAAAATTTACCTCCTTCTTAAGAAGCTTGCAAAAAAGATTAGCAATCTTTGAGAAGTCCTTGATAAATCGCCAATAAAAACCTGCATGCCCTAGAAAACTCTAAATTCCCTTCATAGAAATTAGGTAAGGTAATTTTTCAATCACCTCAATCTTCACTCGATCAACCTCTATTCCTCTCTTTGAAATCTTGTCCCCAAGAAAAATTTCTTCTTTGACCATAAAATGGTACTTTTACAAATTAAGTACCAAGTTGCATTCTTCACACCTTTATATAGAATTTTACAAGTGCTTTATGAAATCTTTAAAAGAATCACCAAAAACTAAAAAATAATCCATGAAAACATCAATGGTGTCTTCGTCCATATTAGAAAAAATAGGCATCATACTTCTCTGAAATGTGGTTGGGGCGTTGCATAGCCTGAATGGTATTCGCTTGAATGCAAAGGTCCCATAAGAATATGTAAAAGTATTCTTCTCTTGGTCCTCAGGTGAAATAGTGATCTGATTGTATCTTGAGTACCCATCAAGTAAACAATACCATGCTCATCCTGCTAACCTATCTAAAATATGATCCATGAAAGACATAGAAAAATGGTCCTTCTGAGTCAAACATTCAATTTTCTATAATCCATGCACACTCTTCATCTAGTGACTGGCCTCATAGGCACTAACTCATTCTTCCCGTTAGGCACCACAGTATTCCACCTTCCTTTGGAACGCATTATACCAGACTGACCAACTTGCTATTAGCAATGGGATAAATTACACCAACATCCAAGCACTTGATTATTTCTTTATTTACCACCTCCTACATAGGAGGATTGATTCAACACTGTTCTTCAATAGATGGAACGTAATACAGTTCAAGTTGTATTTTATGAGTACACAAACAAAGAGGAATACCCACAATATCTGTAATGGACTATCCAATAGCCCTCTTGAATCTCTCTAATATGGAAAATAATGATTCTACTTCTGACTATCTAGGATCAGCTGGAATAATAATCGGCAAAGTATTATTGTCCCTTAAAATGCATATCATAAGTTGGATGGGAGGGCCTTCAACTCTAACACCGGTGCATCCTCAATAGATAGGAGAGTAGGTGGAGTAGTTCTATTCTTCAAGTCTAAATCAAGCTTCTTTGGTGCAAAATTATAACCACTCCCATGCAGTGAACTTACTAGCTCCTTATACTCATTGATACCATCAAAGTAAAAATTCACGATCACAGCTGTCAGAGCTTCGACACCTAGTCTCTCTTTAATGGGAACAACTGCATCAGAACCATCATCCCACAGAGAAAATACATCAACATCATGGAATGAATCTGTATCCTTAAGATATACATCAATCACAGATACCACTCTTAATTCTTCAGGCTGCTTTATAGATTTGTATACATTGGATGTCACCTATTAATTATTGAGTCACAACATCAGATGTTCTTTCTCTAGATCAATCAATGTCCTACCTATACCCAAAAATGGTCTTCCTGAAATAATTGGGACGTTAAAGTGTACTTTACAATCTAATATAACAAAATCAGCAGGAAATATAAAAGGAGTAACTTTTACCAAAATATCATAAAGGATACCAACAGGCTTCTTTACTATTCTGTCATCCATCACTAGTCTTATGGTAGTTGGTTTGGGAGATTCCAACCCCAACTACTTGAATACTGCAAAAAACATGAGGTTGATGCTAGCCCTCAAGTAACATAATGCTCGAGTGAAGTTGAAAGACCTAATAGTGCAAGGTATTGTGGCAGCGTTAGGGTCCTCCTTCTTCTCTACCAAAAATTTAGTAACTACCATACTGCAATGATGAACATTATCGACCGGCTTATAAATGACTGACCTTTTCTTGGTGATCAAATCCTTCATGAATTCTACATATCCTGGCATTTTCTCCAATGACTCTATAAGCGGTATGTTGATAGTCAACTCTTTTAACATAGACAAAAATTTTTAATACTTACCATCTTGTTTATTTCTCATTATTTGTTGATAGGGAGAAAGGGGTCATGGAATGGGCTTCAGCACAGGATCTATAGCCTTCTCTTCTCCTCCATTCTTCTTGCTGCTGCTCCCAACATCAATCAGCTTATCCTCACTCTTATACTCATCAACTATGGGTACAACTGGGTCTGAAGTAACCTTACCACTCTGAGAGGTAATGTCATAACATTGACTATTATTTCTAGTATTTACCACTATATTGCTTGAAAGAGTGCCAAGTTGTCTCTAATTCACTGTGGCTAATATCTGACCAAATTGCTTCTCTAATTGCTTGATTACTGTAGCATATGACTCAAATTTTTGGTTCAATCCAAATAGATCAGCGTTGATATCCTTCAGGCAGTCTCTGGAATTTCTTGACTACTAACTAGCTTTGACAAAAGAGCCTCCATTCTGAACTCTGGATCTCGACTACATGGTGGAATACACTTATTGTTTTTCTTCTTATAGTCAACTTTACGTCGCCAATCACCATCTTTGCCTCTACTTCTATCTCTATATGAATAATTATAATAGCTCTTACCTTAATTCCCTTACCATTGGGCTTTGAAATCGTCCAATATAGAATCAAGATACTTTGCCTCTTCTTCAAATTTGATCTCAAATGGGTTGGAATTGACCCTTGTGCCACAACTGCATTTACCTTTTTAGCACACATTGATGAGAATTGTTTCGTAAGTAACCCAATATCTGTACGAAGCTGTGCAACCTCTTATGCTACTATATCATTCACTGCTCCATAAGTATTTATTTCTCCAAATGAATATGTACGACCACCACATTCTGAACCTCTAGTATTCCATACTCGGTTGGACACTGTGATATTATATAGAATTTTCTGTATATCATCCCAGTAAAGATGCATAAAATTCTTCTCCTAAAATAGTATCTATCATAACTATCATTCAGTGATCTATAGAAAATCGTAGACAAGTTAGATCCTCTGATTCTGTGATTTGGTACCATGCTTAGCTTTTTCTTGAATCAAAACCATTACTCATACATAGACTCTGCAGGTAGCTATCTAAAATTGTAAATTTCATCATTTAACTGTAATATCCATGCAGGAAGAAAGAATCTTCTAAAAAACCATGTCTTCAACTCATGCCAAGTATTGATAGATCCTCTTGCAAGTTCCCCTAACCATAGTGATGCTTCACATATCAAAGAGAATGGGAAAAACCTCAATCTCAATGCTTCCTGATTAACCCCTGGAATATTATAATTTTTATAGATCTCGAGAAAATTTATAAGGTGCATGTTTGCATCATCCATAGTTGCACCCGAAAATACACCTTTCAGATTCAACAATTGGATCATGGCACTAGCGATATCAAACTTCACATTAGGGGCTAAAGCAAGAGAAACAATGGCTCCATACTCCGTAGGCTTAACATAACCTAGATCTTCATCCTCCTCCTCATATGGGTCTAAGTGTTCACATGCTAGAATAAATGGATCTCTGTCTCTTTGAACTCGATGATCAACAGCTTGTCTTGGCCTGACTATTCCACCCCGCTGAGCTATTTCTGCCTCCACAACAAGTCTGGCCTTTTCAACTTCTCTACATTTTTTCTCTAATAGTTGTTGTGTCTGTAAGTCCTCAATATTTTATAGATCTAAAGGAACAAGTGGGAGTGCCGCATTTGAAACCACTAGTGAGGGATATTGAGCCCCTTTGTGAACTTGTCTTGATATCCTTCTCAGTGTTTGAAGGATTCCTTCTAGTTTTGGATCAGAAGGGAGTAAGGGATTGCCCCAAAGAAAAAAAATTAAAAACCCGTGAACTTCACCAATTCAATTCACTACTCAAACCTTCATCCCCAGAAACGACGCCAAAATTTGATGTCGCTTGAAACTATACTCTTCTCAGAAGTATAAAGCAATCGATTGTAAATATAATAACCCAACTAGGTTGGGGTCGATCCCACAAGAAAACCATGAATAGTTTCTTTACTTGATGTAATCTTCGAGCAGTATAGGAAAGTAAATGGGGGATTTGTAGTATTAATTGTAAGTAGTAACCAAATCTTGAGTGCTTTTGAGTTATAATCAATAAGAAATGAAAATTAGGTTTGTGTTCGCCTTGGATTCTCAACTCTATAAATTTCTCATGATCAACCTGCCTGTTAAGTTGTTTTGCATGTAAAGTATACAAGATAGGTATTATCAATTGTCGAGTAAGCTAGAAGATAAATTTCACCCTTTACCGAGTAAGTCTCTGGGTTTCACTTTGTTTCTCCTTGTTAAAACCTTAATTCACTATCACTAGATAGGATCAAGAGATTAGATAGGATGCGGGGTCTAAAAAGGTGGATGTAGAAGGATCCCAAATCACTGTCTTAACTTTTTTTTTCCAATCACAAGCTCCCTTATGGGGATGAATGCAAATACAGGCTATGTCAAGGTACTACAATACTTGAGAGTAATTAGTACGAGGAAGATTAAGATACATAAAGAAACCCAAGAACAGTTGAATCTCACACTTTATCTACGTAGCTAATCCGCCTGGGTTCCTAAAACCCTAGTTAAAGAGATTAGCCTCTCATATTGGTGCAAGAAACCATGATTATCAATGAAGAACAGATAAAATAAATTGTACAAGAATAACATGATTAAAATCCAAAGTCTTTAATTGAATAAACCCTAAAATCTCATGAACAATATTGAAAGTATTGTAATAATATGTAATAGAATGTAAAATAACATAAACTAATAAAAGATAAACCTTAGGGTATTTATAGTATCTCAAAATAACCTTACAATCCTAGTAAAAATGGGAAAGGTCAAGTTAAGTTGGTAGTTGGTATGACTCGATCTTTACTCACATCGACCTAGAGTCATACCTTGCCTTGTCTTATCCATTCTAGTGTTTGATCTTCCCACAACTTCAATATTCTATTCAACATATGACTTCTTCTTACGAGTCATACCTGAGTGTACAACTCATGTCTTCCATCCGTATCTACCTGGGAATTTTGTCCTTCCTAGTCTTGAATACTAGTTTGTATATGAAATCCCTATACAAGTCATACTCAGACTTTCAACTCGTATACTTCTGACACTTCAATCATTGAATAGTAGTTTAGGTTCCATTATGCATATGACTTCTCTGTACGTCTCGTATCCTTAGTGTACGGCTCATATGTACGGGTCGTATCTTTTCTTCACTTGGTCTATTGTTTGGGTCCTAGATTCTAGAATGCTCATGATAGGTTGACACAACTCGTATACTTATTGTCACACCCATTTTTTAAATGCCGAAAAGAATATCATTTTAGTTTTGAAAGGGTTTTTATTATTAAGTGGCAAAAAAAAGATGAAAATTTATTTCGAAAAGAACCTTTTATATTCAAAACTCAGAGTCGCCACATGGCATATATTGGGTGTGCCAAGTCACCTGTGGATATCCTTTTTTAAAATGTTTAGACTCTTTGAAACTGGTTTGCGAATAGAGATTCCGGCTAAGGAATTTTGTTGATTGAGGGGAAGGTGTTAGGCACCCCTCAATCCCGTGGTTCGACCACGGTTGCTTGGTGGAGCGTATCGACTAATTTGACATTACAAATTCATAAACCACACAAAGAACGCAAAAACAATCACTCAAGCAAACAAAACAAAACAATCAAAAATGTAATGTCCAGTCCAATTATTACAAACCCAAAATAAACGGTACCGAAATAAACCTATGCTAATCCTAAGCTACCTTCAACGCTTTACCCGATGCCTCGGGCCTTGATCACGAACGTCTTTCGCCAACATAATACGTTGGGGAATTCCCCAGTAAATAAATACAAATGGCCTCGGGGTATTCCCCGACTAAATAAATACAGTCGATCCAAATGCGGTAAACAAAACCTTTCAACACATAATCCAAACATTCCACAATCCACAAGTTCTAAATTTTCCTATCTGAGCCTACTGTTTGCTTACCCAGCTTGACTAATCTTGACACTATTACAATCAATGACATCAATGAATCAAAATGACATTATTCATTTTTATCAACTTTCAATTCCCACCTCACTTTTATTCTCAAATTATCGATTTTAATTCTCAAACAAGATATCATTTCATCGCACAACACATAAACAATGAATCAACACCAAATAATTATTCACCATTAACAAGGATCAAACAATATGTAAACGTTCAATCCATAACACCGAATATCATAAAGAGTGAAATAAAAAGAGAGGGAGAAGAGAATCGGACCTCAATTATTGATTTCAATGTAGTGTTATTCAATTGAACGAGACAGAGTCCAATCGGGAACCTCGAATTGAAATTCAATTGCGACCCACCAACTCGAATCCAAATCAAATGGAACTTTACCAACGACAGTGAATACCCAGGATCAACAGACAGACAGATTTCAAACCCAAAAATAAAGACCTCGATATGAAAACCAAAATCCGAACCCAAAATGATGACTGATGAAACTCAAAATCCAGTTTCGATCTTGAATCACCAAAATAGAAGAACCCAAAGCTTCAAAAATTGGATAGAAAACTAAAGCCCAGTGTAGACCGAGCTTCGATGAGCTCCGGCGACAGCAAAACGACGGGTCAGGACAGATTCCAACGCGTTTTAATATTTTTAGGCCAGATTTGCTTGGAAAATCTTGGGAAATGAAAAAATTAGAGGATTTGAGAGCTGGGTACGTTGAATAAACAAACTAGTCACTAATTCTGACGAAAATTTCACTAGAAATACTAGAAAAATGACCGGATTTCTCCCTCCCCGATCTCTTATCCTCGATCTGCTCTTCTTCCCCGTCTCTCAATTTCTCCTTCTCCCTTCTTCTATGATGGTGAGTGTTGTATATGTGCGTGAATCAGTGGAGAAGAAGATGGATCCCCTTTTTTGTTGTGTCTTTTTTCACCCAGAAGAAGAAACGAATGGTGTCTGCGTATCCTTTTCCTTTTTGTTTTGTGTTCTATGAATGTGGTGTATATATATGGGTACATGAAAAAAATGGAAAATGGTAAGGGTTGGTGAATTCTCTATTTCTAGTGGTGGGGCCCTCTTTTGTGCAATTGAAAAACCAAAATTGGAATTCCTTTTCTGTTAGTATCTATGGCGTGGGAATATTATGTGAATATATCTTTAATGAAAAATGGTGTCTCCCTATTGTTATGGGTCCCATGTGTATATAATGGAAAATGGAAGAATCTTATGCTTTATTCTGTTGGAGAGAATTCAAATGTGAAGGGAAAGAGGGCCCCACATGGATATAGGGGTGTGGGGTGGTGAGGTGTCCGCTTTTAATTAGAGAGGTTGTTAGGATATGATTAAAACAAGGTAAAATTTGTTAAGGGCTATTATTTTTTTCATTTTATGGAGGGATAATTACATGGGTGAGGGTGCGTGATAAGGTGAGCTAAAAATAGATAAAATTGGACTTCGGGATGGACAAAATTAGGTGTCTACATTTATCTTATAACTTATATACATGATTCATATCTTACCCTCACTTGGTATTTGGTCCTAGTGTTTGCTTCTGTTATGGTTACGATTTCTCCTATGAGTCATATGTTGAGTATACGACTCATAAGTTGACTCATATCTTAATCAGATTTGGTCTTTTTAATGTTTTTTTCTTCTCCTTTTATTCAAACACTATTGTAGACCTATATTACCCGTAATATATAACAAAGTGCATCATATCTACTGAAATACCCTAAGTTCACTCATAAATTTGTGATTTTAAGTATCGAAAGTGTCGTGTTTCTATGTTAGACCAGGGCTCAGTTAGCTCAATCAGATCCTCCTTATTGATTCTATCATTAGGTGCACTATAGTATTTATGAAGGAGAGAGGAATAAGTTATTTAAATATGGTCAGATTGGTTATAAGGAGAGGGATTATCCTTCTAAGATTGCTTCAAGGAAAATAAAATTCTCATTTCTACTTCATCAAGTTTCACGCCAAAAGGTGCTATTTGTACTTTTGGCTCTGACACTGGGCGGAACCATCTATACGCTCTTTCCACTCACAAAGATTATGATGTGTCCCTTTATATTCTTATCGTTATGATTAAAATCCTTTCTCATGATGTATATTGTCTACTTGATCCCAAGTCCTCCCTCTCTTATGTGACCCCCTATGTGGCTATTCATTTTGGTTTTGGTTCTGAGTGTATTTTGGATCCTTTTTCTATGTCCACCTTTGTGGTTGACTTTTTTGTGCCTAGAAGGGTCTATAGGGGTTGTATGATGTTGGTCCATGGATCTTGGTGGATCTACTAGTGTTGGAAATATTATATTTTGATATAATTTTTAGGATATATGGGTTGTATTCATGCTATGCGTCCTGATTGTTGGACCCAAAAGGCCAGTTTCCACTTCATTAATGAGCTAGTGATCAAATGAGAAGGTAGTTACCTATACCTAACGAAAAATTTATTTTGTTTCTTAAATCTAGGAAATTGGTTTCTAAAGAGTGCCTCTATCACTTAGTATATGTCAAGGATTTTAGATTCAAAGGACCTTCCTTGCAGACTGTCCCTGTGTTCTGTGAATTTCTTGAGGTATTTCATGATGATCTTCCTAGTATTCCACCTAATAGGGAAATTGATTTTGGGATTGATATTCTTCCAGACACTAACCCTATCTCTATTCCTCCTTATAGGATGGCTCCGATTGAGTTGAAAGAACTCAAGGAACAGTTGAAAGATCTTCTGGATATGGGTTTTATACACCCTAGTATGTCTCTGTAGGGGTTCTTCCATGCTCTTTATGCATAATAAGGATGGTTACCTTCAAATGTGTATTGATTACCACCAATTGAATAAGATGACCGTGAATAATAAGTATCCCCTTCCGAGAATTAATGATCTATTCAATCAACTTCAGAATGCTATGTTTTTTTGGTAAAATTGATCTTTGGTTAGGTTATCATTAATTTAAGATTAGGGAGGCAAATATCCCTAAGAATTCCTTCAAAACTCGGTATGGTCATATTGTGTTTTTGGTGATGTTATTTGGTTTGTCCAATGCCTCGACAACATTTATTAATCTTATGAATGGGGTTTTCCACCAGTTCTTAGATTTGTTTGTGATTGTCTTTATCAATGATATTTTGTTATATTTTACGAGTGAGGCGGGTCATGCCGATCACCCCTGCCTTGTGTTGCAGACCCTAAAGGATCAACGTTTATATTCGAAGTTCTCTAAGTGTGAGTTCTGGATAAATATTGTAACTTATGTGGGACATATTATTTTTAGGAAGGGATCATGGTAGATCCACAGAAGGTTACGGTGGTTAATAAATGACCTAGACCCATAACTCCAATTGACATTTGGAGCTTCTTGGGTTTAGCCAGTTATTATAGAAGGTTTGTTGAGAGTTTCTCTTTTATTGTTGCCCCATTGACTAAGTTACTCAGAAGAAGGTGAAATTCTTGTGGTCTGATGCTTGCGAGGGTAATTTTGTGAGGCTGAAGGATAAGTTAACATTGGCTCTGATCTTGACTCAGCCTGAGAAAACTGATGGTTTTGTTGTCTATTATGATGCATTCTGGGTAGGGCTGGGTTGTGTTTTGATGAAACATGACAATGTGGTTGCATATGGTTCTAGATAGTTGAAACTTCATGAGAAGAATAATCCAATGCATGACTTGGAATTGTTGGTCGTGGTGTTTGCATTAAAGATCTGGCGACATTATTTGTATGGGGTCCCAGTTGATATTTATTACGATTATAAGATCCTGCAATATATGTTCACTCAAAAAGAGCTAAATCTCAGGAAAAGGAGATCTCTTGAGTTGCTCAAGGATTCTGACATGAATCTTCACTATCATCAAGTTAAAGTTAACGTGGTTGCTGATGCTCTTAGTAGGTTTTTTATGAGTGGTGATTCTACCACTCATTCTTACTCAATATTTGTGAGCACTACTATGATTTGACCGTATGAATGAGACAAATTTGTAACTAAAATGCAATAACTTCCACATTTTGTAGGCATATAGGTGATGAGAACGAAAGATGTAGATTTAAGTCGAAAAGGATAAAAAAGGAGGAAAAGAGTGCAGTTGGAAGACCTAAAGCAGAAATCAATCTCAGTTATAGCGATCACGGTCGATCAATTCAGGTCAAAGTACCACAATTAAGTTATTGAATTGCGGTCGCAGTAACCGCGATCGCTTAGCGGAATTTTTCTTGGGGGGCAATTTTGTCATTTTACCTAGCCGACCTCAAAACCCTTAAATAGAAAATACCCTTTCCCATTGGACATCTTACACTTTGAACAATTGAATTTTTGCAATCTTGTAACCCTACTAATTAGGGAAATTTGTGTATTTGAATTTTCAAGTTGAATTTGGTAGAATTGAGGTGTAATTGGAAGAATCTCCTTACTTTCCATTTTCATGGATGTTTTGAATGAAGCTGTTGGTATATTTCTTCCTTTTTAAATCACGAGTATCTAAATTTACTTGTCTTGGGATTATGTTGAACTAAGGTGCAATTTTGTGTGAGCTGTGATGTATTTGTGTAGATTTTAGTTTGTTGATGATGGGATTCACTATTACTTGTTTGAAATGGTTGGGGTTTGTGGGTGAAAATCCCAAATACCCAAAATAGATTTATGGGTGAAAACCCCAAATTATTGAAAGCTCACACCATCCTTGAAAGATGGTGTGGGTGAACTTTTGGAACCCATATCTTCCTTAAAAGAGGGATATAGGTGACAAAGAAATAGTAGATAATTAATAGATGTAGTTTTCTTTCTTTTGCCATCTTAGAAATAAGGGTGAACAGAGATTTAGCTATGTCTTGGGCATCTTCGTAGAAATAGGGATGCCCAATTGAGGTATTAGGCGGTTGTAATGGACATACTTGTTAGGTACTCAAAAGGGTCAACGAGTGATATTCTTGAGATTTTGTTGACAAACTATCCTTAAGGATATTTGACATAGCCTACCCTATCATTGATAACAAGCATTTGCACTAAATTATCATGCACCCATGCATAACTTTCCCTTAGGTAGACATAATCCCAACATCCTTCTCATATTGAATTTAAATCACAAGTGTTGCTTTAATTTACTGCCTTGAGTTGATAGTGATAAATCCTTGTTCCAAATCAACCCCCTATTTTAAATCATGAGTTTTTCTTAGTTTACATTACAGGTATATTTTTAGTAACTATTAACACCCATAGATTAGAAATCTAATTTTTCTCCTCGTGGATTCGACCTCAACATAAGTTGAGCTACTGACAACGATCGTCCTCTACTAACTTGAATGGTATTGGTGAAATTTAGTTTTCGCTTGTGCGATGTTGATTTTTACTTAGGGTATGCCCGTATTGGTTTGTCTTTATTTTGTTTTTGTTTCCTTTTTAAGTGATTCCCCTAGTGTTCACAAAACTATGAGTGACAATTCAATTATTTCCAGGTGCTTCAATGGTCCTCTTGATGAGGAGGAATAACTCAATGATGTTGGACATTCAAGTGCCATCCGTATCCCACCTGTTCATGGGAACAGTGTCTTTTATGTCACAAGTATCATGTTGCATATGCTACATATGAATGGACTTTTTAGGGGGCAATCTTATGTGGATCCCAACTGCATTTGAAGAACTTCGTAGAAGTGTGTGCACCCTTTGAAATTGCACACATAACCCAAGAGTCCATCCTATTTTGCCTCTTCCTATTCTCTCTAACAGGGAGGGGGTATTGTGTCTTCCATCTCTCTCGGCTGTGTCAATTACTTCATGGGATGAACTTACTGTGGCCTTCCTTTACCGGTATTTCCCACCTTTAATATTCTCCAATTGCGTTTTGAAATCATTATCTATAGGCAATTTAATGGACAACCCTTGTATGAGGTGTAGGTAAGATTCAATGAAAAACTCATGAAATGTCCCAACCACGAGGTCTCGTAGAAGATTTTTCTCCAAATCTTCAACCGGGCTCTTGACCCACTCAATAAAACCATGATAGACAATGCGGTGGGGAGATATCATGTGAAGTTGACTTATCATACAGCTACAACCTTGCTTAAGGAAGTGACCATGCATAACCAAGGGTGGAATACCCATGATGCCGAGGTACCAAAAGGCTCCCCTACTACCTCATTTGTTGATAAAGAGCAAAAGAAGAGAGATGAAGAAAGAGAGGAAAACATGACAAAAATGATGATGCAATAGTAGATTTTAACAAAGCTTGTGATGGGTGCACCCACCAAAGCAGTGAATGCCGTGGAATCCAAGGTCTATGATGATGATGAGGCCAAGAAACTTGATGAGGTGATTCGGTATTTGGCCAATTATTCGGGGGTTTCCTGCCCGGCCTATAAAAGGCAAGGTGGGAACCAAGGTTGGATGGATCATGATCATGACCATGACTAGAGGGATAAAGACCAAGAGTATGATCGTTATGTGCCCCCTAATGAGCGATCAAAGAACAAAGATGCAAATCCCGTTGACCCCGACAAATACAAAATCAAAAATGTCTTGGCAAGAATTTTGATGAGAGTGGAGGGGACGGACAAGATGGTTCGTGAATTGAAGGGAGACTTTTCACAAATCAACCATACAGTTGTATCCCACTATGCTTCTATTAAGCAATTGGAAACTCAAATCAGGAAAATCTTCATTCAAAATAATGCTAGACAAAAATGAGGTCTTCCTAGTGACACCATTGTAAATCCAAAAAATGATGCTCAAGTTTTAGCCATAGTCACTAGGAGTGTCAAGACCCTCGGGGATTATTTGAGAGAAGTTAAGGGAGAAATTATAGGTGTAAAAGATCCCAACATTAAGCATATGAATGTAAATAAAAAGGTTGTGGTTGACCTAAAAGATGAAGCTCCAAAATCTCAAGAAGAAGGGGAAGAAAAAGAACCGGTGGAAATTGATGAAGCGGTGATAGAGAAAGATAAGTCATAAAGTGAGGTATTTCCCATCATTTAAATCCCTCTTCCATTTCCCTAAAGGCTTAAGAAAAAATAGGAGAAGAACAAGCTCATGAAATTCATGGCTAATCTTAGCAACCTCTCTAACAATATCCCATTGCTTGAGGCGATCCAAGATATTCCGGGGTATGCCAAGCTTATGAAGAAGTTGATATTGAAGAAGAAAATTGTTGAAGGTGACACCATTGAAGTCACCTATGGGTGTAGTTCTATCATGAGTTGTGAAATTGTGGAAAATAAGGAAGATCCCGATGCTTTTACAATTCCCTGCACCATCTGGACACATAAGTTTGAAAAAGATATATGTGACCTTGATGCAAGTATTAGTCTCATGCCCTTTGCTATATATCAGAGGCTTGGCTTGACTACCCCTATTCCAATGTCGATGAGGCCTTTGATGGAGGACCGGTCTATTAAGAAACCGGTTGGTGTTTTGTTCGATGTGTTGGTAAATGTGGATAAATTCATCCTTCTGGCGGATTTTGTGGTGATTTATTGTGAAATGGACCAAGTTGTGCCTATTATCCTTTGTCGATCTTTCCTTTCCACTAGTAAAGCCATTGTTGATTTGGAGCTTGGGGAAATGAGGCTTAGAATTCATGATGGTGAAGTGTCTTATCATTTATGCTAAATGAAGAAACAACCCATGGAGCCTCAAGTGGTATCAGTTATCGATGTTGAAGATGAGGAAATGAATGATGGGTCCCTTGAGGATCCGACTTAAAAATAGATGAAAGACGTCGTGCCATGATGATAACTAAGGTGCTATGTGGGAGGAAACCCACAAATGCCACAAAAGGGGCCCGTATCCTTTGTTTTTAAGGGACCCATCATTTTAAGAGCTATAGAGGAGCTCTAACGGCGAAACTAAGCAAAAATATGGAAATTGACCTGAAGGGTCATTACAATATCCACTACTAAATGAACTATTGTCCGCCAAAGTAAAGGATTAGGATCTACCTGAAATCTCAAACTGTTGAGGGTACTAGGTCCGCATCTCGCTCTCAATATCCCAAGTGGCCTCCTCTAATGGGCGATGCCTTCATTAAACCTTAACAACAGGTTACTCCCTAGTGCATAACTGCCTAACATCACTAGCCAAAATGAGCACTGGTACCTAAAGGTCAAATTCTCAACCAACTTGACTGAGTCCCATCTAAGCACACGAGACAAATTATGAATGTATCACCGCAACATAGAAACATGGAAAACTGGATGGACAATAGTAAAATCTAGAGGTAAATCTAACTAATAATCCACCTCATCAACTGTGCGAAGAATCTCAAAAGGTCTAATATTTATAGGAATAAGCTTGCCTTTCCTCTCGACCCTCATCACACCCTTCATGGGAGACACCTGAAGGAATAACTTGGTCACCAACTCCAAATCTTAAGGAAGAAGTCTATGGTCTGCATAGGCCTTCTGCCTACTCTGAGCTTCTCTCAACTTGTCCTGAATTACCCTGACTCTATCTAATGACTCCCGAAGCAAATCAAAACCATGGGGTAAAATCTTAAAAGTCTCAAACTATCTAATTGGAAAACAACATCTTCTATCATACAAAGCCTCAAATGGATCCATCTCAATACTTGAATGATAATTGTTGTTACAAGGAAATTATCCCAAGGCTTTGTTCTCGTCCCACTGGCCTCCAAAATACATAACACAAGCTCAGAAAATAATCTCAAGCACATGAATTATCCGCTCAAACTGGCCATTGGTCTGCAGATGGAAGACGGTACTAAGATCCACCTGAGTACCCAACTCCTCCTGAAAAAGTTTCCAAAAACTAAAAGTAAACATGAAACCTTAGTCCGAAATAATAGATATGCGCACACCACGCAGACAAACTATCTCATGCACATAGATATGGGCTAACCTTTCGCCATTGAAGGACATCTAAATTGGAAGGAAATGTGCTGACTTGGTCAATTAATCCATGATGACCCAAATACAATCGGAACCACGGGCGATACGAGGCAAACCACTGATAAAATCCATGGTGATCCTCTCCTATTTCCACTCAGGAATGGGAAATCTCTAAGTCAATCCACCTGGTCACTGATGCTCGGCCTTTACCTGCTGACAACAAAGGAAATGAGATACAAAGTCCGCCACATAACACTTCATAACTCTCCACCAATAATGTTGTCTAAGATCTCTAAACATTTGAGCTGTGTCCAGATAAATAGAATATCTAAAGTTGTGAGCCTCATGTAAAATCAACTCAATCAAGTCATCAATCCTCAGAACACAAATGTGGCCATCAAATCACATAACACCCTTGGAATCTATGGTGTTCCTCTCGGACTCACCACTCAACACCTGATCACAAAGGAAACAAAGCTTACTATCCTAAAATTGACAATCCAAAATCTACTCAAAGAGCAAAGACTTTTCCTCAACACTAGCAAGAATCCTCCTAGGGTCTAAGATATCAACGTAAACAATCAAGTTGGCTAAGGAATGAATGTCCCATGCTAACAACTTCTATGAAACTGAAATACAAGCCAAGCTACCCCTACTAACTACCTTCCAACTCAAGGCATGTGCTACCACTTTTTTCTTACCAAGATGATACAAGCTGGAAATATCATAATCCATAAGCAACTCAATCTATCTGCGCTGTCTAAAATTTTGCTCTCTTTGGGTCATAAGTTGCTGAAAATGCAATGATCATTGAAAATCTCACAATGCACACCAAAAAGATAATGCCTCCAAATTTTAAGCGTGAAAACTACTTCCACTAACTCCAAATCATGAGTGGGGTAGTTACACTCGTAAACCTTAAGATGTCTCAAAGAATAAGCAATAACACGGCCCTACTGCATCAAAACACAACCTAGACCAATACTAGAAGCATCATAATAAATAGTGAATCCCTCACCCTCAACAGGAAGAGGTAGAATAAGAGCTAAAAATAAGAAAATCCTTGAGCTTTCCAAGGCTCAACTCATACTTTTTTGACCATTGGAAAGGAACCTCCTTTTGAGTCAATCTGGTCATAGGCATTGAAATAGCAGCAAAACCCTAAATAAATTGTCAATAATAATTTGACAAACTAATGAAGCTACGAACCTCAGTTGGAGATGTTGGTCTAGCCTAATGACGAATCTCCTAAATCTTTGTTGGGTCTACCATAATACCATCCCTAGACACAACATGCCCAAGGAATGTCCCGACTCAAGCCAAAACTCATACTTACAGAACTTGGCAAAAACACATGATCTCCTAAAGTCTGGAGCACGATCCTTAAGTGTTGCATATGCTCCTCTCTACTTCTCAAATACACGAGGATGTCATCGATGAACATAATCACAAGGGAATCCAAATAAGGTCTGAACACTCTGTTCATCAAATCCATCAATTCGGTAGGGGCAGTAGTTAAGACAAATGACATAAACAAGAACTCATAATGACCATAATGGGTCCTAAAATCTGTCTTCAAGATATCCTCAGCCCGAATCCTCAGCAGATGGTAACCTGATATCAATTCAATCCTAGAGAACACTGCTGCAACCTGAAGTTGGTCAAACAAATCATTAATGCAAGGAATAGGATAACGATTACTCAATATCACCTTATTAAGATACATGTAATCAATGCACACATGCATGAAGCCATCTTTTTTCTCCACTAAAACATAGGATATCTTCAAGGAGACATACTTGGTCTAATAAAACCCTTACTAAGATTATCCTAAAGCGAAGAATTTATCTCTTTAAGCTTGTCAGGAGCCATATGGTAAGGTTCCATAGAAATAGGTCGGGTTCTACGCTCAATATTAATAGAAAACTCAATCTCATGGACAGGGGGAATACTAGGCAGGTTGGTAAAGCATATCAAGAAACTCATAAAATACAGGAACAGAGTCAAGCGAAGGACTCTCTTCACTACTATCACAAATATAAGACAGATAAGACTCGCAACCCCTCAAAATAAACCTTTTAGCATGAATATAAGAAGTAATCCCCGTTGGCTCATGACTAACTACTCCCTGCCATACGACTGGGGGTATACAGTGCACGACATAAGTAATGGTCTTGGTTAATCAATCCATGACCACATAATAGTGGAATAATCAGTCCATGCTTAGAATCACATCACAATCCATTATATCAAGAATAATAAGATTAGCATGAGTATCAATATCACTAACAGTCATAACACAAGATCTGAATACCCGATCCACTACTAAAGAATCATTTTTGGGAGTAGACAAATGCAAGAGCATAGATAATAGATCCTAAAATAACTCTAATCGTGGAGCATAATAAGCACAAACATAAGAATAAGTGAATCCCAAATCAAATAAAGCAAGGGCCGACTAATGATACACCAAGATCGTAACTATAACAACAACATTTGAAGGATCAACCTCTGGTTTAGTAGGTACTACATACAAGTGATAATTCCCTTCACCTGGGTGGGCTATTGACTTATCTCCATCCTGGATGCTCCTAAGTACCTCTTTGAGTACCCTTAAAATCACCCCTACGACCTTGAAAACCACCTCTAGCTGAGGGATGAACTTCTCTAATAGGGAAGAAATGCTAAGCTAAAGTAATAATCACCCCACGACTAGGGTAATCTTGTGAATAGTGAATAAGAGCTCCATAACTAAACATGACACTTGAGCTGGACCAAAACTAATTGATCCAGCTGACTAGGAATAACCACCACATCTAGAATGACCAAATGATGAACCTCTCAAACGTTAACCACTGTCCTTATCAAGGCGATCACTAGAACTAGGCTTACCTTCATCAATAACTTAAACCACTACATTAATAGGTTGACTAGGCTGACTTTGAGACTGATAGGAATGATACAGATGATATCTATCATAAAAATAGCTACCTCTAAATCAGGAGCTACTACGGCTCCCACTAAAACTTCACTGATATCTAGGATCTTTATTGCTCTCCTTAGGGGCCTTACGATGCATCTCCTCCATAAGCTGAGCATGCTCAGAAACCTTAGCAAAAGTCCTACCCATAGCAACCAAACTTTGAGTAGACATACAGAGGAAAAGTCTCAACCCTTTAACAAAGCAACAAACCCTCTCCTACTGAGTATCCAAAATATAAGTCGCATGCCTAGTCAACTCATAAAAATGATCCTCATACTCCACAACTATCATAGAGACCTACTCCAATCTAAAGAATTGCTCCCTTAAATGGTCCTTAATGTTGTGAGGTATGTGCTTCTCTAATAAGATCTTAGAAAACTGAGCCCATATCAAAGAGAAAAATCCAGCTAGTCTAGAATTCATATAACCTCTCCACCAATGGCATGCAACCAAGTCTAACTGAAATATGATGTAATATACACTACGATTCTAAAAAATTACCAAATTACAGATCCTATCCTTACAAGCAATTAAAAACTCATACTCATCCTCGTCCAAAACTCATACTCATCCTTGTCCAGACCAATAGAAAACCTAGGCGAAGATAATATCAAGAATATACCCAAATTTATGCTCCTAAGTAGACATTGCAGGGTGAGCAACCACTAGCTGAGCAACTACCGATAGAGCAACTATAGGCATAGGTTAAATCTCGATTGTGAAGGCCACAGCTATAGGCTACACCCTCGCCTTTGTACCACTCTGATCTGTAGACTGTGCACCATCAGATGATGCACCACCAACTAACCCTAAAAGCTAAACTAAAGTATCATTGATCATTTTAGAGAAAATAAATCTTAGTGGAGCCTGGGCTGGTCCCTGGCCCACCATTGGCTGGGGCAAAAAAATCTCAAGCTCAGGAGCAAGAATAAGACTTGGTGGAGGACCTCTATCCTGGGCCCTAGATGGGGGATACATCTCATGGAGACCACGACCTCTGGGTCATCCATAAATTAAAGAAGGATCCCTAGGCTTAGTCTCGGGACCCTCATATATTTTAAAGGTATCACCTGTCCTGGCTATATATGAAAGAGTGAAATCAAAGAAATGTTCTATAAACCAACTCAGACTCTTTGCATGATATGGGTGAAAAAATTGAAGAATTCCTAAGAATATACCATAGCCTCCCAAAGATAGGAAACGAATGTCATCGATCTAATATGCAAGACTCAACTAGACACTTGCTCTTATACCTATAATATCAGTATAGCCTAAGCTCTGATACCAATTTTTCATGACCTAATTTATGAGTAATGATGGTACCTCTGCTATCTAGCTAGTAGGTAATCCAAACTGTAACCCAAATTTAAAACAATAGGTTAACTTGGTGGAAATTCCCCAAAAGGGCCTAATTAGAATCCATCACACTAAATAAACAAGATAATAGAAATAGTTTAATGGTAGTCACTACATAAATACCATTCCAAGACCTGGTAGAGTTAGTACAAGATCATTTAGAAATAGAAATATATTCACAGTATGTAAAATATTCAATACATCTATCTCGAAACAAAAGACTAAATATAGAAAGATAAAAGGAAATGGGCGACTATCTTAGTCGGCTATCAACACTGCACAAACACAAATCAACGGTGGCAACTAAAACTAGGATCTGCACAAAAAAGGTATAGACATGTAGTATGAGTACCAAAATAATAACTACTTAGTAGGCATCATCGATCGATTGAGCTAAATCATGATATAAGTATGATAGAATGAAAGATAACATAACTAAGTCAAGGTAAAGAAATAAACCTGAAATATCTCAAACATCGCTATACATGAATAAATAGATAACCAAAATATCAGCATAACATAACTAAAAGCATCAATAAATGCAATCATAACTACAAAATTAGCTCCCACACGCTAATTGGTGCAGAAAAGTAAATAACCTATTGGATTCCCCCATAAGCCTTGAAGCTACAAACAAGATAGAATAACCCACCACCATCACTTTTCTACTCCCTTAATATAATTGAAATTCACCCAAGTCACGACACACTATAACCACCGATTTTCCATATTCATCATTTGTAAATAAGTCAACACTTACCAACTATCCATCATGTAGCAACTAATCCCCATGCATTAATAAATCATAATTTATAAAATAAACATTAGTTATCCACTAATCATTAATTATCAACTAACCATTAATTAGAAACTAGCCATTATTTATCAACTAACCAATATATAGCAACTAGCAAATATTTATCGACTAAATAATTTAGAAACTAGCCAATACATTACTAAGGTCCATTCATATCATGTTACATTATAACTAATTCATCATTTTCAACTTAGCTATATTGTCAATCTCACACTCTAATTTCATTATATCATAATAAGTATATCATCATAGTATAATACATATAGCCAAATTCAAATAAGTAGGGATATTCAACAATTTCCTAATAATATCATCATAATCATCTTTCAGTCTTGTTGGGCATATATATATATATCATCCTAATCATTCCCAGGCCTTATCGAGTACATATCATCATAATCATCCTCTATCCTTGTCAGACATATATCATCATAATCATTCTCTGGCCTTGCCGGGTATATATCATCATAATCATCTTTTAGCCTTGCTGGGTATGTTTCATCATAATCATCCTCTGGCCCCGGGTATATATATCATCATAATCATTCGTTGGCCTTGCTGGGTATATATCATCATAATCATCCTCCGCCCGTGTCGGACATATGTCATCATAATCATAGCCATTCCTTGGATTTCTTCAGGGTATAAATAATCAATATCATCATAAATATGGCCAATAGCATAATCATTAGAGTATTTAATAGTATAACCATGCACATAATACATTAACATGATTAATAATAATAATTGAAATTGTGAATACTGGCATAACCAATAACATGATTGCCAACATAAAAAAGAAACATGATATTTGGCATAATTACTAGGATATTCAAAAATATAATAATTAAACATGCTCTTTAGCCTTATCCATAATATATTCACCAATATAGTCATCAAATATGACCTCTAACGTAACCAATATGTACTATCAAGCACAAACAATAACTTGTTAATAGACTAATTAATGGTTTATCATTATCATAAAAGATAGTTTATCATTAGCTTGGTCAATATGTAATTCATGGCATAATCTATAGCTTATTAATAGCATAATCACTAGCTTAATTTATGGTTTAGTCATTATCATACTCAAGGGCTCATTCAATAGTATATTCGGTAGCCTAAGCAATAGCCAAATCAATAACATATTCAATAGCTCATTAATGATTATAAGCTTAATCAATAACTCATTCATAGCATATTCATTAATAATTACTACCAACATCATTTATCCTAACGAACATGTACCAAGGTGTCAAAATATCATCAAAATAACCATCATCCTAGATATACACAAGCGTATTAAGGGTATTTAGTAACTTTCACAAGTCTCGGCCTAAGGTGTCTTGAAGTGCTTACTTCTAAATCTCAACAACATTTATTAAGCAATATCTAGACCAAACTATGCTAAGGTATCTAAATCCACTTTTAGATGTTAAACAAGCCACAACTAGTCTTACGATAGTGACTTCTCCTAATATAGAGCAACTAAACTAATTCCACCTAAGGTAGGGCAATTTGGTTAAGTTTTATCCTAACCTCAAGTGACCAAGTAAATCCTATCATTAATTTAGTAAATAAGGTATTTCCATCCTAACAATAGCCTACAAGGTCAATTGCTCCTTAGATAGGAATAACTAGGCTAATCATGCCGAAAATAATATCCAAAATAGCCTAAATGATCCAACTAATCCCAATTATTTAAATTTATCACATCAACACCTAAAACCCATACCAAATATAAAAAAATATCATTAACATACTATGAATTAGATCAATCTAATTAGGGGTAAAACCTAGTCTACCTGGACGCCAAAGAAAGCTCACAAGATCCGTTCAATCACTGTTTTTACCTTTTGAGAAGGTTATGCAATAAGCCAAGATATCTAAATCATAGTATACTCTTCAATAAGAGAATAATTATACCCATATTTCTCTATTATGGTTAGGGTCCAAAAATCACATCTAAACTGCATGTGGGTCCCACTCACAGAAATTGCATTTTCGAAATCAACCCAACTTTCTCACATGTTAAAGGAATCATTACCCTAAAAATGGATGAAATATAAGATAAATTAGGGCTAAAATCAAGCCCTCAAGGTTTTAGGTTGGGGGGGGGGAGTTCAACAAGAAATCAAGAAAATCTACTAAGAAAAGGGTGAATTCTTACCTCAAATTGGATGATAATCATGGGATCAAATGTTAATCAAGATTCCCAATCACCCACAAGCCTAAATACCACTTAATATCACTCTTTAGGTTTTAATTTCTCAAGAAATGGATGAGAAATGGCTAAAATATAAAAATAAGGGATCCATTTATACCCATTCCAAACACACGGGTTCTGCGATTGTGACCCATAGTGGGAGGTCTCGGCACTTTACGACAGACATACTTGTCATGATTGTAATAATATACCATAATTGCGATATTTTTTTACTACAATGGATATCGCAATCGAAACCCTTGGCACTGTGATAACAATGAACTAGTTGATAGCCGACACTTGGAATCTATTTGCCAACCCCTTGAGATCCATCCAGAATCTCGTATATGAAAATGACTTATGTAACCATACTAAATTTGATTTTCCAGACTCCATGGCACAACGAAATTTTGATCTAAGGTCTTTTCGATAAAATGTGGGTTGCATACTCAATTTCCATTTTCTTCACTTTTTGACCAATAGGTTAGAATGAGCTCAGGTGCCTCGGGACCTGAACCAAGAGTCTTCCTAGCCTAAAATCATTATTTTGAAGCTATTGGAACAATCAAATTATGCATTTAAGGTAGTTTGACTAAAGTTTTTGCCCGATGACCATTTAGGACTAGCCAAGACTACAAATTAGGAAAATGGCTCTAAAAACTTGATGACCTGCTCGGTAACCGCACTGTTAGCTACAACAAGTAATAAATGACTTAGGAAAGCTATATAGAATCTCTAATGGAAAAAATAAGTTGAAATATGGAAAATGACCCAAAGGGTTATTGCATACTCTTTGAAGATCACCTCTTCATTATCCGGTCTTATGTTAAGAGTGTCCTTTTAGATATCAATCAATGCAACTCCCATTTCCAAGAATGGACATCCCAATATGATTGGTATCATATCATCTGTATCACAATCGTGAACAATAAATTCAGCAAGAATAATGAACTTACGAGCCTTAATGAGGATGTATTTATTGATTTCTTTGGCATGGATTCTCGTTCTATCTGCTATCGGGAGAACCATAGAGCATGGCCTCAGCTTTCCTACACCAATAAACTGATAGGGGCCTCAAATTTATTCTTGCCCGCAAGTCACTCAAAGCATGACCATATCACTATTACTAATTTATATCAGGAGGGTGAAACTCGCAGGGTCCTTTAACTTCTTGGGAATCTTCCTCATCACCATCAAACTTCAGTTTTTCATCAATTCCATCATCTCAATTTCATACAACTTCATCTTATTAGTCACCACATCCTTTAATTACTTAGTGTACTTAGGCATACCCTACAAAATATTTAACAAAGAAAAATTAATGTGAAGTTATTTGAATATGTCAAAGAAATTCCTAAAATAGGCATCCTTTTTAGGGTTTTAAGACTTTGAGGGAATGGTGGTGGTGGTCTTTCCAGGACATTCTCAGTTTCTATAGTTTTTGAGTAAGACTTCCACACATTCTTAGCTTATTTAGCTTCAACTTGCTTTTTCTCCACCTGCTATGGGACTAGCTCTACCTATGCCTCCTTATTTTTCTTAGAAGGCCTGTCAATGAGATCTCTACCACTCCTTAAGGTGATTACCATAACCTGCTTTGGATTCTCTATACAACTATGTATCCCATCTTGAATCTTGGTACTCTACGCTTGAGCCAATTACCCCAGTTGTGTCTCTAAATTATTTTGAGAAAATTGCCAATCTTTTTGTCTCAACAACCATTTGTTCTTGGTTGGCCAAGATATTCTTAGATGTCTCCTCAATACTTCTGAGTTTGATTATTTCTCCATGCATAGTTGGCCTGACTCTACCACTTGTGGTTTTAGGCATTACCATAAGTTCCCTTCTGTGAATTGCCCACAAAATTTATAGACTTTTGATTTTCTCCACATAAGTCTACAATGTGACCACTGATTCCATAAATCTCACACCAAGATGGGGATACTGAACTACATTTACCTTCGCCTGAGATTTGTTCACACCCAACTTGCTAAACTTTGCCATTATTTAATTCTGAAGTGCTGACGATTGGGTGGCTAAGGCTGTGACACTATCAGTATCAATTATGGGCAAGATTTTTCACTGGACTTCTGGAGTTATCACCTTGCCAATTAGGATTACCATGTGTAATTCAGTTTAGCAATGTATATAACTCATCATACATTTTCTCTAATGCTTGACCACTTACATCTAAATCTAGAAAAATCTTTTTGTAATGGAAAGACCTTCAACAAAAGTGTGAGATAATACCACATTTGTCTGATGGTGATGCAAGAAGTCCCTAAGAAGAGATTTGAAACTCTTCCAAGCATAAGAAAGGTTCTTATTCGACTTCTGCTTAAGACTCAAAACTTTACTGCGTAACCTCATTGTCTTGTCAGACAGGAATAATTATAAGAGGAATATCTTTGCCAGATTATCCCATGTAATGATAGAGTTTAAAGGTTCTGCCTACAACCATTTCTTTGCTTCCCCAAAAAGTAAGTAGGGGAAGAGAGTAAGCCTCACATAGTCTGTGGAGACACCAACGAGATAAATGTGTCATTGATATCCAAGAAATTCTGCAACTGGACCTATAGATTCTCATGTGACAAACCAGTAAGCTACCCACTGCTATGTAGTAACTGCACCATGTTTGATTTAAGATCAAATCTACCTACAGGTTCTATTCTACAAATAACAGAGGTAAAATTATTTGCGAGTAGGATTTCCATTTTGAGTACTTTCTTGTATGATGGTAGATTCTCAGCCACTGATACAGGAATAGCTTCATCTTGTTAAATTTAAGGTATCTGATAAAAAAGTACTTCTCTCATCAGCTGATGTAAACATCGCTCAGGTTCAGGATATGGGTCAACCAAATCCCTTTCCCTTGCCAGCTTACTTAAATTTCAAAGATGTACCTACAAATTTAGATACTAAGATCAAGTTTTAACAACTTAAGAAACCAAATAGCAAAACTAATAGTAAGAAAGTTGCTGATTTTCAAGTCCCTGGTAATGGCGCTAGAAACTTGTTGTGTCTTAGTGCACACACAACTGTACATTGTCACCCAACTAGTAAAGGAGCCTTTAAAAATCCAAGTATCGATCCCATAGGTACTTATGCTCAACAACGATCTAATTATGGTATTAAAACAAAGATTAAAAATCTGCTAAGGTAACTAATTGCGGTTGGGAGTTGAAAACTAAAAGTGATCGTAAGTAATTCGATACTATAAAGTGTTTGAATAATAATTGGGAGAAATCCAGGGTTAAGGCACTACAAACAAGCCTACTTATCTATATAATTTCATTGGTTTAGTTAATATCTTGGTTGCTGATCCACGAGGTTGATAACATAATTGGGGAATCTTCATCCCCTAATCGTCTATCTAATTTAGACCCACAACTACATTATTGAGTGGGGATGTGAGAACTAAGTTAAACACATTCATATTTAATCCAGTTTATGAACAAAGTGGGGTGAATTATGTATATTCCTATCATAAATGCAAATCTTAACTTCAATTCCTCTCAGTTTATGATCCCACTCTATATTTCCCATGATCTAGTCTATTGTTCCTCCTTTTGCGCTCCCAATAAAGATATAAGTTTATCCTAAGGGTTGCAAATCCATAGAATTGTAAATACAAGGATATATGAACAAATAATAATGATAATAAACATAAACCAACTCAAATATAATCTTAAGTATTCAAGTTCTTGGCCTCAATCTTAGAAGAGGGTGTTTAGCCACTCTTGGAATTACAATAAGTCACAATTAATGAATTTATGTATATAATTCTAAAGTAAAAGAAAGAAAAGGATTAAAACCCTAAGATAAGCCTCCTCAAATGTATTCCAATCCCCAAAGGTCGTCCAAGGTGTGTACAATAACGTAAGAGTGTCCTACTTATAGTTGGAAGAAATTACCCGATTTGAAACCATGACGTGCCACACTTATTCTTTGGCACGGTAAGGGTTGGCATTCCTTTATCGCAACTGGTTATTGTAAAATGAATATTGTGGTATGTTTCTAAGGGCGTGGCATTACTTTAATGCGAAGATCCAAGGGTGTGGCACGCATCCATTTTGCATTGCATTCCTCACTTCGTGGGTGCTTTTCCATCATTGTTAGACCTTGTTTTTCTCTCAGTTATCACCTTTAACATCTCACAAATAATCCAATATCATCAAACACCACAAATTAATTCTTAACAAACAATAGAATAAAATAATTTAAACTAGAATAACACATCACTCAACTCTAAGTATTTATTTTTATGCCAAACTTTTTTAACAAACACTAGTTTTCTCGTCTAAACTCTAAGTGTTTATTTTCATTCCAAACTTTCTTTGAACAGATAATATAAATCATAAACAAGAACTGTAACACATAGATTCTCCATTAAATGAGTGTCAACTTATTACACACAAAATAAGTCCTCAAAACTAAGCTAATTACATAGAGATTAAGACACTTAAGTGAATAAATCCACTTAAGATAAGCAATATGGGTCTCCTTTTACTCCTAATGATGTGAATATTACTATTTTAATATTTTGATTGTATTTCAATATCATGGAGGAAAAATGGACAGCTTATGAATGATTCAAGGAATTGTAGTTCTGCATCGAGGTAGGCTTTCATCTATTCTTCTTCATGAGATAGTGTATTATATATGTTTTATATTAGAAAGGGAATTTAGGATGTAACTATGTATATAACCCCATGACTTAGCCTAATTTATGAGTTTGGAGTTAGAAGGGTGAATCGACCCTTAATATTAAATACGTATTTGCATTTAGGATCCTATTACCCCAAGTTGCTAGCATTTTAGACAATGTTGAGGCTAATAACCCTTTAGTATAAGGTTAATACCTTACGTTAGTGGATTATGATGGTTTCCTAGATTATGATATGGTTATGTCGGTTATATATTATTGGGCCCAAGGTCGTAATCATGATATTAGTTGGATTTTGGGTGAGTTATTTACTCTTGTAAGGGACATGGTTTATTTTATTGATGTTTTTAAATCAATAATGGTATTTTTTGGATACTGGCGATGGATTATATAGATTCGATACATTTATGCTCACTTAATGGTACAATTCTGACTAAAAATATTATTTTACTACTATTTTTCTAAAAAGGGATTTAATCCCACTTTTTCACTTTTAAAAATGGAATTGTTTCATAATGGAAATCATACAACCTTAGTGAATGATTTATGGTCTTTTGAGACTTAAAAAAAATCATATTTTAGAAATTTTATCAAGATAAATTTTGGTCCACAGTTTTCCTACTACTATTTACCTCCATTGAGAGAGATTCCAACCCTTTTCATACTTTTATGATAATTAACCCCTACACTTCACCCAAGCAATGGATTTACAGATTCATAAACTTTTTTATCCATGGTTCAAATCATGTATATATAAATATATATATAAAAGATCTCTAATATATGATGAAGTAAAGTGTTCATGATGATGGTTACCAAAATTCCTTGATCGAGACTAGGTCGGTGTATAAGGGTACTCTTGAACCCCCTAGGGGCCTCTTCATCTATGGGACATTATGCTGGATAAGAGAGGTCATCGTCGGTCTTTCCTTTGCTATCCGTCATACTACAGAAAGTGTATACACTAGGTTACATTGTGGTACTTGGACCGATTATAGTAGTATGGATTATAACTTGCACTCATCCTTGTATGTCCATTTCCTATCACTAGTATTCTCCTATATTTATCAACCTTATGTGGGTTTCATAGGATTAGGTGATGAGTATTGCTTGCGGTGTTTTGTATGTTGATTGGACTTTTCAAATTATGGGGCATGGTTTAGGTATTATTTGTTTGGGCTAGACGGTTACTTTATATTTCTATTGTTATTATGGTTATTTCATAATAAGTTGATTATTCAACTGCCACTAAGATTGGAGGTATGATTCTCACTTTGATTCCTTTCTCTTATGATTATTTTACTACACATGATTATCCTATGGTTAGGCATTATGGTTTTAGATCCTGTTTATGTTTACACTAGTTCCTACTATTACTAGGAGGCCTTGAGATGCTAATATGACTAATTTGGGTTGTACCTTTGAGTTAGCCTTGCTCGTGTATGTATATATAAATATATATATATATATATAGTTGTGGTATTATTGTATATCTCTTTTTCCATTCATTCATTCATGTTGTATATCTATTCCTTGGCCTTGTATACTATTATGTATCCCTCTTTGGCTCTTTATTCGTATATTGTCTAGTGATATACGATATAGTTCTTAGGTTCCTAAGTATGGGTAGATTAGAATAGTTTATCCTTATTATCTCCTCAACTTTAATAGGTTAGTTTCCTAGATATTTGGGTGTAGTTTACATTCTTATTTGTATGTAATTATATTTGCATTATCTTTTAAACTTAGTCGGAAGTTTCCTACTGAGTACCATATATTGTTATTGATACTACAGTTCTACAACATGTAGATAATAGTATAGGTCCTCACCATTATTTTGTGCATCATGTATATCAGCTATAGTTAAGAGACTTAGGGTGAGCTCCCGATACTTAGAGTGTTACTATTCTCCCTTTTGTGTAGTAGATTAATATCTATATTGTATTCAAAGATAGTGCGTACCTCTATATTCACTTAGTACTTTATTTTGTGATCTTATTATTATATGAGGAGCTCTTCTACTAATTCCACTAGGTTTTGGGACTATATTATATATATATATATGTATTTTAGTCATTCATTATAATTATTTCACATTTTCTCCTATTTCTCTTGGTAGTCCATTAAAAGCAGTTTTGAATTACAGGTTGTCTTACCTACTTATAGGTTATAGTAGGTGCCATAATGTCTTGAAAATTAGGTTGTGACAAACTCATATTAGAGCCTAGGTTTATTGGTGTGTTGGTACAAGAGCTTAGTATTAAGTAAAGTCCTGTGAATTGGTTTGGAGACATCTGTAACCTACCTTCAGAAGGCGACGGGGATTCTTAAGAAATTCTGGTCCTTACTCCTTGTCGTGTGTCCGTATTTCTATGAGCCCAAAGTATATTATTTTATTCTATTTTCTCACAGATGTATGATGCGAGGTTGTTGATAGATTTGGATGGAAATTCAGTACGCATTTCTAGATCTTTATTGTAGCATCAGATCAGGGAGTCAGGGATGGATGTCAAAGATCTTCAGTTTTAGTTTTAGGATTTGGGGCTATCCCAGAATCCAATTCAGCTCATGACTACTTCAGCCTTTTGAGAGTCAACACTTGGGATCCCGAGTCTTTTTGTGGATACTTATGGCTAGGGATGACATCTAGTTCTTCAATCAATCTTAAGGCCAAAGTTAGGTTTTTCGGTGTTCAATAGGGTTCTCTTTCTATTTTGGAGTATGAGATTGTTTTTTTAAGCGTGACAGGAATATTCCTATGCTATATCAATTTGGGAATGATATGTTGTAGATTCATTAGAGAATTAGAATTTCCAAGACATTTGGAGTTAGAGCACTCGATAGCAGTTGGGTCTTTCTCCCCTCAGGTTGTTGATCATATAAAGGCAACAAAAAGAGCATGTATTGAGACTTATGGAGGTGGGGATAAGAGGCCATGTCATTAGTACAACGGTCTTGTTATTCTACTTGGTAGTGAGGATCCTACCTGCGAAGTTCATATTTTCCTATATCTTATTGATTTTACGCAGGTAGTGTCTCAAATTATGGGTAACTCTCAGATCAGTCGTGGTGATCACAACAGGCAGAGTTCTCATCAAACCCTGCAAAGTATTCGCTATGGGTGTTTGGGACATGGTGTCTATTCTAGATCAGTAGGGGAAGTGCCTCAAAGTATTTTAGGAGATCTCCACCTTTGTGGTGAGATCGGTCATTGATCAATTCCGAAACTACACTTCCAATTAAAGATAAAACGGTCGCTGTCAAGTAAAGTACCCCAACTCAAGTTGGGGTCAAACCCAAGGGAATATGTGGAATTATATCTCTTATTTTCTGGAATCAAAGGGTAGTGTAGAAAGTTAATGAAGGGTTTGTAGTAATCTCGAACAAGTAACTAAACTCAACTTTAGTTGTAATTAGTCGGTGACCAATACTAGGACTGTGTTCCACCGACTTGTCAACTTAGTAGGTTTATTGTACTTAGTTGAACCAACCCGATATCTTGTATGTAGAATCTAATAAGTAATGTACCATCAACTATCTTGTGGGCTCATCGATAAATTTTACCCTTTACCTTATGAGTCTCAGGATGTTGCAATTATAACACTTATCCTAGATCTGAGTTAACTATTACTTTTTCAGTCTCAATTTATTATATGATACATAACTGACTTGCATGGATTGTATTGATTATCCTAAATCGATAATTAATCTTTAAATTATTATTATGATTATCTTTTCCTAATCCCTACTTCTCTTGTAAAGTAAGTAGTGCTATACTAGGTGGGATCTTAACGTTTGCAACTGCTAAGAAATCTATTAAACTGAAGACAATCACAATACATGCAAGAATATTAGTTCAGAACAACTTATCACTTCCCCTACTTCATTAATCTACCAGGGTTCCCACAACCCTAGATAAAGGCTTTAGCCACTCATTATTGTGAAACGGATAAAGGAATACATATTTGAAGACATTCAAACAATATCAAAATAACCAATAAATAAAACCCAAAATTTATAAATGAATTAGCAGCCAAAATCAAAAGTAAAGTAATCCCAAGATAAAATTCAAATCTTGGAGTCAAATATATGTTTTTAAGTATATAGAGTGATTAAACTAACTTGAAAATGTCAAAAGAGTATATATAGGCAACAAGGAAACCCTAAGAAACAACTCCTAAATGAAAAAAGAAAATCAAACTTTGTAGCCACTTGCTGGACCTCCTACGTGATGTAGGTGGCACCTAAAGAATGTAGGTGGTCCATGTAGGTGGCCCTCTTTCTCCTATAACTCCTGAACTCTCTAGACTTTGCCTCTCTGCAACTTACTATGTCACTTACAGACCATAGATGGCATCTACTGACTGTAGGTGCCCCTTCATAAGTGACAGAGTCTTTTCCTGCACTTTGAGTCTCTGGATCTCTAAGCTCTGACACCTACCTTGGAAGCTACGGATCATAGGTAGCACATACGGTCCGTAGGTTCCAACTTTGTGGACAATAACTTCAACTTTCACTCATTTCTTCAAGAATAGTCCCAAAACCTGATTTTCTGCAAAAAAACATACAAAACACATCATATCTAACAAAACAACCTAAGTAACTTACATATTTTCATTGTTTTAAGTGTTGAATGTTCTATGAATCCATAACACATCTCTATGTTGTTTTGATGATGAGCAACTAACTGCAAGGGTTCAGGTCCCTAGATATGCAGGATACAATACAACTGGCACACGTTGTCTGGACTATTTTGTCCTCTTATGTAACAAACTTACAGTTGCTATTTTATAATGATTAGGAAAGTTGGTCCAATGATCTTTCAACCCTAATCATCACTCAACTATAAATGAAAAGAGACGCCTCTTTATTAGATTGGGTTTTTGCACAAATCTGAAGAGTAAAGTGAGCCAGTAAAAACTGCATCCTAAGATTGATCAATCATTGCTCAAGTTCTTAGCTTTGTAATATTCTTAGAGAGTGATTGTTCTTGATTGTTGATCTATAATCGAACTACTCATGATATAAGAGTAGTGTTTTCTTTTGATAAGGAATTCCTTAGGTAGAGCTTCCTAAGCTTGTTGGAAGTTAGCATTAGCAAGTTATTGAGGGAAACTTTGTAGAGGTGTCAAGGAGTGCTTGTAATAGAGGTATTGAAAGCACGAGAAACCTAGAGTTAGGTTCATAGCCAAGTCTGTAATCAAAAGTTTTATAATAATGGACTATTTTGGTGTTTGTGAGGGTAATCTGTAGTTTTTTCCTTCCTGGGTTTCCTCGTAAAAATCCTGTGTTTTTACTTTCCTGCACTGCCTTCATTTTTCCAGCACCTCATAATTGATTTACTATTCTATCTCTTGTGTTTGACTTTGAGGGAACTGGTCTCTCACCGTGTGGTGTAACCCCCAAGGGTTTCAATAATTGGTATCAGAGTTGGTTCACTCTAAAAGGTTTATATCTAGATTGTTCTGCTCGTCATGGCTGTTCTAATCGAGCTAGTGGTTGAAAGAAAGGAAGCAAAAATAGAGAGATTCCTGACCTTTAAGGCTTTAGAGTTTGTCCTAGGTAAAGAAGACACTGATGTTGAACTTTTAGCAACAAGGATTGTTAATTCTATAAAAAAAAAGGGTGGTCATCTTAGCAAGAGAAATGGTAAAATTGAAAGTTATCACAAAGGTTGTAGCTCGAAAGCATTCATGAGAAACCACTAAATATAAAAGAATGATCAAAATCCAGAAATATCAAGAAGAAATGCTGCTGCTAGTTATATAGTAAAGAAAGTGTTGGATTCTTGGGAAGACTTGTCCACTAAATCTGGGAAAGACAAAAAGTAAGGAGATGATTTCATGCTGAAACAGGATGATAAGAAAATAATCTCATGTTCCTGGTGTTCTTTAATTACTACATGGGGAGACTCTTCCAGTGATTCAGGTGAAGATGAGAAGATTGGAGATGTTTCTATGCTAGCAATGGAAGAGAGTCCAGCTATCTATTATTCCTTGTTTGCATTCTTTGCAAACACAGAGAATGGAAAAAAAGGAAGTAACACTCCTTGATCTTAAGGAAAACCTAGATAAATACACTGCTACGAAAATAAAAAATCTTGCTCTTGTGTTGATAGACTCTGTATATGAGTTAAGCGCTAAGAAGAATACTTTGGAGGAGAAAGTTGAAAATCAAGAACATGAATTGAGTGCCTTAACTCTTCAAATAATTAAAACTAAAAAAATGATCACTAACTTTAAGTCCAAAAATTTGAATTGTATACTGAAAAGGGCAAATGGAGTAGATAATAAAGGGAAGAAGGAAGCATCACAAAAACACCTTAGGTCAGCATTTCAAAGGAATGAAGAGTTGGAGAGGGACCTGGTGCCTTTGAGAAAAGAGCTCAACAAGTCTCTTAAATGGACTTCTTCTTTATAGATCTTTTGTACGTTGACTAGTCATGGTGTTAATATGATAGAGACCTGAGATGCCAAGGAGAATTCCAGCCTAATATTTCTCAAAGGAAGATGGTCAAGAATGATAGAAACAAAGAAAGCAAACTCCTATGCATTCACTGTAGAAAAGATGGGCACATTAAGAAATATTGTCAGAATTAGATTAGAGTTAATATAAATGGATCAGGATATGTTCAGCAGGGAAATCACTTTCTAAGGGTTTTTAGCCTCCAAAAATTGTGAAGAGGAAGCTATATATACCTAGATGGGATAAAAGTAATGTGATAACACCATTATCCTCCTTTTGGGAACTTAAACTTAAGTGGGTTCCCAAATCCGACGTGTGATTATGATTTTAGGTATGAGAAAAAGGATTGCATTCTGAAATGGTTTGCTGATAGTATGTGCTCCAGGCTTAATAGTAGAAGATCTGACAGTGTTCTCTCTTACACACTTCAAGATAAGAGGTGTCTCAGATCGAAATAGATGATTTCAAGGGACCTGGTCCCTAGGAAATTTATCTCAAAAGAGGCTTCACCAGAATGACTAACATATGAATCAGGGTCTCTTTAAAAATTTAGCTATGTCAAGGAAATAGGTATCCATGGAAAAGTAGGTGTATGTGATCTATCTCAGGATCACACTTTTGCAGGTATACACCTAAGGGAACAACTTTGTAAGGAAATAATTGAAGTAAAAACAAGTAGAAAATTCACTCAAAAAGGAAGATGGACCTGGTCCCATCTCTCAGGTGAGTACCAAAATAATATGCCATGAATTTTTATAAAATTTCTATTAAAAAAAGCCACCTGTCCATCCCATGTGAAAAAAAGTTGTCAATTTGATTTAAAAGTGAAGAGTCACTGCCGTTGTCATTAGATGCGTCTATTCAAAAAGAAAACTCTTAAATGCCAAACAATCATATTTTTACTTATAAATTTAAATCTTCTTAATTCATTCTCTTCCCAATTAACTCCGAACTTTATCAAAACTTGTCCTTCTTATTTCCTTCTAACCCCCCCCCCCTCAAAATGTCAAAAATTACCTATTATGTAAACCTCATAAAAGAGTTTTCTTCTGATCATTCTCAATAGCCACAAAGTGTGTTACTTATCAGCCCTTCCTATGAGACTCCTGAGACCTTATGTAAAACTACTCTAGTCAAAACACTAATCCCCAATAGATGTCCTTTCCTAATAGATTACCTGAACAAAGGTTTTAGGTCTCTAATTGAACAAGAGATTCATCAAATTGAAGGACTACTTTCCTCAGAAAAGCTTTAGTCTTCAAATACCATTTAAATCAAGGATCTCTCTGTGGATTTGAAAGTTACTAAAATATCAGTTAATTTACAAGAACCTTGTTCTTTAACCCTTTCTAGTTCAAACTCTATATTTGCTAATCTTGTTGATAAAGAGATTTCTTTAAAGAATTCAGATTCTCTCAGCAGCATAGATTTTATAGTTAAGAATTTACTCTTTCTTGTTCATGATCCCATGGAAAGTTCATCTTGTGCAGAGGAGCAAAAAAACAAAGGAAGAGTATAACATGAAAAAGGATGAAAAATTCATATTACCTCCAAATGAGGAAAATAAAAAGGATGAGGATGAACAACCTCTAATTTGGAATGTGAAGAAATTGAGGTACGGTAAAAGAAGGAAAAATTAATTAGCTTTGATATGGAAGTTACAAGATCTTACTCCACTAGAGGGTATGAGATGAAATTTTTAGCAGATTCTATGAAGAAGAGTAAGTCATCTACCACTAATATAATAAGACTTATTAAATCTATTGTATAGGAAGAAGAAAATCTTGAAATTATGGAGGTTAGAGAATATGAGGAACCTAATTCTGATATTGTCATTGAATCAAAGAAGAAAGGACAAAAATATGAAAGGACCAAGTTCTCTGATCCAAAGTCGAACAACCCTGTTGTATATAGGAAGAAGCACATAGCTGTAAAAAAGAAGAAAGTTTCTAAGGCACCAGGTCCCAAGAACAAAAAATTTGATGAAAAGGAAGAGCCCAGTTTAAACCTAAGAGAATAAAAAGAGAGAAAGAAAATAAAGATACATCATGAGAAATAAGGATTGAAAGCCTGAACACACACAAGGTGCTATAAAGAAGAATGTTTGATCCCAAAATCTACGAGAAACCTGGGATGGTGGAACTGGTAGAACATGTAAGACAGCAAGGATGGATGCATTTATTTGAGGAAGTAGCACCAGTGGTTTTTGAAAATGAAGTAAGAGAATTCTATTATTCAATAGATTTCTTAGAGGATGGATTGATCCTATGTACATAAGTTCAAGGAAAAGAAATAATATTGGATGAAGAAACCTCGGGAAGAATTCAGGATGTACCTATTATATGTTTGAAGACAGTTTTGAAGAAATAACCCACAACTGAATTTATGATTAAGCCTGAAGAGTAGGTGTGACCTCAATAGCTATAGTAAAGAAGAAATTTTAAAGAATTAGTTTCAATTGGTTTTTGAATTTATTAACAAGGTCCTGCTATAAAGATCAGAGAAAAGAACAACTGCCTATGGTATTGATCTATTTTTAATCAAATGCCTGAGTAAGTTTGAGTTAATGAGTTCTCCTGCTCTAATGATAGAGCATATGCACAAGGTGGTTAAAGAAAAGGAAGGAAGGCATGGCATGCCATATGGTTACTTGTTAAACAGAGTATTCAACCATTTTTTAGTGATAGGGAGTCAGGGGAACACCAAGAACAGTCAAACAAAGTTTAGTGTAACTACACTGGTGGAAATAGTTTTGTTGAAGGGGAAGTAGGGACTGTATCCCAAGTGTCTGAGATATTGTATGCTTAAGAAATCTTATCCAAAGAAATGGAGGAGTTGAGGATTGTGCTAGCAGCAAAAGACACTGAAATAATGCATCTGAAACTACTAAATCAAAAGTTGTCCTCAGAAGGACTAGGTGCCACTGAAGAACTAGCAGCAAAAAATGCAAAGCTCGAAGGAAAAATTGCAGAGTTGACTTGTGAAGTCCAAACACAGAATGTTGAAGTAAAATCTCTCACCAAAATACTGTTAGATGCTCATGATGCTACGTCTGAAAGAATGGACATGTTGCTAAAGTCATTCTCTCCCAAACCCCCTTCCAGCTAAGTCCTAGTGTCAGTTTCCTGTGTCATTTTATGGTCTTTGGTTATATTGTGGCCTTTGAAAACAACAATTTTATAAAAAAAATTTGGTACATGTATTGGTACTTATCCAGATTAAATATGAATGAATCTTTATTTGTGATCTTCATTTGTTCCCCTTACTTTAAAGCAATTCTACATGTTAGTGTTGCCCTAGTGCCCATGAGTTAATTAGCTTGAACGTATCTTTACTTATGGTTTACTATTAATCCTTTTCAATGATGCCAAAATTGGGAATACTAATTTCATGTGGGAGGGAATAGGTGTGATGTGTGATGTGTAGGGACCAGGTACCATGTAATGATTATTTCATGTATGGAATAATGATAGGGGAAGTAAGTGATGTGGTAAATATATGAATAAAGAAAGGCATGTTGACTGGGGAAGTGGGAAGTATGCATATGCACTAAATGGAGGTGCATGCTAAAAGGGAAAAAATTAGAGTTCTTGATGCAAATGGCAACAAGGGACCAGGTCCCTATGTTGCAAGATGGTGATTGGGGATGTATGATATAAGGGGAAAATTCATTTTTATGTAGTAATCACTCTTTTTAAATAAGATGAATATGCACTACTGCTCAAAGTTGAATGGCTGGTTTGTCATAATTAAAAAAGGGTAAAATTTCTATATGTATTTTTTATGATAAGCAGCTAACTACAAGGGACCAGCTTGCTAGATGTGCAAGACACAATACAATTGACATACATTGTTTGAATAGTTTTGTACTCTTGTGTAACAAACTTGCAGGTGCTATTTTGTATTTATTAGGATAACTGGTCTAATGATCTTTTAGCCCTAATCATCACTCATCTATAAAAGGAAAGAGACGCTTCTTTATCAGATTGGGATTTTGCACAAATCTAAAGACTGAATTAAGGCAACAAAAACTCCATCCCAAGATTGCTCAAGTATTGCTCATGTTCTTATCTTTGTAATATGTTAAAAGAGTGAGTGAGTATTCTTGAGTACAGATCTATAATCGAACTACTCATGCTATAAGAGTAGTGTTTTCTTTTTATAATGGAAGTGTTTAGGTAGATCTGCCTAAGCTTGTTGCTAGTTATAGTTAGCTTGTTGTTAAGGTAAACTTGGCATATGTGTCAAGGAATGCTTGTAATAGAGGTATTGTAACCCCGAGGAACCTAGAGTTAGGCTCACAGTCAAGCTTGTAATCAAGAGTTTGGTTATAGTGGATTATTTTGGAGCTTCTAAGGGCAAGCCGTGGTTTTTCCCTTCCTAGGTTTCCATGTAAAAATCCTGTGTTTTTACTTTCCTTCATTGGCATTGTTTTTCCAGCACCACAAGGTTGCTTTACTGTTCTACCACTTGTGTTTTAATTTGAAGGACCTGGTCCCTCATTGTGTGGTGCAACCCCCAAGGGTTTCACAAAATTAACACCCTCAACTTAGAACATTTGTATGTCCTCATGAAACACAAAAGAACAAAACATAACAACATCGCCTCCAAAACATTACCCCTTCCTATTTCAATAATTCAAGACCAACTGTCTGTATACATGGAGCACAACAATGTGACACAAGGGAATCCAGGTATGGCATTAGATTAATAACAGATAATCATGCATGTATACAAGTTATATTATCCAAACAAGTAATCAACTACCAATACAACTCATGTTCCCTCACAACAAAGAAGTCCCATCACTCATGTAAAATAATGCATATCAATGCGGGGACGGTCAAAATACACTCACACTTAAAAGAGAATTTCCACCAATGCGAATCAAATATCATAGGCTTGACCTAATTTTCTTCACCTTAGTTTTCAGATAGTCAAGTTAGGATCACTATAGGACTTTACTCATCTTGTAATGTAGGCTTGGGGGCTGGTATGGTACATATGGATATATTTAGTGACTAAGCATCCTTGGTACTTTCCTTACATTGGGTTCTACTCAACCAATTCTCTTTTATACCGCCCTTATTTCTCTCTTTATATTTCTTTTATTGCACATTAAGGATAGGGTTGTTTCCTTTATTCTTTTCTTTTTTTTTTCTTTTTATAATTTTCTTTTCCTTTCTTTTGTTTTTTTACTACACCCAACCTTACTATTTTTCTCTTATTTTACCCTTCTTCATTCCCACTTTACATTACGTACCGTTGTAATAACCACCCTCAACTTAGACTATTTACTTAAGTTGATGTGCACAATGTCCAAGGAGGACTACATCCAAAATAGGTTCATTGTTACACAAATGGGAAGGTGAAAGGTTTAACAAAAAAAATTGGATATAAGGCTCAAAAATTGGGATCAAGGGATACTTATTCACACATGGAAGGTCATTTAGGCTAAAAGTGAACTAATATAAAAAATGGCCTATGATCCTTTGCTAATCGACTATCCTACAACCTAGGAAAGACTAACTGGGCAAGTTCTAGATTTAACACATAAAGAGAACTAAGTAGCATCTCACACACACATGGAACAAAGTCACATCACAAGCTACTACATATTACGTTTATGCACAAGCTAGAAATAATTATCATGTCCATAATCCTAATGTCATAACAAGATCCACAATGGTATACCCCAACCCCGACTAAAACCACGACATCTATGGTATACCCCAACCCCGACTAAAAGACTGTGCACTGTCCCTAGTACGTGTAAACAATGTAAATCAAGGAAATAAGGACATACCTGGGATGCACTAGGTGTCTGTATCTGGATAATCCCCATGTTGGTGTATCTCGACTAGTGGATGTGGTTGTGGTGGAGGTTCACTATTAGAGAATGCACCCGCAAACTATCAACAAAGTTAGTCTTTCTCAAATAACGCCTGGCCCATTTCAGGACCTGGTCAAATGGTATATTGGGATCCTAAAACTTTGCCTCTCTACCTCTCTTTGTCCCAGCTACGGAGACAGACTCCTCATTCTCCATGAATAAGTCAAAGCATGACATGACTTAAACTAAGGCCTGACCGTGTTGGGTATCTCAAGTCCCGCGTGGATCGGAGATCACCCCAACACCTAATTAACCCCAAAACAACACACCTCAAAGTAGGATGAATTTCGAATATTTAACAAGACAACGCACAATAACTTACAAAAGTTGTAATGCATGTCAGTAATTGACCACCGACGACCGACCAAAGGACTGACTGACACCGCCTAATAACCACAGTAGTCTGAACAAAGCCTTCTAAATAATGAACCAAAACTAATACTAACAAAATGTCAGGACATGCCTCCGACAGTAGCCAAAAACCAAATCCAAAGGAATAGTCAAGATGTAAAGAAAACTATAATCATGAAATGGGGTCTTCCAAAGTATGAAAGCCTGCCACTTTAATTGACTCGCTAGTTGATCCCAAATCCAAGTCACGAAGTAGGAGATGTAGAAGTATGGCCAGTTCCTGAATCTCTTGGGGATACAACGCCCAAAGATGATTAGTGGTTGGAGCCCTACCATGTAACTAAGGGGTAGAGGAACAAAATAATGCCATGATAATAGTTAAAACTAGTACAACATCTAATGTGTAATATCATATGAAGTACATATGCATATGTTGGGGTAGAGAGAAGGGATTAGCATGAACTTCAAAGAAAACCATAACCTGTGTTGTTAAGCATTACCATCATAAATCCACCCACGGGCTATATGGGTCCAGTGTTACCCCTGGAGGGGCCATAGTGCATTTTAGCAGTATGAATTGGAGATTTCATAGATGACCGGGGATTCTCTTATACCCTTTACCCTCCATGATACATATATATATATGCGCTCTTGGGGGATTCCTTTATACCCCATAAGTACTTGGTCATTATGACTAACCCTCATATAGATAAACACGAGTTTCTAGTATTAGTCCTTCGAACTCATACTACACGACTAGCTAACACAACCCATATCATTGCCCAATTAAAACATTTATCACATAACTAAACCACAAATTCTAGGAGTCAATTATTAAGGCATTATTAAGTAGTATCGTCATACCGATAATATCTTGCAAGAAATGTCATTAAGCCAACACTTAGGGGTTCCTATGTACCCCGCAACCTACATTATAAAAATCACTTGGTGGATTCCCTTGTACCCCACAAGGTTTAAAAGAAGATTATCGTCCAATTAACCAATTAAGCAATACATTAATGTCAAGGAATACATCAAACCAAATGATAATGTATATTAGGAAACCAGTTATGCAAATGGGTTGAAGTTGTTTCCAATTTCCATACCAAACTAATTTATTTGCGGATTCCTATGTACCCTCATTATCTATGGTTGACAAATTTAGGGATTCCATTGTACCCATTTCCATCCACCATCCCCATGCACCCCAAAGTATTTATCAACCATCAATTTAAGAAAAATAATTTCATTAATATCATAGAAGAAGCATTTAAATAATTTACAGTCAAAACCCTCAACCCATAGTTCAAATCCGAATATTAAAACCATGAAAACATTATTCAACCATGCCATTAAGAAAAATTAAAGTATAGGGAAAGAGTAACATGCCTCAAGTACCAAGAAGTTTGAGGAAGAAAGAACCCTTGGAACCCTAGATGACCACCTCTCTTGGAACCCTAACTTCAACTTGAATGGAGAATTTTAGAGAGTATTTGGGATTTTGTGATAGAGAATAATAGGATAATAAGTCCCCAAGGATGGTTTTAATTAATGGGGGTCTAAAGTTAAAGTGGGAAATGTCCCAAGTTCCCTCAACATAAAAGATGAAAAAGTGTCGCCTTTGGCTACGAGTCACCCATTGACTTGTAACCACATCTTATGATTAGTCACTATGAGTCGTAACCAAAACACTCTCCAGGGACCCCACCAACTATTTTCCTTATGAATCATTCAACCAACTCATCGCGTTACCCTACAACTCATAGGGTCCAACTCGTAGTCAGAGTAGAACCTAATTGGGTTAACACTGGACATCCTACGATTTGATCATTATGACTCGTTATGAGTGTTTACAAATTGTGACATAAATTCATAATGAATACAATGACTTAGGCCAAACTTACTGGACACCTTATGACCAGGGTCACCTAACCTGTCAAGACACCTTAGGATTCGTAAGGTGAGTCGTTACTGAGGCAGCGAGCTCAAAGCTTAAGAGTTTTTCAAAGGACAAAATCTAGGGCATTTCAATACTCCCCCACTTGGATCATTAATCCTAGAATGATGGGTCAATGCAATTTCTAGCATGAATTGACTCCATATACCTCTACTTTTACCTTTAACAAAGGTAGAAAAGAAAGATACCATGGAAACACAATTTTCATTAACAAAGATAGAAAACAAAATATTAAGGAATAAACATACCTCAATTATGATTTTTCAAAATAAAAAAGGGATAATTGGACTTTATGTCCTGTTTGGCTTCCCCAGTAGCCTATTCAACCTTATGGTTTCTCCATAGAACCTTTACCGAAGCTACGTTCTTTATTTGTAGCCAATGAATTTTCTGATCTAAAATTTTAACTGAGACTTCCTCATAAGATAATAAATCCGAAATACTAATATCCTTGATAGATACAATCAGCGATGGATCACCCACACACTTCCTTAATATAGACACATGGAATACTGGTTGAATGAAACTCAAACTAGTAGGCAACTGCAACTCATTTGCAGCATTACAAACCCTCTTTGAGACCATGTATGGGCTGATATTTTGGGGACTGAGTATAACCTTCTTCCTAAACTACATCACTCCCTTCATGGGAGACACCATCAAGAACACCCAAACGCCAACTTCAAGCCCTAACTTCCTACGCCTAACATCCGCCTAGGGCTTTTGGTGACTTTGGGCGGTGTTAAGCATATCCAAAATCACCTTCACCTTCTCCATGCCTTGGTAAACCTACTCAGGGCCCAACTACTCATTTTCGCTAGCTTCAAACCACCCAATAGAAGATCTATACCTCTAACCATACAAAGACTCAAAGGGGGCCATCCTAACATGGAATTATTAGTCATTCAACTTATTCAGATTAATCTCATAGAGAAGTGACCTATTTAATTAAAGTTAGTGCACTTAGTGCCTCAGTTGGTGATTCAAATACTCAGTCTAAGTTTGGACTCACTCAGGTTCATTCTCCTTTGGGCACGTCAGGCATGTGACTTCGGATTCCACCATGATAGGTACACCCTTTTTCCTGCCTTTACCTTTTTATTTAAGTTTATTGGGGTTCAAGTACCCATCAATGATTGTATGCCTTGATAGGGTTATATCAATTATTTTATTCTTGATATAAAGTTTATAATTATCTGACCACCCCCATATATGATTTCTTTTAGTAATGGATAGACAAGATCAGTGTTGATATTTCCCTGGGGGTATAGCATTTGGATTCAAGACCCATTTTACCATGGCGTATCGACCTTCTTATAGGCCTATAGTAGTACCTTCTATTGGTTTTGATTTTTAGGTACCATATACCTTTTATATTGATGTTTATTGTTGTTGTTATTAATATCATTGTATGATGTTTTGTGATCCTCGCTTGGTAGATGACTAGAATAGAATTATCTTATTAGAATTTCCTTCCTTGTAGTTCTTATTAGATGGTTTGGGAAGCTAGCTTGATTGGATAATTTCTCACTTGTAGCAAGGTGAGTTTGGTTGTTTTTCCCTTCTATTAGGTATGTCTGATCACACGTAGAGTGGATTATGACACTGAGTTAACCTTCATGGTTCTATTATGGTTCTAGAGTTGGCAATTGGGTTGTAGCCTATTTTTTAGGTTGACCAGTTCGGGGGGTATTATTTTGATTAGACTAGGTTATCTCCCACTAGTGGTTTTGATGCTAATATTGAGAGGTCTTAGATTTCACTTTTAGGTGTGTTTAGTTCGCCTTTTGGTGATATCTTTGATTTAGTATCGGTGTAGAGTTGGGTACTCCATTCTTGTCGTGATGTGGATTGTGGTCTAGTGGAGCCAAGAGAGTTGAAGCTATATGATCTTTGCTTTGACCATTTCTTAAATTGGTAAATTAGGTATTCATTGCCGATATGGAGTATTGGGTTGACAAGTTTTTTGGCTAAGGTTTCAATTCTCCTAATCTCTAGAGTTTTGGCTTTTACTAGTACAGTTTGTAAACTTGGTTAGTTCCTAGGTATGATTCTGTGGTTCATTTTCTCCAACAGATATGGAGTTGATTGCTTATGGTTTTAACTTATGGTTTATTTTACAATTGTGATATTTTTCTTTAGCTATGTTTTAATTTTAGCCTGTTATGATCTAGTGGGGATATGTAAAATTTTGGTAGTCAGGTCAATTTGGGTATTTGTCCTTAGTTTAGACTTATTGGCGTGGTTTGAATTTAATGTCTTTGAATAGAGTCTTGAAGGTTATGATGGATTTAGAGTGTGGATGCTTACCCATCTATAGGATTGGTTTGGATAGTTAAGATCGGGTGATTCAGCCTTGGTGTTGAAATTCAGGTGAAAGTTGTACAGGTTGGGTGCAAACTTTATTTTCAGATGCTTGCCAGTTGGGATTTCATCTATAGGTTGTCTAAGCCTACTCATTTCCTACCTATTTTATATTCTTTAGTTTAGATGCATTATGGTTGATAGGTGTTTAGATAATAACCCATAGATGCAGTATTGCTTTCTTTTGCTTTGACCTCGGGTTTTAATTTTTGTCAGAATTTTTGGATGATCTACTTAGCAGGAGTAGTATGCTTGAGCTGGATTCAACATGGATTCATCTTCGGTTGATGGGAAATCCTAAGGAGGATCATTTATTGGTGAGTATTTATGCTTTGGACTCCTGACTATACGTTTTGACAGTCATCTGGGCTTCTTGTATCAGTGGCATAGATTGCAGACCTTTGTTATCTCTATTTGTATGCCTAGGTAGCTCCTTATGGGCTATTCTCATGCTTACCATTTTAGATTTTTGGTGGATCGCTTAAGTTTTTCGATTTTAGAGTAACAAAGTTGTACGAATGGGACACGAGTGATCTTTTTCTTGGTTTGGAGTATATAGTAGGTTTAGAAAGTCCTGAGAAGGTTATATTAGATTTTTGAGTTAGTTGCGTGGCTCATGCCTTGGTTTTCCTTAGGCGTAGATGAGATTTTACTTGTTCTTCTAGTATCAATGTAGAATTAGTGAGTTATGGATGAATTTTGCTTGTATCAACCTTTCTCGATTAATTGGAGGCCAGTTGGAGATTGAGGTTGAATTTTGGCTATTTGAGACGTGAAGTACAGAAGTTGTTTAAAAATGGATACCCATGGCTAAATACATTGGACATGTTTTCTTTTCTTGGAGATTATCTAGAAAGTCATGCATGGAGCAAGCGATCCTTGTACCTTGTCCCTTGGAGTTTTTGTGCTTATTTTATCTATTGAATTTTGTGAATGAATGTTCTTTTAATAGTGGATATTGTAGTGACCCTCTAAGTTATTTCCTTGATTTTTGTGCATTTTTGATATTTTAAGCCTTTCCACAATGGCTACAGGTAATTTATGACTTGCCGAAACTATAGGTTTGGTTATTGGTCAGTTCGTTTTGGTTTTATGATCATTTCCTCTTTTTGGAGCTTTCAATGTTTAGGATTTGGTCTCAGACCAAAAATCCTAGTAGATGACCTCATATGAGAATTCCAACAGTGCCATCAGCTTCAAAATATTGATTTTAGGCATGGGGGACCCTTAGTTCAGGTCTCGAGGCTTCTAGACTCAGTTTGGGCTACTGTACGGATTATATGAAACATAGAGCTATAGGTGTGGGCTCGATATTTAGTCGAAATGATCTCAGATGAAAGTTTTGATGGTTCCATTGAGTTTGGAACGTCAAATTTGATGTGGTAGCTTCATTTACATGCATGGGGTTCTAAACATATCCCAAGCACCCTGTCAAGTCCATTTTGGACTTAGTAAAAACCTAGTATTTGGTACTTGGTTCGACCGCTTAAGCGTTTACAAAGCTGCTTGAGTAGTTTGCACTTTATCACCCCTTGAGCCATTTAAGATGCCTTTGGCAGTGGGCTTGGTCCCTTCAGCGGCAAAGGGGAAACTTCAGTAAACCCCCGCTTTAGCGCATAGTGGCCACTTTACCGATTCCCGTACCAACTTGCCAGACTGCTAAAGCGATCGAGATGCCCTTTAACGGTAGGCGCTTTAGCATTCAGTTGTCTGCTTTAGAGGCACCAGAGGGGGGGGAGGTTAATCCCTATTTTGCCCACCCAATTTTCACCATTTCTTCAACCATTTTCACACAAATTATAGAGCTCAAAATGAGAAAAAGTGGGGAATCATCTATTGAATCTAAGATAAGCTAGCCTAACAATCTTATTCATTTTTCATTAATTTTCCCTTCAATTTCCATACTAATTCATGGTGAAATTTTAGATTTTGGGCTTGAAATTCCTAAACTTTAAGGGTTTATTTGAGACCCGACTTGTGCTCCATTTGTGCTTAACTTTTGAGCACATATTCCTTGTCCTTCGAGGGACCGCAATATGAATTTAACTTTGGATTCTATTTGCGGGCATCATGGGCTCGTTCTTGGTCCAAATTTTTACCCGATTGTTAGTAGAGTAATATGGGTCTTATTTTACTCCTAACAATGTGTAGATTTCTATTTTGATAGCGTGATGATACTATGCAATCGTGGAGCAAAAGCTGATGATTTTTAGATAATTCAAGTAATTGTGGTTTGACATCAAGGTAGGCTTATGTCTACTCTTCATATGAGATAGTGATTATATTGTTGCATGTTAGATAGGGATGTTAGGATATTGATGTGTCATGGTTTCATGGCACTTTCGATGCTAAAAACTCGAAAATATGCAAGGACTTAGGTTTGTTTTTATGGATATATTGTGTTTTTGTGTCTATTTTTAGGGAACTAATTTTTTTGAGCTTAACATGAAGAAAAAGAATCAAGACTGTAGAATGGTCCACTCACGATGCTACTAATGTGGTATAGGTAGCACCTTCGTGGTGTAGGTAGGGTAGCATAGGTTTCTAACAGTCCAAGTTTAGAGAATCTAAAAATGAAATTTTGACTGACACTTATGATAGGTCACTTACTTGGGATATGTTCCACTTACGATGGCCACTTACCTGACGTAAGTACAGATACTGAAGGTTCAGAGAAGATAAGGACTTCAAAAGTTTCTGTCATCTATGATGGCCACTTACCAAGGGTAAGTGCCACCTAGAATGGCCACTTACCTCGGTAAGTGGAAGTTGACCCAAGTTTCTTGATTCATTTTGGTTTGGATGTTTAGGGTTTACATGTAATCTATAAATACTATTTTGATAATTTTTAGTTAGTTTATGTAAGTTTACGCACTCATATTGTTAAAAAACATATATTTGATTCTAAGATTGACTTTGATGTTGGGATCCCTTTGTTCTTGGTTTTTGGTTGATTAATTAAATTGAGACTTTGAGTTTTCTTCGTAAATTATTTGTGAGATCATTCATATGTTTTCATTACCGAATTCCATGGATTGTCTTGCAACTATGAGCGGCTAATTCCCTTAGCTAGGATTGTAGGAACCCTGGGGAATAACAAAGTAAGGGAAGTGTGAGGTTTTTCTAGATCATTGGTTACACTTGCATTGTGATCTTCTGTAGTTTAATTGCTTTCATAGTGGTGGCAAATGCTATGAACTTTCCTATATTCGAGATCGTTTTCACAAGAGGGATTGAGATCTGGAAAAGAGGATTACAAAAGTGATTCAAGGCTATCAACTGTCATCTAATAACTTGATACCCATAAGATGATAGTTAAACTGGGACCAAAGAATAGGATTAGTAAGACAACACCCTGAGACTCACAGGTGAAGCGTGATATTTACCAACGTATTCATAAGACGATTGGTAATACCTATCTTGTCAAATTTTACTTGTGTAGCGGTGAGATAGTTAGATTGAGCAGGAGAAACCAACTGAGTTACGAAGTTAGGGGGAACCAACTGAGATAGTTAGATTAACAACTTTTAACTTTTTACTATTTACTCAAATTTCCCCATATTTACTTTCTTACACCTCTAGCTATTTCAGTAAGTTTGAGAGATAAATTTGACCTATTCCCTATGGGATCGATCCCAACCTAGTTGGGTTACTATAGTTTGACAACTATATTATATCTTCTTAGAGGGTATAATTTGGGTAACATCAAATTTTGATGCTAATGTGCAGGATGACAGTTGCGAATTTATTGACTAAAATTATGGAGGTTTTTGTTTTTACTTTTTTATTCTTCTTTCGGTATATGTTGATTATGCCTAGTACTATAAGTCAAGGTAGACCCTTGATTTCATTTTTACCCAGAGCCAGAAAGAATCCTACAACAGAATCGTAGGATGTCATAATGAGTTCTGAGAAGGTGAATGTTGTGGGCACACAAGGCAAAGCTTCTAGGTTATACAATTCTGATGTGTAAGAAGAGGAAAAATATATAGATAAAGAGTTGGCAGGTTTTTGAGCCAAGGTCCAATCGTTTTCTTAAGGCAATTGAAACTCGAGGCAAGAAAATCAAGGTCAGAACTACTATAGGGATAGATACAGGGATAAAGGCAGAGAAAGTTATAGATATTGGAGGCATAAGGATGACTAAAAGGAGAAGAGTAGGGGTTTACTTTCCGCCAGAGAATAAAGATACTTATTATATAATGAAGGCTATGATGTCTAAGCTGGTAAAGGGTCAGGAAAGTCAAGAAAATTTCCTTAAAGAGATTAAGCCAAATATTTCAGAACTAAGCCAAAAGGTAGAATCGCATGCCATTGTGATCAAATAGCTTGATCAGTAATTTGGTTTGATTTTGGCCACGTTAAATCAATGTCAATTGGGCATTCTTCCTAGAAAAACTATGCAAAATCCAAAGAACGCCGATCACTATATAGCCATCACCACTCAGAGTGATAATGCTACTATTGATCTCTCTATGTTTATGGTTGATGAGCCAAGGAATGATGGGGTTGATATTAATGAGGCAACCAAAGCGTAATCTAAAATTTGTTAAATAGTAGTGAGTCATCCCCAAAATTAATGGGTGTTTATAAGCGTGTTGAGAATGACAAAGGAAATGGGAAAAAAGTTGAGCCTAAAGTGAAAACATTCCACCACATCCCCCACCTTTTCTTCAAAGGTTGAAGAAAAATAAATAAGAAGGGAAGAAAAATAAGTTAATCACTATGCTGAAATAGTTGAGTTTGAAGATCCCTCTTCTTAGATGTCTCGAGCAGATGCCTGGGTATGTAAAATTTATAAAGGATTTGGTGACAAAAAAGATAGCTCTCAATTATGTGGACATTGGTGGGTTGCATCATTATAGTGTGATTACATCCAGATCTCTGGCACAAAAGAAAGCTAATATCGACACTTTCATGATTCCTAGTACCATTGGGACATCTAGATTTGCCAGAGCTCTGTGTCACTTGGATGTCGGCATTAACTTGATGCCACTGACAATGTTCTAATAGTTGGTTTTGAGGCCTCCCAAGCAATTGATAATGCGGTTTTTGATGGCTGATCGTACAGTAAAGAAACCTGTTGGCATATCTTATGATGCTTTGGTAAAGATGGATAACTTTACTTTATAGCCGAATTTATTATCTTTGATTGTGAATTTGATTTTGTGATACCCATAATTTGGGGGAGACCATTTTTAGCCACAGGTAGAGCATTGGTATATAGAGAGAAAGGGGATCTTAAATTCAGGATAAATGATGAGGAGGTCACATTCAATGTTCACAGAACCATAAAGCAACTAACTGATATGAGGGTACTTTCGGTGATAAGTTGTGTTAATGACCCTGGAGGCTAACACTTTGGCTATCTTGAAGAATTCTGAGTAATCAAGGTACCCATATCATGCTGTGACAATAACTCAAGCGCTGCTTGGGAGGCTACCCAAGGTATCTTATTATTTTTCCATTTAGGTTTATTTGTGTTAGTGTTATTGACATCAAATCTATGCATCTAAGGTTCTATACGTATGTTCCTAACTCTCTTATTTTGTAGTAGCCTAATGCATTGGGGGAAATGCATGTCTATTTGATAGGGGTGGGGCTATTTATAGGTCTAAATATCCTCTTCGGATTTTTATTGACATGTCTCTCTTCCTCGGAGTTTGTTCTTAGTAAAGCTATCATGTCTAGGATGTTTTGTTTTTTGTTTTGTGTTATTTTTTATTGTTTTTGCTTGATTAGGAGAAAAATAAGTACTTAAGGGAAGTTGATGTATTTCTTTTTAAATGTGTTAGAAAATTAATACACATTCAAAAACATTGTTTTTGAACTGTGTGAAGTATATATATATGACCAATATGAATCTCGTTATGGCATTAGGATTAGGGAAAAAATAATCATAGCTAGCATTTACATGAATTGAATAGGTAGTAGTTTATGATACAACCCTATGCCATGTGTGTGTGAGATTCCTGCTCAGTTCCCCTTATGTGTTGAATTTAGAACTTGCCCGGTGAGTCTTGCTTAGGTTGCCGGATAGTCGGTTAGGAAAGGATCATAGGTTGTTCTTGAATTAGTCCATTTTTATCCTAAATAACTTTCCAATTATGAATAAGTATCCCTTGATCCCTATTTTGAGCCTTTATAGACTATTTTTCTTGTTTCACCTTTAACCTTCCACCTTCCTCTTTCCTATTTGAATTACAATAAACCTATTTTGGCTCTAATCCTCCTTAGACATTGTGCAGCTCAACTCAGGCAAAATCGCCAAGTTGAGGGTTGTTATCAAAAGGGTGCATGATAAGAAGTGGGTATGAATAAGGGTAAAAAATGAGAAAAAGGAAATCAAAAAGAAAAAGAAAAGAAAAAATGAAAAAGAAATAATATAAGAAACTGCACCCAACCCGAATGAGCAATAAATGAAAAAGAAAAGAGAAATAAGGGCGGAATAAAAGAAAGTTGGTTGATAAGTGGACCCTAAATGTAGTTGTAGTGCCAAGGTGGCTTAGTCACTATATTCCTAACTGTACCTTACCATCCCCAAGCCTACTTTATATGGCGAATAAAATCCTATAGTGATCCTAACCCGACTGTCAAAAAACTAAGGTAAAGAAAATAAGAGAAATCATATGGTATTCCATGCACATTGTTGGAACTTCTTTTGAGAGTGTGAGTGTTTAGTGATTTTTCTCGCATTAATATGAATTATTCTACTGAGTGAGCAGAACTTCTTTATTGTGAGGGTGCATGGGTTGTGTCTCTAGCAGCTTAGCTGTTTGGGTAGTGTACTTTGTACATATGCTAGATTATGTGTTGCTAATGTAATTACATAGATTGGTTCCCTTGTGTTACATTGTTGGGCTGCATTGACTTACACAGTTGGGTTTGAAAAGTTAAAATAAGACAGGATGATATTTGTAAGCTGAATTTGAGATTGACTGCCATAATATCTTAGGTTTCTCTTGGTTAAGCATCATTGTGCTTTGTTATTTTCTTGTTGCTTTAGGAAATGCAAACATTCTATGTTAAGGGTGTTGATGTGCGATGGTTTTATGAAACTTCCAATTCTTAAAGTTGAAAAATATGCAAGTACTTATGTTTGTTTTTGTAGGTATGATGTGTTTTTTAGTCTATTTTTAAAGGAACTTGGTTTTGTAAATAAACATGAAGAAAATGAGTCATGACTGTAGAATGGGCCACTTATTATGCCAACTACATTGCATAGGTAACACCTACGTGGCATAAGTGGGTGGCATAGGTTGCTAAAAGTCCAAATTCAGAGAATCTAAAAGAAGAAATTTTGACTGACACTTATGATGGGTTAGTAACCTGGGGTAAGTTCCACCTACGATGGCCAATTACCTAAGGTAAGTGATAGAGATTGAAGGTTCCTAGAAGCTAAAGATTTCAAAAGTTTATGTCACGTACGATGACCATTTACCTGGGGTAAGTTCCACCTACGATCAAGTTTCCCTATTCATTTTGGTTTGTCTTTTTAGGGTTTTTATGTCATCTATAAATACTCTTTTGATGTCTTTTAGTTAGTTTATATAAATTTGTGCACTCATTGATGTGTCATGGAAACACGCCAGTTTCAATGCATTAAATCATGGATTTATGCGTGAACTTAGGATATTTTATTAGATATGATGAACTTTGGTGTATATTGTAGGTGAAGCAGGTCTACAGCAGTGTATGAATAAAAAGAGAAGAAAAAAAATGAAAAAGACCAATTTTGATTAGGATATGAGTTAGTTATTTTGTTGTAAACATCTAATACGACTCGTATGTAGAATCATATGCACAATAGAAACAAAAGCCAAATGGAGGATCTAAGTATGGGGAAGATATAAATCAAGTGTCTATGTCATAAGCTAGGACATGAGTCATACAGAAAAGTTGTAAGCATAAAAAAACCTAATATACTACCCAAGAGTTGAAGTCTCAAAAGTATACGGGTCGAAAGTATGAGTATGACTCGTATAGAGAAATTATACACAAACCATTGTTCGAAGCTTGGAAAGACAAAAGTTCTAGGTTGATACGAGTGAAGGATACAAGTCGTATACTCAGGTACGACGTGTAACCATAAGTCATATGATGAACAGAAAGCTGAAGCCTTGGTAGAACAGACACTGGAACGGATACGAAAAGGTAGGGTACGACTCGTATAATGCTAGTACGAGTGAAGACCAAGTCATACCGACTGCCTACATAAAATTTACCTTCACCTTTTTTATTAGTATTCTTAGGTTATTTTGAGATACTATAAATTCCCTAGGGTTTGTCTTTTACTACAATACTTTACAATACTTTTACAATTATTCTTGTGATTTTTGGTTTTTTATTCAATTCAAGACTTTGGAGTTTATTCATCTTATTTCTTATGCAATTACTTATATGTGTTCTTCATTGATAATCATGGTTTCTTGCACTAATATAAGAGGCTAATTTCCTTAGCTAGGGTTATGGGAACCCTGGTGGATTAGTTACATAAAGGGAGTGTAATACTCAATTGTTTAGGGTTTATGCATATATCTCAATCTTCTTCATGATAATTAATCTCAAGTAGCTCCACTATCTTGGGATAGCCTATATTTGCATCCATCTCTAATAAGGAATTTATGATTGGGAAAAGAAGTTAAGACGGTGATTTGGGATCCTTATACCTCCACCTCTTAGATCCTACGTCCAATATAATCACTTAAGACCTAATAAGTAAAGGTGAATTGAGGTTGTAGCAAGGGGCAACAAGGCGACGCCCTGAGACCTAATAAGTATAGGGTGTGATTAATATTATTGCCTAATAAGCGGATGGTAATACATATCTTGTAGACTTTGCATGCAGAACAATAGAATAGTTGGGTTGATCATGAGAAAATTATGAAGTTAAGAAGATAGGGGGAACACAAGCCTAGTGTTCGTCTACTAGAGTTGATCTAGAGCCAAAGAGAATCCTTCATACACTGAGAAAGATGTCAGGAAAAGTTTGTGATGGGGTTCAAGAACCCCCACTAGTGGATCCAAATGAGGTAATCCCACGTGCTCCATTAGATCCACATAATATTGTAGACATATACACACAACACCTTTTGTACTGAGAACAAAGAGAGGCCAAAAAGGCTAGAATTTTTGTAGAGGGTGAGTTAACTCAACAAGGTGGATTAGTCTGGCCTAGAAAAATTATTGATCATCAAGTTCAGAGAGGTAGATCTCTATTTATTCCTGCATATTAGCACTAAGACCCATATGAGGAAGATGAAAAAGATATGGGCTATGTTGAGCCTACTGAGTCTGGAGCAATTGTTCCTCATGCGTTAGACCATAATGTCTAGTTTTATATTACTAGTGCTATGATCTAATTGTTGAATTTTAAGGGTGTATTTTTGGGTTCAACTAAGGATGACACAAACATGCACTGATATACACATCCTACACTATTCAAGGGGTTGATGAGGAAACATTAGGATTGAGGTTATTCCCATTCTTATTGATTGCTGAAGTTTAACTATGGTTAGGGTCTGCTGCACAGATGCTACAGTTGATGGATGAAATTTACAATATCAGACAGTTACCTACAGAAACTATGTATAAGGCATGGTTTCAATTCAAGAAGAAGATGAGTATGGTACCAAATCATAGAATCAGATGGTCTAACTTGTCAGAAATCTTCTATAGATCACTGAATGATAGTTTGAGAGCTATGGAAGGCACTATTTCAGGAGAAGCATTTATGCGTCTTTGGTAGGATGTTGTACAAGAAATACTAGATGATATTTCAGTGACTAATTAAGGATGGCACACAAGAGATTCAAAATATGGTAGTGGTACATATGTTATTAGAGAAATAAATACTTACAGAGAAGGTAATGATATGGTAGAGAAAGAGGTTGCACAACTTTGTATAGATATTGGGTTGTTGACAAAACAATTTATGTCAATGAGTATTGAGAAAGTGAATGAAGTAGCAACATAGGGGTATACTTCTAAACCATTTGAGATTGAGTCTGAAGATGAGGCAAAGTATCTTGATTGTAGATCGGCAGATTTCTGAGCTCAACCGTAAGAGAATTAAGGTTTGAACTATTATAATGATAGGTACAAAGATAAGAGTAGAGAGAGATATAGTGATTGGTGGCATAAATATGACTATAAAGAGAAGAGTAACAAGTATATTCCACAAGGTAGTTGTGATGCAGAGTCTAGAATGGTGGAACTTTTGTCTAAACTAGTAAAAGGGTAACAAATAGCATGCACTATATAAGATACGACTCATTGATACGAGTCATACCCAGTAGGTATGACTTGTACCCACCACTCATACCCTAACCAGAACAAGTACATTGAACTTTAGTTTTAACTTTTTATTTTGTTTTCTTTATTTATTTACTAATAATGGTATATTTGCAGGAACTATGCTTCTGAAGAGCGATTTCTTATCCAAACAAGCCAAAAAGGTAGCTACGCAAGCACCGGTTGCGAGTGCGGAATCCAGCGATTTTGAGTTTGAGGTTTTCACTAATAGTAGTGAAGAATTATATGAAAAAACCATTACACGAAAAGCTGCAACAAAAAGGAAAGCAACTGAGAAATCAAAAGGCAAGAAGGTTGTGGCCCAAGAGTTAGAATCATCACCAAAAGGCCCAAGGAGGAAGAATACTACTGTTTCTCTTCCCCACACGCCACAACCTGCTGACGATGCTGAATCCAGTTTAGTAGTGGCTAGTTCTGAAATAGCTCAAGGGACAAAAAAGGTAGATGCAAACCCAATAGACCAACAGAATCCACCACTTGTACTTACCACTACACCAGTGCCCAACATTGAATAACGGGGGTACCCAGGTATGCAAGATACATTCAACAGTGGGTTGTTCTGACTTCTGGGTGGCAAGATAAAAAGAGTAATGTATTCGGAGTGAAGATTGACTACCACTGGGATGTCAGAATTACCTAGTTTTAAGGAGCCCTTCCAGTAGTACGGATTTGAGTGGATGATGAAAGCGCCCAAAAGATATAGTGCTGTTCTTATGCATAAATTTTATGCAGCATACAAAGGGAGCTTCAGAGGCAATACTCACAGGGTTAACTGTGGAAGGATGGTGAGCCTATCACGTCACTAATGATTCCGGGAGTTTGGGTTGATATTTCTCCCTGGACTATTGGCAGATTCATGTAAGGACCAGAGTATCAGGCTCCGATCAACACTAGTGTGATGGACTACAGGATTGAGGATATGAGAAAGATAACTTGGAGAACGTTAGATTCTGAGGATAGGATGGTGATTTTTCAGTGGATAGCAAAGTGTATAGCCTCGAATAGGTAAAATGTTGTTTGGGTTGTAGGAGGCCTCATGGTGTCTCATAGAAGATAAAGAAGAGTGCCCTTAACTTTAAGGGTAAGGCTTGGTTGACACTAGCTTGACACCGGCTATGTCCAACTACTGGTGATAATGTTCTGAGCCCATTCTGGGCATCTATGATAGTTGGTTTCATGGCCGGCTATGAGTTTGATGTGGAAAAATTCTTGTCTCGAGAGATGTGGGATCGTGCTATTGGGGGCGAGAAGGCATTATTGGCCTACCCCTGTATGATTACACTGTTATGTCTGGCTGCGGGAGTATTGGAACTCCCTGGTATTGATGAGATGCTTGAGGCCACGAGGACATTTTACTTCAGCCTAATTAGAGATGCGGCCAACCTTTTGGCCTGATAGGTGAGATAGGAAGCACACGTTCTGAATAGTTCATTATGGCTTGCATTGTTCTGGGTCGTTTTGATTAACTTGGCTTGAGTAAATACGACTAAATGTCTTGCTCTCTTGTTCACTATTTGTTAGTCGGTTAATTTCAATGGATTAAAGAATGTTCATGTGAGCATTATAGGGTGATGAGATGTATACTTTGCGGTATTATCACTTTCATCTCTCCTATATTTAGGCATTCGTGCAAATTTTGTTCTTCTCCTCCATATTTTGTGAGTATTTTTGGTTGGACTCTCCTTAAGTATGGGAAAAAGGAGTTGCCCAGGTGAGCACTATGAGATTAGAAAGAGAAATTGCGATCCTTACTCTCCCCATCTTTTTGTATTTGTCATACATATTTTTTAGAATAAGTTCATTAAATTCGTTCGGTTCTCGAATGGGTAGACCTAATATAAATCTCGCACCCGAAATGCTCCCAAAACAATTGTTATGGTCCGTGACGGGGCTGCCCATCTCTTTTTCCATTGAACCTGGAAATTAGATGATTAAAATACTTGTTTCTAACTCTCCGGGAAGTGTTCTTAATAGCTAAACTATTTCATGTGCAATCCTGTTTGCTTCATTCCTTTGGCTTTTCCTTCAAAAATTGTTTTCTCAAGGTTGAATAAAGAAATTTCTTTGGTACAGATAACTTGGTTTATTTCGAGAGGAGAGACGTTGAGCACCGCTCAATACAACTCAAAAATGCTCCTAATTAAGAATGCTCTCAAGTCTCTGTTATCTTTCTAATGTTCAAAATCTTGTCTAATTTATTACCTACATGTGATTAGTTTCAAGGTACCTTTTGCCCTTCATTGTTAAGAAATAATATTGGGATGGATGAGTTCTAATGAAGTCCTTTAAGACTAGACATAAATCCTTCGAATAGGTTTCTATGTCACGTTTTAGTTTTAAACACCATAATACCCCTTCAAGTTGGTCTATAGACTAAGTTGTGGTTAGCAGATGATTCACTTAATTGTTTAATAGATGTTTACAATATATAGTTAAACAATTTTTGGTCATTTGTTGTTTACTGTTAACTTGAGTTCTCCCTTAGTTTAAATTGATTTCTAACTATAGTTATGGGTTAAGTTTACACTCACAGTGTTCCCAAAATAGAATGATTATGGTGTGTTAGACTTGCTCTTACTTTTTATGTCATTCTGGTAGTGTTTCTCATGGTTACGTGTTTATTGTTCTTATGTACTTGCTTTAAGACTAAAATGAGGGTAATATAATAGGGAATACTTCAGTGGTTCATTTTGTTCTTTCTTTTCCGATTCTTAATCGTAGGCATGCGAAAAGTTGCATGCGTACTTTATTTTATATTTGCTTTGGTTTTAACATGCCATATACACCAGTCTTAGACTCAATGCTTAGGCGTAAAATAGTAGTGACAGCTATGAAAACATATTTGCATATGTTTGTTTTGTGTGGGAATATTCAAATCGTTCGTATGTGGCAATTTCATTGATCGTGTTTAATCGTGTTCTTTCTTCATCGAAACTTGTGTATCGAATCCTTATCTTCTTTTACTGCATGAACTCCCTTATTTAGTCCATCGAACTCTCATCTATCGCATTCCGTTGGGTTAAACCAAACCTCCATCGAGTCAAAGCCTCAACCGAATTCACTAACGAGCTGGTATATTGATGTACTCTGATATACGGTGAACATACATTGGAGACAGCAGCTGCACACTATCCCATGATTTATGATGAAAAATGGAGCCAAAATACGTATGTTTCCACATTGATATACACTCTATGCACAGTGGTATACAGAAAAACGCCGAAAAAAAAGCTATTGATGTACAACGAATATATAGGGGCGAAAATGAGCTTAAAGTCTATGGAATTTGTCCAAGAACTAGGCAGACCTTTAATGGGCCAAAAGGGGCCTTTTAACAATAGATAGATTTTAAGAAGAAATAAGGAACATTTGATCAATTACGGAAGAGTTTAAACTTTTTGATCTAAGAAAACCTATCTATTTTATCGCTTGAGAAAACTCTCTTTAACCTTAATGAGATTAATTAATACATGAAAAAAGTTATCTTAATGTGAAAGACTTGTTTTCAAAAAAGATTAACATAAAATCCAATTTTTATCTTTTTATTTAAACAAGATAATAATTTTTTTTAAAAAAAGGGAAAATCTAAATAAGTAAAGAAAGGAAAAATGAAGATAAAATAAAAATGGCAAAATCTTGAAGAATTTATCTAGATTAATTAATTAAAGTGTCCAAGCAAATACAAATAAATAAATTAGAATGAATAATAAATTGAGGAGAGTTAAAATTGGTTAAGATATCAATTAACAACGAACAACAAAATAGACTTTTCTTTAAAAAAAATTCTTTCCCTTAAAACAAAAATAAATTATTGTTACTAAAAATAGGCTTTTGTTTAAAATTTTAATTTCAAAGCCAATTCTCTTTAGCTAGAAACAAACTATTTTTAAAAAAAATTGAACGAAATAAAATTATATTCGAAAATCACTCGATTCAATTTGATATTTTCATAAAAAAATGATATTTTTGTAAAATTATTCACCCCTTTTAGTTAGTCAAAATATTTTGGTCAACCATTTTAAAATGGACGTTCCTAAATGCCTCAAAACCCTTCTTAGGACGTTAATTGAACCCTTATCCATTTTCTCTAATTTTAAAGGTTTATTTTTGTTTTTGAACCTTTGAAATTCTTTTAAGTTTTTCTTGATTTTTCTATAAAAATTATGTGGAGACTCTGTAAATTTTCTTGAGTTATTTTGAAAATTCTCTAAGTTTTGAAATGATTTAAGAAGTCAAGAACCATTTTCTTACAAATAATTTGTCTCCCCTTTTGACAAATCCAAAAAGGAATGAAACAAAAATGGTGACTCTGCTGGGGAATTATTTAGGTTCTAACCAAAGAAATTTTCTAACTTGTTGTGGCTAATTATGATGTGTTTATTTGTTTAAATTTCATATAAATTGTCACTCCACTCATATTTTCTCCACTATGAAAAATTGACACTCACACATATTGTACACGTGCCTTTGACATTGTACTTTATCAAAATTCTTTCAAACCACCTTACTTTTGAGAGTCGGCGCGTACGTGGGGTGAGTGGGAGTTTTACTTTCGAGGGACCACGTGCCTTATCATATAGGAAATTCAAGTCTGTGTCTATCCAAATCTTAGAAAAACTTAAGATAGATCCATGCCGCCCTTTCAATTTAAGTCATATATGCATATACCTTAGTCGAGTCGATTCATGATAGCGACTCTATATTTATGATATCCACCTATATGTCGATGGGTTTTCGTGACCCAACGATTAATGCGCATATTTTGTGTGATGTGATATGTTAGAAGAATCCTTATTAATGGCTCGGATCAACCTATCATAATCACGAATATCTGGTGTTTAGGATCACCCTTGGCGTAAAAGGGTCACCAAATTTAGGATGCGAATATTTAAGTTCTATCATTTTGCTATTATGTGTTATAATTGTTCTATATTCTATGTTATGCTCTAATTAAAGATAAATGAACCTACTCCTATCTTTTCTAGAACCTTTAGGCAGAAATATAAACTCACAATCTGAAAGTCCGCCCCAAAAAGTCAAGTTTTTTAGACTTGCCAGTGATTCTAAAACTTTTTTGAAAAATCTCTAAACTTTACTCTTATTAAACAGAAAGGTTGACTTTCTAAGATGTCAGAAAGAAGCATCAATTCACCAATCACAATTATCGATTTTGTGAGCGATGAGGAGATCAAAGATTTGTTGTTGAAAAGAATTGCTTAAACCAAAGAAAAAATAGCTGCAACAAAGAAGAAATTTGCAGAATTAGAAGAGGAAAAAAGAGATTGCACGGAGAGGTCATTAAGATTGTGTAGAAACAGTTTTGGTGAAACAACGTATTGCTGATGTCGATCAGGAAATCCTTGATGTCTCTAGGGCGTCTACAAGGGCCTCAAAATTTGAGCACCACGCAAGAGGGTTTGTTAATAATGTTTTAAATCTAACACTGAAATAATTTCTCCACAAGAGGAACAACTAAAGCGGATGAAGGTCTGAGTGACGAGAGCGTGGGATCGTCACTCAATTATTGAAAAATAAGAAAGAGCAACTCTGGTAGATCTTAGCTTTATATTTCACTTTAGGATATCTTTGTAATCAAGAACTGCGCGAGACTTGAGCCCATGGGGGGTACGTAGAAAGCTCTTTTCAAGCCCAGTCTCTTTATCTACTTTAGAGAAGATATAATTAGATTATCTTTATGTAATTCAAACTACGTTGGACTTTATCTTTATGTAGTTCTAACTATGACGTAATTCAAACTACTTTGAGATTATTTTTATGTAATTTGAACAATGTTGGGCCTGAATTCCCTAGCGGGATACGTAGGTAGCCTACATAAGGTTCGACCCTTATCTTTTATGTATTTTATTTCCCCATTTCAAAATTCAACAAGTAGAAGAGTAGAAGAATCTATGTTCAGCAAAGTCAACCTTTCCGTCAATTTGTTTACCAAAAGTAAATACACAAAGTTCTATCCAAATTGATACTTAATCTGTGGATTAATTTACCTTTGATAAGAGAGCAGCTCTTAAGTGTTTACCTTTCGTCAAATTTCTTATATTTCTTGTTATGAACAAAAGCTAACATAGTTACCCTTGAGTTGTTTTACTTTATCAGGTAATAAATAGAAATTGATCTGTATTGAAAACTGGCAGAACATTAATACTTCACTAGAGCTAAGGCAAATAAAGATTCATCATTTGGCCATCGCTTTGTTACTAAAAAGGAAAGAATGACTGGTAGTAGCGAGGAAAACGTTCTCACAGAAATTATTGTTAGGGATAGTGTGATAATGGCATTAGGTGAGATAACCTACGAATTAACTAGGAGAATGGAAGAAATTCAAGAAGAAGTACAACGAGAAAAACATATGGCTAATCTGTCCATTTTCACTAATATGCCATCCTTGGATAACCTTGCGTTTCCACTCTGATTCCTTTCTTTTAGATCTCCCAATAATGAGGACCAACCAAACTACGTACCACCTACTTTTATGACTATAACTCCTGCTAATCCCATCAATCCATCATGCCAAGTTCATAATACCAACCTCAATAATAATCCAAATATTTAGCATCCTCAAAACTACACTCTAAATTACCAAAATACCTCCCCAAATGCCTTCATTTCCCAAAACACTCATCCTGTTTTTAATTCCAATGTCAATGTTCCTCAAAATTTAATTCCCACCTATTAAAACTCCACTCATACTGCCCAAAACCCTTTATCAACATAAAATATTCCTCCTGCTACTCTCCATACCATTGTAATACCGATATCTTACCATACATTCCCCCAAAACCCAAAAATTGACCACTATAAGGAGATTGGAAAGGAGTGTAAGGCGCCTGAAGATAAACATGCTAGGAGATACTACTGATAAAGAAAGAGATCGCCAAGATAAAGAAAAAACATAGTTTTCCTAATGCAACGGGGTTTTGTTATGATGACCTTTGTATCCACCTCGATTTGAATTTGCTCGAGGGATTTAAAATTCCTAAGTTTGAAACATTCAATGGTATAGGAAATCCTACTGTGCACTTGAGAGGATATTGTGACCGAATGGTAGGCACTGGTAGAAATGAAGCATTGCTAATAAGGCTCTTTGTCGAAGCCTACGTGGAGATGCATTAGAATGGTTTGCTTCGCAAGAACGGAAAACATGGCCTGAATGAAGTACTTTAGCTAGGGATTTTTCCGATAGATTTTCCTACAATGTCGAGATGGTTCCTGACTAATATTTTTTAAACCGAATTAAGTAAAAGTCTAATGAATTCTTTCGTAAATATGTCTATCTCTGGTGAAAAGAGGCAGCAAAGGTATAATCTTCTATGAAAGAAGAAGAAATAGTTGTTGTATTTACCCGAGCATAGGAGAGAGAGTTTTATGATAAGATGATATCAGCGGTTCATGCTACCTTCGCTGATTTGGTTAAGATCGGAGAAACGGTTGAGGAAGGACTCAGGACAGGAAAGATCAGTAAAGCCTCTGCTCAACTTGGATCTTTAAGATTCCCAAAGAAAAAGAGAGAAGATATGTCTTTCATATCCTTTAAGTCCAAACCAAAAGTCAAAGAAATTTTTTAGGTCTAATTTAAGGAAAGCATCATCACTGTCTATATGCCCCCCAACTCCACAAATTCTCAACCCGTGTTTTATACTCAGCCTAGTCCCAAAGTGCCACAACCCAATTTCTCTACCAATCAACAGAATTACCCAGCTCCATTGCCAAATTATCCACCCACTTTCCAAGCTCAACTCCCAAATTTTCAAGTCTACCAAAAATCCCTAATTAACCAAAATTATCATCAAGTCTCTCCTCCCACCAATCTAAATGACCATAATCTTCCTCGCCCGCATCAAGAAAAGAAAACTACCAGGAGTTTCATTGCTTTGGCTAAAACTAGGACTCAATTGTTCGAGAGGCTAACAACACCAGGTCTCATCCACCTATCCCACCAAAGCCTGCCAATACCAATTCCCAATTCTTCCATACCGATATATATTATACATATCATTTAGGGGGTGATAGACACACAACTGAGGAGTGTATTAATTGGAAGCATAAGATTTAAGATTTGATTGATCAAAAGGTGATTTTGCTTCAAACAGTGCCACCAAATATTACTACCAACTCGCTCCTAAACCATGAAGGGGCAACCATCAGTATGATATAAATAAATGATGAGTAGATGATGAGCAAGTCTATAGTACAGGCCAACCATGAAGAAATGGACAAAGTGAAAGAAATATAAAAGGCAGTGGTTGCCTTAAGCATTGCTGAGAAGCCTAAATTTGTTGCATTCACCACATCTCATCAAGCCTTTGCCTTAGTTCCCTCAAGAGAAGAATTTATAGTGGAAGTCGCTGCTGCACAAGGAAGGACTAGATCAGGGAGATGCTATACTCCAGAAGATATTGCTAATGATGCATACAATAAGAATGTTCAAAAAAGGCCAATCACTGAAGGAGAAGCTGAAGAATTTTGGAGAAGAATGCCACCGAAAGAATACTCTATTGTGAAATATTTGGAGAAGACCCTCGCTCAAATTTCTATTTGGGAATTGCTTATGAGTTCTCAATATCATAGGCAAGCCTTATTGAAAGTCCTTGAAGAAGCATAGGTACCCGTAGGCACAAGTACTAAGAATTTGGTGGCCATCATAAGTAGAGCTATGGTAGACTATCACATTAGATTTGGTGGAGATGAGTTACCCTTTAAAGGAGTAATGCACAATAAGGAATTACATATCACTGTCAAATGCCAAGATAAGATCGTTAATAAAGTACTAATCGACGATGGATCAGGTCTAAATATCTTCCATTAACTATTCTAGCTCAGTTGAACTATGTTATATAGAAAATTTATTAGAACATAGTGAGTGTATGATCTTTTGGTGGGGGTCAGAGAAACACCATCGGGGGAGTTAAATTGCATCTTCAAATAGGGCCTACAGAATTCCTAGCTAAGTTTCAAGTGATAGACATTGACACAAGCTACAATCTGCTCTTAGGAAGGACTTGGATTTATGCAGTGTGGACCGTTTATTCAATATTACACCAATCACTAAAATTTATATGGGAAAATAAGGAAGTGGTCATCCATGGCAAAGGGAGTCATCTGAATCACCCTAATGGTTGTATTCCTGTGATCGAAGAAGTCCCAAGAGGGAGTGATTTTTATAAGGTGGAGATTGTGAATACAATTAAGAAGACCCAACTCCCTACAAGAAAATGCCTTCAATTTATAAGATGTTGTCCACTGTTATGCTGAGAAGCGGTTTTGAGCCCACATACGGCTTAGGAAAGAATTTGGATGCAATTATTGAGCCTGTTGTGATTCCAGAAAAGTTGTCTAAATATGGGTTTGGTTTTGTGCCAAATGAAGTAGATGAAAATAAGATGAAAAAGAAAGCTTCAGAATTGGCGAAGATGTTACCTCTACTCTATCAGTCATTCCTATATCTGTAAAGCCTATAAACGACGGTCTCGAGGATGGAATAGGGAACTTGTTCAAAGAGTGTGATTCTATTGTAGATGATTTTCCTTAGAAAACCAAGAATAATATGGATGAACCAGGCAGAAGCTGACGAACTGGACTTTTACTCCAATCATGACTCCCCGGTTGATGTGGTAGATAAAAGGATAAAACTTTACCTTTGAAAAATTGGTGGTAGTACGAATAAGGCCCGGGATCTATCCTTTAAGTTTATTTAATTTATTTTCATGTTTTGTGCTTTACAAAAGGATCATACCTGCACTAGTGTGGATCATAGGCAATGTCTATAACTTTCTAAAATTCAATGAAAGCCTACCTTATTGTGAAAATATTTTCCTTATATTTTTGTTGCATTATCTGATCACTATAATCAAACTTATGTTGTTTATGATTTTAGTAATAATAATTTAAAATCTAATAATGTCATGTCATGTCAAGATATAAATGAACAAATTAAAGCAACTAATGATGAATGGGAAGAGTATGATGAAGAAACAATAACACCAGACCAGTTAACAAAGTAATTAAAAGATTTTGAGGATCAGGAAAGGCCCAACATAGAGTAGACTGAGGTAATTAATATAGGTGATGAGGTGCAATCAAAGAAATCAAAATCAGTGTGCATCTGGCGGATGACCAGAAAAGAGAACTTATCAGGTTTCTTAAAGAATACTTTGATGTGTTTTCTTAGTCTTACGACGACATGCCAAGATTGAGTACAAATATTGTATTGCACAAGTTGCCAATTGATCTAGAGTTCAATCCTTTGAAAAAAAAGTCTAAAAAATTTAAGCTAGATCTGAGTCTAAGAATCAAGGAAGACATCACTAAGCAAATCCAAGCCAATGTAGTTGAAGTAAAAAAGTATCCAACATGGCTAGCCAATATTGTGTCAATACTAAAAATAGGATGGAGAGATCAGGATTTGTGTCGATTATAGAGATTTGAACAAGGCTAGTCCTAAAGATAATCCACATTATCATCAACAACTGTGCGAGACATGAAATACAGTCATTTGTGGATTGTTTTGTCGGGTATCATCAAATACTGATGGATGAAGAAGATGCAGAGAAAATAGATTTCTTCATAACTTGGGGTGTTTATCACTATAAGGTGATGCCCTTTGGTCTCAAGAATGACGGTGCTACGTATATGAGATCCATGACAACCATATTTTATGATATGATCCATAAAGATATTAAAGTGTATGTAGACAATGTGATCATCAAGTCCCGCAAGAGTTTAGACCACTTTGACCACTTGAGAAGGTTCTTTGATCTATTACGGAAGTACAATTTGAAGCTGAATCATACCAAGTGTGATTTTGGGGTACCAACTAGGAAATTGTTGGGTTTCATAGTTAGTAGAAGGGGCATTGATCTTGACCCCTTAAAAATTAAGGCGATCCAAGAACTGACTCCTCTAAAGACAAATAAGTAAATCCTGAGTTTCTTAGGAAGGTTGACTTACATCAGTAGGTTCATAGCTCAGTCAATGATTATTTGCAAACCTATCATCAATATTTTAAAGAAAGATGCACCTAATAAATGGACCAAAGAATATTAGAAAGCTTTCTACAAGATCAAGGATTATCTATCTAGTCCACCGGTGCTAGTTCTACTAAGAGAAGGTCATCCTTTGTTACTGTATTTATTAGTCTCAGACAATGCATTTAGATATGTCTTAGGGCAACATGATGAAATCAAAAATAAGGAAAGAGTAATTTATTACCTAAGTAAGAATTCTACTCTATATGAGGTTTGTTACACCTGTTGGAAATGATGTTTTGTGCACTGACTTGGGTGGCCCAGAAGATGAGGCATTACCTAATTTCATATACAGCGTATCTTATTTCCAGCATGGATCCTTTGAAGTACATATTCCAAAAGGCCATACCCACGGGGAAATTGGCCAAATGGCAAATATTGTTGAGTGAGTTCAATATTGTATACCTAACTCAAAAAGTAATTAAGGGGAAAGCCCTAGTAGATCATCTAGTAGAGAATCCAGTTGATAAATAATATGAGCCACTTCAAACTTATTTCCCAGATGAAGAGGTATTATTCATAGGAGAAGACATTGTTGAAGTATACTCAATTTGGAGACTGTTCTTTGATGGGGCAGTTAATTTCAAGGGTTCAGGAATTGGAGCGATCTTGTTATCAGAAGTTGGTCAACATTACCTGGTTACTTCTAAACTGCACTTTCCATGCACCAATAATATGGATGAATATGAAGCTTGCATTCTCAGTCTCAAATTGGCTATTGATGCAAATGTTTGAGAGTTACTAGTCATTAGAGATTCTGATCTATTGGTTCACCAAATTCGAGGTGAGTAGGTTGTAAAAAACCCTAAAATTGCCCCATTCATAGAATTGGTACAGAAGTTATGCAAGAGAATCAAGAAAGTGGAGTTCAAGCACATTCCAAGAATAAAAAATGAGTTCGCTGATGCTTTGGCCACTATATCCTCAATGATTCAACATTTGGATCAGAGTTACATCAATCCTTTGGAAATAAGTTTAAAGAAGAAACTCACATATTACATATAAGTTGAGGAAAAACCATAAGGAAAGACATGGTACTTCTATATCAAGAGGTATCTATAAGTTGGGGCATACCCTGAAGATGAAATGTCAATCAGAAGAAAATGATCCGTCGGATGGCCAATAATTTCTTTTTGAATGGGGAAGTCCTTTACAGGAGGAACCTCGATTTGGGATTTATACGATGTGTAGATTTCATTGAAGCTACAAAATTATTTGAAGAAATCCACGCTAGAATGTGTGAACCTCATATGAATGGTTTCACTCTAGCCAAAAAGATCCTAAGAAACATATATTTCTGGATGACTATTAAAAGAGACTGTAGTAAGTTTGTGCAAAAATGTAATAAGTGTTAGATACATGGGGATATAATTTGGGTTCCCCCATATGAACTTAATGTTATGAGCTCGCCCTGGCCATTTGTAGCTTGAGGCATGGATGTCATTAGCCTGATTGAGCCACCAAATTCTAATGGACACATATTTATCTTGGTTGCTATCGATTACTTTACCAAGTGGGTGGAAGATGCTTCATACAAAGTTGTAACCAATAAGGTAGTAGCAAATTTTGTCAAAAACAACTTGATTTTTCGATTTGGGGTACTAGAGTCATTCATCACAAATAATGGAGCAAACTTGAATAGTCATTTAATAAAAGAGATATGTGAACAGTTCAAGATCACTTATCGAAATTCAACTGCATATTACCCTCAAATGAATGGAGCAGTAGAAGCTGCCAACAAGAACATCAAGAAGATCTTGAGAAAAATGGTCGATAGTCACCGATCATGACACGAGATGTTACCTTATTCCTTGCTTGGATATCACACAATAGTTAAAACTTTGACTGGGGAAACTCTTTATCTATTAGTCTACGGGATAGAGGTAGCAAATACCTGCTGAAGTTAAAATACCATATTTAAGAATCATCTAAGAAGAAGGTTTGAGTAATGAAGAATGGGTACGCGCCCGCCATGAACAACTTAGGATGATAGATAAAAATAGGATGAGTATTGTCTACCATGGACAATTATATCAACAACAAATGATTCCTTCTTTCAACAAAAGAGTAAGAGCTCGCACGTTCAAAGTTAGACAATTGGTGCTCAAACGCATATTTCCTCACCAAGAGGAACATAGGGGAAAGTTTGCTCCAAATTGGCAGGGTCCGTATATAGTCTGCAAAGTGTTATCTAGAGGAGCCTTGATTTTTTATAAGATGGACCAGGCCAATCAATTCTGATACAGTAAAGAGATATTATGTATGATGTAGTATTTCTTTGTGCTTGTTTTCCTGTAATTGTTTTTACCCATTGTAATCATTTTTACTCATTGAAATAGCTTTAGAATTTTTCATCCTTATGTACGAACTACGTTTGACCTGAATTCTCAAGAATGAGATACGTAGGCGGCCTATGTTGTCTTTGGTCAACCCCTTAGGAAAAAAATCTCTATCCTTATATGTATGAACTACATTTGACCTAAATTACCAAAAAAAAGATACGTAGGTGGACTATATTGGCTTCGATCTACCCCAGAGAAAATTCTATTTATATTCTCTTGATTTACGTGATGACTTGAATTCCTAAGTATGAGATACGTAGGTGGCCTTTGTCGGCTTCGGTCACCCCTTTTAATTATATATTTGTTCTCTTTTATGTTGTGGGAACTATTTTTGACCTGATTCCTATTCAACAGGATACGTAGGATCCGCAATGGCTCGGTCAATCACCCAGAATATAAAATCTGGGGTAGAATTCTTATGAAAGAATCTTAAAAACTCAAAAGAAGTCTATCCTCTTGCAATCCAAATAAAAAGATCACGCGGGGATATAGTAAAAGCAAATTTCATGAAAATATCAGTAATTGGGGCAGAAATTTTGAGGAAGACCTAAAAATTCCCATCATACGGTACTAAAGAGTTCAAAGACATGACACCAAAGATTCATCAACGTTGAAAGAGAAGAGTCAACTTCATGGACCTTCCTCTAAGGCTCATCTCTGAAACTCCTCAACCACAATACTAAAAGATCCCCAGAGCTCACTGACAGAATGACAGACGTGTCAAAAACTCGAGTTAAAAGTTTTCATTAAATCTAGTACATGACATGACTTAATTGATAGAGACCCCTTCCACTCTTTTAAAATGATTTTTGAAAATTCAACTATTTGCAAAAATACTTACTTTAAATTAATTTATGCTTTGATTTTTCCTTACACCTACCAACCCAGAAAGTCAAAGAAGGAGTAAAAAGATGACAAACACCTAAAGAAGAGGAGAACCCAATGATGACAATGATAGGAGTTAAAGACCAAGACAGTCAACACATATCAATTTTGCCAAAAACTAACAACTTTTCTTTGGATGTAAGTTATACTGAAGCCAAAAAAAACCAAGAAAAGCATCGGTTATTCAACATATTCCTTTAGTTTAAGGAAATACAATAAATTCAAATATCTAAAGGCCAATAGAAAGGTCCAGGATGGCTAGTAAGTTGGAAATTGCTAAGTTTCGCAAAACTTACAAGTTTTCTGTAGTTACAGGTATCATCATATGTGGAAATAAAAATGATAACTACCTCAAATACCCAACAAATAAGGGATCATAAAAAATGTGTGACATTACAAAATGTAAATATAGAAGGGCCAAAATACTAATGTATTGTCAAGCTGATGTTTTCTACAATCATTGCATGGCTATTTGCATTCATCCTTGTCTTCCTACTATGTCATATCATGCCAAGAGGGTCATGCTAAAAGGGTCATGATGAGAGGGCCATCCCAAGAGGGCCATGCCGAGAGGTCTATGCCGAAAGGGCCATGCCAAAAGGGCTATGCCGAGAGGTCCATGTAGAAAGGTCCATGCCAAGAGTGTCATGCCATAAGGACCATGCCGAGAGGGCTATGCAAAGAGGGTTATTCTATAAGGGATATACGGAGAAGGTCATTCCATAAGGGCCATTTGTCAAAGACCATATTTCCCTCTCCGACTAGTTTTGAAGAGAAAACAATCCAAGGGCATCGCTAAATTACATTTGATGCCCATGATTGATTTAAGGTCTTCTATATTAGTTAATTAAACAAAGGCAAACGAGCCCAGTGTTAGAGGATATTTTGAAGTATTTCCATATATATCTGTTAATCACACAAAAGACAAAAGAGTTTGGTGTTGAATATTTTGAAGTATTCATATCAGATCAAATCGCGTAAAGGCAAAGCAGTCTAGCATTGAGAGATATTCATAAGCTTCAAGTACATCAATTACCAAAGATCAAATGGCATTCACCACCGGATCTCAAGAAATATTTTGTCTGAAGGTTGTCTATAAGTTGTTATTCAAAGACGTACGACGTACTAGATTTTTAAAAAATTGACAATATGAGGGTCATTTATAGGTCACATTATTTGACATAGGATATTGTGCAAGATTATCTGTAGTTGATATTCCATGGGTCATCCGTAAGCCGCAACAACATCCTAACTGGATAGTGTGCAAGGTTACCCGAAGATCGTCAGTTTAAAGGTTATCCATAAGTCACAACTAAATCCTTACCGAAAAATATGCAAGATTATCAAGTTGATATATCCAAGGGTTCTCTATAAGTTGCGTCATATCCAAAATTAATTATGCGTGGGATTACCCAAAGACTACTAATTTGAGAGATATCTATAAGTCATATTGTATCCAAGGTCGGATACTATGCAAGATTACATTAGAGCTAGCGATTTGAGGGATATTTGTAAGTCATCTCTTTTCCAAGGTCGGATAATGTGCAGAATTACCCAAAAGCTAGCAACTCAAAGAATATTTGTAAGTCGCCCCATATCCAATATCAAATGATGTGCAAAATTACCCAAAGACTGACAAATTCGAGGGATATCTATAAGTCGTATCAATATAAAATATGTGCAAGACTCTCTGAGTTCAATTACAAGAATCATTATAGGTGACCAAAAGGTCTGCCACATTAGTATAGATTATGTGATTGCAGGGACCGTTCCATACAAAGTGTCGTCGATGTCCAAGAGGGCCGCCCTACTTTGAAAAATATTTTCAACGGTTAAAACAACTATTTTATTGAACAACCAAGCGGGTTATTGTGTCGGTCGACGCAAGAATTGTCATCCTCCAAACAGGTACAGGAGAGAATGACATCTTTTCCAAGTAGCAACTCACGCGGAGATATGGTAAATGACTATAGACCCCATAGTGAATTATGTTTATCACTAACAATTTTGTTTGAGATGTTGTCGAGAGCATCTGAAAGGATGAAAGTCTCAAATCAAAATCATAGGTGTGTATGATTTCAAAAAGGATGCAACACAATGTGGAACTTTTTCTTAGCAGCGAACTGAGACATAGTCCGAAGAGGAATATCAAACTCTTTGGACCCTAACTAAAAGATGACTTCCACCACCATCAAACCACATCTCTATCAGAAGGCATGTGGGTATTTTGGGATTTTGGTTTTAGCTTTACTTTTGGAGTATTTCTAAACTTATGCCAAAAGTAACTTTCCCTTTCCTTAAAATTCGAGCGACAACACACTTAGAGCTTTGAAAATTATGTTCAGGTAAATTCTTACCCATGGATATGAAGAGCTCCACATTCATGGTTAAGAGGTTACAAGCCTCTTTTCGATAACTCAATTGACTTGTCACTCATCCTAAACCAAATGTCGTCTTAACATAAAAGACTATCTTTTTCATCGATCGAGATGAACTACATGTAGTATGATTACTTGAGTCCTACGGATATGTAGGCTGAGATCTATGTAGAAAACTCAACTGCATTCCAAACTCTCTCTCAATCCTCTTATTCTCCAGCTTTTTAGTTTCACCAAAATTTGAAAACCGAAATAGCTTGTGAATTATTTGAAAATCGTGCTTAAAAATCAAGAACTGTGAACTACAAGTGGCCTGAATTCTCATGTAACCTGAGATATGATGGAGATCCAATGTTGGGGTCCGACTATAACTCCACAAAACTCATGAGAAAAACAACCTTCTTCGAGAGACGAATTTATGGTCGGACAAAATTAGGAACGTCAAACTCTCTTTGCATAGGGTTACTTGCATTCACCCTACCAAAAGGGAGGAGACAGTTATTGACACCTAATTTTTGTTCTCCATAACTAAGTCTAATTCTGAGTTTTATCGATTTTAATAAAATTTCAACATTTATTTATTCGGATAAAAAAAATTTCAAATATTTATCTAGATAATTTTTTCATTTTAAGTGGCTAATATATATTTTTGAGATTATATAATTTTGTTACTTAAATAATTATTTTATGAAAAATCTAACTTTAATTAGGGATTATCTCAAAAATGAATTTAAATGGATAAAAACTTGATTTTAAAGTAATTTGTTCTCAAAAATAACTTATTTGAAAAATATTTATTTAATCAAGAAACTCAGGATAAAATTGGTACTTAATTCGTATCGGATTTTATTTCTATTTAGACAATTTAGCGAATTTGGTCATGATTGAGATCAATAGGCTACGATTGTAATGTGATTGACCAACTGATCTTTCAATTTGATCAAAATTTAAATAAATTGAATAAATCCTAATCCAACGGCTATTTAATCAATAGCTTGAACCCATCCACCACTAGGCCCCTTATTTTTTCATCAAATACCAGCCCAAAACCCTATATCAACAACCCAACATCAATTCACCAAGGCCCAAAAGATCAGCTGACCCGACCCATCACACTTTCTATTCTTCAGTACCTAACACCCGATAACCACAACAGTAACAACAAAGATACCAATAATAATCAAACAATATATCAACCAATGGCTTCAACAACGACAACTTCAGCAATATCGACGCCGAGCAACACTAAAACCATCGAAAAATGAAAAATCCGATGGTTTTTCACCTCTCCCTTCGTCGGTCCTCACTCCTCACGCACAATTTCAACTCGTCTCCATCAACATCTCTTCACCTGCTTTCTAAAAAGGGAGGAATATTGAGGTTCAAGGGTTTTTGGGAGTATTTTTTCTTTGATTCTGTGGACAAATAATTGTTCACCTTGAAGAACACAAATCGTCAAATCCAAAATCTCTATCTTTCAAATCCCTTCTGAAAAGATAATTTCCTTTCCCTTAACACTCTGAAAACCATTACTTTTCAAATTTAAATTTTGAATCTTCTTAAATGCTACGCCAAGAAGCTGTTACCCATCTAATTTCGCCTACAAAAGGAGGTCTTTTCAACCCCTTTGAAAACAAGGTTAAGTGGTAAAGAAATCAGGGAATACTTGGGTTCTATCACACTCTCTGATTCACTAAATTCTTTATTTTCTTTTTTCTTCTCTATTCCAATTTACTTCCATCGCTCTCATTGTTTCTCTTCGTCGTTTGAATTCGGAGTCGAAGGTAGTGGTGGAATTGCTCTTGGACTTGTCTTCTAGTTCGCTGCCACAGAAAAGGTCAGTTATATCTCTTTACTCATCTATTTATTTCATCAAATTTTTTGTTAATAAAGTTGTTGGTAGAGTTTTTGGATTGCATATTTGGCCGAGTACTCGTGTGTTTGGTTTATGTCTTTTTTGGGGGGCTTTATTTCGTGTTCGACACACTGTCCGCTTAGTGAAGATCGTTATGTGATAGTTCATTATGGCTTGCATTGTTCTGGGTCGTTTTGATTAACTTTGCTTGAGTAAATATGACTAAATGTCTTGCTCTCTTGTTCACTATTTGCTAGTCGGTTAATTTCAATGCTTAAAAGAATGTTTATGTAAGCATTATAGGGTGAAGAGATGTATACTTTGCGGTATCATCACTTTCATTTCTCCTATATTTAGGCATTCGTGCAAATTTTGTACTTCTCCTCCGTATTCTGTGAGTATTTTTGGTTGGACTCTACTTATGTATGGGAAAAAGGAGCTGCCCAGGTGAGCACTATGAGATTAGAAAGCGAAATCGCAATCCTTACTCTCCCCATCCCTTTTATATTTGTCATACATAATTGGTTCGGTTCTCGAATGGGTAGAGCTCATATAAATCTCACGCCCGAAATGCTCCCAAAACAATTGTTATGATCCGTGACGGTGCTGCCCATCTCTTTTTCCTTTGAACCTGCAAATTAGATGATTAAAATACTTGTTTCTAACTCTCTGGAAAGTGTCCTTAATAGCTAAACTATTTCATGTGCAATCCTGTATGCTTCATTCCTTTGTTTTTTCCTTCAAAAATTATTTTCTCAAGGTTGAATAAAGAAATTTTTTTGGCACGGACAACTTGGTTTACTTCGAGAAGACAAACGTTGAGCACCGGTCAATACAACTCAAAAGACAAAAATGCTCCTAAATGAGAAAATTCTCAAGTCTTTGTTATGTTTCCAATGTTTAAAATCATGTCTAATTTATAACCTTCGTGTGATTAGTTTCAAGGTACATTTTTCCCTTCATTGTTAAGAAATAATATCGGGATGGATGAGTTCTATTGAAATACTTTAGGAATAGAGATAAATCCTTCGAAAGGTGTCTATGTCCCATTTCAGTTTTAGACACCATAATAGACTAAGTTATGGTTAGCAAATGATTCACTTAATTGTTTAATATATAGTTAAACAATTTTGATTCATTTGTTGTTTAGTGTTAACTTGAGTTCTCCCTTAGTTTAAATTGGTTTCTAAGTATAGTTATGGGTTAAGTTTACACACACAGTATTTCTCATGGTTATGTGTTTAGAGTTCTTATGTACTTGGTTATGTGTTTAGAGTTCTTATGTACTTAATTTAAGACTAAAATGAAGGGTAATATAATAGTGAATACTTCAGTGGTTCATTTTGTTCTTTCTTTTTCGATTCTTAATCGTAGGCATGCCAAAAGTTGCATGCGCACTTTTTTTTATATTTGCTTTGGTTTTAACTTGCTATATACACCAGTCTTAGACTCAATACTTGGGCGTAAAATACTAGTGACATCCATGAAAACATATTTGCATATGTTTGTTTTGTGTGGGAATATTAAAATGGTTCGTATGTGGCATTTTCATTGATCGTGTTTAATTGTGTTATATCTTCATCGAAACTTGTGTATCTAATCCTTATCTTCTTTTATTGCATGAAATCCCTCATTGAGTGCATCAGACTCTCATATATCGCATTCCGTTGGGTTAAACCCAACCTCCATCAAGTCAAAGCCTCAACCAAATTCACAAACGAGCTGGTATACATGGATATACTCTGGTATACGGTGAATATACATTGGAGGCAGCAACTGCACGCTACCCCAAAATTTATGATGAAAAATGGAGCCAAAATATGTATGTATCCACATTAATATACACTGTATACGCTGTGGTATACAGAAAAATGCAGGAAAAAAGCTATTGATATACAATAGATATACAGGGGCGAAAATGGGCTGAAAGTCCATGGAATTTGTCCAAGAACTGGACAGACCTTTAATGGGCCAAAAGGGGCCCAATTTTAGCTCTCCTTTATTTATTATGCATTCTAATTTATTTATTTGTATTTGTTTGAACACTTTAATTAATTAATCTAGATAAATTCTTCAAGGTTTCGCCATTTTTATTTTATCTTTTCTTTTTTCTTTCTTTACTTATTTAGATTTCCCCTCTTTTTTTCAAAAAAAAAAAAAGTTTATTATCTTGTTTAAATAAAAGGATAAAAATTGAATTTTATGTTAATCTTTTTTGAAAACAAGTCTTTCACACTAAGATGACTTTATTCATATATTAATTAATCTCATTTAGGTTAAAGAGAATTTTCTCAAGCGATAAAAGAGATGGGTTTTCTTAAATCAAAATGTTTAAACTCCTCCGTTATTGATCAAATGTTCCTTATTTCTTCTTAAAATCTATCTATTGTTAAAATTAAGATTTCAATTAACAACGACTAGTAATATAGATTTTTCTTTAAAAATAATTCTTTCCCTTAAAACAAAAATAAATTATTGTTACTAAAAATAAGCTTTTGTTTAAAATTTTATTTTCAAACTCAATTCTCTTTAGCTTGAAACAAACTATTTTTTTTTTAAATTAAACGAAAAAAATTATTTTCGAAAATCACTAGATTCAAGTTTGATATTTTCATAAAAAAATTGACATTTTCATAAAATTAGCCACCCATTTAAGTTAGTTAAAATATATTGGTCAATTGTTTTAAAATGGACGTTCCTCAATGTCTAAACCCTGTTCCTCAATGTCTAAACCCTTCTCAGGACGTTAATAGAACCTTACCCATTTTCTCTAATTTAAAGGTTTATTTCTGCTTTTGAACCTTTGAAATTCTTTTAAGTTTTTCTTGTTTTTTTTAGAAAAATTAAGTGGCAATTCTGTAATTTTTTTTGAGTTATTTTTATTTTTTTCTAAGTTTTGAAATGATTTAAGAAGTCAAGAACCATTTTATTATAAATAATTTATCTTCCCTTTGATAAATTTGAAAAATCAGTACAATACCTGGGGCATGCTATGGCTATTGGGCCTTTGGCCATTTCTCGAGAGAGTTCCCCAGTAATGGAGCAATTGTTCCTTCAGTTCAATTTATTAGGGAAGTATATCCCCAACCAGAGTGGTATGCATGTTCATTGGTGTGATCCCCAGGGTTCTCATGGAGGTTCTTAGGAAGGTAGGAAGGATAGGAGATCGATCAAGAGCCCAGCCAGGTGGTGGGTGTGGTTAGTTGCATGTCGTACCTGCTAGACCCAAGGCTAAGTGTTTGGATATTGTTATCACAGGTAAAATCTTGATGTGCCATTAGTCGGATTTACTTTATTTAATCTGGGATCCACTTATCTTATGTGTCTGCTTATTATGACCCGTGATTAGAGTTATCTTGGGATTCATTACCTGTGCTGTTATGTGTATCTACGCTCGTCAGTGATTCTTTTATAGTGTATTGGGTTTCTAGATCATGTGTTATAAGTGTTCAAGAGTTTTATACTCAGGTTGATCCTATTAAATTAGATGTGGTGGATTTTGACGTGATTCTGGGCATGGACTGTTATCCCACTATCATACGGCCTCAAATTGTTTTTCCAAGACCATTACCTTTACCATGACCGGCATCTCCTCGGTTGTGTGGCAGGGAACACTTAGATGTGAGCCGATGGGGATTACTTCTTATTTTTGCCTTGACATTTGTCAATTGTTCATCCGATAATCTATATCTCAATGTTTAAACAATACCTTCTTGATGATTCAAATGTGATTCAGTGGGATTTATATATATTAGATCTACCCTTTTTAACTCCAAACCTTTGATATTAACTCTAATATCTCTCCTAAACACACAATCAATCCCTTAGACTAGGAACAAGGCATTCATATTCAACATACTAACACCTATCAAAGTAACCACACCACATTACCATAACCAAATATTTCTACACATTAACCGACTAATTATACACAAGGAATGACCCAGAAACATCAATAACATCACCAAACTCATTCAAGAATATCCATCTTAGCAAACAACCCTAATGTACTGGTTTTATTCTTTGGAACAACTTTCCCCCAAACTTAAGCATGGAATCTCACGTCAATCTATGATATGAACATGCTTTCTAATACATGTCTTTGCTACTCAATAAAACCCAGCCTACCTGGCACTCATAAGCTTCTACAGAGGTATTAACATGAACTTCTGGCTCCATTTCTAGTGATTTTCATCGTGAAATTTGCAAGAAAATGTTTGGTTTTACTCCACCCAAGAGTACCCCTTCTTCTCCATTGCTTTAGATCTCTAAGGCTCCCTAGGATTTTTTTAGAATGAAGTGTCACCCTCTTTTGCAAATAAAGGAAGAAGGGTAAATAAATACAATGGGAGACTATTTTTTGTTCTCGGCATCCTACCATATTGACCAACATGCCGCTACCACGACGCCATTATAGTAGAAAAATTCTTGCTATAGTGGGATGACATCAGCCCATCCAAAATTTTGAATTCCGAATTTATTCAACTAAGTATCTTACAAACCTATTGCAAAGATATTTAGTGAGATTCCAATATCCCAAGACCTTTGGATGAGGTGATTTTAGTAATGATGGAACAAGTTGTTATAACATAATAACAAGGTAGAAATGCCAGAATAATACTACTCAAATTCCTGGAAAAATATATCATGACTATGTGAACTTTAAAACCAACATAACTCTAAAAATACAAAGTACCCACCGTATGTATTTGAACTTAAAGTGAAGACATAATACATATAGATGAAATTGGATCCTGCTTCAAACAAGGAGCTCACCATGACTTCAAAAAATCCCAACTACACGAAGATCATGATCCGTGAGTAGCACTCAAATATGGATTTGCACCAAAAGGATATAGAAAAGTGGGAGTGAGTATGATACACTTATACTTAGTAGAAATCAAAGGCCAATCAAGAAAAGTAGATAAATAATCATATAAATAAAACTACTAGTAACGCTTCTACCTACAAATAGATATATTTCAATGGCCCAAGTCGTACATGCTTCTAACAGTTAAATAATTCAAACTCAACAATAGTTTAAAGATACCAACACCATATATTATGAAGTCTAAATCACAAAATCATACACATAAAAGAAATAAATTGTAAAACAACTCAATACTGTGATATGTAATGCATTGATCAATGCTCACCTCAAATACATTCTCTGTGCCTAGACTTTTAAGAGAGGACCCATGAGGGTTTCATGACTCATACACTAATTATAATATCATCAATCAACCTTACCGACACTTTCATCAGCTAAGGTGTTTTATAAAATGGTATGCTTTATTTCACAAAGAAGAACAAGTTTCATAATAATATTAATTACATGAAAAGAGTGATAAAGAAATATGCATGATCATAGAAAATCAATAACGAGTAATAACTTGCTCAATAATGGCATTAATGATCTTAAATCACTCCATCTAAATAATTCCCTTATGACAACACAGTGATAAAGAATCATATAAGACATAGAACTTATTAATACAAGCCCTCACATAGGTAACACAATAGTACTAAAGAATAATCAATGCTCAAACAATACCAACACCAGCCCCTGTACGAGCATCTCAATAATAATAATCACTCAAATCAGTAATAAGGTTAACAAAAGTCCCCACACGAGCAGCATGATGCAACAATGACTTTAAAAGATAAAAATAGTGATAAAAACCCCCAATCTGCAACATATTTTACATGAATGGTTATCTACCCAATTCGATCTAAAGAAATTTAAGCCATAACTGACGCAAAAAACAAAAAACTTGAGCCTAAACCTTTCAATAAGAAGTCTTTCCCTTTTGAGCGACTTTAGGATGATCCTAATCTATCAAAAATGGTGCTACACATAATTAGGAGTCCATTTAGTGTCGATGTTAGCACACTTAGGTTTGGTTCCAAAAGCACTTTGATAATCATCCCTAAAAAATAGGGTAAACTTTAATTTTAATAAAGAATAATATTACCCATACTTTAAGGGTTCTAAATCTAAAATCCCAATGAAAATTGAGTTGAAATCAAGCTGGAAATTATTGAAAATATAATATCTTACTTTACCAATAAAACCTAAAATATCAAGTTCAAAATAAGTGTTGTAGATATTTTAGCAATATTATCAATGGTTAATGATTGAAAATATATTTAGAATCTTACCCAATAAAGTTTGAAGAGAAATCCTCTTTAAATTCCTAAAACCATGTTCACAATCTTGAAAATGGTGAAAAGGTATAAAATCGCAAAATTGGGGTTTAGATACTATTCTGGTGATTAGTGCCTCACGATTATGACACCCACCATGCAATCATAAGGGTCAATATTGAGCATAACAAATTTGTGATTATGATCATGGTAATGGGACTCACGACCACGATGAATAACCCAACTCAGACCACCAATACCTTCGCAATTACGGTGACCCACCTTGTGATTGCAATGAATAACTTGGTCACCTCATGTGATCACCACACATGGCCACACTGATGTGATGAAAACCAAGTATTACACCAACAAACTTTCACCAGAAAAAACTAAGTGCAAAAATATTTTAAATAGACCCTTTGAATTTATTTGGGACTTCCCAAATATAACGTGATAATGATAATAGGATAATTTTGATATTTTGGACTCAACATAATCATTGGATTTTCAAAAGAGGTTGTTACCAATATGTTACACCCCAAGAACCTCTTTAGGTCAAACTAACTAGTTTCTTACTAAAATACTCAAGACTCATTATAAAGTCTCAAAACCTAAACCAAACATGCTTACTAACCTAAATAAACATGTCATATCTAATTGAACCAATAATACTCTCATAAATGCTCGAATAACAAAATATTGGCCAAAGTCAACTATACCACTATAAAGGCTACTCAATACCTCAAACTCATTCAAATCACTCCCAAACACTTTGGGGACTATTTCAACCATCCCTAAAACTCATAATTGAAATAAAACAACAACAATGAAGGGTAAAATGGTCAAAACATAGAAAAAGTAAATACTGACTCACGTGGATCTACTAAAATAATGTCCAAAAGGACTAAGGTGTCAAGCCTGGCCTGATGGATGACCCTTTATAACTATTTTTTTATTCTTTTTTTTTTCAAATAAAACTTTATGCTATTACATTTAACATTGTAGCACAACCCAACTTACAATGAATCATTTGATTGTTCCACAAATTTTCTATGCTACACTGTACTAATGACATGACCTCTTACGTCCATCTCTATATATACCAACACATTCTCTCTCTATGGTTCTTGTATGATCAACAACTTGAGAGAAAGAAGAAAAAACTGCTATCAAATACCTAGATGCTAAACAGAGTGGCAACATTAATCATCCAATAAATCCACACTCAATATTATGCTCTGAAATTGACAAGTAACCCTGCTGAATATTGACAAACCCAACTCTAGTATGAGAACTGCTTGATGTACCATATATCATCTCTAGCCGTGAGGTATCCATAAAAAGGCTCAAAATCCCTAATTCTAAATTTTGAAAGGCTAAAGAGGTTAAAGACACTACTGGATCCTGGAATGGCCCTAAATCCTCTAACTGGTGCTAAAGATCTTTGGTATTAATCTATGACTCCCTAGACCGATGTTGAGCTAAAGCTGTGGAAACACGTGTGAAAGTCTCATCCTCATCTATAGAGAACCTCGTGTCATCCATCTTGAATAAAATAGAGTCAAAAAAATAATAGAGGTTCATAGAAATACAAACACATGATAAAGAATCAAGAATAGAATTTCCAAAGAATGCCTTGTAGCCTCTCGAAGATAGGATAGAAATGTCTCCATACCAATCTGGAGGATTCTAATTAACATTTAGATCTTATAAAAACACACCAATAAACCTGGGTCCGATACCAATTTTTCATGACATAATTTCTTAGGTCATGAGACATCTACTATAACCCACTAGTAGGTAAGCCAACCCATAGTCCAAAACTGCTAGTAACGGAGTATCCTTAGAAACTAAAGAAGGAAGCATAATAAATATGATATAAATACTTTATATATATATATACATATACACAGAGAGAGAGAGAGTGTAACACCCATGCTTATTCTTAGCTAGAAATCATCTAAAGGATGCTAGTACTTACTTTGAAATACAAATCAATTTTTCAACCCATGGTATTTTTTTTTGATATTTATACTTTCTATAACGTGAGAAATTGAGTTAGCTTTCTAACGATACCAATTTTGTCCAAATCCGACACTAGATGAGGAAGTTATGGATGTTTTACTCAGAACTGACCGAAACGCCCAGGTGCGATGTCCAAGTTGACGAACTGCCAAACAAGTTATGGACCGCCGCTTTTACCATTATAACCAAGGTATTAAGGCCATGTTCTGGATAAGGATTGATGGAAGAGTTGATAGACCATCATATCTTTGACGGACTATCATCCAGGCCGTCAACTCTTATCCAGTAAACCCTATTTCTGGTCCACGTATGATGGTTGAAATGACGGACCGTTAAGTTCCTGATGGAACGTCAGTAAGGTCATCACATACCACATTTAGTTTACTTACAGGCTATTTTAACAGGGGTATTTTTGTCACTTACCACTTGCCTATATATACCCAGATGAGTCCGAATTCAGCCATTTTGCTCATTATTGTTTCACAAATAAAAAAACTAGTGTTTCTCCCTAAATTTAATATCCAAGAACAAGACCCAATCTTTTTCAAAAATCAAAGAATTTAAAATCCTTCAAGTTTAAAAAAATATCAAGAACATTGAGTCAGGTATACGTAGTGTTCATCTATGGATCCATTTCGTTCATAGAGATCAAGAACCATGTTTTAAATCTTTTGTGATTATATTATTGTGTTATGCACATGTATATGTTGATGATTGTTGTTTAAGTTTCAAGATGATATCTAAAGGTGTTTTCATGAAGTATATGTGTTTGTTAGTTGAAACCCATAATCCTTATGTAGCTTAATATGGTGAAATTCATGAACACACTTAAGCTAAAAGAATGCATACAAAGTGTTTAATAATATGCCTAGGGTGATAGAATACATGTCCCATGATTTAATAGTGCTTAAATGACAATTCCATGCTCTATGCATTATGATTTCCCATGAATTCCATGTGAGTGATATGCGTTGTTGTTGTGATATGGATTGACCATGACATTGAAGCTATGCAAGTATATACATGTTTTATGAATTTCCCTTCCATGTATAAGATGTTTATAACTATGCTTAGTGTGAAATCCCCTACTTATGATATGTTAAATTATGGACTCCGCTCTTATGATCAAGTCAGTCATGTGTGTCAGTTTCCTTCCACGAGTCTTGGGGGTACTTGTACCCAAAAAATTATAGCTTTGTGCCTAGAGCCAAGTTATGTTATCATGATAATCTCAGTCAAGACATGATCTATAGAACTCAGTCGGTAATGTGACTCAGAAAACCTCAGAAATCTTATGATCTCAGTTAATTCTCAGATAGTAGTACTAATCTGTCAGTCAACGGAAGTCAGTTACTCATTTTATGTACCTTCAGTTAAATCACGTTCAGTCTCTTCAGATGGGAGAAGATGTTAGAACCGAGTGAACCCAAGGATGGGAACTCAGCTGCCAGTTTAGGGTGTGATTCTTAGTAATCATCCTTGTGTTCCAGAACTACGTAGCCAGCATAGGTTGAGACATCTTAACCTATCAGATTAGGGTTGATGAGGTGACTGATACGCCCAAATTACAACTCTTGTTAGATAGTGTAAGCGGTCGCTTTCAAATATAGAACTGATGATAGGCGGATTTACACGCCTATATCAATATATTTTGCCCATATTTTAGCCTAGTTTTGAGAACAAATTATATATTTCATGCACTTTTAGTCCTTTTTCCTGTAAGAGAGCTAACGAACATGATTAGTAAAGTTTCAGGTATAAATGATGCAAAAATCAGCATTTTATGGCTTACTTGACGCAAAAGAAAGCTCACAAAGGAAGGGAAGAAAGTTTACACGCCTAAGGACCAAAACTGCATCATGGAAAATCTGTCCTGGGCTAAAACAACATTTCTGAAGACTTTGGGGACTTACAAACACAAAGCTGGATTTTGACAATGATACATTAACCTAGTACAATTAGGTTATGTATTTCATTATTTTATGTGGATTATGATAATGTTACCTTAACCTAGTACATTTGGGTTAAGGATTTCATTAGTCTAGTAGGATTTGGTTATTTATTTCATTAGCTTAGTAGGAGTAGGATATGGGTATTATAAATACCCTATCATGCTAGAGATTTAGAATAAGGAGGGAGGAAGGAGGGAGAACACAATACTTCCTTCCATCCCTCTCATCTTCTATCATCTTTTTACATCTTCTTAACTTCTCGTCTTATAAATCAATTCTATTTTCTTCTATTCTTCTATTCTTAAATTCCGCAACAAGAGAAACGTTACTTTGCAAGAAATCACACCTCACGCCTACCACCTAAGCTACACGAAATTACTCAATCTTGTGGTATAACAACAATGTCAATTGTGATCTCCTTCGCATTCATGGGTAACTAAACTTCTCTGTTGGGGTTATGGAAGCCGAATGAGTTACTATCTATTGCTGTGAGTTTGTGAGTTCGAGGCACGTATATTGCTTATATCATTATTCTCTTCATCTTAATCTACATTCTTTGCGGTTGCAAACGCAAGAATACGCCAGTCTAACATTTAACTTGTTCGAGAGAAAAGTTATTTGTCTGGAAAAGAGATAATGTCAAGGTAGTAGGACACCCTTTCCTATTAAAAAGCTAGTGCCGTAACTGGACTAACCTCTTGGAGAATTCGTACCGTTAGACACGCTTTAAGCTCGAGAGAGTTAAAGTGAAATAGTCCTTGTTTAGGTCGAGAGACGCTTGGATTTACCATCGACTACAATCCTCTATAAGCAATTGCATGTCAGAATTCTACACACTCATAGCCAATAGAGACGTATACCTCAGAAGGTGGACATAACCCCAACGCTTCAATTCTCATTGTTTACAACCAACGTAACAATCTCTCTCTCTTTACTTTATTATTTTCAGCTTTTGTTTACATTACTTGCACGACAAGAATCCCCCCTTCTTACGAGACTTGCACCAAAAGTTTAGTAATTTTACTTACTTGTTGGCCAAGCTATTCCCTGTGGGATCGACACCCAACCCAGGTTGGGTTCTATATTTGCTAACGACCGCTTTACACTCAAACGAGAGCTGTAGATTGAGCGTTATCAAAAATTGGCGCCGCTGCCGGGGAATACAAGTGTCAATTAAGTTCGTGATAATTACTAGACCCTTTGGTCAAAGATTCTCGTACTTTTACTTTTAGTTTTTGTTTTTGTCTACTGCAGGTTTTTATTTTAGTGCATGCCCCATACTCGAAGTTCTGGTCAACCGTTATTACCAATCAATCCTGAACCACAACGCATTGGTAGAATGGAAGCACAAGCTGAAATCGAAAGGATGGCTGCTCAACAGGAACAAGCAAGATTGGTTGCCCTTGCCGCAGCCCAGGTTCAACAGCAGAACATAGATAACCCTGCACGAGCACCAAATCCTGACGATGAGGATCTAGGTGATGACGAGCTACTAAACCCTAGGAATGCCGCTGAGATCGCAACACCTGCCAACAGAAGAGGTCGACAAGCTCGGTATAGACATGATCTCCAACCTATGCAGCCAGCTTTCGACGATGATGATGATGATCTTGATGGTGCCGGAGCCACTGGAGCTATAATTCCACCACCATTAGCGCCCGGAGCCAAGTTCAACATCACAAGCACCATGATTCAGTTATTGCAACTCAAGGGATTATTTGGTGGACTAGCAGACGATGATCCGAATATGCATCTCATCAACTTTATTTCTACATGCAAGTCATTTGACAATCCTGGAGTTGGTCAGAATGCAATTCGGTTACGCTTATTTCCATTGTATCTGTCTGGGGAGGCAACACTATGGTTGAATGGGCTGACTCCTGATTCTATTACAAATTGGAGGCAATTGAGAGACGTTTTCCTAGAAAGATTCTTTCCGCCGTCCAAAAGGGCACAATTGAGAGATGAAATCAGCAACTTTCGTCAGCTTCTCACTGAAGCTCTTCATGAAACATGGGAGAGTTTCAAGACAAAGCTAGCGAGATGCCCAAACCATCACATGACTAATGTTCACCTCATGGAGATATTGTATAGAGCCTTGAATTCAATAACTAAGCCAGTGGTGGATAACGCAGCTAGAGGATCTTTTATGGACCTCACCTTTGGTCAAGCAAGCAATATGCTAGATCGCATGACGAAACAAAGTAGAGCTTGGCATACCAGGGATTCCGAGGTAGCAAGCCCCACTTTATCTATAGGCATGACTGCAGACCAAAGAAGCAGACAAGAAGAACGTGATCAAGATATGGCGCACATGAAAACACAGATGGATCTTCTGACAAAGCATTTATTATCAGGGAAGACCGAAAAAGTGAAAGCTGTGGCGCTAAAAGGAAGAGACGAATCTGATTCGGAAGAGGATGCCAACTACTTGAACAATCAGGGGGGTTTCCGTGGGAATACCCAAGGAAACCAAGGTCGGAACTATTATGATAATTCTGGAAACAAGGACCAAGGTAGTTGGAGAAAAAACAATGAAAAGAGTGGTGTATATGTTCCCCCTGGTAGACGTGATATCACCACATCTAATTCTGGAAGTATGGAAGACATGATGGCTAAATTATTGAAAGGAGTGGAAGCAACGAGCGCGGGAGTTACTGAGGTAATCAATGATTTGTCCTCCATGAAACAACTAGTTGATTCTCATTCCACTTCAATCAAGCAAATAGAGCAGCAACTGAGCCAACTTTCAGCAGCACTCAATCAAAGAAAGGCTGACACTTTACCTAGCAATACTGTGCAAAACCCAAGGAATGATGGGTCATGCATGGCCATCACTACCCGAAGTGGTAAGGTGCTGGAAACTTCAGAAAAAAGCAAGCAAGTGGTTGACGAAGAAGCAGAAATTGATGATAAGGCGAAAGGGGAAGATGCCACAACAGCCGATCCTAACGTCCTTAACATCACTCCTCACAACGTGCAGCCTGGAAAAGCTGAAAAACGGAAGCAAGAGGAGAAGAAAGCCATGGAGAGAACAATTCCATACCCACCACCACCTTTTCCTCAAAGATTGAAGAAGGTGGCGGATGATACAAAGTTCAGCAAATTCATGACCATGTTGAAGCAGCTGACCATTAATGTTCCGTTGGTAGAGGCGCTAGAAAAAATGCCTGGGTACGCTAAATTCATGAAGGACCTGTTGACAAAGAAGAGGGCAGTAAGCTATGAGCCGGCAGATAATATTCATCATTGCAGTGCAATTGCCACAAGGTCCTTAGTACAGAAGAAGGCAGACCCTGGTGCTTTCACTATTCCTTGCACGGTTGGATCTATGAATTTTGCTAAGGCATTGTGCGATCTGGGTGCTAGCATCAATTTGATGCCACTATCCGTCTACAAGAAGTTGGGGTTAGGCGATCCGACACCAACCAATATGAGGCTCGTGATGGCTGATAGGTCGGTAAAACGACCTGTGGGTATCTTGAATGATGTGTTGGTGAAGGTGTCTACCTTCATTTTTCCTGCAGACTTTGTGATTTTGGATTGCGAGGTGGATTCTGAAGTACCCATAATCTTGGGACGTCCTTTCCTTGCAACGGGAAGTGTTCTTATTGACATGAGAGCTAATGAGCTTTTATTTCGGTTGAATGACAAAGTGGTCCGCTTTGATATATGCAAAGCCATGAAGCAGCCCAGCGATATGAATGAGTTATCTGTAGCTGATGTTCATCATGAGGATATGAAAGCATTATCTATAGAGAAACAGCCTACTGTTGAGCCATTGTCTGCTGCGCCACTGAAAGTTGAGCATGAGGATAATGAAGATTATGAAGAACTTATGGGTGCTCTAGCAGAAATAGAGTCTTCTACTCCTAAGCAATCGGATTGTGATATCAAGAATCAACCAACAGCGAAGACTTCCATTGAAGAGCCACCAATGCTAGAATCGAAAGACCTCCCCGATTATCTAAGGTATGTGTTCTTGGAAAGTAGAAATATACTTCCAGAGAGTGCAAATGATTTAAGTGAACAGCACGTAGAAGCTCTCATATCTGCTCTGAAGAGATACAAGAGAGCTATGGGTTGGACTATTGATGATATAATTGGTGACCCTACGGGGAGACGTATGAGTCATCTCGAAGAAGATCGCATGCCCACAGGTAAGCCTCATTGTCGTCTAAATCCTTTCAGAAAATGATCCACCATTTACCTCGATGAAGTCTGAGTACTCGAGGTAACCATGTCATGCCACGACAATAAATAAGGCGCTAGATGGGAGGCAACCCATCGTTTATCATTTTTCATTTATCATTTATCATTTTCTTTCATTCTAGTACTTGTTTTGTTTTTAATTAATGAAAATCCAAAAATAAGAGTCGTGCCACGACCAAAACTAAGGCGCTTGGTGGGAGGCAACCCATCGTACTAATCGTTTTCATTTGTTTGAGCGAATATAGGTGCAAGAAGTAGTCAACGAGGAGATTGATTTCAATTGACGATTTGGACGCATTGTATGGTAAAGTTGGTAAGTTAGGAAGGGTGATGCATAAGGCTATGGATTGAGCCATTCTCACGCCAAAATAGGCTTCGAGGAAGGCTAGGCCTTGGTAAAACTAGGCCACGAACGATGCACAACCTATCCTATAGCCTAAGGTCTCAGAATCTAGTGTGCTATACACTATGCGCCGCCTATTCCTAGGTATGCTTTTGACTATGCGCCGCCTATGCTATGGAATTTGGTCTCAGTATCTCATATGCCATAGACTATGCGGCTCATATGTCTACAAATTCCATAGACTATGCGGCGCATATGTCCCATTATGCCATAGACAATGCGCCGCATATGTAATATCTATGCCAAGCATTATGCGCCGCATATGTGGGATTTTTGTCTCCAAAACTGATTGTAAATGGGTCATAACCCGACCCATTCTCTTCATATATAAAGGGGACTTAGTTTTATAACACAACACATTGCAAAGTGACCTAAAGGTGCCGCATATTCATCCAAATCCTCTCAAAATTTTCTTTTTTTTGCTCTTCCAATTCACAAAACCACCTCCAAAAGCTTCAAGCAAGTAAGTACTCTCTTATTCTTCATTTATTTCTCGTAAGTACTACGTTGCTATGTCTATTATAAATTGCTACATATTGAAAGATTGTTGGTGAAGTTCATGTGTTTGGAATGTTAATGCAAAATCATGTGAGTGAACGTATACGTTAGAATCATCTTGACTTGTTTCTGACTTGAATTTGGTTTTAATAGCATTGTCATACTATTTGCGGAATTGCTATAGTCTTGAAAATTGCTTAAAATTGCTACTTGGATACTTACATGTTAGGCTATCCCGTTCATCGGGATAAGACTTATAGTGCCTGCCGACATAGGAGGTTGTGATTGTTGAAAGTAACTATATTATGTGGTAACCCCTATGTAGTAGTGTTGTTATATCTAACATGAAAGTAATGCAATGGCTGCAATTAGTGATACATCACTGATTTTCTTGCCGGAATACAACTCCTAAAACGTATGTCGACGAAATCTGAGTAATCGACCACTTTCACTTCACTGATTTGTGTCAACAAAACTAAGTGTGGGGTGGTGCCACTACTGCTTGTTTATAGATTGTATCCATCGAGATGATGCTAACATGAACATTTTTTTTAAGTCTCAGGTACAATGGCACCCAAAGCAAGACCACTTCACAAAAAGGCAAGAAAAGAGGCCGAAAAGAGCAAGGAGAACCCTCCTCGCTGCAAATACCTCGACTCACGCTTGGAATTAAGTGGGATACTTATGAGGAACTTCTGAGGATGAAGACTCTGATGATGATTCCAATGCAAGGGGTATGACCCCAGACATAGAGGATAAGTCCGACCAACCAGGTTCCTCGTATTTATTTTCCACTGAGGACAGTGTCCCGACTAAGTGTGGGGTGGTGGTATTGCATGCTATACTTCTCTATTAGCATCTATGTTTGTTTTCTTTTGTTTCATTTTTGTTTCGTTTTGTTTTTAGTAGTAAATTTTTTCTAGCTTCGCATGAAATTATTTTGATAGGCAGCATGAGATTATAACAAGAGTATGTGCTACAATTATGACTATTGAGACATTTAGGCTCTAGTTGTGACTCAATATGTGATATTGTGTGATTCAATTACTTCACTTGGTGGGTCGGGAGTCTATATTACTTCCAATCAAGTCGACCATGTGCCTTGTGTGTGTGAGATAATAGTATATTCTATGTATGTGGCTGATGCTAGAACTTGCCTGGTATGTATGCAAAGCGAAAATAAGGAGTGTAAATTTAGGATATGATTTAGGCATTTCTTTGGCAACCTATACATGTTTACCTTCAGTTTTACCTACCCATGGACATCATCCTAGTTAACCCTTTTGAGCCTTTAGCCTATTTTTTTGACAACCTTGTATGTAAGCCTAATCCATTTCTTTCAAGACCGTAATTTGATCCCAAAATCCCTAAGTGCTTTAAAGTGAAAAATTCATGTGACAACATAAAAGGAAATTGGGTGAGTATAATGCTATAAATTGAAATGGTTCTTGAATGTGTTATGAAAAAGAAAAAAAAATGCTATCATAAGAGGTATGTTGTGAAAAGAAAAAGGAAAAGAAAGCTGAAAAGTGAGTTGTGCTTAAAATCGAAAAAAGAGGAGAACAAGGGTGGTAGAAAAAAGAAAGAAGAAAGGTTGAAAGAAAAAAGTGTCAATGATACAAAGTGATCTATTAAAGCGCTTAGGAACTTAGTCACTATTTTTGGCCAAAATAGTCCTACCCATCCCTTAGCCTACATTACAACCATCAAAAGACCTACTTGATCCTAATCTTAACATTCCAACATTTAGTAGAGTATTACATTAAGGGCAAGCCTATGGTCATCAGTCGCTACATATGAATTCTTTGTGAGAGTGAGAGCAAGGACATTTTGATACCCATGTTTGAAAAATACGCTATATTTATGAGTGATTATGGGTACTATATGGTGAGACACACATGGTTGATGAGTTTTGGATAGTTGTATATGATTCTATGCACTTTAACATTTGCATGCGAGTTGATCACCATCACGAGTCTATACTTGAGGTTAAACTGTTTCTACTTATAATCGGAAAGCTACTCTTTGTTGATAATTGTTGTGCTTGTCTTGAAGAATGTTTTGTGTTGTTGCTGTAAAAACCCTAAGTTGATGTTTAGAAGGACATGATATGTTGTTCAAGGACGAACAAAGCTCTAAGTGTGGGGTATTGATGATAGGCGGATTTACACGCCTATATCAATATATTTTGCCCATATTTTAGCCTAGTTTTGAGAATAAATTATATATTTCATGCACTTTTAGTCCTTTTTCCTGTAAGAGAGCTAACGAACATGATTAGTAAAGTTTCAGGTATAAATGATGCAAAAATCAGCATTTTATGGCTTACTTGACGCAAAAGAAAGCTCACAAAGGAAGGGAAGAAAGTTTACACGCCTAAGGACCAAAACTGCTGGATGGAAAATCTGTCCCGGGCTAAAACAACATTTCTAAAGACTTTGGGGACTTACAGACACAAATTTGGATTTTGACAATGATACATTAACCTAGTACAATTAGGTTATGTATTTCATTATTTTATGTGGATTATGATAATGTTACCTTAACCTAGTACATTTGGGTTAAGGATTTCATTAGTCTAGTAGGATTTGGTTATTTATTTCATTAGCTTAGTAGGAGTAGGATATGGGTATTATAAATACCCTATCATGCTAGAGATTTAGAATAAGGAGGGAGGAAGGAGGGAGAACACAATACTTCCTTCCATCCCTCTCATCTTCTATCATCTTTTTACATCTTCTTAACTTCTCGTCTTATAAATCAATTCTATTTTCTTCTATTCTTCTATTCTTAAATTCCGCAACAAGTGAAACGTTACTTTGCAAGAAATCACACCTCATGCCTACCACCTAAGCTACACGAAATTACTCAATCTTGTGGTATAACAACAATGTCAATCGTGATCTCCTTCGCATTCATGGGTAACTAAACTTCTCTGTTGGGGTTATGGAAGCCGAATGAGTTACTATCTATTGCTATGAGTTTGTGAGTTCGAGGCACGTATATTGCTTATATCATTATTCTCTTCATCTTAATCTACATTCTTTGCGGTTGCAAACGCAAGAATACGCCAGTCTAACATTTAACTTGTTCGAGAGAAAAGTTATTTGTCTGGAAAAGAGATAATGTCAAGGTAGTAGGACACCCTTTCCTATTAAAAAGCTAGTGCCGTAACTGGACTAACCTCTTGGAGAATTCGTACCGTTAGACACGCTTTAAGCTCGAGAGAGTTAAAGTGAAATAGTCCTTGTTTAGGTTGAGAGACGCTTGGATTTACCATCGACTACAATCCTCTATAAGCAATTGCATGTCAGAATTCTACACACTCATAGCCAATAGAGACGTATACCTCAGAAGGTGGACATAACCCCAACGCTTCAATTCTCATTGTTTACAACCAACGTAACAATCTCTCTCTCTTTACTTTATTATTTTCAGCTTTTGTTTACATTACTTGCACGACAAGAATCCCCCCTTCTTACGAGACTTGCACCAAAAGTTTAGTAATTTTACTTACTTGTTGGCCAAGCTATTCCCTGTGGGATCGACACCCAACCCAGGTTGGGTTCTATATTTGCTAACGACCGCTTTACACTCAAACGAGAGCTGTAGATTGAGCGTTATCAAGAACCCAACTGGGTTGGGTGTCGAATCCCACAGGGAATACTATGATCACTAAGTATTGCGATTATTATTAGACTGTTGGTCGAAGGTTCCAAGATAAGGGGGGTTTGGTTTAAGTGCATAGTAATATTATCAGTGTAACAATGAGATGATATGTGTAATTATATTTGATCACAGAGAATGACAAGTTAGGGTTATGTCCACCTTGTAGCTTCTACTTCTCTATTAACTATGGGTAATACAGATTTTATACATGCATGCACTTATAGAGAGGCGTATTCTAATTCTAATCCAAGTGTTTTTCAACCATCAAGGATTTATTCACCTTAGTTCTCTCGAACCCAAAGTGTACAAAAAATTATACGAACTCTCCAAGACGTTAATCCTGCTAGGGCATTAACGTGTAAACTAGAGGTTGGAAACCCTAATTTCTTGTCACATTCTCTTTTCCAAACAGTAACTTTTCTATCGAACAAGTTATTGCTATAATGGTATATTCCTTATGTTTGCAACCACGAGAATTCAATCAAAATGAAGAGAGTAATGATATAAGTGAATTACACATCATAAATTCACGAACCCATAGCAATAGAGAGTATACTACAAGGTTTCCATAACCCTAACAGATAAGCTTAGCTACTCATGAATAAAACAGAAATCGACATAGAAATATTCATCATACCAAAACAACGAATGATTATGGTGATGAAGATGACTAGCGAAATCAAGAGAGAAGCACGTTTCTCTCTCTCCCTCCTCAAGCGACGCTGTGTTTTTCTTGTTTTCAAAATATTACAGAATGTGAATAATCCCTAAAAATTCAGCAATAAGGCTTTTAATAACATCCTTCTCTAATAAATTGCTACTGCATCCTTAACTATTTAAAAATATTGTGTTTGCCTGGGAAAAAGTTCCCATACATCACATTCAGTCCAAAAGCTGCTTTCCTTTTTACGTGAAGTTTTCTTTGCTGTCCACAGGTCCCCAAAGTGTTGTAATCTTCCTCATTAGTACATGAAAAGCATGCTAATCACATAGGTCAGCTCACTTAACTAAAAATAGACTAAAAGTGCAAGAATTATGTATTTTATCCTCAAAACTTAGCTAAAACATGGGTAAGTTATGGTGCTTAGACGTATAAATACGCCCAACATCACTGACTTAATCTGTTAGTTTAGGGTTCCCACCATTCTCATTTTGAGTACCTTCCATCTAAGGGTCACTCACAGTTGTCCATACTAGTGGCGCGGTATTGACACCCTTCCAGTCGGGGTAGAGATTGGACCTCAACTTAGCTATATGCATTATTGGGGCATGTCGGTCAAATAACTACCTCCCATAGTTTTAGTCCAAGTCTCAGTAAAAGAACTTAGATAGTTCTTCAGATTTCAGTATATTAGGACTATCAGATACAGTCAATTCAGTTACAGAATGGAACACAGATAGTTCCATTAAATTTAGGACTATCAGACACAGTCATCTATGTTATCAGAATTTTAGTATTTGTCATGCTAGATATCCGTAGATCATGAATTAGTGTCCAGATCTATATATCAGGAAATCACGATCTCAGTTACTATGTATGCATGTTTGCACTCTTACGTTCCTATCAGTCAGTCAGTTAGCATCGTTCATGCATGTAAACCCTTTTGCATTTAGCCTACCTCACTCGTATACTCAGTACTCCCAGTTGTACTGACGCATTTGTGCTATGGTTCTTTCTTTCACGTTACACCATAGGTTTACAGATACGAGCTCCAGATCAGCAGTAGCAGTAGCATTCCAATCGCAGAGTTGCAGTGAGTCCTCATCCATTCGAGGACGATATTATTTATTTCATTTAGTATTTCAGTTCAGTTTTGCTAGACGGAGTTAGTTGGAGACATGTTCCATTAACTCCTTATTCAGACAGTATTTAGAGGCTTTCAGATTTAGTTCAGATTTGATTTAGATTTCAGTTGTTTTGGGTATTCATTATCTCATATGGATGTTATGATTTGTCAGATATTTTGTTCAGTTGAACCGTATGGCCTATTGTTCATGTTTTCTGCATTATTACATCATATATTACAATATATAGGTACATATCAGTCATGGGTTAGCTTGTGGTCCCTTTGGATCATGGGCACTGTGTAGCGATCCGGTTAAAAAAACCGGGGCATTACAAACTTGGTATCAGAGCCTAAGGTTCAATAGAGTCCTAGGAATTCTGAAAGCCGTATCTAGTAGAGTCTTGTGTATGGGTGTGTTGCGCACCACATTTATGTGCAAGAGGCTATAAGATGTTTTAGGAATAGTTTAACTTCTTTCGGTATTTATATCGTGCTAGTGAGCATAATCTCAAGTTAAACTCTCAGTCTAATCCGTTCTTCTCTTATTTCAGAATATGTCTCCAAAGAGAAGAAACCAGCCAGCTCCTCATCCTGAAGATCCTTTGGGCGAACATGTTTCTCATGCGGAGTTTATGGCCGCATTCACCACACTTGCTCAGTCTGTGGATGCCCAAAATAAATGGCCACTAGTTATTCCAGCCAATCTATTGGCCAACTCAGCTGCAGCTAGGATTCAGGACTTTACCCGAATGAAACCTCCATCTTTGTTTGGGTTTAAGTATAATGAAGACCCTCAGGAATTCATTGACCAAGTACAGAAGGTCATAGACATCATGGGAGTTACTTCTTATCAGAGGGCCGAGTTAGCCGCATACCAGTTACAGGATGTTGATCACACTTGGTAAAAACAGTGGAAGTCCAAAAGGTTAGAGGATGCAGGTCCTATAGAGTGGAGGAATTTGTTACGACTTTCTTAGATAGATTCTTTCCCCAAGAGCTGAGAGAGGCAAAAGTTCTAGAGTTCATCAATCTCAGGCAGGGAAATATGACGGTTAAGGAGAATTCTCTCAGATTTACTCAACTAGCCAGATATGCCCCTCATATTGTTGTAGACAACAGGACTAAGATGAGCAAGTTTGTGTCAGTGGTGAATGATAGCGTGGTAAATGAGTGTAGGTATGTGATGCTGAACAGTGATATGAGTTTAGCCAGGATCATGACTTATGCTCAAAAAATAGAGGAGCAGAAGATTAGGACTGGGGAGAGGAAGAACAAGAGAGTAAGTTCAGGTAATTTATGATTTGCTCAACAAAAATCAGAAGGAGGAAACCATTTGCAGTTTGTCCTAAGCTAGCAATTCCAGTTCCTTCCTCCGCCAGTGACCTAGTGCCAAAATTTAGAGATGGCAACAGAGATTGAGCACCAGGCTCTAAGTCTCAGGGCAGTGTCAGCAGTTCCCAAACTAATCCCCTATGTCAGACTTGTGGTAAGAACCACAAGGGTACCTGTAGAGCTGGTAGCAATGTTTGTTTTGGTTATGGCAAGACAAGCCACTAGATTAGATAGTGTCAGCATTCAGGTCTACAAGGCCAGCAGAATCACTCCACAGCCCAGTACAGTCGCCCAAATCAGCAGAGTGCTGCTTCCAGTGCTACTAGTGGGAAACACCCAAATAGATTCTATGCTCTTCAGATTCGACAGGATCAGGAAAATTCTCCCGATGTCGTTACTGGTACATTACAGATTTTCCATGTTCATGTTTATGCTTTTCTAGATCCAGGTGCATCCTTATTTTTTGTTACTCCTTATATAGAAGGCAATTTCAGAATCAGTCCTGAAATTTTAGCAGAGCCCTTTTCAGTCTCTACCCCAGTAGGTAAAACCATCATAGCTTGTTGGGTATACAAGAACTGCCCGGTTATGATATTTCAGAAAGCCACATTAGTAAATTTAGTCGAGTTAGAAATGACTGATTTTGATATCATTCTCGACATAGATTGGCTTCATTCCTGCTATTCCATAGTCGACTGCAGAACCAGGGTAGTTCAGTTTCAGTTCCCGAATGAGCCCATCCTAGAGTGGAAGGTTAGTACTTCATCTTTTAAGAGTCAGCTTATTTCCTACCTTCGGGCAAGGAAAATAATTTCTAAGGGGTGTGTGTATCATCTCGTGTATGTTAAATATTCTAGTTTTGAATCTCCTAGTTTTGAATCAGTCCCAGTTGTAAATGAGTATTCAGACATGTTTCCTAAAGATCTTCCAGGCATTCCTCCCGAAGGGAAATAGACTTCGGCATTGATTTTCTTCTAAATACTCAACCTATTTCTATTCCGCCATACAGAATAGCACCATCAAAACTCAAGGAACTAAAAGATCAGTTGAAGGATCTCTTAGGTAAGGGATTCATCAGGCCCAGTGATTCCCCATGGGGTGCACCAGTCTTATTTATTTGCAAGAAAGACGGTTCTCTCAGGATGTGTATTGATTATCGTCAGCTCAACAAAGTTACGGTCAAGAACAAGTATCCTCTTCCCAGAATAGATGACTTGTTTGAACAACTTTAGGGTTCTAGTTATTTCTCCAAAATAGAGCTCAGATCAGGCTACCATCAGCTCAGAGTTAGAGAATGTGACATCTCAAAGATAGCTTTTCGTACTCGGTATAGTCACTTCGAGTTTCTAGTTATGTCCTTTGGACCATGTGTTCAAGCAGTACTTAGACATGTTTATCATAGTCTTCATAGATGATATCCTGGTCTATTCCCACACAGAGCGTGATCATTCAGACTATCTTGGGATTGTTCTTTAGACTCTCAGAGATCACCAGCTATTCGCCAAATTCAGTAAGTGCAAGTTTTGGCTAAGATCAGTAGCATTCCTTAGCCATATTATTTCTGGTGATGGCATTAGAGTAGATCCTCAGAAGACCGAAATGGTAAAAAACTGGCCTCACCCTATCTCTCCATCAGATATGAGGATTTTCTTGGGATTGGGTGGCTATTACAGATGGTTTGTTGAGGGATTTTATTATATTGCATCCCCCATGTATAGATTGACTCAGAAGAAGGTCAATTTTTAGTGGTCAGATCCTTGTGAGAAGAGTTTTCAAGAGCTGAAGACTCGACTCACCTCAGCTCCAGTTCTAGCTCTTCCAGATGGTTCAGGCGGTTTCGTAGTCTATTGTGATGCATCTATAGTGGGTTTAGGTTGTGTCCTCATGTAGCATGGTAAGGTCATTTCCTATGCCTCCAGACAGTTAAAGCCCCATAAGAAGAATTATCCTACTCATGATCTTGAGTTAGCATCCGTAGTATTTGCCTTGAAGATTTGGAGGCATTATCTATACGGAGTTCATATAGATGTATTCACAGATCATAAGAATCTCCAGTATGTCTTTTCTCAGAAAGATCTTAATCTTCACCAGAGAAGGTGGTTAGAGATTTTGAAAGATTATGACATATGTTTTCTTTACCATTCGGGCAAGGCCAACGTTATGGCCGATGCTCTTAGTAGACTCTCCATGGGTAGTGTTTCTCACGTCGAGGATAGAAAAAAGAAGATAGCTCAGAAATCCATTAGCACGCCAGAGTAGGTTTTCTCTTAGTCGATTCTTCGGAGGGTGGTGTATGTGTTCAGAGTAGTTCAGAGGCATCCCTAGTTTCTGAGGTGAAAGAAAAGCAAGACAGGGATCCTAGCCTTGTCAAGCTAAAAGAGTCAGTTCAGAATCAGAGAGTAGAGGTTTTTTCCCAAGGGGTAGATGGGGTTTTTCATTGTCAGGGTTGTCTATGCATTCCAGGTATAGATGACTTAAAGCAGCGAATTCTTGCAGAAGTTCATAGTGCATGATACTCTATTCATCCAGGGGCCACTAAGATGTACCGTAACCTGCGGGAAATCTATTGGTGGAGTGGGATGAAGAGAGACATTGCAAAGTTTGTAGCTAAGTTCTCTACATGTCAGCAAGTTAAGATAAAGCATTAGAAACCTATTAGACCCATGCAAGAGTTCTTTATTCCTACTTAGAAGTGGGAAGACTTGAACATGAACTTTGTGATGGGTTTTTCTTGAAATCGTCATCAACACAATTCAGTTTGGGTTATTGTAGACAGAATGACCAAGTCATCTTATTTCCTTCCAGTTCATACCTTTTATTCAACCGAGGATTACGCCAAACTCTATATAAAAGAGTTTTTCAGATTACACGGTGTTCCATTATCTATTATTTCAGATAGAGGTACCCAGTTCACCTCTCACTTTTGGAAAGCATTCCAAAAGGGTCTTAGTACCCAAGTCCATATCAATACATCTTTTCATCCTCAGACAGATGGTCAAGCAGAAAGAACCATTCAGACTCTTAAAGATATGCTAAGGGCATGTGCAATTGATTTCAAGGAAAGTTGGGATGGCCACTCGCCTTTGATTGAGTTTGCATACAACAATAACTATCATTCCAGTATTATAATGGCTTCATTCGAATCTCTCTATATAAGGAGGTGTAGATCTCCAATGGGTTGGTTTAAAGTTAGTGAGGCCTCAGTCATAGGTCCTAACTTGGTTTTTGATGCCTTAGAGAAAGTTCAATTGATTAGAGAGAGTCTTTGGGCCGCTTAGAGCCGATAGAAGTCTTATGCTGATGTTCGTAGGAAGGATCTCAAGTTTGAGGTTGATGAATATGTCTATCTCAAGATATCCCCCATGAAGGGAGTGAAGAGGTTCGGCAAGAAAGGGAAACTCAGTCCTCGCTATGTCGGTCCCTTTAGGATTCTCAGTCGTTTAGGCAAGAAAGCTTATAAGCTCGAATTGCCTTCAGATTTAGCCTCAGTTCATCCGGTCTTCCATGTATCCTTGATCAAGAAGTACGTAGGTGACCCAACAGTTGTAGTCTCTATTCATACCATTGATGTTCAGAACAGTGTCTCTTATGAAGAGATTCCAGTCGAAATCTTAGACTATCAGACTCGTCGATTGAGGAACAAAGGGGTCCTTCTAGTTAAGGTTCTTTGGCGAAATCAGTCCGTCGAGAGAGCTACTTGGGACGTAGAAGAAGATATGCGTACCAAGTATCCTTACCTCTTCTCCTCCAATTCAGATCAAGCTCAAGGTAATAGTTCTCCTTAAGCTTATTTAGTTTCATATTCATGTTCCCTTTTATAAACATGGTATCTAATACCATTTTATACTCTGTCATACATTCATGTATCAGTTCAGTTATAAAATCATGCATCAGCTATATATTCTTGTCTTGAGAAACTCAGTTTATTAGAACACTCAGTCACGCATTCATGTATCAGTTAGCCATACATCAGATATTCATGAGTTCAGTATATTTAGCATGCCAGTCATGAAGTCATGTCTCAGTCACTCATGTTTAGTTCATGTTAATTTATTATTTTCCCTCTTAGTCAGTCTCATTCGAGGATGAATGTTCTCAAGGGGGAGATATTGTAATACCCGTGCTTATTCCTAGCTAGAAATCATCTTAAGAATGCTAGTACTTTCTTTGAAATACAAATCTATTTTTGTACCCGTGGTATTTTTTTTGATATTTCTACTTTTTATCATGTGGGAAATTGAGTTAGCTTTCTAACGATACAAATTTTGTCCAAATCCGACACCAGACGAGGAAGTTATGGATGTTTTACTCAGAACTGACCGAAACACCCAGGTGCGACATCCAAGTTGACGGACCGCCAAACAAGTGACAGAACGCCACTTTTACCGTCACAACCAAGGTAGTAGGGCCACGTTCTGGATAAGGATTGACGGACGATTTGACGGACCGTCATCCAGGCCATCAACTCTTATCCAGTAAACCCCATTTCTGGTCCACGTATGATGGTCTAAATAACGGACCGTCAAGTTCCTGATGGACCGTCAATCGTGTCGTCACATGCCACGTTCAGTTTACTTCCAGGCTATTTTAACAGGGGCATTTTGGTCACTTACCACTTTCCTATGTATACCCAGATGAGTCCGAATTCAGCCATTTTGCTCATTATTGTTCCACAAACAAAAAAAACTAGGGTTTCTCCCTAAATTCAATCTCCAAGAACAAGACCCAATCTTCTTCAAAAATCAAAGAATTTCAAATCCTTCAAGTTCAAGAAAACATCAAGAACCTTGAGTCAGGTATGCGTAGTGTCCATCTATGGATCCATTTTGTTCATAGAGCTCAAGAACCATGTTTTAAATCTTTTGTGATTGTCTTGTTGTGATATGAGCATGTACATATTGATGATTGTTGTTTAAGTTTCAAGATGATATCTAAAGGTGTTTTCATGAAGTATATGTGTTTGTTAGTTGAAACCCATGATCCTTATATGGCTTAATATGGTGAAATTCATGAACACACTTAAGCTAAAAGAATTTATGCAAAGTGTTTGATAATATGCCTAGGATGATAGAATTTATGTCCCATGATTTAATGGTGCTTAAATGACAAGTCCATGCTCTATGCATTACAATTTCCCATGAATTCCATGTGAGTGATATGTGTTGTTGTTGTGATATGGATTGACCATGAAATTGAAGCTATGCAAGTATATATATGTTGTATGAATTTCCATTCCATGTATAAGATGTCGAGAACTATGCTTATTGTGAAATCCCCTACTCATGATATGGTAAATTGTGGACTCTACTCTTACGATCAAGTCAATCATGTGTGTCAGTTTCCTTCCATCGAGTCCTGGGGGTACTTGTACCCAAAAAATTATAGTTGTGTTCCTAGAGCCATGTTATGTTATCATGATAATCTCAGTCAAGCCATGATCTATAGAACTCAGTCGGGCATGTGACTCAGAAAATCTCAGAAATCTCATGATCTCAGTTAATTCTCAGATAGTAGTACTAATCCGTCAGTCAAGGGAAGTCAGTTACTCATTCTATGTACCGTCAGTTAAATCACATTCAGTTTCTTCAGATGGGAAGAAGTTAGAACCGAGTGAACCCAAGGATGGGAACTGACCTGCCAGTTTAGGGTGTGATTCTTAGTAATCATCCTTGTGTTCCAGAACTACGTAGCCAGCATAGGTTGAGATATTTTAACCTGTCAGATTAGGGTTGATGAGGTGAATTAATTTGTTAGTTTAGGGTTCCCACCATTCTCATTTAGAGTACCTACCAGCTAAGGGTCACTCACAGCTATCCTTACCAGTGACGCGGTATTGACACCTTTCTAGTCGGGGCAGAGATTGGACCCCAACTTAGCTATATGCGTTGTTGGGGCATGTCGGCCAAACAACTACCTCCCACAGTTTCAGTCCCAGTCTCAGTAAAAGAACTCAGATAGTTCTTCAGATTTCAGTATATCAGGACTGTCAGATACAGTTAATTCAGTTACAGAACGGAACACAGATAGTTCTATTAGATTCAGGACTATCAGACAAAATCATCTATGTTATCAGAATTTTAGTATTTGTCATGCTAGATATTTTTAGATCATGTATTAGTGTCCATATCTAGATATTATGAAATCACGATCTCAGTTACTACGTATGCATGTTTGCACTCTTACGTTTATATCATTCAGTCAGTTAGCATCGTTCATGCATGTAAAACCTTTTGCATTTAGCCTACCTCACTCGTATACTCAGTACTCCCAGTTGTACTAACACATTTGTGCTATGATGATTTCTTTCACGTTACACCATAGGTTCATAAATAAAAACTCCAGATCAGCAGTAGCATTCCAGTTGCAGAGTTGCAGTGAGTCCTCATCCATTCAAGGATGATATTATTTATTTCATTTATTATTTTAGTTCAGTTTTGCTAGACGAAGTTAGTTGGAGATATGTTCCTTCAACTCCTTATTCAGATATTATTTAGAGGCTTTCAGATTTAGTTTAGATATGATTCAGATTTCAGTTATTTTGGGTATTCGTTACCCCATATGGATGTTATGATTTGTCATATGTTTTGTTCAGTTGAACCTTATGGCCTATTGTTCATGTTTTCCGCATTATTATGTCATGTATTATACTATACAGGTACATATATCAGTCATGGGTTAGCTTGTGGTCCCTCAGGATCATGGGCACCGTGTAGCGATCCGGTTAAGAAAATTGGGGTGTTACAGAGAGAGAAAGAGACACACACACATATAAAGAAACTTAAAGACTTGGTGAAGTTAGTATAAGAGCTTCTAATACAATCAGAGTACAAGGTAGAAATATGATCTTAGGCGTATTTATACTCCTAAGTGTCATTATATACGCACATTTAACTTAGTTTCAAGGACTTATAGATGTTCTTAATTAGTACTATTGGTGTAATTTTGTATAAATTTGTTGAGGGACATGTTTATAGAGCTTAAGGTGTTTTTAAAAGAAGTCAAGAATCAAAATAATCATATAGAGTTTAGACAAGAAAACTAGTGGTGCTAGCTTGAGCTATGTGTGTTTTAGTGTACTTTAATGACCTCTATTGTAACTGTATGAACTAATTCTTATTATATGATATTTTAGGAAACCATGAAAGGTGTTAGGAGAAACACCAGTAAGCAAAAAACTTTAAATGAAGTGGGGAAGAAAACTACAAAGTGAGGGACTTGAAGGCAAATGGAAGTAGTAAACTATGAAGAAAAGTTGGTCCACAAGGGCGTGCTGTGCTCTCAGAGCTCCGAGATAAGGGTGCGCCACATCCTTAGATAAAAACTGAAATGTAAATTCCAGTAAGGATACGAGTTAAGGGTGTGTCATGCCCCAGGACATCTGCGATAAGGGCATGCCACGCCCAAGGATATTTTAGCCAAAAATCCTCACTATAAATAGGACACTTAGATCCTATATTTACATCTTTGATGACTTTTGGAGAGAGGAAACACATGAGAAAGGCTCTAATTAGGGTTTTCTTCTTTACGTTAGTTAACTTCTAGTTTTTACATATGAATTCAATAATTATGATTCTTTGTAAAACAATAAGTGGCTAAACACCCTCTTTATAGGGTTGAGTATACTAATATGATTGTGTAATTATGGTTTTATAGTTGGTTTCTATGTTTATTAAGTATGTGATTGGTCTAACATTCTTGTTTTAGTATTCTAATATGTCTTGAACTTTAGGATAAATTATAGTCCTGAAATGAATTGACCATAGAAGTGGAGCGGTGGAGTAAATAATATAAGGAGTGTGGATCATGTCTTTAACAATTAGATATTGATTGTTAAATATAATTTGTGGTTAGGATGGAGATTTACCTAAATGACCCACTTGGTTAATAAAATGGGAAGATAGTTTAATGCAATTTAATTAAGGACTCACATCCCCACTCAACGATGTAGTCGTGCAATTAGTTTGGGTAGAAGACTTAGAGGATGACCATTCCTAAGTTATAATATCAACCCATAGATCAACAATCATCGTAAACACCAACACCAGCTAGAAACCATGGTCATGCATGAATGCATAGTAAGTCTCAACCCTAGAACTCTTTATATATTGTTTACAATCAAAATTTTAGACCGTTGTTCTTTTTTCCTATTTAGTTTAAAGACAACAAAACCCAAACTCTAAATTGGTTATACACGCACCTATTTAATGTCATTATTAACTCTAGAATTAGATTGTTTGCTAAATTCTAAGTCCCTGTGGGGTTGATTTTCAACTCAAAAGGTCTATTATATTACTTGCATAACCACGTACACTTTCATGTAATTTTAGACGCATCAAGTTGTTAGCTTTGTTGCTGGGGACTTAATAATAGGAATTTTTCTAATTTGTAGTTGTTCTATTTTATTTGAAACTTGGTCTTAGCTACTGAACTTAAAGGTACAAGTCTAAATCCTAAGTAAGCTGGCAAAGGAATGAGATTTGATTAAACCATATCCCAAACTCGTGCAACGTTTGCATCAACTAAGAATAGAAGCAATACTTCTCTATCCCATCCCATAAGTTCAAAGAGGCAACACCATTACTATAGTCATAGATATAGAACAACCAACCCATAGGATAGTCTCTGAAGTGGCAATCCCATTCACAATTAAATATAGAACAACCAACCCATAGGATAGTCTCTGAAGTGGAAATCCCATTCACAATTAAATATAGAACAACCAAACCATAGGATAGTCTCTGAAGTGGAAATCCCATTCATAATTAATGTCACCGCCAGTATCCACAGACCAGAACTAGTGGTAGATTTGAGCTTAAATAATATATGGTGCAATTGTTTCACAAAAAGTAGGCATTTCACAGGACTATCATATAAGGATACACAATTTCATCTACAAAACTTCTTATAGATCAGTTCCACTTTCATTCCTACTATAGTCTCTACAAACTACGTGAGGCTCACTCTTTTCCTCTTCTCACTATTAGGGGAGCCAAATAAATGGTTAAATGGAAATAAGGAAATACCTTGATATGATAACCAAGTAAAAATGGTGAAATTTATCTTCTAGCTTACCCGGTAGTTGATAATACTTATCTTATAGGATTTGCATGCAGAACAATAGAATAATTGGGTTGATCATGAGAAATTTACGCAGTTGAGAAGCCAGGAGGAACATAGTCCTAGAATTCCTCTCATATTGATTTAAATTCAAAAGCACTTAAGAATTGGTTACTATTTGTAATTAATAACAAAATCCCCCCACTTACTTTCCTGTACTTCTCTTGAATTACATCAAGGTAAGTAACTACTCATGTTTTCCCTATGGGATCGACCCCAACCTTGTTGGATTACTATATTTGAAATCAACCGCATTATACTTCTAGTTGAGGTGTAGTTTTAGGAAATATCAAATTTTGGCACCCTTGCTGGGGAAGGCTGTTAAGTAGTAAATTGAATTAGTGGAGTTCACGGGTTTTTAATTTTTAATTTTTTCTTTGGCATACATCGGTGTATGCCAAGTACAAGGAGTAAAGGCAATCCCTTATTACCATTTGATCCAGAGCTAGAAAGAATCCTTCAAATACCTAGAAGGATGTTAGGACAAGTTCATGATGGGGTTCAAGACCCTCTACTTATGGACCCAAATTTGGCACTCCCTCGTGATCCATTAGATCCATAGAATATTACAGAATTATAGACACAATAACTATTAGAGAAAGAATATAGAGACACAGAAGAAGCCAGACTTACTGTAGATGTGGCAGTAGCTCATCAAAGAGGATTGGTATGGCCGAGATAGGTTGTTGATCATCGAGTTCAGAAAGACAGGGATCTATTTATTCTATCATATCAATACTTAGAACGATATGAGAAAGATAAAAAAGATCTGGGTTATGTTGAGCCTGCAGAGTCTGGAGCCATTGTTCCTCCTCCATTAGCCCCCTAATGTGAAGTTTGATATTACTAGTGCTATGATCTAATTGTTAAATCTGAAGGGTGTCTTTTTGGGAGCCGCTAAGGATGACACAAACCTATACCTTACAAATTTTCTTGGTATCTGCACAAATTTTAATATTCCAGGGGTTAATCAAAAAGCATTAAGATTGAGGTTATTCCTATTTTGTTTGACTGGAGAAGTATCTTTATGGTTAGGGGAACTTTCAATAGGATATATCACTACTTGGCATGAGTTGAAGACACAGTTTCTGAGAAAATTCTTCCCTCCTGCACGGATGTTACAGTTGAAGGATGAAATTTATAATTTTAGATAGCTACCTGCAGAGTCTATGTATAAGACATGGTTTTGTTTAAAAAGAATCTTATTATGGTAAAGAATCACAGAATCATAGGTTCTAACTTGTCTGAGATCTTTTATCCATTATTAAATAATAGTTCAAGAGTTGTAATAGATACTATTTCAGGAGGAGCATATACTAGATAATATTGTAATTACCAATAGGGGATGACATACTCGAGATTCAGAATGTGTTGGTGGTACATATGCTATTGGATCAACAAATACATATAGAACAGTGAATGACATGGTAGTACAAGAAGTTGCAAAGCTTTGTAAAGATATTGGGTTTTTTATGAAACAATTTACATCAATGAGTGCTGAGAAGGTGAATGTAGTAGTGACATAGTGGTATACCTCCAAACCATTCGAGATCGAATCTAAAGAAGAGGCAAAGTACATTGATCGTAGATTGCCATATTTCTGAGCCTAAGGGAAAAGAAATCAAGGTCGTAACTATTATAATGATAGATATATAGATAGGAGAAGAGATAGATGGTGATTGGTGGTGTTAGGAGGACTATATGGATAAGAGTAACAAATATATTCAAGAAGAAAGTCGAGCTACAAAGTCCAGAATAGAGGCACTTTTGGCCAAGCTGGTCAAAGGGAAAGAAAGTCAATAGAACTACTTGAAGGATATCAAAGTTGATCTGTCAGGATTGAACTAGAAAATTTACTCACATGCTACAACAATTAAGCAGTTGGAACAGAAGTTTGGTAAAATATCAGCCACAGTGAATTAGAGACAACCTGGCACTCTTCCATGAAATACAGTGGTAAATCCAAGAAATGATAATCAATTCCATGCCATTACCACTCTGTTACTACAGATCCACTTGTACTCACAAATAACAAGAAGAAGAGTGAGGATAAGCCAATTCATATTGGGAGCAACAACAAGCCCAATGAAGGAGAAGAAAGGCTACAGAGCCTGTGCTGAAGCCCATTTTAAGACCACTTCCTCCCTATCCATAAAGATTGAGATAGAAATAAAAAGAAGGTAAGTATCAGAAATTTTTGTCTATGTTAAAAGAGTTAAGTGTTAATATACCACTTATATAGGCATTAGATCAAATGCCAGGATATAAAAAATTCATAAAGGATTTGATCACCAAGAAAAGGTCAGTTAGTTATGAACCTATTGACAATATTCATCATTTTAATGCTGTACTCACTAGATCATTGGTAGAGAAGAAGGAGGACCTTGGCACTTTCATAATACCTCGCACTGTTGGGTCTTTCAACTTTACTTAAGCATTATGTGATTTGGGGGATAACATCAACCTCAAGACCTTTGATGTATTCAAACATATGGGGTTGAGAGCTCCCAAACCATTTTAAGACTAGTAATAGTAGAAAGGACAGGGAAGAAGCCTAATGGTATCCTTTACGATATTTTGGTAAAAGGGTCTTCTTTTATATTTTCTATTTATTTTGTTATATTAGACTGTGAAGTGGACTTTCAAGTCCCCATTATCTTGGGAAGACCATTTGTGTCTACAGGTAGGACGCTGGTTGATCTGGAGAAAAGACATCTGATGTTGTGACTCAATGATAAACATGTGACATTTAATAAATGCAAATCTATGAAGCAGCCTAATGAATTGAGAGTGGTGTTTGTGATTGATATAGATGATGAGAAGACATATTCATTTCATGATGTTGATGTAGTTACTTTATGGGATGATGGTTCTGATATGTTATTCCAGTTGAAGAGAGGCTTGGGATCAAAGTTCTTGTAGCTATGATTATGAATTTTGACTCTAAAGGTATCAAGGAGTATGAGGAGTTAGTGAGTGCATTGCATGGTGGTGGTTATAATTATGCACCAAAGAAGATTGATATAAATTTAATGAATCAAACTACTCTACCTGCTCGCCCATCCATTAATGAACCACCGGTGTTAGAGTTGAAGACCCTCTCATCTCACTTGCAATATGCATTTCTTAGGGACAACTATACTTTTTCTATTATTATTACAGCTAATCTAAGCCTGTCATAGGTAGAAGCATTACTGTCAGTGTTGCAAAATTTCAAGAGGGCCATTGGATGGTCCATTGCTATTATTGTGGGTATTCTGCCTGGTTTGTATACTCATAAAATTCAGCTTAAGCCAGATTATGTTCCATCAATTGAACATCAATGTAGACTCAATCATCTTATATAGGAGGTGGTTAAGAAGGATATCATTAAGTGGTTAGATACTGGTGTAGTGTTTCCCATTACTGACAGTAAGTGGGTTAGTCTAATTCAATGCGTACCAAAAAAGGGCATAATAACTGTCATACCTAACGAGAAGAATGAGCTAGTGCCTATGTGACCAGCCACTAGATGGAGAGTGAGTATGGATTATAGGAAACTGAATGCATGGACTCAGAAGGACTATTTTCCTATACCATTCATGGATCAGATGCTGGACTGGTTAGCAGGCAGAGGATGGTACTGTCTTCTTGATGGATACTCAGGATATAATTAGATCACTATTTTACCCGAGGACCAAGAGAAGACTACCTTTATATGTCCTTATGGGACCCTTGCATTCAAATGAATGGCATTTGGGCTATGCAATGCTCCAGTCACATTTCAGAGATATATGATGTCTATTTTCTCTGATATGGTCGAAGACACTATTGAAGTTTTTATGGATGATTTTTTTCTTTTTGGTGATTCTTTTGATAACTTTCTTATTCACTTAGCAAAGGATCTACAAAGGAGTGAGGAGTGCAACTTGGTACTTAATTAGGAGAAGTCCCATTTCATGGTCAAAGAAGGAATTATGCTTGGGCATAAAATTTTGAAGAGAGGGATAGAGGTTGATTGAGCAAAGATTGAGGCGATTGAAAAACTACCTTATCTAATTTCTATAAATAGAATTTGGAGTTTTCTAGGGTATGTAAGTTTTTATAGGCGATTTATCAAGGACTTCTCGAGGATTTCTAGTCCACTTTGCAAGCTTCTTGAGAAGAAGATAAAATTTGATTTTGATGATGTATGTAAGAAGGCTTTTAAAAGCCTAAAAGAGAAGTTGATGTCTGCTCCAATCATTGTGTCTCTTGAATGGTCTTTATCTTTTGAAATTATGTTTAATGCTAGCGGATTGGCCTTAAGGGCTATACTAAGACAAAGAAAAGAAAAGATCCTTCATCCTATCTACTATGCTAGTATGACACTAAATCCTGTTCAAAATAACAACACCATGATGGAGCAAGAGTTATTGGCAGTGGTTTTTGCCTTTGAAAAGTTTATATCTTACTTGATTGGGACAAAGGTGACAGTGAACATAGACCATGCGATATTGTAGTACTTAATGCCTAAAAAGGATGCAAAGATGAGGCTTATCCATTGGGTGCTGCTATTACAAGAATTTGATTTCGAGGTGAAAGACAAAAAGGTACAGAAAATCAAGTTGAGGATCACTTGTCTAGAATAGAGAAGGAAGCTATGAAGAAGGTTTCTAAAGGATTTGAGATTGGTGACAGTTTTCCAGATGAACAAATATTGGCAGCTTCCCAAGATTTAATTCCATGGTTTGCAAATTAAGTAAATTACTTAGCAAGTGATCTAGTTCTAGAGGATTTTTCATAGTAGCAAGGAAAAAGTTCATGCACGAGTTAACAAAATTTTTCTAGGATGAACCTTATATTTTTGTAAAATTTGTGCAGATGGAATCATTTGTAGATGCATACCTAAAGTGGAGATGATGAACATACTTGAAGCTTGTCACTCATCTCCAGTTAGAGGTCATCATGGAGGGGCACGCACAGCTCATAAGATCCTATAACACAGCTACTATTGACCAACAATATACTAGGATACTCATAACTATGCTTTTGCTTGTGATCAATGCCAGCGATAAGTATTATTTCTAAAAGACAAGAATTAACTATGACTCCTATGTTAGAATTGGAAGTATTTGATGTATGGGGCATAAATTTCATGTGATCTTCTATGAGTTCATATGGCATAAAGTACATATTTATGGCTGTTGACTATGTTTCGAAGTGGGTGGAGGCAATTGTGCTTCCTATTAATAAAGCAAGGAGTGTCACTGTATTTTTTAGGAAGAACATCTTTTCTTGATTTAGTATGCCATGTGCCATTATTAGTGATGGAGGGTCACATTTTTTCAGTCATCTATTCAAGAGTCTTCTTGAAAAAATAGAGTGAATCTCAAGGTCAAAACCCCTTATCATCCGCAGACTAGTAGAAAAGTTTAAGTATCCAATAGAGAAATCAAGTCCATATTGGCAAAGACTGTGAATGACAATAGGACTGACTGCATAAGAAAGTTAGATGATGTATTATGGGACTACTGTATAGCTACAAAACTCTCATAGATGCTTCACCCTATCAGCTTATGTATGGCAAGATTTTTGATTTACCAATTGAGCTTGAGAACAAGGCACTATGGGCATTGACAAAGCTGAAATTAGAGTGGAAGGATAAAGCTAAATCTAGGTTGAATGGCATAAATGAGTTGGATGAATTCCGGCTCCGAGCATATGATGTTCAGCACTTTACAAGGAAAAGATGAAGTTATATCATGACCAAAAGATTAAGAAGAGGGTTTTTGAAAATAGTGATCAAGTGCTACTATACAATTCCAGGCTTCATTTGTTCCAGGTAATCTAAAGTGAAGATGGAATGGTCCATTCACAGTAACAAAGGTTTATCCCTATGGTGTTTTAGATATAAAGAAGGATGGTACAAACCCGTTAAAGGTAAACAGAAAATAACTAAAGTACTATATAGGAATCATAGATGAGGTGAAAGAATTAGCTGATATTGACCTTGATAAAGTCTGAGTAATCAAGAAAATTGCATCGTGCCGCGATGTTAAATCAAGCGTTGCATGGGAGGAAACCCATGATGCTAGTTGATAAAATCTGAGTATCCAACTTAGCCACATCGTGCAACAATGTTAAATCAAATGTTATGTGGGAGGAAACCCATGTTTTGTACTTATTTTAGTTATAGGGTAATGTGTTTATTCAACGTGAAGGACTAAAAGAGTGCAAACAATATCCAGACAAGTGAAGAATTTATCATACGCACTTTTTACGAGTCGTATCTATAAGTTATGACTCATGAGTAGGAGTCGTATTGACCTGGGTGAAAAATCAAAATCAGGCATAAGTTTCTAGAATGAATACAATTCCCAATAAGAGTCGTATCCTTTGGGTATGGTTCGTAACTGTGAATCGTACCCAGTCCAGAATCGAGGTAAGTCACCAGGATATACGAGTCAAAGAAATGACCCATAAACTTGGGGACGAGTCATATAGAAAACTCATACCCCTGCTTACTAGGTTAGATCTTAGGTTTGACCCGACCCAGTTCTTAATTGAAAAAAGAAAAAGGGCACGATCGGGCACCCGATCGATGCCATTCGTACCCACTCCCCTTTTCACTCAAATTTCAGCTTCCAATCCATAAAAAAAAGTGTTTCCAACATAATTTAGTTACCAACATCTTCCAATCCCATATACTTTAAGCTTTCAACTCGAATTTAGGGACATTGAGATACGAAATTAAGAACTTACTTCTTCAAACAAAAAGGAAGTTTTGAAATTTCTTTTTCTTTATGTTTTAAGTCGAAAGAAGTTGTGCTTTACATTGTAAAATTGTTTTGCATAGGAATTATCTCAAAATTAGGTTGTTGATAGCATATCTTATGTCATATTTTGAAAAATAAGAATTTGGGGAAGAACCAGGGTTTATAAAGGATTTTTTTGTGTGTATATGTGTTAAAATTTTGGATATAGTTGAAAATAGTAATGGGTATTTTGGAAATTTCCATTAGAGTCAAAATTTGAAATTGTAATTTTATGTTGTAGTGGATATGAGATTTCTTACGACTCGTACACACCGGTATGGGAGTCGTAATGAGACTCGTACCCACTAAAAATATGGATATCTGACAAATTCAAAGTTCTGAATGGGATACGACTCAACCATACAAGTCGTATCCTAACTTTATGACTCATACACATTAATTGTACCCACCCGGGAAAGAATTCAACTGGAATAAATATTTTTGACTAGCTAATGATTGTTGGTCATGAGTCATACCTATATGGTACAACTGGTAAGGAGAAGTCGTAAGTTGACAAGTGGACAAATATCATGCACTGTCTAGGATATGACTCAGATATATGAGTTGTACCCAGTGGATATGACCAGTACCCATCACTCATACCTAACTGAGATAAAGCACATTGAACTTTATTTTTAAATTTTTCTCTTCTTTTCTTTTCTTACTTACTAACAATAGTGTATTTGCAGGAATCATGCCTCTAAAGAACATTTTTTCATCCAAAATAGTTGCTACGAAGGGAAATAAACAAGAACCGGCTGAGAGTGAGGAAAACAACATCTTCGAGTTTGAAATAATATTTGAAAGCAGTAAAGAAGAATATAATGTAACCTCATTCGTGAAAGATGTGAACAAAGGGAAAACACCTGCTAAAGTTAAGGGGAAAAAAGTAGTTTCCTAAGAGTCAAATTCACCACCACCAAAGGGGCACTGAGACAAAAGAATGCAATTGTTTCCCCTCTTCACATACCACAACCTGTGGATGATGATGATAATGATGACGAAGCTAAATCTAGTTTAGCATAGGAAATCACTGATGAAGCACAGGTCCATAAGGTGGTTGATGCCACCCCTATAGATTGACAAGACCCTCTACTCCCTTTGGACACCACTCCGGTGCCCATTATTGAATGATGGGGGTACCCCGACATATAAGAGACATTTAACTCGGGGCTATCTCATCTTCGGGGAGGTAAGATAAAAAGGGTGCTATATCTGTAAAAGAGAATGACCACTATGGGGATGGCTGAATTACCCGAGTTTGAATTAGGTGGATGATGAGAGAACCCAGTAGATATAGCGAGGTCCTCTTGAGTGAGTTCTATGATGCATACAAGGGCGAGTTGCTGAGGCAGTATCCATAAGGTATATTTTGGAAAGAAGGCAAGCCTATTGCCTCTTTGATGATTTAAGGAGTCAAAGTTGATTTCTCTCCCTGCACTATCAGGAGATTTCTATATTGGCGAGAATATTAAGCTCCAACAAATATAGGAGATATGGATTACAGAATGGTCGAGATGTGAAAGATCACAAATCAAACATTAGGTACTGATGATAAAATGGTGATGTTTAGGCGGATAGCTTAGTGGATAGCTGCACATGGTGAGCATGCCACTTGGGTATCAGGTGGTATCGAGAATTCATAGCAAATCAAGAAAGGGACCCTCACTTTGAGGGTAAGTCTTGGTGGACACTGTCCCAACACAGGCTATCCGGCTACAGGAGATGATGTTTAGAGCCCGATTTGGGCTGCTAGGATAGTTGGTTTCATAGATGGGTATGCATTTAATGTGGGTGAGTTCTTAGCTTGAGAATTAAGAGATAGGGAATTCAGGGGTCAGAAGGCATTACTGGCTTACCCATATATGATCACTCCGATATGCTTAGCTGCGGGAGTGTTTAAGATAACCAACATTAATGAGATGATTGAGTCCCGGAGGACATTTGACATTAGGATGACTTGGGATTCGGTCAGCCCTCTAGCCTGACCTTTGTGATAGACTGTAGATGCTATGGAGGGAATATTCCCACAAGATGACCAGATAGACACCCTTTCTCAAGATGAGACTACTGAGGCTGCACCCACAGATGCAGTGGGTACTCCCAGTTCCCCACCGCCAGTCCATTCTGTTCTACCTAGGCCACGGGGTATGCCTCCCAATGTGATGTTGATCTCTCAGGCTGCTTGGACTAAAGTCGTGACCAGTTAGCTACTCTTACTGCAATGGTAAGTCATATAGAGGGAGGAGTACGAAGTTAGATAGATCGTCAGTTCGAGGCACATGATAGGCGAGTCCAAGGAAGCCTAGATATGTTTGAGTCAAGGATTACTCAATAATTAGTTAATGGGTAGACACCAAATATTGCTGATGTCAGAGATAAGATAGCTGAGATAAAAAAGAAGACCATTGAGCTTTATGAGAGACCTATTTTTTTAGAGCCAGTTGAGGAGATTGTGATTCCCACGGTCGAGGTACCTAACATTTGGGTAGATCCGGCAGCTGTACAGGTTGAGGAGACTAGAGAAGAGAATAAGAGAAACAATAAGGAAGTGAAAGAAGCTAAGAAAAAAGCTAGACTTGAGAACATCCAAGATAAGGTTGATCGAGAGACACAAATAAAGGAGATGGCCATAGGAGCTGGGGGTCGAGATCTCCAGTTACTAATATTAAGGGGGTTGGTGATGTGCTCCCGACTGTTGTTGATTTAGTCCTGGTTATGAGGATGGTAACTAAAGGGAGTAGGACCGACTTAAGGGCCCACGTTCTGATGCCGATTCTCCAATGCTTTGAGATCCTAGGTATGACTCAAATACTTACTCTATTTTATTTTTGTAGAACTGGGGATAATGCAACATTCTTTAGTTGGAGGTGGGGGTTACTCCAAAAACTTTGGGGAGTAGTTTGAAAATTTTTAGATGTAACTAATGCTGAAAGTCTGTTATGACTTGCAGGTTGATGTGGGAAGGTAAGATAGGGAGTAGATCAGCGCACCTATGGCAACATATATTTGATTATGATTAATAAATTTTGAAAAATTTCTTTTGTATTGAAAACTTTTGATTCTGTTTTGATTTTTACTTTGTGATTGATGAAGAACTGCTTACTTTTGAAATGCTAATGTAAAAAGTTATGTTAATTTTATGCTAAAAAGAATAAAAAATGTTGAACCCCCTCAAAATTTTTGTTTAAGTGTGTGATTTATATATCTATTTGAAACTGTCGAGTATCTGATAATGGCATTAGGATTCGGGATAGTATAGTTCAGGACATAATAATTGCATAGTTGGATAACTAGTACTTAGTAGTGTAGCCCTATGCAAGTGTGTGTTAGGTTTACTAAGTTCCCGGTAGTGCTGGAATCTAGAACTTTCCCGATTGCTTTTACCTAGGTCTAGGATGATTAAGTTGGAAGTGAACATAGGCCCTTTTTGTATGAGTCCACATAAGCCTAAAATGCCCTAACCAAAGGAATAAATCCCCTTGATATAAATATTTGAGCCTTTATAGACCAATTTTTCTTATTACACATATCACCTTACTGTTTAACTTACAATCAACCTATTTTTGCCTTTGTCTGCCTGTGAACACTATGCACCTCAACTCAGGAAAATTGCCTAAGTTGAGGGTGTCTATTATGGGGGTATGTAAGATGAAAATGAGTATGAAGATAATGGGTAGAATAAAAATAGTTAAAACATGGGCCGGTGTGCTAATAAAGAAAAGAAATAAATATGCATGTATAGCAAAAGGAAATAAATAACAAAAATAAATACTAGAAAGCCACACCTAATCCAACTGGAATGTGCTTAAAAAAAGGGAGGCATAAGGGTGGAAATAAAATAAGTCAAAAGTAGTGGACCCTAAGAAAAGCGTAGTGTCCAGGTGGCTTAGTCAATAAATGAGTCTCCAAAGGTATCATACCATCCCCAAGCCTATGTTAAAAGCCAAATAAAGTCCTATAATGTTCCTACGGTGACCATCTGATACTTAGGAAAAAAACATAAGGAAAATCCTATGATATTTTGTGCACACTGGTGATACTTCTTTGAGAGAGAGAGAGAGAGTTATTTGTTATATTCCAGAATAGAGTAGTCTATCCATGAAGAGTGAATGGGATTTCTTTGACATTGAGCGCACATTGGTTATATTGCTAGGTTTCTAGATTTTTTGATGAATACGAAGCATATCTATGACCAAGTGTCTATTGCTAATGTAATGCCATCATCAGATTCTTTTGATGTTTCTACATATGCTTAATTTCTATACGCAAAATCGAGTTGAAAAGCCAAAAAATTAATAGGGGAACAATGAGATTGAAATTTAATTCAAAATCACTGCCATGGGTTTTCTTGATAACTTCCTGTTTAAGCATCGGCTCTGTGCTAGAAAATAGTAATGTGGTGTAACACCCCCAAACTTTTTCTAGCTAAATTTTGTCCCTAAAGTGTCAAGATTTGGTTTCTATAATGATTTACACTTATTTACCTATGGAATTCCATAGATTTCAACTTTTCATTACGTAGATGACTGAATAAGATTTCCGTCGATATAAGATTCGTCCAAAACGGACACTCGGTGAAGAAGTTATGGCTATTTTATGTGCTAGTCGTAAAACATCATCATTTTGGTGTTTAACGCGTCATGGAGATGGTTTAATTAGAAATTGTCAAATAAGATAACGAAGGATCCCAATTTCTCATTCGTCAATTTTCAGTGAGCCACCGCGATAGTGGTGCGTCGCGGTGACCCATAAAATCGGGCACCGGTTATATTTTTACTCCATCTCATTAAGGGTAAAATGGTACTTCTCCAACACCTTATCATCTCTAACACGGGATTTAATCCCAAGAACACCAAAGTAAGATTATTTTCATCAAAATCTCTCAAGAAAATCCATTAGGGTTTCAAACTAAAAATCTTTGTAACTCAAGATTCAACCGTGAATTTTTGAAGATAATTAGAGATTTGGAATCCCTAATCCATAAGCTTCAAGAATCATTTATTATTCTTTGAAATATAGGTACGCGAGGTTTATCTAAAATCTCATGGGCATAGAAATCATGATTTTAAGAAAGGGGTTTTTAGATTTATGAATACATTCATGTTTTAGAAATCTTGATGGTATTGTTTTGGTCTTTTGACCTTCCCCCACATTTATTCAAAATTGTATATATATGTACGCTTGTGTTTTAAGGTTGATGATTCAATTGAGAGCATGACTTATGTAAAATATCTCTCTTGTTTAGATTTTCCTTTGCTTATCATATGCTATAGATATTTTATATGCATCCTTGAAAAGCATGGTTTAAAATGTCTTGAATTATGTTATGATTGGATTAAGATTTGAATTTTAAAAGAGAGCGTAGTTGTGTTGAAAACTGTTAAAAATATTCATATAATGAAAAAGTGCATGATTTTTCCAAATGAACATGACCACAATATGTTTAAAGGATTCTTGCATAGTTTTGATTTATTCTTCAGAACATGAAATCTCTTATACTATTTGCATGTTTGGGTGGTTGATAACGCTCAAACTACAGCTCTCGTAAGAGTGTAAGCGGTCGTTGTCAAATATATAACCCAACTAGGTTGGGTATCGATCCCACAGAGAATAGCTGGTCACTAAGTAAGCAAAGATTATTAGACTTTTGGTGCAAGTCTCGTAAAAAGGGGGATTTTGTAGCGTGCAATAATGTAACAAAATAGTAGAGTAAAAATGGAAAATAGCAAAGTAAAAAGGAAAGAATGTTTAGAAGATGTTTAACCAATGAGAATTGAGAGTTGGGGTTATGTCCACCGTATGAGTTATACGTCTCTATTGGCTATGAGTTATGCGAAATTCAGACATGCATGTGCTTATAGAGGATTGTATTCTATGGTAAATCCAGGCGTCTTTCGACCATCAAGGATTATTGCACTTTAACTCTTTCGAGATTAAAGCGTGTCTAACGGTACAAATTCTCCAAGAGGTTAATCCAGTTACGACACTAACTTTTTAATAGGGGTTGGTGCCCTATTACCTTGACATTATCTCTTTTCCAGACATATAACTTTTCTTTCGAACAAGTTAATGCTATACTGGCGTATTCTATGCGTTTGCAACCACGAGAATTTGCATTAAGATGAAGAGAATAATGATATAAGCAGCATACGTGTCACGAATTCACAAACTCATAGCAATAGATAGTATCTCATAAGGCTTCCATAACCCCAACAGAGAAGTTTAGCTATTCATAAGTGCAACGGAAATCACAATAGACTTTATCATTATACCAAAATAAAGATCTCACGTGTAGTAGGGTTTGGTATGGCGTTAGGCATGAATTCCCTTTTAGAATAGAGGTTCTCTTGTTGTGGAAATTAAGAATTGAATAGATGAAGAGAAAGTAATTAATTGAAAGAGAATTGTTTTCGGAACTCCAGAATTAATTGTATGAATGGAGAGAGATAATAATAAAAACTTCAGCAACATAGGGTATTTATAACACCCATATCCTATTCCTACTAGGATACTGCATTACTTATCCTAGTCCTACTAGGTTACTGCATCATTATCCTAATCCTACTAAGTTACTGCTGATCTCCAAAGTCTTTAGAAATGCTGTTTTTGCCCGGGACAGATATTCCATGCGTCACTTTTGGTCCTTGGCGTCCAAGATTTCCCTTCCTTCTTTCGTGAAGCTTCCTTGGGCGTCAAGTTATCCATAATATGCTGAAATCTGCATCATTTATACCTGAAAACTTGCTAATCACGTTTGTTAGCTCACTTACAGGAAAAAGGACTAAAAGTGCATGAATTATATATTTTGTCCTCAAAACTTAGCTAAAATATGGGTAAATTATAGTACTTTAGGCGTGTAAATACGCCTATCATCAACACCCCACACTTAAAGCTTTGTTCGTCCTCGAACAATATATCATGTCCATATAAACATCTACTTAGGGTTTCATAGTAACAACACAAAATATTCATCAAGACAGGCACAACAATTATTAACAAAGAGTAGTTTTCTAATCACTTCTAGAAACAATTCAACCTCTAATATAGACTCGTGATGATGGTTAATTCGCATCCACAAGTTAAGCCACAAAGAATCATATAAGACTACCCAAAACTCATCAACTATGTGTGTCTCACATAAGATATTACCCATAATCACTCTCAAATATTGCATTTTTCAGAACATGGGTATAAGATTATCCTTGCTCTCACTCTCACAAAGAATTCATATGTTTGCAACTGATGACCATAGGCTTGCCCTTAATGTAATGCTCCACTAAATATCAGAATGCTAAGATTAGGATCAAATTGGTCCTTACAGGTTGTAATGTAGGCTAAGGGACGGGTAGGACTCTTTTGGCCAGAAATAGTGACTAAGTTCCTAAGCGCTTTAATACATCACATTATGCCATTAACACTCTCTTTTAATCAACCCTGCTACCTTTCTTTCATCTATCACCCCTTTTCACCTATTTTGCCATTCAAGCATAATTATCTTTTTATTTAATCATAAACACTTCTATTTCTTTTTCTTTTCTCTTTTTTTTATAACACACCTCCATGATAGCCACTCTTTTTCATAACAAATTCAAGTACCAATACACTCTAAGGCATCACTCTCACCCAATTTCCTCTTATTTTGTCACATGACTTCACAATTTAAAGCACTTAGGAATTTGTATCAAATTATGGTCTTGAAAAAAATGGATTAGGCTTACATATGAGGCTGTCAAAGAAAATGGCTTAAAGGCTCAAAAGGGTTGACTAGGATAATGTCCACGGGTAGGTAAACAGAAGGTAAACAATCACAGGCTGCCAAAGAAATGCCTAAATCATCTCCTAAACTCACACTCTTTATTTCGCTTTACACACACACCAGGCAAGTTCTAGCATCAGTCACAACACAGAATATACTATATCCTCACACACACAAGGCACATGGTCAACTTTATTGGGAGTATTATAGACTCTTGACCCTAACGGATGAATGAATTCAACCACACAATTATCACACAGTGAGTCACACTTAGAGCCTAAGTGTCTCAATAGTAATTATTCTAGCACAAACTCTTGTCATAACACCATGCCGCCTATCAGAACAATTTCATGCATCAAAATCTAATAAATTTAAAATTTAAACTAACTAATTACGACTAATTAAAAAAAACAAGAACTAGAATAAATGCAAATGCAGACAAAGAAGTATAACATACAAATACCAGCACCCCACACTTAAACAGGACATACTGCCCTCAGTGGAAAATAAATAAGAAGAACCTAATTAGTCAGACTCATCCTTTATGTCTGGGGTCATACCCCCTGCATCGGAATCATCATCAGAGTCGTCGTCATCAGAGTTCTCTTCCACGTCAGAGTCTGGCATTCATCGATCATCATCGGTTGGCATGTCATCATCAAGAGGTTCCTCAAAATATACACCTACTCCACACATCGCCCTCGCATGCTCATTTATTAGGTAGTCATAATCCAACTGTTGGAGCTCTACAGCAGTTGAAAAATGACCCCCCCTCATCATGGTAAACTTCATCATGCCATATAAATGGCGGGAGAAGCTTTTGTCGCGAGCATGTCTTTCTGCAGTGGTTAGGTTGACGCCATGCATGGATTCAGCATCTTTAACCTTTGTGAGGTCAACCTTCTTCGGGTTGTGTGGAAGCTTATGATAAGCCGGTTCCTCTTCGATGTCTTCCTTCCTCAATATTGCAGTCAATAGGTTGCCAAAGCTGAAGTGGGACCTCTTGTGTAGCCTAGCTTTCTGCATTGTAGATCGAATAATTGCCCCAATGTTGATAGGGACATTCGTCATCAATGCGTACACCAGGCACACTCTATATCGTGTTATCTTTGTGTACTGTGTCCCTGGAATGAGGCAAGAGTTGACCATTCGCAGCCATATCCTAGCTTCTCTGTTCAAGGAGGCATACAGGAAGGTATTGTGCCGACCGGTATCCTTCTGACGACTCCACCGTGCCATTGATCTTGTTCCGCATAGTGTGTGTCTGATTTCCCTGTATGGAGGTATGCGATAAAGCTCCTTGAGTGGTGCGGGATTAACAGATGGCAAGCCTAGAAAGGAGTTAAAGAACTCCGCATTTAGTTGCAGAACTTGGCCCCGAATCATAACTTCACTCCCTGTAGTTTTCGGTGACCAGTTGGCATAGAATTCTCGTGTTAAATCAAGATTGCACTCTCCCATATCTCGGAAGATGAAATCAAGATGTAACGCCATTATCTTAGCCAACATGCGAGGTTCTTTCTTTGCTAGTCTCTCCTTGTGTATCAACTCCATGTGAACATATTTCTTCTCTTTATTGTTCCTATACCACTCCTTTCCTTTCTCCTCTAAGACCCATTTAATTCTGAACATGCGGTGAGGTATTTGCAGCGAGGAGGATTCGCCTTGCTCTTTTCGTCCCCTTTTCTGGCCTTTTTGGGAAGTGGTTGCTTTATCCTTTCCTTGCTTTGCTTTTGGTGCCATTATACCTGAGATTAAAATAATATTCATGTTAGCTTCATCTCGGTGGATGCAATCAATGAACAAGCAGTAGTGGCACCACCCCACACTTAGTTTGTTGGTACGGACTAGTGAAGTGAACGATGTCGATTACTCAGACTTCATCCATATACGTTTTAGGTGCTATATTCCAACAATATAATCAGTGCAGTCATACTTCCAAAAAAATCTTGGCAATACTTTCATGGTTGATACATCTTTTGATCAAGACTACTACATAGAGATTGAATCAAGTTATAATATCTAGAAATAATCACAACCTCACAAGTTGGTAGTTTAACCATGATTCTCATCTCGATGAACAAGTCATTCCAACATGTAAGCTTTCTATTTAAAAGATTATGCAATTTTCGTGCCCATGTCAATTCCGTAAAAGTATGACAGTGTATGAAAATCAAAGACAAGTTGGAAACAAGTTAAAATCATCCTTACGTATTCTTTCACTCACTTAGTAGTATCACAACAAATCAACCACATTCAAATCACCAACACTACTTCAAGATCTAACAATTTATTGTAGGCGTAGTATTGTAGTACTTACGGAATATAAAAGAAGAACAAAGAAGTACTTACTTGGTTGATGCCTTTGGAAGATGTTCTTGTGAAGTAAAAGAGCAAAAGGAAAATTTTTGAGAGAATTTGGAGAGGTAGGCGGCGCTTTTCTTAGGTTTGCAATGTATTTTTGGTCTAAGACTAAGTTTCTTAATTATAGGGCAAGCTTGGGTCGGGTTTTGACCCATTTAAAATTGGATTTGGAGACCAAAAGTGACCATAGGCGGCGCCTTTTGCTTTGCCTATGCTTGGCATAGGCGGCGCCTTTTGCAAAGCATTGTTGAGCATAGGCGGCGCCTATGCCATGGCACATGAGATTCAGAGACAAAATGCTTTTACATAGGCGGCGCCTATGCTATGGAACACTTAGGCATGGGCGGAGCCTATGCTATGGCACACTAGATTCCGAGAGCTTAGGCCATAGTATAGGCCTTGCCTTGTTCGTGGCCTAGATTTACATAGGCCTTACCTTGTTCTTTGCCTATATTTTCATAGGCAATGCCCAAACCATAGCCTTTTGCTTCTTCAATCCTAACTTACCACCTTGAACATGCAATTCTTCCAAATCAAGAGTTGAACTCAATCTCCTCCTTTACACCTCTTGCACCTACACTTACTCAAAAGCAACAAAACCGATTAGAACGATGGGTTGCCTCCCATCAAGCGCCTTAGTTTTGGTCGTGGCACGACTCTTATTTTTGGATTTTTATTTAACAAAAACAAACACTTAGTAGAACGAAAGAAAGAATGAAAAACGATGGGTTGCCTCCCATCTAGCGCTTGATTTATTGTCGCAGCACGGCATAGTTACCTCGAGTACTTAGACTTCGTTGAGGTAGATGGTGGCCATATAGTTTATCGAGTCAAGATGACCGATATATGGTTTTACTCGTTGGCCATTCACCTTAAAGACAACACCATTATTGTCTTCTAGATCAACTACTCCAGACGAGTAGACTTGGGTAACTTTGTACGGACCAGACCATTTGGACTTTAACTTACCTGGGAATAGCTTCAGTCTGGAATTGAAAAGAAGTACCATATCATCCTTTTGAAAGTTTCGTTGAACAATCCGCTGATCATGATACTTTGTCATCCGTTCCTTGTAGAGGTCTGCTCTTTCATATACATGTAGACGGAATTCATCCATCTCATTCAGCTGCTCCAATCTCAGATTCATGGCATCATCCCAATTCAAATTAAGTTGCTTTAACGCCCACAATGCTTTATGCTTGAGCTCAATGGGTAAGTGACAAGCCTTCCCATAAACTAGTTGGTACGGGGACATGCCAATTGGCGTTTTGAATGCAGTCCTATAAGCCCATAGTGCATCGTCCAACTTTCGAGACCAATCCTTCCTATTAGCATTTACAGTCTTAGCAAGGATTTGCTTGATCTCTCGATTGGAAACCTCTACCTGTCCACTAGTTTGTGGGTGATAAGGTGTGGCTACCTTATGTTACTTGACACCATATTTGGACAATACGGATTTGAATAGCTTGTTGCAAAAGTGAGATCCTCCATCGCTTATGATAGTACGTGGTACTCCAAAGCGAGAGAAGACATTTCTTTTTAAGAATGCTACAACACGCTTTCCTTCATTGTCGGCCAATGCTACTGCTTCGACCCATTTTGAAACATAATCTACAATGACTAGGATGTATTTCATTCCAAATGAATTTACAAATAGGCCCATGAAATCAATACCCCATACATCAAATAGCTCAACTTCAAGCATTTTCGTCATGGGCATCTCATGGTGTTTCGAAATTGCGCCTTGTCTCTGACATTGGTCGTATCTTCTCACAAATTCGTAGGCATCTCAAAATATCGAAGGCCAATAGTATCCACTTTGCAATACCTTCCTTGCTGTCCGATTACCTGCGTGATGTCCCCCAACTTGGGAAGTGTGACATGCCTCCAATATATTCGGCACCTATACATGGGATATGCATCACCTGATAACACCATCCGCACATCATCGAAACAAATATGGCTCATCCCAAAAGTAGTGTTTTACATCATGCATGAACTTTCTCTTTTGATGGAAAGATAGATTTGCAGGCATCACATTACTCACCACAAAATTCGTAAAGTCTGCATACCATGGTAACTCTTCCATTATTGTGGCTAAGATCTCTTCGTCAGGGAATGCGTCATCAATATCAAGATCAGGCTGTGCTATATGCTCGTTCTTGAGTCTAGATAGATGATCAGCCACTTGGTTCTCGCAACCTCTTCTATCTTTTACCTCGAAATCAAATTCTTGCAGCAACAATACCCATCGAATTAGCCTTGGTTTCACATCTTTTTTTGTCATTAGATATCTCAGAGCTACATGATCAGTATGAACTACCACTTTGGTTCCCAACAAATAAGCACAGAACTTTTCAAAAGCATACACAACCGCTAGAAGCTCTTGTTCTGTGACAATGTAGTTCTTCTGGGCTTTGTTCAGGACCTTGATTGTGTAGTATATTGGGTGGAATAACTTTTCCCTTCTCTGGCCAAGTACAACACCCAAAGCTACCCCGCTAGCATCACACATGACTTCAAACGGTAGAGACCAATCTGGTGCTACAATGATAGGAGCTTCAATTAGCTTCCCTTTGAGGCATTCGAATGCCCTTAAACAGTATTCATTGAAGTCAAACCTTGCATCTTTCTCCAAAAGTTTGCATAATGGACTAGCAATTTTGGAGAAGTCTTTGATAAACCGCCGATAGAAACCTGCATGACCGAGGAAACTACGAACTCCCTTTACTGAAATTGGGGGTGGTAGCTTCTCGATAACTTCAATTTTAGCTCGATCAACCTCAATTCCTTTTTCGGAGATTTTATTCCCAAGAACAATACCTTGTTTAACCATAAAGTGGCACTTCTCCCAGTTCAGCACTAGGTTGAATTCAACACATCTTTGTAACTCCATACTTAGGTTTGCCAAGCATGATTCAAACGACTCACCCACAACTGAAAAATCGTCCATGAACACCTCCAAGGTGTCTTCAACCATATCAGAAAAAATGGACATCATACAACGCTGAAAAGTGGCTGGTGCGTTACATAGCCCGAATGGCATGCGTTTGAAGGAAAACGTACCATATGGGCATGTGAACGTTGTCTTCTCTTGGTCTTCGGGGGCAATACAAATCTGATTATATCCGGAATAACCATCTAAGAAACAGAACCATCCTTTCCCCGCTAATCGATCGAGCATTTGGTCCATGAATGGCATTGGGAAGTGGTCCTTAAGCGTCCATGAATTTAGATTTCGGTAGTCCATGCATAATCTCCATCCTGTAACATGTCTGAGTGGAATAAGCTCATTCTTTTCATTCGCAATTACCGTCATGCCTCCTTTCTTGGGAACACATTATACCGGGCTCACCCATGTACTGTCAGATATTGGATACACAACCCCTGCATCTAACCACTTAATAATTTCTTTTTACACCACTTCTTGCATAGGTGGATTGAGACGCCTTTGATGCTCAATAGTGGGTGTGCAATTTTCTTCAAGTTGAATCTTGTGTGTACAAATCCCAGGTGGAATACCAATGATGTCAGCGATGGTCCAACCAATGGCTCTTATATACTTTTGTAAAATAGCAATGAGAGCTGTAACTTGTTGCTCACCCAAATCGGCTGCCACAATGACTGGGAGTGTGCTTTCACTTCCTAAGAATGCATACTTTAAATGATTAGGCAACTCCTTCAACTCTAACATGGGTGGCTCTTCAATAGATGGTTTAGCTGGTGGTGTGGGTCAATTTTTAAGATCAAGGTCTAGATTCTTGGGAGCATGAGGATATGACCCAAATCCTGTTAGAGCAGCAATAGTTTCTTCATAGTTTTCAGCATCCTTGTGTTCAAAATTCATGAGCGCAACCGCCAATGGGTCGTCAATAATCTTCTCCTCTTCAGATAATTCTTTTTCATCATCAACATAAACATCAGCTACCGAGAATACGTTCAGCTCTTTGGGGTGCTTCATTGATTTGCACACATCAAAGCGAACTACTTCATCATTTATTCAGAATAAAAGCTCATTAGCTCTTAAATCAATAAGCACACTTCCTATTGCAAGGAAAGGGCGCCCCAAGATTATGGGAACTTCTGAGTCTGCCTCACAATCCAAAATAATGAAGTCTGCTGGAAAGATGAATGAAGAAACCTTCACCAATACATCACATAGAATACCAACAGGTCATTTTACCGACCTATCCGCCATTACGAGCCTCATGTTGGTTGGAGTAGGATCACCCAATCCCAACTTTTTGTAAATAGATAATGGCATCAAATTGATGCTGGCTCCTAAATCACATAATGCTTTGGAAAAATTCAAAGATCCAACGGTGCAAGGAATAGTGAAAGCACCGGGGTCGGCCTTCTTCTGAACTAGTGATCGGGTGGCAATTGCGCTGCAATGATGAATAGTATCTGTCAACTCATAGCTTGCTGCCCACTTCTTTGTCAAAAGATCCTTCATGAATTTCACATACCCAGGCATTTGTTCAAGTGCTTCCACCAACGGCACATTAATGGTCAGCTATTTTAACATAGTCATAAATTTGCTGAACCTTGTATCATCCGCCTTGTTCTTCAATCTTTGAGGAAAAAGTGGTGGTGGAAGGGGAATAGTTTTCTCCACCACTTTCTTTTTATCTTGTTTTGGTTCAGTGATATTTTCAGACTGTGGATGTTGAGGAGTGACATCATGAATGTCTTGGTCAGCTTCTATGGCGTCATCATCTTCCTTATTTTCGGCCACTTGCTTGCTTTGGGATGAATTTTCCAGCACCTTACCACTCCTGGTAGTAATAGCCATGCATGATCCGTCGTTCCTTGGATTTTGCACAGTGTCACTAGGTAGAGTGCCTGCCTTTCTTTGATTGAGTGTTGCTGAAAGTTGGCTTAATTGCTGCTCTATTTGTTTTATTGAAGTGGAATGTGAGTCAACCAATTGCTTCATCGAGGACAAATCATTTATTACCTCCGTTACTCCCGCGTTGGTTGCTTCCACTCCTTTCAACAATTTAGATATTATCTCTTCCATATTTCCCGACCCAGATGCAGTGGTGTCACGTCTTCCTTGGGGAACATACAAACCACTCCTGTCGGTATTGTTTTTCCAACTACCTTGATCGCGGTCCTTGTATCCAGATTTATCATAATAGATCCGACCTTGGTTTCCTTGGGCATTGCCTCGGAAACCCCCCTGATTATTCAAGTAGTTGGCTTCTTCCTCAGAATCGGATTCGTCTCTTCCTTTTGACGCAACTGCTTTGACTTTTTCGGTCTTCCCTGATAATAAATGCTTTGTAAGAAGATCCATCTGTATTTTCATGTGCGCCATATCTTGATCACGTTCCTCTTGTATACGCCTTTGTTCTGCAGTCATGCCAACAGATACGGTAGAGCTTGCTACCTCAGAATCCCTAGTATGCCAAGCTCTACTCTGCTTTTTCATACGATCTAGCATATCACTTGCCTCAAGAAAAGTAAGGTCCACGAATGACCCACCTGCAGCATTATCAACCACTGGCTTAGTCACTGAGTTCAAAGCCCTGTATAATATCTCCATCAAGTGGATGTTGGTAATCTGATGATTTGGGCACCACATAAGCTTCTTCTTGAACCTCTCCCATGTTTCGTGGAGAGCTTCAGTTGGAAGCTGTCGAAAATTGCTGATCTCATCCCTTAATTGGGCTCTCTTGGATGGCGGAAAGAATCTTTCTGGGAAAGCGTCTTTCAGTTGCCTCCAATTAGTAATAGAATCAGGAGTTATCCCGTTCAACCATAGAGTTGCCTCCCCAGATAGAGACAATGGAAATAAGCGTAGCCGAATTACATTCTGTCCAACGCTTGGATTGTCGAATGACTTGCATGTAGAGATGAAATTGATCAGATACATATTCGGATCATCGCCTGCAAGTCTACCAAATAATCCCTTGAGCTGCAATAGTTGAATCATGGTGCTAGTGATATTGAACTTGGCTCCGGGAGCCAAGGGTGGAGGAATAATATCTCCTATGGCACCAGCTCCATCCAGATCATCATCATCATCATCAAAAAGAGGCTGCACAGCTCGGCGGTCAGGTCTCATTCTAGCTTGACGATCTCTCTTGTGCATAGGTGTTGCCACTTCATCTGCACGCCGTGGATTCAGTAACTCATCATCACCCAGGTCCTCATCATCAAGATTTATTGTTCGCCCTGGGTTATCAATATTCTGTTGATGTACTTGAGCAGCTGCCAGTGCAGCTAGTCTAGCCTGCTCCTGTTGAGCCGCCCTTCTGTCAATGTCACGTTGTGCATCCATTCTGCCAATAAGTTGTTGTTCAGGGTTTATGGGTAATAATGGTTGACCAAAACTTCGAGTATTTGGCATGCACTGAACAAAACCTGCAGAAAACAAAAACAACAACTAAAAGTAAAGTACGAGAATCTTTGACCAAAGGGTCTAGTAACTATCACAAACTTAGTTGACAACTGTATTCCCCGGCAGCGACGCCAATTTTTAATAACGCTCAAACTACAGCTCTCGTAAGAGTGTAAGTGGTCGTTGTCAAATATATAACCCAACTGGGTTGGGTATCGATCCCACAGAGAATAGCCGGTCACTAAGTAAGCAAAGATTATTAGACTTTTGGTGCAAGTCTCGTAAAAAGGGGGGATTTTGTAGCGTGCAATAATGTAACAAAATAGTAGAGTAAAAATGGAAAATAGCAAAGTAAAAAGGAAAGAATGTTTAGTAAGATGTTTAACCAATGAGAATTGAGAGTTGGGGTTATGTCCACCGTATGAGTTATACGTCTCTATTGGCTATGAGTTATGCGGAATTCAGACATGCATGTGCTTATAGAGAATTGTATTCTATGGTAAATCCAGGCGTCTTTCGACCATCAAAGATTATTTCACTTTAACTCTTTCGAGATTAAAGCGTGTCAAACGGTACAAATTCTCCAAGAGGTTAATCCACTTACGACACTAACTTTTTAACAGGGGTTGGTGCCCTATTACCTTGACATTATCTCTTTTCCAGACATATAACTTTTCTTTCAAACAAGTTAATGCTATACTGGCGTATTCTATGCGTTTTCAACCACAAGAATTTGCATTAAGATGAAGAGAATAATGATATAAGCAGCATACGTGTCATGAATTCTCAAACTCATAGCAATAGATAGTATCTCATAAGGCTTCCCTAACCCCAACAGAGAATTTTAGCTATTCATAAGTGCAACGGAAATCACAATAGACTTTATCATTATACCAAAATAAAGATCTCACGTGTAGTAGGGTTTGGTATGGCGTTAGGCATGAATTCCCTTTTAGAATAGAGGTTCTCTTGTTGTGGAAATTAAGAATTGAATAGATGAAGAGAAAGTAATTAATTGAAAGAGAATTGTTTTCGGAACTCCAGAATTAATTGTATGAATGGAGAGAGATAATAATAAAAACTTCAGCAACATAGGGTATTTATAACACCCATATCCTATTCCTACTAGGATACTGCATTACTTATCCTAGTCCTACTAGGTTACTGCATCATTATCCTAATCCTACTAAGTTACTGCTGATCTCCAAAGTCTTTAGAAATGCTGTTTTTGCCCGGGACAGATATTCCATGCGTCACTTTTGGTCCTTGGCGTCCAAGCTTTCCCTTCCTTCTTTCGTGAAGCTTCCTTGGGCGTCAAGTTATCCATAATATGCTGAAATCTGCATCATTTATACTTGAAAACTGTCTAATCACGTTTGTTAGCTCACTTACAGGAAAAAGGACTAAAAGTGCATGAATTATATATTTTGTCCTCAAAACTTAGCTAAAATATGGGTAAATTATAGTACTTTAGGCGTGTAAATACGCCTATCATCAGTAGTCTGAACTATGTTTTAATGAAAGATCATGCTTATTGTACCATGGCTCAGAAATAGAACTTGCAAGTCTTGGTGTGACGACACCAATTCAGATTATGCCATGATAATTCAGAACTGAATAGAATGCATGTTTGAAATCAGACTTTTCAGATGTTGAAACTAGAAAAATGTATGAATCAGAATAGGATAAAATTGGTCATAAAGAGAGCTTAGGTGGTTCCCCGAAGAAGGTACAAGCTCAGACAACTCATTGCTCAAAACCGTGATTTGCCAATCTGGGTATATTATATTACGCTGGCCTACTGCCGTGTGGCGTACTAGAATTAGAAACTCCAACCCTTGCGGCATACTTGGGTTGGGGACTTCCCCGCCGAGTCAATGGCGGATTCCATACAGCCTGTGGAATTTTAGAATTATAGGGGAGTCCCACCTAACTCAGAAGTAATACAAAGAACAGACAGTGCATTGACAAGAATGACTTATGATTTTTAGAAAGTGCCCATGTGTTTTGAGAACTGTTTATGCATGATATTTTAACAAATTTCTCTCCACTATTTCACTTATATAAAAGTTTTATTTTGGATCACTTTTCGTACCAGTACATCTGTATTGACCCCCCTCCTTCCTCCAGGTTCTGAGGCTCAGTGTAGGGGTCCAGAAAAGTAATAGATTTTATCAGACAGAGTTGCAGTGCCCAGTTGGTGAGCCTTCTTTATTCAGAAAGGCCTGTTTACTTTCAGAAAACTATTATTTGATATGGTTTTGGTCAACTGGGGGCCTTATCCCAGTTTCAGACAGTTGTCAGATTTTTATGTAGTTGAGATTTCCTAGATTGAGTCAAATGTTATTTAGATATGGTTGATTTACAGTTTCCATACTTATGATGAATTCAGAATTGACCATGCTTCCATAGAAGATTATGTTTCTGCATCTTCTTTTACTATATGAATGTTGTGCATGATTACCAGATAGAGAAGGGCATTCCGCGCCATCATGGTTTGGGATGTCCATCACGACCTGGCCCTAGTTCAGGTCGTGACAAACTTGGTATCAGAGCATGGTTTATGGTCCAAGGGTGTCTGTAAAATTGCGTCGGGTAGAGTATTATTTATGGGTGTGTAGGATGCCACACTTATAAGAAAGAGTCTACTGGGCGTTTAGGAATATTTTCTCTCTTTGTGATTTAGTTCGTGCTTTAGTGTCTGAGACAGAATTGTCCCCTAATCATTTATCTATCGTATTTCAGAAAATAGTCATGCCTCTTCGTCGTTCCAACAACCATGATGCTCATGATGATGAAGTCTTCCCCACTCATGGGACGCAGACCCGAAATTGAGCGCACACCCTAGAACCTATTTCTACTCTGGGAGTACCTCCAGTCCCGACCAGTCCTCCTCAAGCTCCAAGGACAAATGTTAACCGTCCTCAGTCTTCTCAGAGGGACATATCAAATGCAGAATTCAGGTAATCCATTCACAAGCTTGCACAACTAGTAGCCGTACAGACTCAGAGGTCGGAGGATACTGGGCCTGCATATATTACTTCAGAGGCTACTAGGGTAGGCCAGTTTATAAGGATGAACCCGCCCAAATGTTTGGGCACTAAGGTAGAAGAGAACCCACAGGAGTTCGTGGATGAAATAGAGAAGATTTTTAGAGTAATGCATGTGGATCAGGTGGAAGGGGTTAAGTTAGAAGCATACCAACTTAAAGATGTCATGAACAAATAGTATAATGAGTGGGAAAAGACGAAGGGTGAGAGTGTTGAGCCCACAGTTTGGGGAGAATTTGTGGAAGCTTTTCTTGACCGGTTCTTTCCTCTAGATTTGAAGGAAGCCAAGGTAGAGGAATTTATGAATCTTAAATAGGGGAAAATGAGTGTCCAAGAGTACACTCTAAAGATTAACCAACTGGCTCGTTATGCACCAGAAATGACAAGTAATATGAGAGTCCGGATGAGAAAGTTTGCATCCGGCCTTTTCGATGATCTAGCTCTTGAATGCAAAGGGGCGATGCTAAATAGGGATATGGAATTTTCTAGGCTGTCAGTCCATATACAACAGGTAGAAGAGAAAAAAAAAGAAAATTGCCGAATCTGAAGAGAAAGACAGGAAGGCAAAGAGAGCCAGAATAGCGGATCAGAACAACAATCAACCATAGAGCAGTAACTGGGGAAGTAAATGGCAAAAGAAAAAGTTTTGGAGTAACGCACAGTCTGCAGCCAGCGCCCCAGCACCTAGACCCCTAGTTGATAGACAATCTCAGAGTTTTCAGACTAGTCATGGACCTAGAGCTTATGATACTCAGTCCCAGGGCAGTGTGGCTCAGCAGCACCGTACTTTTCCATGGTGAGATACTTGTGGTAAGCATCATCCAGGAAGGTGTCATCTAGGTGCATTTGTGTGTTATTCTTGTGGTCAGACGGGTTACTTTTAGAGGGATTATCCATCTTCTAGGAAGAATATTGGTGAGACAAAATCTCAGAAAAATTCCTCCGCACCACCTCCGCCTCATAAGGGCTCCACATCAGCTGCCGGGAGTGGTTACAACTGGTTATATACTTTGACCAACTACCAGAAGGCGTAAGCCTCACCAGATGTTGTCACCGGTATGTTACGAATATTTTCCCGTGATGTATATGTGTTGCTTGATCCCGGGTCTACCTTATCTTATGTTACCCCATATGTGGTTGTTGGTTTTGGGTTTGAGCCCGATGTGATTACTGAACCTTTCTCTATTTCCACTCTGGTGGATGATTCGATTGTGGCTAGGACGGTGTATAAAAATTATGTTCTCTATTCTTAGTAGGGATACTGTGGCAGACCTCATAGAACTTGACATGGTTAATTTTGATGCTATCCTAGGGATGGACTATCTCCATCGGTGTTTTGCCACTCTAGATTGTAGAACCTGAAAGGTCATATTTTCTTTTCTGAATGATCCAGCAATAGAGTGGGAAGGGCACTCTTTATCACCTAGAGGGAACTTCATATCTTACCTCTGATCCTGTAAACTTATTTCCAAGGGATGCTTGTATCATCTTATTCGGGTTAAAGATTCTAATGCCGAAAGTCTTCCTCTTCAATCTGTCCCTATAGTAAATGAATTCTCGAAAGTCTTTCTAGATGATCTCCCAGGAATACCACCTGATAGTGAGATAGATTTTGTCATTGATGTGCGTTACCAGATACCCATCCTATTTCTATTCCGCCATATTGAATGGCTCCTACTGAGCTAAAAGAGTTGAAAGAATAGCTAGCATATCTCCTAGATAAAGGTTTTATCAGACCTAGTGTTTCGCCCTGGGGTGCACCTGTACTCTTTGTGCGAAAGAAAGATGGTTCCCTGCGTATGTGCATAGATTACCGTCAGCTGAATAAGGTCACTGTTAAAAATAAATATCCTCTTTCTAGGATTAATCACCTCTTTGATCAACTTCATGGTTCTAAGTGTTTTTCTAAAATAGACCTTCGTTCGGGATATTATCAGTTGAAAGTTAGGGAGTCAGACATTCCTAAAATAACTTTTCGAACCAGATATGGTCATTATGAATTCTTAGTCATGTCCTTCGGGTTGACTAATGCTCCTGCAGCTTTCATGGACCTAATGAATAGGGTATTTCGTTAGTTTCTAGACTTTTTTGTCATAGTGTTCATTGATGATATCTTGATTTATTCCAAAAGTGAGGAGGACTATGCCAATCACCTCCGAATTGTCCTCCAGGCTCTCAAAGATCATAGGTTGTATGGAAAGTTCTCTAAGTGTGAATTCTGGTTAAATGTTATTGCTTTATTGGGGAATGTTATGTCTAGTGAGGGGATAAAGTTTGATCCCCAAAAGGTTGAGGCAGTGAGAAAATGGCCCATACCAACGACTCCAACCGACACTTGGAGCTTTTTGGGTTTAAAGGGGTGTTATAGAAGGTTTGTAGAGAGTTTTTCTTCCATAGCGGCACCACTTACTAAGTTGACTCAGAAAAAGGTGAAGTTTTTATGGTCTGACTCTTGTGAGAATAGTTTTGAGAAGTTAAAAGACAAGTTGACTACTGCTCCTGTTTTGACTCTTCCGAAAGGTTTTGTTGTATACTCTGATGCATCCCGAGTGGGACTTAGGTGTTTTCTTATGCAGCACGGTAAGGTAGTGGCTTATGAATCTAGGCAGTTGAAGGTGCATGAGAAGAACTACCCTACTCATGACTTAGAGTTAGCGGCTGTGGTTATTGCACTTAAGATCTGGCGGCACTATTTGTATGGGGTACACGTTGATATTTTCACCGAACAAAAGAGTTTACAGTATGTTTTCTCGCAGAAAGAATTGAATCTCAGGCATAGGCGCTGGATGGAATTGCTAAAAGACTATGACACAAGCCTTCATTATCATCTGGGCAAGGCAAATGTGGTAGCCGACGCCCTTAGCAGGTTGCTAATGGGTAACCTTTCTCATGTGTGGAAAGAAGAGGGAACAAGTACAAAATAGGTTTATTGTAATATAAATGGGAAGGTGAATAGGTGAAACAATAAAATAGTCTACAAGGCACAAAACAGGGATCAAGGGATACAATTTACACAAGAAAGGTCATTTAGGCTAAAAGTGAACTAAAATAAAAATGGCATATGATCCTTCCCATACCTACTATCCTTCAACCTAGGCAGTACTAACCAGGGAAGTTAGAATTTTACCTAAAAAGGGAACTAGGTGGTATCTCAAACATATATAGCACAGAGTCAATATTAGAAACTACTACATATCTGGTTCATGCAATTTTTAGCAAGCGATTGTCACGTCCCTAATTCTAATGCCATAATGAGATCCACAATTCTCACACATATATACATTCATATAGTTCTAAAACACAAATTTTTGGAGAGGTATTAAAAATTAATAAAAATATGACTACTATCGTAGATACTTAAAAATCTCTTAATTACACATAAACACAACACAATATGAAATAAAACAGAATATGGAAAAAAATTAACCTAGACATGCTGATTCTACAACCATATTGTGACCGACAGGGAAAGAATCATGGCAAAAAAACTCACGGCGGCATAGTATGCCTACTCCTAACAAATAACTTTGCACTATCCTTAATGCAAAAAAATGAAATAAAATAGAGGGAAGTGAGATCATACCTGGGATGCACAAGGCATCCGTGTACATTGGGTTGCCTCCCAAGTAGTTCTTGATTTACTATTGTGGCACAACTCAGTTCCCTTGGCTACTCAGACTTTGCCAAAGTCTATTTTAGTACAAACTCTGACTTTTCTAGGTTTCCCATGTAGTGTTTCACCCGCTTCCCATTCACTTTAAATGACATATCACCATATGGGAATACCTTAACAATAGTGAATGGTCTAGTCCATCTTGAGTTTAGTTTGCTAGGAAACAAGTGTAGTCTTGAGTTATGCAATAAGACCAAATCACCGGGTTTGAATTTTATCTTCTCGATCTTCTTGTTATGATACAACTTCATTTTTTCTTTATATATGTCTAAACCCCCATAAGCACGGAGTTGGAATTTATCCAAATCATTCACCTTGCTTAACCCCAAGTTTGTTGCATCATACCACTCATAATTTAGCCTTTTCAACTCCCATAGTGCCTTATGCTCAAGATCAACCAATAAATGACATGCTTTACCATGCACAAGATAATATGGAGAGGCATCTTTGGGGTCTTCTAGGCTATTCGTTAGGCCCAAAATGCATCGTCTAACTTTCCAGACTAGTCAATCCTATTGGCATTCACAATTTTCACCAATATGGACTTTATCTCTCTATTTGAGATTTTCACTTTCCCATTTATTTGAGGATGGTAAGGTGTTGCCACTGTATAACTTATCCCATATCTATCAAGAATTTCTTTGAATAAGTGGTTGCAGAAGTGTGACCCACCATCATTAATAATTGCATGTGGCATCCCAAATCAAGAAAAAATATTTCTTTTAAAAAATAAGGTGATGCTTCTACCTTCATTGTACTAAAGTTCAATTGACTCAACCTATTTTGAACATAGTCAATCGCTACTAGAATGTATCTTATGCCATAGGATCTCACAAAAGGACCCATGAAATTAATTTCCCAGAAATCAAACAACTACAACTCTAGAATAGGTGTCATGGGGATTTTGTGGCACAGTGAAATGTCGCCTTGTTATTGACATTAGTCATAGGCTCTTGAAAAATCATGAGCATCCTTGTAAATTATAGTATAGTAGAACCCACACTGTAGAATCTTGTGGGTTTCTGTGTAACATTGTGGTGGCTCCTAATTGGTAAAAAATGACAAGCTTCTAGAATGCTCATCATCACCACCTTTGGAGCGCATATTTGAATCACACCATCAGTAAAAATACTAAACAACTATGGATTATCCTAGAAGAACTTCCTTACTTTGTGCATAAATCTATGTCATGCTGGAAGGATAGATCATCTGGGACAAGATCGCTTGCCAAATAGTTGATAAAATCAGCAAACTTGGGAATCAAATCATTAGATGATGCCAATACTTGCTCATTAGGAAAAGCATTATCTATCTCTAGATTATCCCCTATTTTTTGTATGGTTTCCTTCTCAAGACTGTTTAAGTTGTCTACAACTTGATTTTCTTTCTTTTTTTGGTCCTTGTCCTCAAAATCAAACACTTGCAGCAAAAGAACCCAACAAATCAATCTGGGTTTGAAATCTTTCTTCGACATCAAGTACCTCAAGGTTACATGGTCAGTCTGAACTATAACCTTAGTCCCAATCAAATAAGACCAAATTTTTTCAAAAGCAAAAACCACCGCAAGTAGCTCCTACTTTGTAGATGTATAATTTTTTTATGTGGGGTTTAAAGATTTGTTGGCGTAGTAGATGGGATGCAATATCTTTTATCTTCCTTGGCCTAGAACAACTCCTAAGGCCACTCTTCTTACATCACACATTACCTCAAAAGGTGCGGACCAATTAGGAGACATAATGATTGACAATGAAATCAACCATTTTTTTGGGCATTTGAAAGCCTGGGGAAAAGCATCACTGAATAAAAATTTCACCTTCTTCTCTAAAAGCTATTGTAGAGGACTTGTAATTTTAGAGAAGTCCTTGATGAACCTTCTATGAAAGCCCGCATGACCCAAAAAACTTCGTATGCCTCTATGTGACACTGATGGTTAAAACTTCTCAATTACCTCTATATTTGCTTTATCCCTCTCAATACCATGTATGGAGATTTTTTGTCCTAGCATAATACCTTCTTTCACCATAAATTGGCATTTCCCCAGTTTAGTACCAAGTTGCACTCTTCACATTTCTATAGTGCACTAGCCAAATTAGCTAAGCAGCCATCAAATGAGTCCCCAACCACTGAAAAGTCATCTATGAATACATCAATAGCATTTCCACTGTGTCAGAGAATATGGACATCATATATCTCTAAAAAGTGGTAGGCGCATTACACAACCCAAATGACATCTGCTTGAATGCAAAGGTCCCATAGGGGAAAGTAAAACTAGTCTTTTCCTTGTCTTCGGGGGAAATCATATTTTGATTATAACCCGAATACCTATCGAGATTATAGTACAAACCCCTACCTGCTAATCTGTACAACATCTAATCCATGAATGGCATAGGGAAGTGGTATTTTTCTGTCCACTTATTCAGTTTTATGTTGTCCATGCATACTCTCAAACCGGTCACTGGCCTCATTGGTACTAATTAATTTTTCTCATTTGGAGCCACTGTGATTCCTTCTTTCTTTGGCACACATTGAACCGTTCTCACCCGCTTGCTATCGGCAATGGGAAATACCACCCTAATGTATAACCATTTGATTATCTCCTTTTTACTACCTCATGCATAGGAGGATTCAACCACCTCTACTGCTCAATACTGGGAATGTTGTCCAGCTCAATCTGTATCTTATGTGTGTATATACCTAGTAGAATCCCTACAATGTCTACAATGGTCCATCCAATAGCTCTATGGAACTTTTGTAGCACTGATATCAAATCTTACACCTTTGATCCTTCTAAGTCTTCTGCAATAATCACCAGTAAAGTCTTGTTGGACCCCAAGAATGCATATTACAAATGAGATGGAAGGGCCTTTAATTCTAATACTGGCAGTTCTTCAATTGATAGTCTTGCAGGAGCTGTGCTTCTATTCTTCAATTCAAGATCCACCTTCTTAGGGGCATATTTATAAGAACTTATGCTATGTAGTTCATGAACCAACTCATCATATTTATCTATCCCATCACTCTCAAAGTTCATGATCACTACTGCTAATACTTCTACCCCTAATATCTCATTAATTGGTACATCCACTGCAACCACATCATCATCCACATTATTAATCACTACTACCACTCTCATATCATAAGGTTTATGAACTGTCATGCATAGATTTAGCGCTATTTTCTTATCATTCAATTTGAAAGTGATCTGCTCTAGGTCTATGTCAATCAACACCGGACCAGTGGACAAAAAAAGTATGCCCAAAATATTCTGATAGTAGGTATCCACGTTATAGTCTAAAATCATGAAATTTGTTGGATAAGTGACTGGTGCCACTTTTACTTCAACATTGCACATAATACCCACTGGCTTCTTTACAAATGAATCAGCTATTAACAACCTTGCAGATATAGGCTTGATTTCTCCTTACCCCAATACCTTGTATATCACCAATGGCACTATATTTATTCCTGTTTCTGAACCTCATAGAGCTTGGTTAATGTCATAAGGCCCAATAGAGCATGGAATGGTGACTGCACCTGGGTCTCCCATATTTTCTCCTGATGTTGCATGAAAACCTGCATTAAACTGCTGAACTATATCTTGGTGCTTTCCTACTACCCAATTATCATCATTATCATTCCCAAAATCATCATAACGATAAGTTAGCTGCTCAAATTCAGTTTTAGGTGGCTTATCCACAATAATATTATCCTTCTTTGGCTGATAAATTGTACGTAAAAAGTGTTGCTCTTGTGAGGAATCATTTTTTGTATTAATATAAAGACAATGAACCAGTGCTATAGGATTTGGCCAATTGTCACCAGGAAGTGCACCTGCTTGACATTGGGCAAAAGTGGCAGAGAATTTCCGATACTACTTCTCCAACTACTTAATAGCAGTTTAATGTGATTCAACCTTCTGGGTCAATCCCGAAACATTGCTCTTGAAGTTCTTTAAGGAAAGTTTCCTGGATCTCTTGACCCTTCATCTGCTTGGTCAACAACTTTTCTATTCTCAATTTTGCATTTCGTCTTCCAGGTGGGATGTATTTGTCTGTATCATTATAGTTCTAATCTTTATTACCTTTCCATTAGGTTCGGAAACCCACCAACTGACGATCTACATACTTTTCCTCCTCTTCTAACTCTGATTCATGCACCCTAAAATTTATACCCGTGTCGCTACTGCATTAACCTTTGCAGAACTTATTATTAAAAATTATTTGGCCAACTCATCAATATGTGTCCTTAATAGTAAAATATCCTGAGCTACAACATCCCTAGTTACACTTTGTTCGCTCGAAGATCCAATAGCATAAATGTCACATCCTCTCTCAACCTGCTGAATTTGTCACCCTTGGTGAGTTAATGAGATATGATCCATAATACTCAACCAATCATAATCTCATGAAAGCTTCTCCAGAGATAGTGTCTGCCATTGCTCTAGAACTAATAGTAAGGGCTCTATAAAAGATCTCCAACAAAATTGTCCCTGAAATCTAGTGGTTGGGAACCATGCTAAGCTTATTCTTGAACCTGAACCATGCCTCGTACATAAATTTTGATTGCAGCTACCTGAAGTTATAAATCATTTCCTTGAGCTGTAATACCCTAGATAGAGGAAAAGACCTATTCAACAACTATTTGCATAACTTGCTCCATGTAGTGATAGACCCTCTTGGAAGTTCCCCTAGACACAAAAATACTTCTCCTATAAGTGAGAAGGGAATCAACCCCAGTCTCAATGCCTTTTGATCTAGCCTAGGTATGGTATATGAAGTGCAGATCCCAATAAAGTTTATCAGATACACATTTGCATCATCTATAGGCAACCCTGTAAACATGCTCTTTAAGTGTAACAGCTAGATCATAGCACTATAAATGTTAAACTTGACATCATGGGGAAAAATAAGAGGAATGATCTATCCAGTCTTTGTGTCAAGCCTCAAATCCTATTGGGGCGGACAGGCACCCGTAACCGTAAAGGCCCAAGAGAACCAATCCATAACCTTTTACTGCTCAAGCATGTAACTATGACAACCAAAGGTTCTAATAAACATGATATTATGCATCGATGAGAATAACAACTTAAGCAAGCAAAAAATTATAAACAACACATGGCCGTTGGGGACACCACATATAAAAGACAAAACACTACCATGTTTAACATTACATTAGTCTACAAAGACTCTAAAAGATACATAGACTTAGTTAGGGTCAGGACAAACCCCTTCCCTACTCTTGACTACTGCATAATACCAAAATATATGGAATAGACTTGGAAAGCCCCGAATCAACCTGGAGATCACCAATAGTCACAGAATAGATTGTGCTCATACTAGCGAGGTGTATTGGCTGAAGCACCTGTGCCTGCAGCATTAAATACAGGCCCCCCATGAGGGACGTCAGTACAAAAATATGTAATGAATATATAAGGCTGAAGGTAACAAAACATGATAAAAGAGCTCAATCGAAATCAGATACAAGTGTATAAGTAGTACTGGTAGACCACCTTTATATATACTTGTGGGATGACGTACATTACATTCTTTTATTCATTTTTTAACTTTCTTATTTCATAATCTTTGTAATCCATATAATCTAAATGACCAGCTGATCTGTGGTAAATAGATAAAACGGGATCGGCCCATGCTAGGCTTACGCCCCTGAGCTGCCACCCACATAGGAACATTGGGATCGGCCCATGCTAGGCTTACGCCCCTGAACTTCCACCCACATAGGAACATTGGGATCGGCCCATTCTAGGCTTGTGCCCCTGAGCTGCCACCCACATATAAAGGTATCAAGATCGGCCCAGCTAGTCTTATGCCCCTGAGCTGCCACTCGTTTCACAGATTTATGTTACTTAGTTTATTTAGCCTTTGAGATTGTTACATTGGTGGTCATAACATTATGGTACCTTGAAACAATAATCTACCAATAAGAGACATGTAAATGGGAACTTAATGGGACAAAAATAAGGTAGGGAGTTTTTGGAACACAAATAAAGTATTTAGGAGATGAAAATATACATGGGTCTTATTTGAGTAAACGAAGAACTTTTAAATTTTCTAGTGAAAATAGACGTGAAGGTTCAGTAATAAGCATGTATTTAGGTGTTTTAACACATTAGAGAGTGGGAATAAGGTCATTGGCTACATGGAATGTAATGTGTTGATAATATGTATCACTTGTTATAGGATAACTTTGGAAGTTTACTTGATGGAACAAATGTCCAATTTTATGCCAAAGAGTGCTAAATAGAGTATGCCTTACATACCTGGTTATATAACTCCGAAATGAACCCAACTTGACATCTCACCTTTGAGATTACTTATCTTTAATAGAATAGATGGTAAACTGGTATTAGCAACTAATCAATACACTTGGGCTACTTAACTTCACAAAATATAGTAACCGAGCAGTAAGCACTTAATCTATCAATCAAGGGTGTTATTTTAACCCTTTTCTTCTCCAATTATACCCAAATACCATACATGTTCTTATAAGATTCACTAAAACCACCTCACCTTCATTACACCCTCCAAACAATATGTAAAACAGATTAGGCAGTAAATATATGCAATAATTAGTTCGGTGGTGTACCCCCACATGTTTCTTTTATATTTCAATTCAAAGTAGTGACACCTTTCTCCAACATCAACTTGGCAGCCCATAACATATATATACAAAATAGTCCACAAAAAAAAGTCCCAAATCCCTTTTATTGTAGCAATCAATTATTGAACTCATCATCTCTTGAGTTCTCAATAACAACACATCCATAATTCTTTCCCAAATTTATACATAAGGAGAAAAAAATGGACAGTCACATTACCTTAATTCTGAAACTTATTGTTTTAACTTGAACTCCTCAAGAACTTCAACTTTCACTTTCCTTCACACTTTAAACCAAAAAAGAAAAGAAATCTCTTAATAACAAAGAAAAAGTGAACAAGTAGCTTGTTCCATATTCTACCATGAATTAATAATTAAGCACTTATAGCATGTTTTCCTAATCTTTCATGAGATAATTAATCTACAACATAAGTGTTTTCACTTACCTTTGGCTGCAAAAGTTAGAGTTTCTCCAAGAACACTAGAAAGGAAAATAGTGCTTCTCCTTGCTGATTTAAAGAAAGTAGAGAGAATTTGTGAAGTAACCATTTTTATAACTTAAGAATGAGGGAAAATTACCAGTAATTTGGTCTTATAAAGTCCCTAATTTTGGCCATCCACTTCGCTGATTTTGGACCACAAATTTAATCAAATTGGTCCAAGTAGGTGATGCACCTACTTAAGGAGTTCAAGTAGCTCAAAATATCAAAGTAGGTGATGCACCTACTTGCTTAATTTCTTAGTTGGGCTCAATTATATTTGGGCCTTAGAGGATTTGAGCAGTGGTCCTTTTCTCCATTTTACTTCTTGTTTTACTTAATTTGGGCCCAAATAAGTATACTAATAAAGACCCAAATTTGATTTATGGACTTGGTCCATTAACTTGGCTCATATAACCCAAGTAGGTGACTCACTTACTAGCTTAATTAAGTCAAGCAAGCTCCTCAATATTTCATTCCATTTCTATATCCTAATCACCTTAATCTAACTTATAACTTGTACACACCTAGTTTCTTTAAACCTTAGATTCAAATACCCACTTACGATTCCAGGTTAAATAGTTGTATCGATGTTAACTTGATCGTGTCGCATAAAAAGGTACGGGCAATGTCTAGAATTCTATCTGTATCATTAATATTCGCATAACAAATCTCATCCATTACCTACCACAAGTCTATACCAAATTACATATAAATAGAAAAAGTACATGCAACGTACGGGGTGTCACTTCCTCCCCCCCTTAGAAACATTCATCCTCAAATGTTAGAATAACTATCCAATCAAAACAAGTTCAAGACTAAGTTAAATATACCTATTATCACTTAGTACTTATATATTACACTTACTTGTTATTGATCCAATACAACATCTAAGACATTTTCTTCGTATTTGAACAAATGGAGGTACATAGATTTTATTGCTTCTTCAGCTTCCCATGTTATCTTCTCTACTTATTGGTTTCTCCAAAACACTTTTACATAAGATATTTCCTTATTCCTCAACTTCTTAACTTGTCGATATAGAATAGAAATAGGTATGTCTTCATAGGTGAGATCTTTCATAACTTGTACATCTTTAGTGGGAGTAATATGAGATGGATCTCTGATGCACTTTTAAAGCATTAAGACGTGAAATACTTGATGAACTGTTGAAAGCTCTTGGGGTATCTCTAATTCATAAGTGACTTGGCCAAACCTCTGAGTAATATTATATGGGCCTATATAATATGGACTTAGTTTTCCGTTCTTTCCAAGTCTCATAACCCCCTTCATTGGTGACACATTCAACAATACCTAATCACCTATAGAAAACTCTAGCCCCCTTCTTCTAACATTAAAATATGACTTGTGTCGACTTTAGGATGTCTCTAGCTATTGTTGGATCACTTTAACCTTTTCCATATCTTGTTGAACAAGATCTGGCCCAAACAAAGAAGTTTCACCCACTTCAAACCATCCAATTGGTGATCTACATTTTCTTCCATACAAAGTTTTATATGGTGCCATTTTGATACTTGAATTATAGCTACTATTGTAGGTGAACTCAATGAGAGGTAAATGATCATACCAACTACCTTTAAAGTCCAATACATAAGCTCGTAGCATATCTTCAAGTGTTTGAATAGTACATTCTGCTTGCCCATCTATTTGAGGGTGGAAAGCTGTACTTAAATTAACTTGTGTTCCCAAATTTCTCTAAAAAGACTTCCAAAAAATTGTAGTAAATTAAGCTCCCCTATTAGATAAAATAGAGACTGGTACTCCGTGTAATCGAACTATCTCTTTGATATACAATTTTGCGTACTCTTCAACTGTGTAAGTGGTCTTAACCAGTAGGAAATATGCTAATTTGGTAAGCCTATCAACTATCACCCATATGGAATCAAATTTTCAAAGTGTACGAGGCAAACTAGTGATGAAATCCATGTTGATCATGTCCCACTTCCAGATTGGAAGATCTATATATTCCATATAAACCCGGGGCTTTTGGTGCTCTTCTTTAACTCTTTGACAATTTGGACATTCGACTACAAATTCTAAAATGTTCTTCTTTATATCACCCCACTAATACATTTCTTTCAAATCCTGATACATTTTAGTTGATCCCGGATGGATGGAATACCTTGAATGAAGTGCCTCTGACATAATTCTCTTTCTTAGCCCATCTATATTCGGCACACATAATCTGTTTTGGCACCGAAGTACTCTCTCTTGCCTAAGATCAAATACCTTTTTCACACCATATTGTACATTCTCCTTCAGATGTAATAGAATAGGATCTGCATATTGCTTCACTTTCACTTCGGCTACCAATGAAAATTCTGTTGCATTATGCACAATAAGCCTCTCATTTGGAGTTTTAAGAAGGCGATCCCCCAAATTGGCTAGTTGGTACATATCTTTAGTAATACCTTGTCTTTCTATAGATGGCTCCATAGCTTTATAACTTAACACATCTTCTACTACATTTTCTTTCCCTGGATGATACAATATATCAACATCATAGTCTTTTAATAGCTCAAGCCATCTTCGCTGCCTCAAATTTAGGTCCTTCTAATTAAAGATATATTGCAAACTCTTATGGTCAGTATATATGTTGACATGAATACCATACAATTAGTGATGCCATATCTTTAAGGAAAATATAATTGCTGCTAGCTCCAGATCATGCATTGGATAATTCTTCTCATGTGGTCACAACTGTCTTGAGGTATATTCTATAACTTTACCATGCTGTATCAACACATATCCTAAGCTGATTCTTGAAGCATCACAATACACGACATACCTTTCTGTGCCTTTTGGAAGTACCAATACGAGTGTAGAAGTCAACTTATTCTTCAGATCTTGAAAACTTCTTTCACATGCGTCATTCCATTAAAACTTAGAAGCTTTGTGTGTTAGTTTTGTTAAAGGTGCAGAAATTGAAGAAAACCCTTTAACGAATCTCCTATAATAACCTGCCAACCTAAGGAGACTACAAACCTCCATAGGTATTATAGGCCTTGGCCAGTTCTTCACGGCTTTTATCTTTTAAGTATCAACCATTATCCCTTCATCAGATACAATATGACCTAAAAATGCCATAGATTTTAAGCAAAACTCACATTTAGAGAACTTTGCATATAGCTTACGATCACAAAGAATCTATAACACCTGTCATAAGTGACTGGCATGGTCTTCCTTTGATCTCGAATAAACCAGAATATCATCTATAAAAACTATCACAAACATATCCAAGAATGGCTTCAACACCCTAATCATCTAATCTATAAAAGATACAGGTGTATTAGTTATCCCAAAGGACATGACTAGAAACTCGTAATGACCGTATCATGTTCAAAAGGCTGTCTTAGGTATGTCCTTCTCTTTGACCCTCACTTGGTGGTAACCTGACCTCAAATCAATCTTTGAAAAGCAATTGGCGCCTTGCAATTGGTCGAATAAGTCATCAATTCTCGGAAGGGGATATTTGTTCTTAATAGTCACCTTATTCAGTTGTCGGTAGTCAATACACATTCTTAATGAGCCATATTTCTTACACACAAATAACACTAGTGCGCCCCACGGGGACATAATAGGCCTTATGAATCCTTTTTCTAGCAAATCTTTCAATTACTCTTTCAACTCCCGTAATTCTGTCGGGGCCATGATATATGGAGGAATTGAGATTGGTTGAGTACCTAGAATCACATCACTACCAAACTCCACTTCTCGTTTTGGAGGTAAACCTGGAAGATCTTCAGGAAATACATCAGGAAATTTATTTGCCACTGGAATGGTTTGAAGAGTTGGTGGCTCTGCATCTGTATCTTTCACTCTAACTAGATGATATATGTAACCCTTGGAAATCATCCTTTTTACCTTAAAATAAGAAATAGATTTACCTCTTGGCGCACGAATATTACTCCTCCATTCAAGGACTACCTCTATTGGTAAATGGAAATACACCCTCTTTGTTCAGCAATCTACCGTGGCATAACAAGAAGCCAACCAATCCATACCCATTATCGCATCAAAATCTACCATTTCTAACTCAACCAGGACAGCCATTGTATCACAACCACAAATAGTTATTATACAATTTTGATACACTTTCCTAGCTGTAATAGACTCACCAATCGGCATAGACACTTCAAATGGCTTAAATAGCAATTCTAGTGTTCTTTTGAACTTTCCAGCAACCAATGGAGTAACATATGATAATGTAGAACCCAAATCAATTAATACATATACATTATGTGAAAATATGGACAATGTACCTATAACCACATTCGAAGAAACCTCTAAATTTTGTCGATCTGCTAGAGCATATGTACGATTCTGAACTCCACTAAAGCTAGATGCTCCTTTAGTACCTCTACCACGACCCATAGGCTGTACACATCTACCTGAATAAGGAACCAATGAAGATGATGCAACGGCTAATCCAGTAGGTAGTGTCATACCACTTATAACCCTTTGTGGGTATTTTCTCATCATATGCCCCGACGTACCACACCAAAAGCAAGCATTTGTCCCGAACTAACATGCACCTAAGTGAAGCTTTCCATATTGTTTACATGGATGAAAAGGAGGCCTTAATTGTATCATACTCCCTTGCACTTGATACCCCGCTGTTTGTGAACACTGACTCTCACTTTTTTACCTAAACCGGTTGCCTTTAGACCCTTGAAACTTTGGTGGAGCACTAGCTATAGGATAAGAAGATAATGGCCTAGGCGGTCTATTAAAAAATCAAGGCCTAAACTCACTTTGGGATGCCAAGAACTACCCCATAGATCTGACCCTCTTAGAATACCCTTTTTCCAATTCTTGTGTTCTTCTTTGCCTCTGATCCTCCATTTTTTATGCAAAATCTTATATCCTCGCTATGTCCATGTATTTGTTCAAAGAAACAATAGTAAAATCTATAAATAGATATGGATCCAATCTATCCACATATCTATGAAGTCTATCATCCATAGTAGCTACTATATTAGGAGCATACCTAGACAAAGAGTTAAATCGGAGGCTATACTCCCTCACGCTAATATTCCCTTGGCGAAGATTCAGGAACAGATCGGTACAGGACAATTGAATCTCAAACGGAAGGTAATCATCAAGAAATGACTCTTTACACTCCTTCCATATAGTTGAAGGTGCATCGATACCTCTAGATCGTTTCCAGTCTTCATACCAAAATATAGCCTCCTCTTTTAATCTATATGCTACTAGCTCAACTGTCTCCTTACCCGATACATGCATGGCATATATATCCCTTTGGATTTGATCAATAAAGTCCTATGGGTCTTCATTAATATCTGATCTGGTGAATGTGGGAGGATCCAATTTAAGAAAATCCTGCGTCCGTAGGCTAGCTGCCCTATCTGCACCACTAGAACCTATGGTTGGAATGACTTGTCCTTGATCTTATCCAGCAACTATATGAGCCAAAAATTGCACCGCATTCTTTAGATCTTGGTCAGTAGCATTAATAAGTTGTTCTGAGTATGTAGTTCTTCTCCTACTTAAATCTTCTGGAGATGGAGAAGTAGAAGAAGTTTGTGATATAAACTCATCTTGAGCCTCACTTTGATTATCTTGTCTAGGTGGTGACATGTTTGTCCCTTCTTCGACATCCACGTCTACTCGCTTACCTGTATTCTTACTCATTTTTGTAACCGACATCTTTACTTTAATGAGAAAAAACTGGTTTAGTTGTTAAATATGACTTCACCTACGACTTGGGCTCTATTGCACGATCTAAGAAGTGAAAAAAAGAAACAACCCCTAAATGCCCATAGCCTTTTATTTATAGATATGGTGGACAACACACCCATAAGAAAGACTCTATGTAGACACGGCTTTGAAGACTCCCTAGGATGACCTGTTCTGATGCCACTTTTGTCATACCTTAAATCTTATTGGGGCAGAAATGCACCCGTAGCCGTAAAGTCCCGAGAGAACCAATCCATAACCTTGTACTTCTCAAGCATGTAACTATGACAACCAAAGGTTCTGACAAACATGATATTATGCATCAATGAGAATAACTACGTAAGAAGGCACAAAATTATAAATAACACTTGGCCGTTGGGGCCACCACATCTAAAAGACAAAACACTACCATGTTTAAATTTCCATTAGTCTACAAAGACTCTAAAAGATACATAGACTTAGTTAGGTTCAGGACAAACCCACCCTACTCTTGACTGCTTCACAATACCAAAATATACAGAACAGACTCAGAAAGCCCCAAATCAACCTGGAGCTCACCAATAGTCACTAAATAGCCTGTGCTCATACTAGTGAGGTGTATTGGCTGAAGCACCTGTGCCTACATCATGAAATATAGGTCCCCCGTGAGGGACGTTATTACAAAAATATGTATTGAATATGTAAGGCTGAAGGTAACAACACATGATACAAGATCTCAATAAAAATTAGATGCAAGTGTATAAGTAGTACGAGTAGACCACTTTTATATATACTTGTGGGACGACGTACATTACATTCTTTTCTTTATTTTTTTACCTTTATTACTTCATAATATTTGTAAGCCATATAATGCAAATGACCAGCTGATCAGTGATAAATAGATAAATCAGTGATATGACCCTGAGCTGCCACCCATTTTATAGATTTACGTTACTTAGTTTATTTAGCCTTTGAGATTGTTACATTGGTGGACATAACATTATGGTACCTTAAAATAATAATCTAGCAATAAGAGACATGTAAATGGGCACTTAATGCAACAACAATGAGGTAGGGAGTTGTTGGCACACAAATGAAGTGTTTAGGAGCTAAAAATACACATGGGTCTTATTTGAGTAAGCGGAGAACTTCTGAAATTTTCTAGTGAAAATAAACGTGCAGGTTTAACAATAAGAATGTATTGAGGTGTTTTAACACATTAGAGAGTGGGAATAAGGTCATTGTCTACATGGAATGTAATGTGCTGCTAATATGTATCGCTTGTTATAGGATAACTTTGGAAGCTTACTTGATGGAACAAATGTCCTATTTCATGCCAAAGAGTGCAAAATAGAGTATGCCTTACATACCTGGTTATATAACTCTAAAAAAAACCCAACTTTACTTCCCGCCTTTTAGATTACTTATTTACAATAGAATATATGGTAAACTGGTATTAGCAACCAATTGACACATTTGGTCTACTTAACTCCACCAAAACAGTAACCGGGTAGTAAGCACTTAATCTATCAATCAAGGGTGTTATTTTAACCCTTTTCTTATAAAATTACACCAATATACCATACATGTTCTTATAAGATTCACCGAAACCACCTCACCTTCATTACACCCTCCAAATAATAGTAATCATGTTCTTGGACTTAACCCTGGAAAAAAAGTGTTTAGCCGCTCATGGACATACACATAATCACAATAGATGAATTCATGTTAAAATCCATAAAATAAATAAAGTAAAAGATAAAAACCCTATTCAGCCTCCTTGATTGTGTCTCCAATCCATAATGTTTTCCAAGGTGTGTACAACAATGATTATGTGTCATATTTATACTAGGACCACAATTACCATTTTAATATAGGGGCATGCCACACCCTTATCGTGTGGCCTAGGGTGCGTGGCATGCCACTATCATGGAGGAACACTATTTTTTGCCATCTTTAGTTTAAAACAAGGGTGTTCCATTCTATTAACATGGAATCTATGCATCATGGCACGCAAATATGTCCAAATTTTCCAAAATTTTTCCATTGACTCCATGCGTTTTCCCTCTCATTCTAAGCTTTGTTATGGTGTTTTATCTTGATTTCCAGATTGTGTAACATCTATGTATTATCTTTATCAACTCACCAAAATAATTATGAACACATCTTAAACACTGAAACTACATAACGTAATACTTAGATACTTATTTACATAATTAACAACTCATCAAGCACACAGGAAGTCCTCAAAACAAGGCTAAACAAGTTGAGATATTGACACTTAGGTACATATATCCACGTAAGATCACCATGCCACACTTAAAGCCCTGTTCGTCCTCAAACACTCTTCACTCTAAGAATCATAAACAATAGAGACTCCAACATAACTACTATAAGTACGACACTCAATCTAGCACTACAATGACTATAGAGATAAAAAGTTTCACACAGAAACATGTTATAAACAATTTAGAGCTCAAGAACACTACTTCAAAACATCCTCACCTCATGAATTGACTCACCAAGTTAGAAAACTCATGCATATTACCTAATCAAAAGATCATATAAATCACCCAACAGTCATCTGTCATGACCCAAACTAGGGCCTAACTATAGTGGGCATCCCAAGGCCGTCATGGACCGGAGACTACCCCGTTTGCCTAGTCACACCAAACACAATACACTAACAATGGCTGAATTTTAAACATATAACAAGGTAGAATAATAAAAACTCAAGAAGTATAAGATACAACCACAACCAATACCCAGTCCACAGTAATCCACAAAGCCTCTATGACAAACTGAATCAAACCAATGTCTGGATATGGCCCCGAAGATAGCCAAAATAAGTACAAAAAAGTCTATGATAAAAGTTGAATGAGGAAATAATGACCTTTTGGAAGAAGGAGCTCACCACTTTAAGTTGATTGCTGACAATATGGAAATCCTATTACTTTGCAGGAAAAGCAAAAGTGTCCCAAGTTCCTACATCATGTGGGAATACAACGTCTGGAGACGATTAGCGAGTTGAATGCTAACATGTAACTCAGGGATAAGGATAAAGTAATGAAAATTCAAAATCCAGTTCAAGTCAATGTTCATGTTCACATACATGCATGTATATATATACTTATATAAAATGTTGTGATAGGGAACAAGGCTTTGCATGAAACTGACAATATTAGCCTAGATTGTGTAGCTCAGCTATCATAAGAAGGCACCCACACTCTTTATTGGTCCTGCTCTCCCCTAGATGAAAAGGCCCCAGTGCGTGTAGCCGTACGAACTAGAGAATAATCATATGTACATATGTACCTTGGTGGACTCAAACCACTCGGTCATATATCAAGGATTACTTAAGCACCCAGTCATTTAACATGGGGTACTCAAACCGCACAATCATTAAATAAAGGGGACTCAAACCACCAGGTTATTTAGACCCTCTCGTCGACAAATGCGGTTTCCAGTATTGGTCCCTCAGAACCTCCACTTTCAAGGCCCAACTACACTATCCTTTTTAATCCAAATTAAAACACTTTTCGAACAATCCTATTTGTTGAACCAATTTATTTGTTAAGGTATCCTATTGTTAACGTCATACCAACTTCACTTCCAAGCTAATTATCATGCCATATCAATTATTCATCACATAGGGGATTTCAAAACCCTCTTTAGTTCAATTATTCATTCACACGAGAAATTCAAAATTCCTATGGTTCAATTAAAAACTAATTCGAGGTTCAATAGCCTTTTGTACATGCAATAGATCATGTGACCAAGTCAAACCATATCTTAATATCAATTTAACAAATGGGTTAAGGGAACACAATTTCCAAAAACCATATGTCATGCCAAAATAATCAAATTGAGGGAAACCATGACCCCTTAGTTTATTTACCATGCCCATGCACTCCACAAGTTCAAAACCATTAATAAAGCATAAACAATGCATAATAAATCATGGGAAAACAATTTAAGAAACATCCATTCAAAAAACCTCAACTCATATCAAAACCCATGCTTAAATCGATATAAACAATATTATAATTTCATGCTTTAAGTAAAAAAATTAAGGGTAGAGTCACATGCCTTAATCACCAAGAAATTTGAAGAAGGAATCACCCTTGGAAGTTCTAATTGCCAATCTTGAGAAACCCTAAGTGTTTATGCTTGAGTGAATTTGAGAGATCCTTGAGAGTTGTTTTGATTGTGTTATGGATGATAATAGGGTACCGATTAGGGTTTTAAGTTGTGAGTTTCTATTGGGGAAAAGGGGAAATGTCCAAAGCGCCCCCAATTAAAAGCTAAAATATTTTCACAAATGAATACGGATCATTATACAACTCATAAGGACTCACTACGACCCGTCACCTAGAGTCATGGTTTGGACAGTAGCAGAGCGACCCCTCTATGGTTACCCCACGAATCATACCACATGACTCATTAAGAGAACCTACGACTTGTAGGGTCCTACTTATAACCAAGATAGAAATATTTGTGGTACACACTGGTCACCCTATGATCTGGAATCCATGACCCGTAATGAGTCCTTATGACTTGGGACCTCTAGTCGTAATCAAGATAGTAAAATAGACATTACTCACTAGTCATGCGATGATTTGTCTCCTATGTCTCGTAAGGACACCTTATGACTCGTAAGTTGAGTCGTAGGTTGGGAAGTGAGTTCAAAAACTCAAAAATATTTAGAGACCAAAATCTGGGGTGTTATATTCTCCCCCACTTAAGATTATTCATCCCTGAATGATGAGACAAGGCAATGTATTAGTACGATTTAACATAGAACATAACCACACTTACCTCTAACAAAGACAGAAAACAATGATGTAAAGGAAAACACAATTTTCTTTAACAAAGATATCAAGGAAACACATAACTTTAGCACGATTATCGCAATAAGAAAACAAGAATAGATATTTGGACTTTGTGTCCTCTTCAGCTTCCCAACTGTCTTCTTCAACCTTATGATTCCTCTATAGAATATAATTGGCAAACTTGCCAATCCAAAATATCAACCGGGACTTCCTGATAAGACAAGAAATCCAAAACGCCAATATTGTCCAATGATATAACTAAGGAAGGACATTCATGCACTTCTTCAACATCAAAACATGAAAGACCAGATGAACGAAACCCAAAATAGAAGGCAACTCCAACTCATAAGAAATGTTTCCCACTCTCCTCAAGATCAAGTACAGGCCAACATAACGGGGAATAAGCTTCCCCTTCTTTCAAAATCTCATCATTCCCTTCATGGGAGACACCTTTAAGAATATCCAATCTCCAACTCTCTTTGCCTCACATCCGCATTGGAATTTTGGCTACTTTGGGAGGTCTTAAGCCTTACCCTTATTATATTCACCTTCTTCATAGCCTAATGAACCAAATCAAGACCAAACAACCTAACCTCACTAACTTTGAAACACCTAATAGGAGAATGACATATCCTACCATGCAAATCCTTAAATGGAGCCATCCAACTTCTAGAACGATAACTATTGTTAAATTCCAACTCTACTAGAGGTAAATGGTCAACCCAACTACCACCAAAATTGATCACACATAACCTTATCATATCCACCAAAGTTTAAGTGGTCCTCTCTGCTTGCCCATCTGTCTGAGGGTGCAAAGCGGCACTAAGGTTCACCTTAGTTCCCAAGCCTCTTTGAAAAGAACACCTAAAGTGCGATGAGAACTATGTACCTCAATCAGATATAATGGGGAATTAGAGCACCATGCAACTTGTCGATCTCCTAAATGAACAACTTTGCATAATTCTCTACGAAAAATTTAGTCCTTACAAGTGAGGAATGAAACGACTTGGGCATCCTATCCACAATGACCTAAATAAAATCAAATTAACTATGAGACTACAGAAGACCAGTAATAAAATCCATATTAATCACTTCCTATTTCCATACAGGTAACTCAATCTCTTGAGTCAATCCACCAGGCTTCAAGTTCTTAACCTTTACTTGCTGACAAACCATCCACTTAGCCACACAAATTTGCTATATCTCTCTTTATGTTATTCAACCAGTAAATCACCTTCAAATCATGGTAATCTTTATTGAACCAGTGTGAACAGTATACCTCAACTCATGAGCCTCAGCCAAAATTCTTTCACATAACCCATCGACAGTGAGAATGCATAACCTAGCTCAGTACCTCAGGATATCATCAAAACCAATCCCAAAATCCAAGACTTTCTGTTGACCAACATCATCCTTGATCTGCATCAAAATGGGATCAAAAACTTGCTTCTCCCTTACCTCTGCACAAAGAGATGATTACACCACCTCTTAATCAATTACACCTCCATCCTTAGTGTCCAAAACACAAACCACGAGATTAGCTAACCAGTGAATATCCTTCACCAAACCTAACCTCTCCTCCCCTACATGAGATAAGCTCTCCATGGATAACCTACTAAGAGCATCAACAACTATATTATCTTTACCTGGATGATAGTAAAGAGTTATATCATAGTCCTTGTGAAACACAAACCATATCATTTGCCTGAGATTCAACATCTTCTAAGTGAACACGTAGTGAAGGATCCTATGATCAGAATATATATCAATATAAACTCCATAAAAGTAATGGCGCCAAATAATCAAAGAAAAAACCATAGACAAAAACTCCAAATCATGAGTCGGATAGTTCTTCTCATGCACCTTAAGCTATCTAGAAGAATACACTACCACACTGCCATGGTATATCAAAAGACAACTAAGTCCCACATGAGATGCATCCCAATATACAATGGAACCATCAGTATCCTTGTTTAGGGTCAAATTTAGAGTTGAAGTTAAACAAACCTTCAACTTCTAAAAACTACAAACTCGAGCATCAAACCATAGGAACTTCATCTTCTATTGAGTCAACCTAGTCAATGGGGAAGCAATCAAAGAGAAACTCTCCACAGACCTCCTATAATACCTAGCTAAACCTAAGAATCTCCAAATATCGATTGGAGTCCTGGGTCTAGGCCACTTCTTAACCATTGCAACCTTTTATGGATCCACCCTGATCCTCTCACTAGAAATAATATGACCTTGAAAAATAACAATATTCAACCAGAATTTGCACTTTGAGAACTTAGCATACAACTAAAAATCCTTAAAGGTTTGCAACAATATATGGAGATAATTAGCATGGTCTTCCTCACTCTTTAAATATACTAGAATATCATAAATGAACACTATGATGAACAAGTTAAGAACCTAACAAAATACCCGATTCATAAGATCCATAAATACCACCAGGGCATTTGTTAAACCAAAGGACATTACCAAGAACTCGAAATGACCATAGAAGGTTCTGAAAGTAGTCTTAGGGATATCTACCTCCCTAATTTTCAGCTGATGATAACCCGACCGAAGATCAATCTTAGAGAATTACTTAGCACCTTAAAGCCAGTCAAAGAGATCATTAATCCTTGGGAGAGGGCTTTTATTCTTCACCATTACCTTATTCAACTAATGTTAGTCCATACATATAAGAAGGGATCCATCATTATTAAGTTCAAAAAGAATAGGAGCACCTTATGTGAAAACACTAGGGTGAATAAAACCTTTGTTAAGAAGATTTTTCAACTGCTCCTTAAGTTCTTTTAACTCAGCTAGAGACATCACGTAAAATAGAACAGAGATAGGAAAAGTATCTGACAGAAGGTCAATCCCAAAGTTTATTTCCTTATGAGGAGAAACACTAGGAAGATCATCAGGGAAGACTTCGGTAAACTCATAAACCACAGGGAAAAATTACAGTGAGGGACCCTCTGAATTAGAATCCTTAATATGCACAAGATGATAAATATACACCTTGGGTATCAACTTCTAGGCTCTCAGATAAGAAATGAACTTTCCCTTAGGCACTAGGGAACTCCCTTCACATTCTATAACTGGCTCATTAGGAAATTTAAAAATGACCTTATGGGACCAACAATCTACAGAGGCATAGCACGAATGGATCCAATCTATCCCCAAGATAACATTAAAATCAAGCATATCCAATTTTACTAAATCCACCAAGGTCTCCCTACCACAGGTAGATACCACAAAACCCCAATAAACTCTTCTAGCAACCAAAGAATCACCCATTTAAGTAAATATAGAAAAGAGGTCTAAAAGTGACAAGGGGGATAAGATGGGGCCGAGTGAGATTCGTTGGCCTAAGACTAGGTACCCTGTTCCCTAAATCCACTGTTATTCTGAAAGAAACAATCACCGGATGGTTTAGGTAATGTCACCTTCAAGTAATTCTGAAATTTCCCCTCTTCTGCTTAGACCATTGCCTGCCATCCCTACCACTATTTTGATGACATTATCCTTGTTCAGAATTACTTGATCTCTTACTCTGCCTTTCCCCTATCTAAGATTGCTTCTTCTTTTCCTCTAACACCTGTTGTATATATACCACAAGCTTAGAGATATCCATATCCTTTTTCTACAAGGCGGCCTTTCACTTAAGAACCAAATCATGGTACAATCCCATAGCGAGCTTTCATATCCTCGCCCTCATATATGACACCAACTCCGAAGCATAACGAGATAACTAATGAAATTTCAAGGCATACTCCTTTATAGTAATTCTACCTTATTTCAAATTCATGAACTCCTTATCCTTTGCCTACCTTAACTTTCGAGGAAAGAAATAATCCAGAAAAGCACTAGAAAATTCATCCCACATAGATAGCTCAGCATCATCTTCCTTCATCTCCTACCATTCCTCATACCAATGATATGCCATATTCTTCAGCTGGTATGCGGAAAAATCATCACCCCTAGAGTTAGAAGCATGCATAACCCTAAAAATCTTTTCCATCTTATCAATGAAATTTTAAGGACCCTTCTCAACCTTTGAAACGGTAAAAGTCGAAGGGATCAACTACATAAACTGGCCAACTCTAATAACCTTAGAAGTTAGGGAAACAAAAGCAACAAGCTCAGTCTGAGAGGCCACCAACTAGGTAAGCGAATGAATTGACTGGCGAAACTCAACATTAAACACATTGGCCTGAGTTTTTTTAGGAAGGCTAGAGGGAACCGATGGAACTCCACAAGTGCATTCAAGATTTGGATGCCTGGATCGGGTGTGTACCCTATAAGCAGGCTGAGTTCTATCCACATTGTCTTTAAGTGGGACAGAGAAGTTTCCATGAGCATCAGATCTTCTAAGAGGTATGATCTAAAATGCGAACAAATGGGAATTAGAAGATATTCAAAGACTTAGACTCTAAACCCCAAAATAGAACAATAAAAAGGAAAACAATCCTAAATGTCTTGGAGCCTCTCCCTTATTAGTGTGGCGTGCTACACACCCATAAAGAGGCTCTACTTGACATAGCCTTATGGACACCCAATTGACCATGAACCTAGGCTTTGATACCAATTTTGTCATGACCCTAACTAGGGTCTGGCCGTGATGGGCATCCAAAGTCTGTCGTACATCAGGGACCACCCCCATTGCCTAGTCACACAAAACACCATAATCTAATAGTGGATGAATTATGACTTTAAAATAAGATAAAATAATATGAATTAAAGAAGTATAAGATACAACTACAACCATTATTAAGTCCACAATAATCCACAAAGACTTTATGACAAACCAAATCAAATCAATTTCGGTACATGAACCCGATGATAGCCATAATAAGTCCAAATAAAGTCTTTGATAAAACATAAACCATGAAGTAAGGACCTTCCAGCAGAAGGAGTCTGACCACTTCAAGCTGACTACTGGCAAATTTAGAAATCCTATCACTGTGCAGGAAAAGAAGAAGTGTCTCCAGTTCTTGCATCACATGGGGATACAAAGTTTGAAGATAGTTAGTAGGTTGAGCTCTAGCATGTAACTCAGGGATAAGGATAAACTAATGACAATTCATATCTAGTTTAACTTAATGTACTTGTTCACATACATAAATGTATATATATACTTATGTAAAATGCTGGGATAGGAAATAAGGATTAGTATAAATAATAAAACATTAGCCTGGACTATGTAGCATAGCCATCAAAAGAAGGTACCCATGGTCAATATGAGTCTAGCGCTCTGCCAGCTGAAAGGGCCCCAGTGTGTGTCGCCACACAAACTAGAGAATAATCATATGAACATATGTACCTATCATGACCCGAACAAGGGTATGGCCATAATGATTATCTTAAGTCCATCGTGGACAATTGACCACCCCCTTTTCCTAGTTAAGTAGAAATATAATACCCTAAAAATGGCTGACTTTCGAACATAAAACAAGATAAAATAGATAAAACTCAAAGTCTTTGAATTGTCATCCAACAATACCCAACCATAAAAATATCCACAAAACCATTACAAAATACCACAAAAAAAATCTAAGTTGGGACATGCCCCCGACCCTAATAATGACAATGTTAATTATAATGTAAACTCTCAATTCTAGTCTATAAGTGGAAACAGATGAAATGTCTAAGTCTTTCTGATAAATAAATCTTATCACTTCACCACCAACGACCGACGAATTGAGATGATCTACCCAACTATGAGTAAGAAAAGTAGAAGTATCTCTGGTGCCTGCATTGCGTGGGGATATAATGTCCGAAGATAGTTAGTGGGTTGGGCACTAACATGTATTTCAGGAATAGGGGATAAAATAATGCAACGTCAAATCCAATTCAAAATTAAGTGATCATCATCATATATATGTAGAATTAATATACTAGGGAAGGGAACAAGGCTTATCATATTCTTCAAAATCATTAACCTGAACCATGTAGTATAATCGTATGAAGGCACCCACAGGCTATATAGGTCTAGCTCTTCCCTTGGTGGAAGGGCCCTAGTGCGTGTGGCCGCATAAACTAGAGAATAATCACATATATTATATGCAAAATAGTTAAATTTAACCTCCCGGAACATACGAAGAGTTACTTAAGCACTCCATCAATAGCATGGGGGACTCAAACCTCCCAATCCTATAATGAGGGGGAATCAAACCTCCCAGTCATTTAGACCTCCACGTCGGCAATTGCGGTTTCCTGTATTGGTCCCTTGGGACCTCTACTTTCATGGCACAACTATATAACCCCCATTAAACCCCAATTAAAAACAAGTTTACATAACCCATTTATAAACCAAAGAACTAACCATTAAGGCACACCATGGGTATCATCATACACTTACACTTGCAAGTTTATGTCTATGCCATAGCAATCATATTTACTTGGGGGAATGCCTCGACCCCCTTTTTGTTCATTAAATAAATTCATACCCAACAAGGCCTTCAAAATCCATGTTCATTGGTTTAAAATTTATGCGATGAATTATCATATGTATGTAAGTCAAACCTCTGACAATTTCACAACTTAAGGCCATTATATAGGATTGGTTGAGGGAACCCAATTATTCAAAACAAATTCTAATTTCAAAATATCTAACTTGGGGAAAATTATGACCCCTTAGTTTATTCACCATAACCATTCACCCCTCATGTTCAAAACCATTAATAAAACATAAACAATGCGTAATAAATAATGAGAATACAAGTTATGGACCAATCATTCCAAAACCCTCACCTATATTGAAACCCGCATTCAAAACCTTCCAATTAATCCATTTTAATACAGCTCTTCACATAATAGGAGTTGGTGAATTGTAACATGCCTGACACACCAAGATTTATGGAGAGAAATTAACCCTTGAGCCCTTACTTCTTAGAAACCCTAAGTATCTTAAACTTGCATATTTTTAAGATGAGAGTGTGTTTTGATTGCGTTAGAAATAACTCCCTTGAGTGCTTTTTGGTGTTATAATAGACATCCCAAGTCCAACCAAGATCGGGGAACGCCCCCTTAACCCAACCCAACCACTTTATATAACCTTGGATGAGCCAAATTTTGAGCATATAACAAGATTTTTTAATGCTCTTATGAAGACTCTGGGATAGAGTCACAACCATGAATGACCCAATCGAGTCTAACCATAACAAACTAACCATCCATAACATATAAAACCATTTAGAAAGTATCAAACATAATATTATAATCAAACCCAAAATGTAATATGATAGAATATTTAGAAATTATGTCTAATGATGCTAGTATCCCAGCTTATTCCAGTGCCTAGGACAACACTAATATCGATCCCGCCCATACCAATCCCCTGAAGTACCACAAATCCTTTATCCAAAAAAATACAAATATTCAGTTAAGACATGCCCCCAACCATGGCCAAAACTAATATCTAGAAAGAAAGTAAAAATGTCTAAGAATGTCTAACATTAAATAATACATTCTAAAAAGATGGAAGATCACCACTTTAGTCCAATAAGCTATCCTCGTATTGAGTACTATGAAGAAGGATTTGAACGGTCGATTCATACATAACGTGGGTATACAACCTCCAGTAGATGGGTTAGTGGGTGAACACTAGCATAGACCTCGAGATAAGGATAAAGTAATGCTAGTTTTAAAATCCAAGTGAAAACTATCCAATGTAAATATCCTACATATATATAAGTGCTGGGAAAAGGGACTGGGTTTAGCATGACATTTAAAACCTTTACCTGGATTGTGAAGCTTAGCCATCCTACTACCTATGATCCATATGAGTTCGTCTCCTCATGTTGAAAGAGTCCCACTATATATAGCCACATGACTTGGAAATATCCCTGGGATGACTAGTGTATCACTCCAATATAAATGTGATACTCGCACATGGCCATTGAAGACCCCTTATATCAACAAATATGATTTTTTATTTTTGATCCCCCCAGGACCACTACTTTCCATGGCTTAGATTACACTTCCCTCCATTAATGCTTAATTAAAACCAAGTCAAAACAATCCAATTATCCTTTTATTAACCAAGGATATTCAATAAACCAGTGGTATTATCATACCACAATACTTACAAGCATTATCTGCAATCAAACCATTTAGATTAAGTGGACATTCAAGTGCCCTATCATTAGCCATGTTAAACATTTTGGGGGACTACCATGTTCTCTACAAGCATTACCAATTATCCATTAACCTTTGTAAACCATTGAAAAAGATTTAAGGTTTTCATATATAAGACAAAAACAAGCAAAAGTTCCATAAAAATATGTTAATACAATGAACATATCTTTATAAGATTTTATCAAACACCTTGGAGGCATAATATAACGAAAACCAAATTCCATTACCATTAAAACATTACCAAATGATTCAATTGTCCAAAACCACTGTTAATGCATAGAAAACATAATTAAAACCATAGGAAAACATAACCAAGTATTTAACATCAAAATCCCTAAATTAATAGTTGAAAGCCATAATCATGAAAGAAAAAAACCCTGAAATCAACCATATAACCATGCCTTTAATTGAAATTACAATGAGGAAAGAGAATCATGCCTCAAACCAAGAATATTGATGGAAAGAATTCATCAAGACAATCCCTTTAAGTAATCCCTTAGTTGAAACCCTAGATCTTTGCCCCAAAAGCTCTTAAGAGAATTATGATAAGTTTAGGAAGAGTTTCTAGGTTTTTAACAGTAAAATAATAGGGTAAGTAACCTCCTAAGTGTATTAGAAGTTGTGGGTCCTTATTAGGGTAAGTAGGAAAATGTACAAAATACCCCCACTTAAATCCCATAAAAGCCCGATGCAGTGTCACGACTGACATCCTTATGAGTCATAACCTCCCTTATGATTCATATCTACCTGATCGTAAACAAGCCTCAACCATGGATCAGACATTTTCTATTCTAAAGCGTATCCACCCAAGTCTTAACCTCAGCATACGATCCATAACCATGATCTGTATCCCTGACAGAAAGTAACATTAGGAGAGTCAAACACTGTCCACCTTATGACTCACCTACATAACTCATACCCAAATATTCGACACTCATCACTAAGTCATATCCATTCTAGTGACCAACACTATCCCACTAACTAACACTACTCAGTTTACGATAGGACTTCACTACTCGTACCTCAGCATACAACTCATACCATGAGTCGTATTGGGTCCAAAGAATAGGATTCCAAAATTTTTTCTAAGGGTCCAAACCTAGGATAATTTAGTCTCCCCCATTAGAAACATTCAGCCTCAAATAACGGATAAGTTAGGGGTAACCACACACAGAGTTATTTGCATTATCAAACATAAGTCCCACCTTTTGATGTCTCTACTCTTACCTTTACAAAATTTAAAACAAAGATGCAAGACATGCAACTCTTACTTTAAAAAACTTGGAAATTAAAGATGTATTCAATAACACATACCCTCCGCATGAATATCAGGAGAAAAAAATGATGTTAGGTTTATTTATGCATTATAGTGTTACTATTTTAGCTTATCTAGCTTTGTTTTGAGGATAATTCATGTTTCTTATGTGTAATATAATATAAATAATAATTTAAGTGTCCAACTTTGTATTTTCAATGGTTCAAAGTTTTTTCCAACAAGTTTGTGCTTAATTGAGTCATTTAGAGTTCAATCGAGAAAACTAGTTTTACTAGCTTGAGCTAGTTTGTATCTAGTTGGTTTTGATGGATTCTAGCATGTATAATGAGTCCCTTATGGTTTTAATGTATAATTATTAGTATAATAACTTATTGGTGATGTTCAAGGTTCAATTTGATTAAGTTAAGAGTTGGAACATAAAGTTAAAGATCAATGCGAACTAGCCTAGTCTTAGCTTGTGTTTTTGATTCGTTGTCATGGATATTGTGTTGTCATGATCTCTAATTTGTTGTTTGTGATTATGTAGGAAGATTTATGAGCTTAATATGGTGATATATTGATGATATATAGGCTTAAAATCCATTGTAAAGACACCACAAGATAAGGGACTAAGATGGGATGATTAACACTTAACCAAAATTGCGAAAGCAAATTCCAGCGGAGTAGGGCGATTTGCCCGAGTCCCCTTCCTTGTATTGGTTATACCAATACCATTCATTCTTATCCATTATGGTTCCCTACTTACCACGCTGCCAGCATCATTCCACCACTCCAATTTTGGTTAACTTCTACTTATACACAGTTTGGATTTGGCATATATTATAATATAATATATTTTCCACTTTGTTAGGTAGATTAGGAGTAGGTAATATTTACATCTCTTAATACTATAGGTATTAGGATTATTATAATATATACACACATTGCACACAATAAAGAGGGGGATTGGAATTCATGGACACATTGGGACATCGTGGAATGAATTGAGAGCTGCTACTATTTTTTCTTAGGTTTTTATATTCATTATTTAATTAGATTCTAATTATAATAACATGTATTCAATTATTTGGATTGTGATTATGAATATTTGCGGCTAAAAACTCTCTTTTTGGGGTTAAATCTAAAAACATGAGTACTACTTTTTTGGATTAATTTTGTTGGATTTGCTTATCATATTTGGTGGTTTGTTAATTCTTTTTTTAATTATTTTATGGATTGATCACACGTAAAATTCATATATCGTCGACCTTGTGATCTCAGGAGAGGGAATAGGGAGATAGAACATGGGGATAAAGAAAGTATGGTTTGTATTGTTTTATAAAATAAGGAATTAAAATTAGCGTCTTGGACAAGGATATACTTAGGTTCCTTACTTGATTCAAACTTAGGATGATAGGTTTAAACACTTAACTGTATTATTGCATCCCCTCTCAACTATGTAGTTGTAATGTCCAAATTAGGTAAACGATTAGACGTCAGGAAACCATGATCATGCAATTAACCCTACGAATCAACAATCAAGATAAGAGATTTAGCGAATGATGTTCAATAACATAGTATGATTGTTCAAAGTGATTTAACCTTGGGCATTACTCCATTGATAGTTTCAATATTTTATTTACGCATTATTTACTTTAATTTCAAGTTATAATTTCTAAATTCTCTTCTTGGTTACTCTTGCATCAATTAAATATAAACTGTGAATTGAAATTGAATAGTTGTTTAACGAAGTCCCTGTGGGATCGATACTCATCTTTCTTGAAGGCCACTTTACTACTTGGTAGATCATGTACACTTGCGTGTGGGCTGGAAAATTTGTGGCGCCGTTGTCGGGGACTTGTAATTTGACAACTATTTATTTTAGTTTTACTTATATATTTATTTGGTGTTTTTATGCTTGGTCTTCATTTGGTAATTGCAGGAAATAGGTTACAAAGTTGTAAACTGGAAAGGGATCAGGAATTGGTTAAACCAAGCTCCAAACTTAAGAAACTTTTCCATCAACGCAGGAGAGAAGCAAACCTTCTCCCCTAAATTTTGTAAATCCATGAAAACCAAGGGAATCCTGCCATCATGGATGATGAACAAGTAGCCCACAGGACAATTAGAGAAGTGGCAATCCCACTTCCAGCCAATTTGACCTCACTATTTCAGAAGCGGAAGTTGGAGGCCATTTCGATCTTAAAGAGAATATGGTATAACTTTTGATTAGCAGTGGAAAATTCACAGGGCTTTCACATGAAGATCCACAGGGTCTCTTGCAGAATTTTCTGGAAATCAGTGACACATTCATTCCTACGGGTGTGAATATAGACTATGTGAGGATGACATAGTTTCCTTTTTCACTGATTGGGGAAGCAAAAAAGTGATTAAATACAGAACCGGCAAACTCAATCACCTCATGGTATGACATGTCCAAAAAATTCCTTTTTCAATTCTTTTCGCCTGGTAAGACTATGAGACATCACAGTGAGATAGTTTGCTTTAAACAAAAGCCAGATAAGAATCTTTATCATTCTTGAGAGATCTTTAAGACACTTCTTTGAGATTGTCCACACCATCAATAGTCTAATGAAGTATTTGCTCATACTTTTGTAGAGGCTCTTGATTAGAATTTGAGAATTTTGCTAGATCCAGCTGCAGGTGGTCAAGCTCTTGAGATGACTTATGATGAACTGTACACTTTATTGAACTTCATCACTCAAGGGAACCGAGAATGGCATTCATACTCGAGGAGTTCCATAAAATAAATTGCAGGTGTATTGGAGATGGACCAATTCATAGCATTATTAACCCAGGTTTTTGTATTAGAAAATTTGATAAACACTCAGTTCAGCAACATAAAAGTTAGAACTACACAACGTATAGCTACAGTAAATGTAATCCAACAAGATGCAGATTTGTTTGAAGTCTGTGGAAGTAGTGTCCATGCAATTATTATGTGTGCATCAAATCCAAAATCTATGATGTATGTAGGCAGTGTTTAAAGTCCTAATTACGGTAAGGCCTACAAAAAGAAGTGGCAAACTCAGCCACCAATGCAAACATGGAATGCCCCACAGCCACAGGCTCAACCAAATCAGTCAACTAGCAACTTGGAAGAGATGATGAAGTAGGTTTTATCTAACCAAACATAGTTGGCTACAGATGTAGAAAATCAGCAAGCTACCCAAAGTAGCTTAGAGTTACAGTTGGGGAAGTTACTACAGGCACTGAATACAAGGCCTCAAGGTGGGTTGCCAGCAGAGGCATAAATCCAAAACAAGTTATGGAAATAACTTTGAGGAGTGGTGAAGAGCTTCAAGGCAAACCTCTAAAGGAAACTAAGGAGGTGGATACAAATTTAACTCCTGAACAAGTTAATGAAAAAGTTGTAAAAAAGTCAAGGAAGTATGAATACTCGAAAGAAAAAGTTGATGAAATAGATAAGAAGAAGATGTCGCCACTTCTTTCCCTCAGAGGCAAATAAAAATGAATGAAGATGCAATGTTTAAGAAGTTCTTTGACACATTCATAGATCTTAACATTGACTTACCTTTGTTAGATATTTTGCAGGGTATACCAAAATATGAAAAGTACTTGAGAGATGTGGTTGCGAATAAAGCAAAGTTGCAGGATGTGGAATGGTAAAACTCACTAATGAGTGTAGAACTATAATGACACAAAAGATACCAAAAAATCTTAAGGACCCTGGGAAGTTTACTCTTCCCATCCAGATTGGCAACAATGAGGTAGTTTAGGAATATAGTGATCTAGGGGAGAATATCAAATAGATGCCCTTATCCCTGTTCAATACATTGGGATTGGTGAGCCCTAATCATACACTGTGCATCTAAAACTGGTAGATGGGTTCATTCCCTATTCGGAAGGAATCATTAAGGATGTCCTCATAAAGGTCGGTAAATTTATTATTCCTGTTGACTTTATTGTTCTAGACTTTTAGGAAGATGAATAGACATCAATCATCTTGGGACATCCATTCTTAGCAACCGGAGGAGCGTTGATTGATGTGAAAGATGGCACACTCACGATGAGGTTGGAGGATGAAAAGGTTGTATTTAAAGTTTATAAAGCACTTCCCATAACGTCCCAATATAAAGAATTATGTATGATCAATGTTATTGAATGGGAGAGTGTGGGGTGGCTAGTCCTCCAATGGCCTCTTCTGACACCCGCATTGAGAAGCCAAAGCCTCCAATACGATAACCTAACATGATGCAAGTTGATAATCCTAAAAAGGCTAAATTTGAAAAACTAGCTACCCTTGAGAGTTTACACCCAAGAGGGGTGAAAATAATAAGAAGATAGAAACCAATCATGAGAAAGAGAAGGAAAAATAATTACTAAGTCATTTATTGGGTCGTGCCGTGACACTAAATCAGGTGCTGCTTAGGAGGCAACCCAAGTTAAGTAGGTATGTTTTATTTTCAATTTTTAGTTTTTTACTTCACGTAGTTTTTGTTTTGATTGATTCGCAGGTTGATGGAAAGTCTGAGTACCAAAAATCTGAGCTAAGATGCATGGAAAAAAATGAATATGGGGTTCCACGGACCTCTTTTTATATGTAAAGACGCTAATAGCTAGGCCTAGATGCCTCAGGGAGTATTTCTATCTCTTGATTTTAAGTTCACTTTGGAAACAAAATAGATTTTTACGTGTGGGGTGGGGGATATTCCTAATTTTGGATCAATTTAAAAAAAATTGGGTAAGATATTCTTGTTGGTTCTATTTTTGATTGTGTGGTGCAAGTGTTTTGTTTGGTAAAAGCATGTTGAAGTAGTGAATAACTAATTTTGAGACTCTTAGGCTCATGTTTTGACTCTTGTACTTGTTGGATTAAAATTGAATTCATGCTATTGTTTGGTTGAGAGTCTATGATGATCCAATGTGAGTCAAGTATGTGCCATGTGCATGTGAGGTATTTGTACATTCCTTGTTTCATGTGATATCTAGAACTTGCCCGGTGTTTATGTAAAGCAAAATAAAGAATGTGAGTTTAGGAGATGATATAGGCGTTTCTTTGATAGCCTCATTTTATACCTTGTCTTTACCTACCCTTAGTTCATAATCTTAGTCAGCCCCGTTGAGCCTTTAACTTTATCTTTGTTAGCCTCATATGTGTCCTAATCCCTTCTTTTATAGACCTTAATTTGATACAAAAGTTCCTAAGTGCTATAATGAAAAAATTAATTGTGGTAAGATGGTTGAAAAATAAGAGAAAAAAGGTGAAATTGATGCCTCAAAGTCTAGTTATTAGTGTGTGCAATTGTTGTGGTTGGGAGTAGTGAAAATTGTTTAAGAAAGTTCCAAATTTTATCCCGAATATGTTACAATGAACCTGTTTTGGCCCTAGTCCTTCTTGTACATTGTGCACCTCAACTAAGGCAAATCTCTTAAGTTGAGGGTGACTATCATAGAGATGCATAGCGTAATATGGGTGTGAAGAAAAAGGAAAAACTGAAAGAATGGTATACTTCTACCATGTATTTATCAAAATGCATAAAATAGATGGGGCAAAACCAAAGATATGGGTGGATGAAAAAGTGTAATTTGGTTGTTCGAGGTTGGTTTTAAGTGTAAAATGTGATGTATTAAAGCGCTTAGGGAAGATAGTCACTATTCAGCCAAAATAGTTCCTACCCATCCCTTAACTTACATTACAACTCAGAAAAGACCTTATTTATCCTATTCTTAACATTTTGATATTAGTGGAGCACTACACTAAGGGAAAGCCTATGTTTCATTGTGTGTAACTTGTGAATTCTTTGTGAGAGTGAGTTTATTTAAGTCTTATGCCCATCATGTTATGAATTGTGTAATTGTGAGTGTTATGGGTAACTCTTTTTACTGTTAGGGGATCATGTTTGATGAAAGTGGGTAATTTGTATGATGTTCTTGATTGAGAAATAAGAATGAGTTTGCCAATTGGTGAGTCAATTCTTGAGGCTAGGATGTTTTGAAGTAGTGTTCTAAGCTTTCAATTGTGTTTGTAACATGCTTAGTGTAGAAACTTGCATTCCGTGCAGTCATTATAGTACTAGCTTAATTTTCTTCTATGTAGTAGAAGTGTAGATTCTCTTAAACTTATGATGCTTAGAGTTAAGAGTTGTTCGGGGACGATAAGTCTTTAAGTGTGATGTGGTGATGTTGGGTGTATTTATGCATTCTAGTGTTACAATTCTAGCTTATTTAGCCTTGTTTTGAGGATAATTCGTATGATATGATATAAATAAGAATTTAAGTGTCCAATTGTGTGTTTTCAATGGTTCAAAGTGTTGTTCAACGAGTTTGTGCTTAATTGAGTCATTTAGAGTTTAATCGAGAAAACTAATTTTACTAGCTTGAGATAGTTATGTATCTAGTTGGTTTCGATAGATTCTAGCATGTATAATGAGTACCTTATGGTTTTGATGTGTAATTATGAGTGGAATAACTTGTTGGTAATGTGCAAGGTTCAATTTGATTAAGTTAAGAGTCGGAACATAAAGTTAATGATCAATGCAAACTAGCCTAATCTTAGTTTGTGTTTTTGATACATTGTCATGGATATTGTGTTGTTATGATCTCTAATTTGTGGTGTGTGATTTTGTAGGAAGCTTTGTGATCTTAATATTTTGATATATTGATGATATAAAGGCTGAAAATCCATGGGAAAGACACCACAAGACAAGGTACTAAGATGGGATGATCAACACTTAACCAAAATTGTGGAAGCAAATTCCAGTGGAGCAGGGTGAATTGCCCGCGTCGCCTGACTTGTAGCATTGCTTCCAAGCCAGATATTCCTGCTCCATTGCAGTGCTCTACTGCCTGCTCCGCTTGCATCGTTCCACCGCTCCAATTTTGGTCAACTTATACTTATACACGGTTTGGATTTGGGATATACTATTATATACTATATTTGCCACTTTGTTAGGCATATTAGGAGTAGGAAATCTTTACATCTCTTAATCCTATAGGGATTAGGATTATTATATTATATATACACACATTGCACACTATAAAGAGGGAGATTGGAATTCTTGGACACGATGGGACATCGTGGAACAAATTGAGAGTTGATGCTAATTTTTCTTAGGTTTTTATTTTAATTCTTTAATTAGCTTTTAATTATTATAACATGTATTCAATTATTTGGATCGTGATTATGAATATTATCAGCTAAAAACTCCCTTTTTGGGGTTAAAGCCAAGAACATGAGTACTACTGTTTTGGATTAATTTTGTTGGATTTGCTTATCATATTTGGTTGTTTGTTTATTCTTGTTTAAATTATTTTATGGATTGATCACCCTTAAAATACATATATTGTCGACCTTGTGATCTTGGGAGAGGGAATAAGGAGATAGAACATGGGGATAAAGAAAGTATGGTTTGTATTATTTTATAAAAAAAGGAATTCAAATTAGCATCTAGGACAGGGATGTACTTAGGTGCCTTACTTGATTCAAACATTGGATGATAGCTTTAAGCACTTAATTGGATTATTGAATCCCTGCTTAACGATGTAGTTGTAATTTCCAAATTAGGTAAACGATTAGAGGTGGGGATACCATGATCATGCAATAACCCTATGAATCAACAACCAAGATAAGCAATTTAGCGAATGACGTTCAATAACATAGTAGGATTATTCAAAGTGCTTTAACCCTAGGATTTACTCCATTGATTGTTTGAAGACTTTTATTTACACATTATTTACTTTAATTTTAAGTAACAATTTCCAAATTCTCTTCTTGGTTACTCTTGCATCAATTAAATTTAAACTATGAACTGAAATCGAATAGTTATTTAACCAAGTCCCTATGGGATCGATACTCGGCTTTCTTGAAGGTCACTTTCCTACTTTGTAGACCACGTACACTTGTATGTTCACTTGGGAACTGTCACAAAAAAAGAGCGGATACTTGGACTTCATGTCCTCCTCCACTTCCCACGTGGCCTCTTCCACCTTGTGGTTCCGCCAAAGAACCTTAACCAAATCCATATCCTTTCTCCGAAACCGACGAACTTTCCTATGTAATATCTCAATTGGGACCTCTTCATAAGACAGAGAACCCGAGATATCCAACACCTCCAAAGGAATAATCAAAGAAGGATCACCAATGCCCTTCCTCAACATAGAAATGTGAAATACCGGATGAACCAAACTCAAGCTAGATGGAAACTCCAACTCATACGGAACATTGCCCACTCTCCGCAAAATATCATAAGGACCAATGTACTGAGGACTGAGCTTTCCCTTTTTGCCAAACCGCACTACTCCCTTCATAGGAGACACTTCAAGGAAAACCTTATCCCTAACTACAAACTCCAAGTCACTACACATAATATTCGTATAGGACTTTTGATGACTCTGGGCAGCCTTGAGCCTATCCCAAATCACCTTCACCTTTTTCATAGCTTGACGAACCAAATCTGGACCAAATAAGTCATCCTCGCCAAGATCAAACCAACCAATAGGAGATATACACCTCCTACCATACAACGCCTCTAAAGGAGCCATACCAATACTCTTATGATAGCTATTGTTGTAAGAAAACTCTACCAATGGTTGATGCTCCACCCAACTGCCACCATAATCAACCACATAAAATTGAAGCATATCTTCTAATGTATGAATAGTTTTCTCCACCTTCCCATCCGACTGCGGATGGAAAGTAGTACTCAAATTCACCTTAGTCCCCAACCCTTTCTCAAAAGATTGCCAGAAATGGGACGTAAACTACGTATGGAGATCGAAAATAACCAAAATAGGCATCCCATGTAGTTTCATAATCTCTTAAAGATAAAGCTTCGCATAATCCTCCATTGAAAAGTTAGTCTGCACAGGAAAGAAATGCACAGACTTTGTCATCCTATGCACGATTACTCAAATCAGATAAAATTAGTTTCGAGACTAAGGAAGACCGATAACAAAGTCAAAATTTATATCCTCCCACTTCCATTCAGGAAACTCAATCTCTTTATACAACCCACCAAGACTCATGTTCTCAACCTTAACTTGTTGACACACCATACATTTAGACACAAAAATCAACCACATCCCGCTTCATGCCACTCCACCAATAGATCTCCTTGATATCATGGTCTATTTTCGTAAAACCAGGATGGACAACATCAGGAACACAAAACCTTCCTTGGTACCGCAAAGTTCCATCGCTAAAATTCTCAAAATTCGCCACCTTTTTCCCACCAACGCTACCTTTGATTTTCATCAAAGAAGAATCCAACACTTGCAACTCCTTAATCTTCATACCTAGAGACAATCTAACCACTTCTTGCACCATCACACCACCATCCTTGGATTCCAAGAGACGAACCTTAAGATTTTCTAAATGGTGAATATCCTTCATCAATTCTCGCTTTTCTTCTTTCATAAGAGCCAAACTACCCATGGACAATTTTCTAAGAGCATCATCAACTAAGTTAGGTTTACCTGGGTGGTAGTGAAGACTCATATCATAGTCCTTGAGAAGATCAATCCATCTCTTCTACTTGAGATTAAGCTCTTTCTGCGAGAACACATACTGTAAACTCTTGTAATCAAAAAAGATATCCACATGAACACCATACAAATAATGCCACCATAATTTTAAAGAAAACACCATGGCCAACAACTCCAAATCATGAGTAGGATAGTTCCTCTCATGAAAGTTCAATTGCCTGGAAAAATAGGCTATCACCTTCCCATGTTGCATCAACACACAACCAAGGCCAACCAAAGATGCATCACGATAAACCATGAACCCATTATTTCCTTCCGACGAAGTCAAGAATAGAGACGAAGTCCAACTTATCCTTCAACTTCTAAAAACTCCCCTCACACGTATCTGACAAAGAAAACTTAATCTTTTTCTGAGTTAACTTAGTTAAAAGAGCAACTATCGACTAATAACTCTCCATAAATCACCTATAATACCCAGCTAAACCAAAGAAACTCTGAATATAATATAGAGTCGTAGGTCTAGGCCACTTCTTCACCATAACCACCTTCTGCGAACCCACCATGGTCCCTTCACTAGAAATTATATGACCTAAGAAAGTCATAGCATTCAATCAAAAGTCGCACTTAGAGAACTTAGCATATAATCGTTGTTACTTTAAGGTCTGCAACACTATAGAGAGGTGATTAGCATAATCCACATCACTCTTCGAATACACCAGAATATCATCAATAAACACAATGATGAAGAGGTCCAAATACTGCTGAAACACCTTGTTCATCAAATCCATAAAAGCTACTAGGGCATTTATCAGTTTAAATGACATCACCAAAAACTCTTAGTGCCCATACCAAGTGCGAAAGCTATCTTAGGGATATCCAGCTCCCTAATCTTCAATTGATAGTCCCAAGATCGAAGATCTATCTTAGAGAAGAATTTGGCACCCTGCTAGTGGTCAAATAAATTATCTATCCAAGGAAGAGGATATTTGTTCTTGACCGTTACTATATTCAACTGCCTATAGTCGATGCACATATGAAGATAACCATTCTTCTTATGCACGAACTACACCGGTTCACCCCAAGGAGAAATGCTAGGATGAATAAACCGGTAACACCCAGAGAGTACACCCTGGGCGTCACACGGTTCTTACAATCTTGAGGGACCACAAGCTAACCCATGAGCTAGTACCTTCTGTGAGCACTGAATAATATAATAACATATGCGGAAGAACAAATGATAATCCATAAGCTTTTAGCAACTTAAATCAACACTAAATAATAAACTTGGAAACGTCTGCTGGAAATAACTATTTGAAACTAATGAAATAATAACAAAACTAACTAAATATCTGTACTAGTCTAGAAAGCCTCTACTGGCTGACTGTGGAGTTGATGGGACAAACCCCCAACTAACTCCGTCTGAATGGAAAATACTGAACTAATGAGATAACTGAGATAAATAGACCATGTCCTCGAAATATGAGGACTCACCATTGCTACGCCTGATAATCTGGAGAGTCTATGCATGATGCAGGAACTGAGCATCCGAACCTATGATATGATACATCATAGCACTAGAACGAGTATGTGATAAGTACTTTGAATGTACTGGTATGCTAAATGAGGTAGGATGATATGCATGGTTTCATGTACATGAGTAATAACTGACATAATGAGTAGCATGAAGTACTGAATGGAATGCATGAAATGTGTAAATACTAAGAATCCATTACCAGGCATAAAATAGGTTCTGAATATAATCTGTAAACTAAAATACTAAAATTTGATAACTAAATAACTGATATCTATATGCTATGGTCAATACAAGTCTGCACTGAGTATACTGAATACTGAACTGAGACTGTGGGAGCTATCATCTAACCGACATGCCCCAAATGAGGAATTGGGGTCCAACCTGTGACCCCAGTTGGATGGGTGTCAGTACCATGCCATGAGTACTAACATTGGCTGTGTGGATCCACTAAAGTGTTGTCCCAAAGGACTAAGAGTGTCAAGCCTAAAATGACGGGTGACCCCTGGGAGGTAGTCAAGCCTGAACTAATGAGTGACTCCTTAAATCCTATGCTGGCTATATAGTTTTGGAGTACAGGGACTTCTACTAACTACTCTGCCTAACTGACGAGGAAGCCGCCATTCCTGGACTCGCTCGGTGCTAAAACCTACTCCCAACTGAACTGACTCAAAATACTGAACTGTTCTAAGCTTAACTGATTATGATAACTGACTGAACTAATACTGCTTATAACAAGTCTGAAACTATTCTGAAGATATTGAGATGAAATAAGCAGCTAAGTTTTTTGTTATTCACAACCCCCATGACTCGATAGTAATTATAGAAAAATAGTACTAATACTTTCGGGACATAATATGAATGAATTTATTAAAAATTCATTCTTGTAGGTATTTCATCAAACACTTGATATGCATAGTTCAAGCTAAGCATGGGAATAGTTTAAAGCTTATAGTAATAGCATGATTTCAACATGAACATCACTAATTAAGAATTAATCAGTGAATAACATCATTAAAACAGGTGGAATTTGATAACAATTGCAATTTCATGTAAACATGGTGTAGAATGAAGATTCATGGGGAATCATGGTTAAAATCACAATTAAAAATCACAATAACTTGTAAATATCACAACTTTGAATTTAAAATTGAATACTTGGACTCCATGGATGAAAGGGATCCATGGATGAACATTTAGCATACCTGGGTTGATGAATTCGTGAGAGTTCTTGGGGTTTTCCTTGAGATTTTATCTTTAATCGTGAAGGCTAAGGTTTTGTTCTTGAAAGAAAATTAGATTATTTGAGTGAAATTGTGAGCAATAGAGCACATAATTCCCCTTTAGGGTTTTAATTTTGTGTTTTGGATGAGTTTGGGTCTATGCGAAAAGACCAAACGGTCCCTAGAATTTAAATCGCAAAAGCTGGAAATCCTGATTTTTGGCTTTGACGCAATGTGGTGCAATTGCATTGGGCCACTGGAAAGGGAAAATCCCCATTTTGTTCAACGGCGCGACGTGGTGCTATCTTGTTGCACCACTCGAAATGGACAATTCCGAACTTGCTCCTTGGCAAACATGGTGCCAATCTCGGTGCCTCACTGAACGTGAAAATACCCCTTGCCACGATGTGGAATATCATAGTGGCCCATGAAAAAAGGATGAACGTGATTTTGTCCATCTCTGAGATGCGACCCTATCGCATTGGGCTACTATTTTTCACTAAAAGTTCCATAACTTCTCACCCGAGTATCGGATTTGGGCGAATTGGTATCGTTGCAAAGCTAATTCAATTTCCTACATTTGGTGGGTCTTGAGATGGAAAATTCTGAATAGAATAAATGATACGCTCGTTTGAATTTGACTAAAGCAACATTCTTTCCCGAAAAGTCAATCGGTAAGGAATATTTTGATCCGTCTTGAGGCCTTAAGATACATCAAACTCACTCATAAAACTACAAAATAATTATAATGTACTACGCCTGAGCTTGAAACATGGCTCTAACATTGGTTTGGATTTTCGTGGTATTACCAAACCCTTTGTCCAGGAGATCCTTAATTTGCTCATTAAGTTCCCTTAACTCAGCCGGAGTCATTCTATATGGAGGAATAGAAATTGGACGAGTGTCCGGAAGCAAATCAATACCAAACCCTATTTCCCTATCTGGAGGAACATTTGGAAGATCATCCGGAAAGACCTCTAGAAACTCATTAACTACCAAAGCTGACTATAACGAAGGACCTTCCGAGTTAGAATCTTTAACCCGAACCAAGTGATAAAGAAAACCCATAGAGATTAACCTCCGAGCTCTAATATAAAAAGTAATTTTCCCCCTTGCTGCTAAGGAACAACTTTCCTATTCTATTTACGGCTCAACAAGGAACCTAAATATGACCCTACGGGTTCGACAATCCAAAGTCGCATAACAAGAATGCAACCAATCCATGCCCAAGATTACATAAAAATCTACCATACCAACTCAAATAGATCCGCCGAAGTTTGTATACCACTCATAAATACCACACACCCCTATAGACCTGTTCAATAATGACTGAATCTCCTTCCGGGGTAGAAACAGAAAACAAATCCAAAATAATCTTCAAATAAAAGCCAAAAGACATAGCTATATAAAGAGTCACATAGGAAAGGGTATAATCCGAATCAAGCAAACAATATATGTCACGAGAGAAATGATGTAACGTACCAATAACAACATCAGGAGATGCCTCGGATTCCTGAAGGGAGGCTAAAGCATACAACCTGTTTCGACCAGCACTGGAACAAGGAGCGGTAACAGAAGCAGATACCACATCGCCGGGTGTAAGAGCAAAAGATGAAGTAACCAGAATCTTATTTTCCCTCGTAACAACCTTGTTAGACGGATAATCCCTGAGCCGATGGCTTGCTTGACCACAATTGAAGAACTTATCCCTTCCCTCCTAACAAAATCCCCTATAAGGACAATCACAAATCCAATAAGGAGGACACAAAGAAACAGACTGACCTCTGCTTGCCTGAGACTGGGCTCCCTATTCCTGAGAATTATCACCACCATGATAATGCCTGTCGGCCGACTACTGGGGGTAAGGAGCACTGGAAGTAGAGAAGTAACCAGAACTCCCCCACTTTTTTCTGTCACTTCCCACCATCTTGACCACACTGAGACTGGGCACCTCCCTGATTAGAAAACTTTCCTGCTTACCCTTCTTGTCTCCATATTTTGCCTGCCTTTTATTCTCATCCTCATCCTGCTACATATGAACAGTCAGAGAACCCATCTTTATAAACTGTCCAAGCCTAGAGGCCTTAGTAGACAAAATGCTAGTCGTACCTCATTCAGCCTAAGCAGCAACCAGTTAGGCAATAGCCTCTATAGACTGACAAAACTCTGCATTCATCACGTTGCCCTGAGGAACCTGAGGAGAAGTAGGAGAAATAGGAGGAACTCCGGTACAATCACGAATAGGACTATGAGGTTGAAGATGAACCCAGGGAGTAGAACATGATCCCTCAGCATCACTTACAGATGGGGCAGAAAAATTTTCTTGTGTTCCAGATCTAGGAGGCATGATATGAAAAATAAACAAACAAGGATGAGATGAAATTCTAAGACTGAGAAGTCAAGCTTGAAGAAAGAATTCAAAGAAAGTAAAACATTCCTAAATGTCTTCCAACCCCCCCCCCTTTATGAGTGTGGCGCGCTACACACCCCTAATAGAGACTCTACTCTATATGGGTTTATGGACTCCTAATTGACCATGAACCTAGGCTTTGATACCAACTTCACATAGCCCGAATCGGGGCCTTGTCATAAAGGGCATCCCAAGTCCAACTAGGACTGAGGACCACCCCTTTAACCCAACCTAACCACCTTATACAACCTTGGATGAGCTGAATTTCGAGCATATAACAAGATTGCGTAATTTTCTCATGAAGACTATGTGATAGGGTCACAACCATGACTGACCTAACTGAGTCTAACCATACCAAATTAAACATCCATACCACACCAAACTACTTAAAAAGTTTCAAACATAATATTATAATCAAACCAAAATGTAATTTGATGAAACAATGAGAAATCATGTCCGATGATGCCAGTCTCGTAGCTTATTCCAATGCCAAGGCCGACACCTATACCGATCCCACCCATACCAACCCCCAGAAGTACCACAAAGCCTCTATTCAAAAGAACATAAATATCCAGTTGAGATATGCCCCCAACTATGGCCAAAACCAATATCCAGAAATAAAGTAAAATGTCTAAGAATGTCTAACATGAAATGATGCATTTCAAAAGAATGGAAGCTCACCACTTCAATCCAATAGGATTTCCCCAAATTGAGTACTATAAGGGAGGAGTCGAACAACCAGTTCCTGCATAGCATGAAAATACAGCCGCTAGTAGATGTGTTAGTGGGTGAACACTATCATGAAACTTGGGATAAGAATAAAGTAATGCGAATTATCAAATCAAAGTGAAAACCATCCAATGCAAACAACCATACATATATATAAGTTATGGGAAAAGGGACCAGGTTTAGCATGCCATTTAAAACCTTTATCTAGGTTGTGTATCTTAGCCGTCCTACCACCCACGGGCCATATGGGTTTAGCTCCCCTTTCTGAAAGGTCCCAGTGCATGAAGCCGCACAACCAGGCAATATCCCTGGGATGACTACTACATCCCTCCAATAAAAATGTGTCACTCACACGTGGCCATCAAAGACCCCTTATATCGGCCAATATGTGTTTTTGATTTTGATCCCCTCGAGACCGCCACCTTCTACGGCTTAGCCTACACTTTTCACCATTAATGCTCAATTAAAACCAAGTCCAAACAATCCAATTATCCTTTTATTAACCAGGGTTATTCAATAAACAAGTGATATCGTCATACCACCATACTTTTAAGCATTATCCATATCTAAACCATCGAGATTAAGGGGACATTCAAGTGCCCTATCATTAGCCATATTAAACCTCTTGGAAGACTACCATGTTCTCCACACGCATTACCATTAGCCATTAACCTTTGTAAACCATTGAAAACATTTAAGATTTCATATATAAGGCGAAAACTAGCAAACGTTCCATTAAAATAAGTCAATACAACGAATATATCTTTATAAGAATTTTATCAAACACCTTGGGAAAATAATATAACCAAAACCAAATTCCATTACCATTAAACCATTACCATGCAATTCAATTTTCCAAAACCAACGGTAATGCATAGAGAACATAATTAAAATCATGGAAAATCATAACCAAGCATTTAACATCAAAAGCCCCAAATCAATAGTTCAAATCCATAATTATCCAAGAGTAAAAACAAGAAATCAACCATATAACCATGCCTTTAATTAAAATTACAATTAGGGAAGAGAATCATGGATTAAACCAAGAAGATTGATGGAAAATAATTCACCAAGACAAGCCCTTTAAGTAATCCCTTAGTTGAAACCCTAGCTCTTTGCCCCAAAAGCTCTTGAGAGAATTATGATACGTTTAAGAAGAGTTTCTAAGTGTCTAACAGTAAAATAAAAGGGTAAATAACCTCCTATGTGTATTAGAAGTTGTGGTCCCTTATTAGGGTAAGTAGGGAAATATCGAGAATACCCCCACTTAAATCCTATAAAAACCCAACATAGGGTCACGACAGACCTCCTTACGAGTCGTAACCTCCATTATGGTTGATACCCACCCAATCATAACCAGGCCTCAACCATGGATTAGACACTATCCACTATACGAGTCACCCACCCAAGTCATAACCTCAGCATATGATTTGTACCCATGATCCGTATCCCTGGAAGAATGTATCACCAGGAGGATCAAACACTATCCACCTTAGTAGTCACTATTACGACTCGTACCCAACCTTACGACACTCATCCCTAAGTCGTAGCCATTCTAATGATCAACACCATCCTACCAACTAACACTAGTCATCTTATGATAGGACTTCACCACTTGTACCCCAGTATACGGCTCCTACCATGAGTCGTATAGGGTCCAAAGAACGATATTCCATGAAATTTTCTAAGGGTCCGAATGTGGGATACTTCAGATTTTAATTGTGTAAGAAGGAAATTGTCTAACGTTCCCATAACATAAAAGATAAATAAAATTCACAAATCATTATGAGTCTTATAATGACTCGTTGAGACACCTTATGACTCATTACCACGAGTCGTAGTCAAGATAGTGTCATGGGGAACACATACTGTTGACCCTATGACTCACTTCTTACGACTCTTATCGTGATCCTATGACTCATAGGGTCCAAGTCGTCCATGACAGAACCATTTGGGCCTCACACTGGCCACCCTATGATTTGTCCTATGCAATTCACATAAAGTCTTTACGACTCATTAGAAGCCACTTGTAATCAGGATGGAAACTTAGTCCCACACACTAGTACGGATACCACTAGGGTCCTAAGACTCGTTAAGACTTCCTACGACTCGTAAAGAGGAGTTGTATTCTTGGCAGTGAGGATAAAATTTCAAAAATTCTCAAGGACCAAGATTTTGGAGTGTTGTATACTCCCCTCTTAGGATTATCCATCATTGAATGATAGGACAAGGTATTTATTAGCATGATTTAACTTCAAACACAACCACACTTACCTTTATCAAAGACAAAAAACAAAGGTGGTAAAGAATACACATACCTCATGTGCAATTATCCAAAACGGGAAACAAGAATGGGTATTTGAACTTTATGTCCTCCTCGGTTTCCCAAGTAGCTTCTTAAAGCTTTTCATCTCCATAGAACCTTTACCGAAGCCATGTCATTTGCTCACAATTAGTGGACTTGCCAATCATAAATCTTAATTGAGACTTTCTCATAAGACAAGGAATCTGAGACACCCACACTCTAAAAAGGAATAACCAAGGAAGCATAACCTACACACTTCTTCAACATCAAAACATGGAACACCGGATGAGTAGAACTCAAACTCGAAAGCAATTCCAAATCATAAGCCACTCTGTATACTAGCCTTAAAATACAAAATGGAACAACATAATGGGGTCTGAGATTCCCTTTTTTTTCAAACAACATCACTCCCTTCATGGGACACACCTTCAAGAACACCAAATCATCCACATCAAACTCCAAGTACCTTTCCTTATATTCGTATAGGACTTTGGGCAGTCTTAAGACAATTCCAAATCACCTTTACCTTCTCCAATGCTTAGTGAACCAATTCGGGACCATACAACTTATTCTCACCAGCCTCAAACAACCCAAGGGGAGACCTATACTTCCTACCATACAAAGCCTCGATTGGACCTATCCCAATGCTCGAGTGATAGCTATTATTGTACGTAAACTCAATGAAAAACAACTGGTCAACCCAACTACTACCAAAATTAATCACACAGTACCTTAGAATATTTTCTAAAGTCTGAATCATCCTCTCCGCATATTCGTCCATCTTTCGATGGAAAATAGTACTAAGGTTAACCTTAGTCCCCAAACCTCGCTGAAAAAATTGCCTAAAGTTAGATGAAAATAGAGTACCTCGATCAAATACAATGGAAAATAGAGCATCATGAAACTTCATGATCTCCTCAATGAAAAGCTTAGCAAAATTCTCCGTCGAATAGTTAGTCCTCACAGGCAAGAAGTGAGCGAACTTGGTTATCCTATCCATGATAACACAAGTGCATTCAAACTAACGATGAGACCACAGAAGACCAGTAATGAAATCTATATTAATTACTTCACTTTTCCACATGGGAAATTTAATCTCTTTAGACAACCTACCAGGCTCAGCTTCTCCACCTTTACTTGTTGACGAACCAAACACTTAGCTACAAAATTGTCCATATCCTTCTTCAAGTTATTCCACCAATAAATATCTCTTATATCATGATATATCTTCATAGAACTAGGATGAAAAGTGTTCCTCGATTCATGAGCTTTAACCAAAATCCTCTCTCGTAGCCCATCAACATCTGGAACACATAACCTGCCTTAGTACCATAAGATACCTTCACCACCAATCACGAAAGCCATCACCTTCTTGTGACCCACATCATCCTTGATCTATATCAAGATGGGGTCCAAGACCTGTTTCTCCTTCACCTCAGAACCATGAGATGACTTCACCACCTCTTTCATAATTACACAACACTCTTCGAAGTATAAGAGATGAACTCTGAGGTTAGCCAAATGGTGAATGTCCTTTACCAAACCTCTTTTTTCCTCATCTATATGAGACAACCTTCCCATGGACAACCTGCTAAAAGTATCAACAACCGCGTTAGCTTTACCTAGAAGATAATGAAGACTCATGTCATAGTCCTTAAGCAACTCAAGCCATCTCCTTTGACTGAGATTCAAATCCTTCTGAGTAAGTACATACTACAAATTCTTAAGGTTTGAGAAGTTGTCAACATGCACTTTATACAAATAGTGATGCCAAATATTCAAAGAAAAGATCACAAATAACAATTTCAAATCATACATCGGATAATTCTTCTCATGCACCTTCAACTGCCTAGAAGCTATACAACCACCTTACCATGCTTCATCAACACATAACCGAGTCCCACCAGGGACTTATCACAATAAAAAACAAAACCTTTGGTACCCTTGAGTAAAGTCAAAACCAGAGCCAAAGATAACTTATTTTTTAACTTCTCAAAACTATCCTCAGAAGCTTCCGACCACAAGAACTTTACCTACTTCTGAGTCAACTTAGTCAATGGGGCAACAATAGAAGAGGAACTTTCCACAAACCTTTTATAATAACTGGGTAAAACTAAGAAGCTTTGAATATCAGTTGGAGTTGTGGTCTAGAACACTTCTTTACCACCATAACTTTTTATGGATCTATCTTGATTCCTTCACTAGAAATAACATGACCCAGATAGGTCACCAAATTCAACCAAAACTCATACTTTGAGAAATTCAATTGCAACCGTTGATCTTTAAAGTTTTGCAACACAAGTCAGGGGTGATCAGCATGATCCTCCTCACTTTTAAAATTCACCAAAATATCATCGATAAATACAATTACGAATAAATCCAAGAACTAACAAAAAACTCAGTTCATATGATTCATAAATGCCATCAGGGCATTAGTCAAACTAAAGGACATCACCAAAAACTTAAAATAACCATACCAGGTTTGAAAAGTAGTCGTAGGGATATCCGTTTCCCTAATATTCAACTGAGAGTAACCCAACAGAAGATTAATCTTTGAAACGAACTTAGAAAAATGAAGATGACCAAGGAGATCATCAATCATAGGAAGTGAATACTTATTCTTCATAGTCACCTTATTCAATTGACAATAATCTATATATATTCGAAGGGACCCATCCTTCATATGCACGAAGAGAATTAGAGAACCCCAAGAAGAAACACTAGGGCGGATAAAACCCCTATCTTGAAGATCCTTTAACTGTTTCTTGAGTTCTTTAAACTCAGCTGGATCCATTCTATATGGAGGAATATAGATAGAACGAGCATCCAGAAAAAGATCACTTCCAAAATAGATTTTCGTATTGGGAGTAACACTAGGAAGCTCATCAAGAAACACCTTAGGAAACTTACAAACCCCATGGACTGATTGCAAAAAAAGGACCTTCGGATCCAAAATCCTTAACATGCACTAAGTGGTAGAGGCACCCCTTGGAAATCAATTTTTGGGCTCTAAGATAAGAAATGAACCTTTCCTTAGGCACTAGAGAACTAACTTCCCATTCAAGCACCGACTCATTTGGGAACTAGAAATTGACCCTTCAGGTCCGACAATTAAGAAGTGCATAGTACGAGTGCAACAAATCTATCCCCAAAATCTTGTCAAAATCTAACAAGTCCAACTCTATCTGATCCACCAAGGTCTCCCTATTACAGATAGACACCACACATCCCCTATAGACTCTCTTAGCCATAATAGAGTCACCTACCTGGGTAAGCACAAAAGGGATTCAGAATACACTAAGGATCAAAACCAAAATGTAGAGCCACATAAGGGGTCCCATAGGAGAGGGTAGACCAGTGATCAAGTAAAAAATATATATCAGAAGAGAAGAGTTTTAACATGAAAGTAACAACATCAGGGGACGCCTTAGAATATTGGCATGTGATAAGAGCATAAAGGCGATATTGACTATGCCAGAACTACAGGTGACACCCTTTGGTGTAGGGGCTGAAGAAGTAGAAATAGGAATCTTATTTGCACCAGAAGCAACCATAGAAGGACAATCCCATTGCATGTGACAAATCTATCATAACTAAATCACCGATTTCTCTCCTGGTCAAAAACCCCACGATGCATCTAACCATAAAAATGATAAGGGGGATAGGATAGAGGGAATTGGGCCCCATTGGCCTAATATTGGGAACCTTATACCTTAAATCCACTGTTGTTCTTATAACGATGGTCACCGAATGACTTAGGATAAGGATCACTAGCCCTAGAATAAGAACTAGAATTTCCCCACTTCTTGATATACCACTGCCAGCCATCCTTGCCGCGATTCTACTGGCCATAACTCTTCTAAAAAAAACTAAGATTTCTTACTTTGCCTCTCTACTTTATCGGTTGGTTTCTTCTTCTCATCTTAGATTTGTTGCATATATATAATAAACCTAGATATGTCTATCTCACTGTTCAACATGGCATCCTTGTATTCCAACACCAAATCATGGGACAACTCGGAAGAGAATTTCCTCATCCAATCCTTCATAGAAGATACCAACTCCAGATCATAACAGGACAACTGATGAAACTTCAAGGTATACTCTTTCACAGTCATCTTGCCTTACTTTAAATTCATGCATTCCTCAGCCTTTGCCTCCCTCAAATGCTAAGGAAAGAAATGATCAAGAAAAACAAACAAGAAGTCCTCCAATAATGACAACTCTGCATCCTCACCCCTAGACTTATCTCATTCCTCATAACACTGATATGCTACATCATTTAGTTGGTATACAATATATTCCACACCCTCAGAATTAAAATCATGCATCACACGAAGAATTTTCTCCATCTCATCTACGAACCCAAAGGAGTTTCCTCAACCTTACAACCGGTAAATGTTAGGGGATTCAACCTAAAAAATTGGATAACTCTAGTGGCCTTAGAAGAACTCATAGCAACACTAGCGGGATCCGACTAACCTAAATGAGATGTCACTAACTAGGTCAACAGATAAATGGAACAATGAAGCTCAGCATTTTTAATATCTCCTGGAGATGACCGAGCAAGAGTGTTACTAGAGGAAGAAGGATCAGTGTGGATTGGTGGAACTCTACTAGGGCAATCGGAAGCAGCAACCCTAGACCGGTTCTAAACTCCTTAAGTAAGATGAGCTCCTTCTATATCATCCCTAAGCAAGACATAGGAGTTTCAACGAGCATCAGATCTTCTGGGAGGCATAATCTGAAAAGCAATCAAAAGAGAATTATAAGAGATTCCAACACCCTAGACTTTATATCCCAAAAGTAGATCACAAGAAAGGAAAATATTCCTAAATGCCTTGTAGTCTCTCCCTTATAGGTGTGGCCATAATACACCTATAAAAGAGACTCAGCTTGACAAGGATTTATAGAAACCCAATGACACCAAACCTAGGCTTTGATACCAACTTTTTCATGATTCGAACCAGGGCTTGGCTGTGGCGTGTATCTCAAGTTCACCGTGGACCAAAGACCACCCTCTTTGCCTAGTCAAGCAGAAACATAATACCCTAATAATAGCTGCATTATGAACATATCACAAGATTAAATAGATAAAACTCAAAGTTTATGAAATGTCAGCCAATAAAACCCAACCATAGCAATATCCCTAAATCCTTTAAAGAATTCCCAAAACCAATCTAAGTCGGGACATGCCCCCGACCCTGACCCTTACAATGTTAATGATAATGTGAGCTCTAAATTCTAGTGTATGAATGGAAACTGATGAAATGTCCAAGTCTTCCTGAGAATGCAAGCTCAACCTCACCACCAATGTCTGACGAACCAAGCCAATCCCGCCTAATTTTGTGCAGGAAAAGTAGACGTATCTTTAGTGCCTGCATGACATAGAGATACAGTGTCCAGAGACGGTTAGTGGATTGAACCCTTGCATGTAACTCAGGGATAGGGGATAAAATAATACCTAGTTAAATCTTATTAAAAACCATTTGAGCATTATCATATACACATATAATTAATATGTTGGGGTAGGTAACAAGGCCTGTAAAGTTCTTCAAAATCATTAACTTGAACCTTGTATCTTAACCATCATGATAAGGCACCCACAGACTATATGGGTCCAGGTCTTCCCTAGCTGGAAAGGCCCTAGTGCGTGTGGTTGCACGAAATAAAGAATAATCACATATATTATTTGCACTACGGAGGACTTGAACCTCCTGACACATACCATGAGTGACTTAATAACTCTATTAATAACACGGGGGACAAAAACCTCTTAATCCATTAATAAGGGGACTCAAACCTCCCAGTCATTTAGGACCCTACATCGGTAATCGCAGTTTCAAGTATTGGTCCATCGGGAAATCCACTCTCATGACATAGCTACGCAACCCCCATTAAAGCTTAAATAAAAGTAAGTACATATAACCCATTTATTTACCAAAGAAACAACTGTTAAGGCACACCATGGGTATCGTCATACCTTTACACTTGCAAGTTTATCTCTATGCCATAGCAATCATATTAAGTTAGGGGAATGCCTTGACCCCGCCTTTTTGTTCATTAAATAAATTCATAGGCAAAAAGGCCTTCAAAATCCATGCTCATTGGTTTATGATTTATGCAATGCATTATCATATGCAAGTAAGTCAAATCGGTGAAAATTTCATAACTCAAGGCTCTTTACATAAGTGGGTTGAGGGAACCCAATTATTAAAAATAAACTCCAATTTTGAAGCATCAAATCGATGGAAAATCATGACCCCTTAGTTTATTCACCATACCCATCATCCCTAATTTTCAAAAACACTAATAAAGCATAAATAATGCACAATAAATCATGGGAAAACAATTTAAGGACCAATAATTCCAAAATCCTCAACCATATTGAAACCCACATACAAAACCATTTAAATAAATGTTTTTGACATAATAGGAGTTGGGGAAGAGTAACTTACCCAAAACACTAAGATTTATGGAGAGAAGTCGACCCTTGAGCCCTTCGATGATCTACTTCTTAGAAACCCCAAGTATTTGAACCATGGATATTTTTTTAGAGAAGATAGTTTGTTTTGATTCATTATGAACAAGAAATAACCCCCTTGAGTAATTTATGGATGTGGGGTTTTAATTGGGTAAGAAGGGAATTGTCCAAAATGCCCTCAACTTAAAAGCTAAAAAATTATCACAAGTTGTTACAGGTATCATAATGGCTTGTCGAGACACCTTACGGCTCGTTACCACGAGTCATAATTAAGAAATTTTCTTAGGGCTCACATACTGTTGACCCTATGACTCACTTCATATGACTTGTATCATGATCCTACAATGTGTAAGGTCCAAGTCGTATCCAAGACAAAACTATTTGGTCCTCAAACTAGCCACCGTATGATTTGTACTATGCAATTCGTATAGAGTCTTTACGACTCATTGGAAGCCACACATAATCAGGAGAGAAACTTAGCCCCACACACTGGTCTATCTAGATTAGGATCCTATGACTCGTTAAGACTCTCTACGACTCGTAAGGAGTTGTAGTCATGGCAATAAGGATGAAAATTCAGAAATTCTTATAGACCAAGATATTGGGGTGTCTCATACTCCTCCCCCTAGGATCATTCATTCTTGAATTACAGGACAAGGTATTTATTAGGATGATTTGACTCCAAACACAACTACACTTACCTTTAACAAAGACAGAAAACAAAGGTGGTAAGGATTATACATACCTCATGCGCGATTATCTGAAATAGGAAACAAAAATGGGTATTTGGACTTCATATCCTCCTTAGCTTCCCAAATAACTTCTTTACGGTTTTGGTTCCTTCATCGAGCCTTTACTGAAGCCACATACTTTTCTCGCAAATAATAGACTTGCCTATCCAAAATCTTTATCAGGACTTCCTCATATGACAAGGAATCTGAGACACCATACTCTCCCCAGGAACAAACAAGAAAAGGATCACCTACGCACTTCTTTAACATCGAAACATGGAAGATCAGATGGATATAACGTAAAATCAAAGGCAATTCCAACTCATAAGTAACATTTCTAGTCATGTCAAAATACAATATGGACTAATATAACAGGGACTAAGCTTCCCCCTTTTTTCAAACCGCATCACCTTCTTTATGGAAGACACTTTCAAGAACACCAAATCGTCCATATCAAACTTCATGTCCCTTTGCCTTATATCCACATAGGACTTTTGGCGACTTTGGGTGGTCGTAAGCCTAACCCAAATCAACTTTACCTTCTCCATAGCTTGGTGAACCAAGTAGAGATGATACAACTTATTCTTACCAACCTCGAACCACCCAATAGGAGACCTACACCTCCTACCATACAAAACCTCGAATGGAGCCATCCCAATGGTTACGTGATAGTTATTATTATACCCAGACTCATTGAGCGACAAATGGTTACCCAACTAAAAATCAATCACACAAGACCTTCGCATATCCTCTAAACTCTAAATCATCCTCTGCACTTGTCCGTCCGTCTGCAAGAGGAAAATGGTGCTAAGGTTCACCTTAGTCCCAAAACCTCGCTAAAAGGAACACAAAAAATGAGATGAGAACTGAATACCTCAATCATGATGGAAACTGGATCACTATGTAACTACATGATCTCCTCAATGAAAAACATCTACATCAGGAACATACAACCTCTCTTGGTACCGAAAAGTACCATTACCACAAATCTTAAAATACGCCACCTTTCTCCCACGAACTCTACTTTTAATTTTTATCAAGGTAGAATCCAACACTTGTTTCTCCTTAATCTCCCCACCAACAGACGATCTAACCACTTCTTGCACCATCATACCACTATCCTTGGAGTCCAAGAGATGAACCCAAAGATTTTCCAAATGGTGAATATCCTTCACCGATTCTCGTTTCCCTTCTTCCACATGAGCCAAACTACCCATGGAAAATCTTCCAACAGCATCATCAACCACGTTAGCTTAGCTTTACCTGGGTGGTAGTAAAGACTCATATCATAGTCTTTGATAAGATCAAGCCATCTTCTCTACCTGAGATTAAACTCTTTCTGCGAGAACACATACTGTAAAATCTTGTAGTCAGAAAAGATATCCACGTGAACACCATACAAATAATGCCACCATATATTCAAAGCAAACACCACAACCAATAGCTCTAAATCATGAGTAGGATAGTTCCTCTCATGTACCTTCAACTGCCTGGAAGAAATGGCTATCACCTTTACATTTTGTATCAACACACAACCAAGGCCAACCCAAGATGCATCACGATAAACCATGAACCCATTATTTCCTTCCGACAAAGTCAGGGATGGAGACGAAGTCAAATTATCCTTCAACTTCTCAAAACTCCCCTTACACGTAACCGATAAAGAAACTTAATCTTCTTCTGAGTTAACTTAGTTAAAAGAGGAACTATCGACGAAAAACTCTCTATAAACCACCTATAATACCCAGCTAAACCCAAGAAGCTCCGAAAATCAGATGGAGTCGTAGGTCTAGGCCACTTTTTCACCACTGCCACCTTTTGGGGATCCACCATGGTCCCTTCACTAGAAATGATATGACCCAAGAAAGTCAGAACATTCAACCTAAAACTTGCACTTAGAGAACTTAGCATATAACCATTGTTTCTTTATGGTCTGCAATACTACACAGAGGTGATTAGCATAATCCACTTCACTATTTGAATATGCCATAATATCATCAATAAACACAATGATGAAGAGGTCCAAATACTGCTGAAACACCCTGTTCATCAAATACATTAATGCTACTGGGGTATTTGTCAATTTAAATGACATCACCAAAATATCATAATGCCCATACCGAGTGTGAAAAGCCGTCTTAGGGATATTCACCTCCCTAATCTTCAACTGATGGTACTCATACTGAAGATCTATCTTAGAGAAGAACTTGGCGCCTACAAATGGTCAAATAGATCATCTATCTGAGGAAGAGGATATTTGTTCTTGACCATTACCTTATTCAAATGTCTATAGTCAATAGACATAAGAAGAAAACCATTCTTATTATGCCTGAACAACACCAGTTAAACCCATGGAGAAATTCTAGGACGAATAAAACCTTTGTTCAGAAGATCCTTAATTTGCTCCTTGTGTTCCCTTAACTTAGTCGGAGCCATTCTATACGAAGGAATAGAAATTGGATGAGTGTCCGGAAGAAAATTGTTACCAAACTCTATTTCCCGATTCAGAGAAACACCTGGAAGATCATCTAAAAAGACCTCTGGAAATTCATTAACTACCGGAGTTGACAACAATGAAGGGTCTTCCGAGTTAGAATCTTTAACCCCGACAACCCTAAGAGATTAACCTCTGAGCTTAAAGATAAGAAATAAACTTCCCTTTTAATGATAAGGAACATCCTTTCCATTCTATTTTTGGCTCACTAGGGAACCTAAAGATGACTCTACAAAGTTCGACAATCAAATTTTTCATAACAAGAATGCAACTAATCCATGCCCAAGATTACATCAAAATCTACCATACCCAACTCAAATATATCCGCCAAAGTTTTTCTACCACTCACAGATACCACACACTCCTATAGACCCGTTCTGCAATGACTGGATCTCCTACCGAGGTAGAAATAGAAAACGAATCCAAAATAAGCTCCGAATCAAAACAAAAAGACATAGCTATATAAGGAGTCACATAGGAAAGGGTAGAGCCCAGATAAAGCAAACAATATACGTCATGAGAGAAAAGATGTAATGTACCAATAATAACATCAGGCGGCGCCTCAAAATCCCGAAGGGAGGTAAAATAATACAACCTGTTTGAACCAACACTGGAACAAGGACCAGTAATAGAAACAGATACCACACCCCGGGTGTAGGAACAAAAGATGAAGCCACCGGAATCTTATTTCCCCCGTAGCGACATTTTAGATGGATAATCTATGAGACAATGGACTATATGTCCACACTTAAGGCATTTATCCCTTCTTTCATCAGAAAATCCCCAATGAGGATGATCGCAAAACCGACAAGGAGGATATGAAAAAATAGACTCACATCCGCTTGCCTGAGACTAGGCTCCCTGCACTCGAGAATTATCACCACCGTAATGATGTTTGTCGCCCGACTACTGGGGGAAAGGAGCACTGGAAGTAGAGAAGGAACTAGAACTCCCCCATATTTTTTTCTGCCATTTCTCATCGTCTCGACCACCCTGAGGCTGGGCACCTTCCTAATCAAAAAACCTGCCCCACATACCCTTATTGTCTCCATATTCTGAATGCCTTCAATTCTCTTCCTCAACCTACTGCATATGAACAGTCATCCTCGACATATCCATATCATTCAAAAGAAAAATAGTTTTACCCTCTAGAATTAGATCTTTGTTCAACCTAGAAGCAAACTTCCTCATTCTCAACCTCGTATCAGCCACCAAATTAGGAGCATACCTTGATAACTGATGGAAATTCAAAGCATACTCCTTCAGAGATATTCTCTCTTTCTTGAGGTTCACAAACTCCTCCATCTTAGCTTTTCTCAAATCTTAAAGAAAGAACTGATCTATGGAGGCATTAGAAAAGGCCTCACATAAACCATCTTCTTCTATATCACCCTTATCTTGGTCCCACTCTTCATACCACAGATAAGCAATCGCTTTGAGCTGATAAGCTATAAAGTTTACTCCATCCACATTAGTATCCCTCATTACCCAAAAAAGCTTCTCCATCTTATCAAGAAAGCCCTGTGGATCTTCCTCCACCTTTATTCCCGTAAAATTTAGAGGACCCATCTTCAGAAATTATCAAATCCTAGAGGCCTCAGCAAACATAATGCTAGTCGTACCTCACTCAGCCTAAGCAGCAACCAGTTGGGCAATAGCATGCATAGATTGACTAAACTCCACATTCATCAGGTTACCCTGAGGGACCTAAGTAGTAGTAGGAGAAATAGGAGAAACTCTGGTACAATCATGAATAGGACCACGAGATCGAAGATGAACCCCGGGAGTAGAACGTGCTCCCTCAGCATCACTTTTAGATGAGGAAAAAGAATTTCCTTCTGTTCCAGATCTAGGAGGCATGATCTAAAAGATGAACAAACAAGGATTAAAGGAGATTCGAAGACTGAGAAGTCAAGCTTGAAGAAAGAATTCCAAGAAAGTGAACATTCCTAAATGTCTTGCAGCCTCTCCCTTATGAGTGTGGCGCGCTACACACCCCTAATAGAGACTCTACTTGACATGGGTTTGTGGACTCCTAATTGACCATGAACCTAGGCTCTGATACCAACTTGACACAGCCCGAACCAGGGCCTTGTCATAAAGGGAATCTCAAGTCCAACTAAAATCGGGGACCACTCTCTTAACCCAACCTAACCACCTTATACAGCCTTGGATGAGTTAAACTTTGAGCATATAACAAGATTATGTAATCCTCTCATGAAGCCTGTGGTATAGATTCATAACCATGACTGACCCAATCGAGTCTAACCATACTAAACTAACCATCTATACCACACCAAACCATTTAAAAAGTATCAAACATAATATAATAATCAAACCCAAAATGTAATATAATAAAATAGTGAGAAATTATGTCTGATGATGCCAGTCTCCCAGCTTATTCCAAAGCCAAGGCCGACACCAATACCGATACCACCTATACTAACACCCAGAAATACCATAAAGCCTCTATCCAAAAGAACCCAAATATCCATTTAGGACATGCCCCCAACCATGGCCAACACCAATATCCAAAAAGAAAGTAAAATGTCTAAGAATGTCCAACATGAAATGATGAATTTCAAAAGTTGTATTCCCTGATTTCTGCATAACGTGGGAATACAACTTCCAGTAGACTGGTTAGTTGGTGAACACTAGAATGAAACTCGAGATAAGGATAAAGTAATGCCAATAATAAAATCTAAGTGAAAACCATCCAATACAAACAACCATACATATATATAAGTGATGGGAAAAGGAACCAGGTTTAGCATGCCTTTTAAAACCTTTACCTGGGTTGTGTAGCTTAGTCGTCCTACCACCCACGGGCCATATGGGTTCAGCTACCCCTGCTGAAAGGGTCCCAGTACATGTGGCCATTCGACCAGGCAATATCCTTGGGATGACTAGTACATCCCTCCAATATAAATGTGACTCATACATGGCTATCAAAGACCCCTCATATCGGCAAATATGAGTTTTTGTTTTTTATCCCCCCCAGGATCGCCACCTTCCACGGCTTAGCTAACACTTCCCGCCATTAATGCCCAATTAAAAAAAGTCCAAACTATCCTATTGTACTTTTATTAACAAAGGCTATTCAATAAACCAGTGGTATCGTCGTACCACCATACTTGCAAGTATTATCCATAGAAAAACCATTGAGATTAAGGGGACATTCAGGTGCCATATCATTATCCATATTAAACCTCTTGGTGGCCAGGATTCACCAATTACAATTAGGGAAGAGAATCATGGATTAAACCAAGAAGATTGATGGACAGGATTCACCAAGACAAGCCCCAAAGTAATCCCTTAATTAAAACCGTAACTCCTGGCCCCAAAAGCTCTTGAGAGAATTATGATATGTTTAGGAACAAATTCAATGTATTTAAGAGTAAAATAATAGGGTAAATAACCTCTTAAGTGTATTAGAAGTTGTGGTCCTTATTAGGGTAAGTAGGGAAATATCCAGAATACCCTCACTTAAATCCCATAAAAACCCAACATAGGGTTATGACTGACCTCCTTAAGAGTCGTAACCTCCCTTATGGTTGATACCCACCCAATTGTAACCAAGCCTCAACCATGGATCAGACACTGTCCACTATACGACTCATCTACCTAAGTTGTAACCTCAATATACGATCCATACCCATGATCCGTATCCCTAGAAGAATGTAACCCAAAGAGGATGAAACATTATCCACCTTACTAGTCACCTATACGACTCGTACCCAACCATATGATAGTCAGCCTTAAGTCGTATCCATTACAGTGATAACCACTATCCCACCTACTAACACTGGTTATGTTACGATAGGACTTCACCTCTCATACCCTAGTATACGGCTTGTACCATGAGTCATATTGGGTCTGAACCTGGGATGCTTCAAATTTTAATTATGTAAGAAAGGCTTTGTTAAAAGTTCCTTTGACATAAAATCTAAAAAAAATTTGTTAGTCGTTACGAGTCTAATAATGACTCATTGACAAACCTTATGATTCGTTACCACGAGTCATAGTCAAGATAGTGTCATGGGGAACACATACTATTGACCCTATGACTCACTTCATACGACTCTTATTGTGACCCTACAACTCATAGGGTCCAAGTCATATCCATGACAGAACCATTTGGGCCTCACACTGGCCACCTTATGATTTGTCCTCCGTAATTCGTATAGAGTCTTTACGACTCATTAGAAAATACCCATACATAATCAGGATGGAAACTTATCCCAAACACTAGTCAGGCTAACACTAGGTTCCTATGACTCATTAAGACTTCCTACGACTCATAAAGAGGAGTTGTATTCTTGGTAGTGAGGATAAAATTTCAAAAATTCTCAAGGAACAAGATTTTGGGGTGTTACATACTCCCCCCTTAGGATCATTGGTCCTTGTATGATAGGACAAGTTATTTTTTAGCATTGTTTGACTCCAAACACAACTACACTTACCTTCAACAAAGACAAAAAATAAAGGTGGTAAGGAATACACATACCTCATGTGCAATTATAGGGGGAAACAAGAATGGTTATTTGGAATTTATGTCCTCCTCGGCTTCCTAAGTAGCTTCTTCACGCTTTTGATTCCTCCATAGAACCTTTACCGAAGCCATGTCCTTTGCTCGCAATCAGTGGACTTGCCGATCCAAAATCTCTATTGGGACTTTCTCATATGACAAGGAATCTGAGAAACCCAAACTCTAAAAAGGAAAAACCAAGGAAGGATCACCTGCACACTTCTTCAACATCGAAACATGGAATACCAGATGAATAAAACTCAAACTCGAAGGCTATTCCAACTCATAAGCCACATTGCATACTATCCTCAAAATACGATATGGACCAACAATATGGGATCTGAGCGTCCCCTTTTTCCTAAAAAGCACCACTCCCTTCATAGGACAAACCTTTAACAACACCAAATCATCCGCATCAAACTCCAAGTCCCTTCGCCTTTTATCCGTATAGGACTTTTGGCATCTTAAGGTGGTCTTTAGCCTATCCCGAATCACCTTTACCTTCTTTATAGCTTGGTGACCTAAGTCGGGACCATAAAACTTACTCTGACCAACCTTAAACCACCCAATGGGAGACCTATACCTCCTACCATTCAAAGCCTGGAATAGACCCATCCCAATGCTCGAGTGATAGCTACTATTGTACGCAAACTCAATGAGAGGCAAATGGTCGACCCAATTACCACCAAAGTCAATCACACAATACCTTAGAATATCCTCTAAAGTCTGAATCATCCTCTCTACTTGTCCATCCATCTGCAGGTGGAAAAAAGTGTTAAGGTTCACCATAGTCCCCAAACCTCGCTGAAAGAAATGCAAAAAGTTAGATGAGAACTAAGTACCACGATCTGATATGATGGAAACTAGAGCACCATAAAACTTTATTATCTCCTTAATGAAAAGCTTAACATAATCCTCCACCGAATAATTAGTCCTCACTGGCAAAAAGTAAGCAGACTTGGTTATCCTATCCATGATAACACAAATGCTATCAAACTAACGATGAGACCATAGAAGACCAGTAATGAAATCCATATTAATCACTTCCCATTTCCACATGGGAAATTTAATCTCTTGAGATAACCCACCAGGGTTCAACTTCTCCACCTTTACTAGCTGACGAACCAAACATTTACCTACAAAATTTTCCACATCCATCTTTTAAGTTATTCCACCAATAAATATCTCTTATGTCATGATATATATTTATAGAACTAGGATGAAAAGTGCATCTCGATTCATGAGCTTTAACAAAAATCCTCTCTCGTATCCCATCAACATCTGGAACACATAACCTGCCTTGGTACCATAAGATACCATTACCACCAATCTCAAAAGCCACCACCTTCTGGTGACCCACATCATCCTTGATCGATATTAAGATGGGATCCAAGACCTGTTTCTCCTTCACCTCAGCACTATGAGATGACTTCACCACCTCTTTCATAATTACATAACATTCTTTAGAGTCTAAGAGATGAACTCCAAGGTTAGCCAAATGGTAAATGTCCATTACCAAACCTCTCTTTTCCTACTCTGCATGAGACAAGCTTCCCATGGATAACCTGCTAAAAGTATCAGTAACCACGTTAGCTTTACCTGGATGATAATGAAGACTCATGTCATAGTCTTTAAGCAACTCAAGAAATCTCCTTTTCCTAAGATTCAAATCCTTCTTAGTCAGTACATACTGCAAACTCTTATGGTTTGAGAAGATGTCAACATATATTTCATACAAATAGTGATGCCAATTAGTCAAAGAAAAAACCATAACTAATAATTCCAAATCATGCGTCGGATAATTATTCTCATACACCTTCAACTGCCTAGAAGCATATACAACCACCTTACCATGTTGCATCAATACACAATGCAGTCATACTCTGGATGTATCACAATAAACAACAAAACCTTTGGTACCCTTAGGTAAAGTCAAAACCAGAGCCAATGTTAACTTATTTTTCAACTTCTCAAAACTATCCTCACAAGCATCCGACTACAAGAACTTCACCTACTTTCAAATCAACTTAGTCAATGGGGCAGCAATAGAAGAGAAACTTTCCACAAACCTTCTATTATAACCGGGTAAACCTAAGAAGCTCCGAATATCAGTTGGAGTCGTGGGTCTAGGCCACTTCTTAACCACCATAACTTTTTTGTGGATCAACCTTGATTCCTTCACTAGAAACAACATGTCCCAGATTGGTCACCGAATTTAACCAGAACTCACACTTTGAGAAATTCACATGCAACCGATGATCTTTAAAGTTTTGCAATACAAGTCAGGGGTGATCGACATGATTTGGCTCACTCATAAAATACACCATAATATCATCAATAAACACAATTATGGACAAATCCAAGAACTGACAAAAAGTACAGTTCATAAGATTCATAAATACCGCCAGGGCATTATTCAAACTAAGGACATCACCAAAAACTCAAAATGACCATACCAGGTTTGAAAAACAGTCTTAGGATATCCACTTCCCTAATATTAAATTGATGGTTACCCAATAGAAGATTCATCTATGAAATGCACTTAGAAAACTGAAGATGATCACAGAGATGATCAATCCTAGGAAGTGAATACTTATTCTTCACAGTCACCTTATTCAATTGATGATAATCTATATATATCTAAAGGGAACCATCCTTCTTATGCACGAAGAGAATTGGATCACCCCAAGAAGAAACACTAGGGCGGATAAAACCCCTAACTTGAAGATCTTTCAATTGTTCCTTGAGTTTTTTCAACTCAGCTTGAACCACTATACAAGGAGGAATAGAGATAGGACAAGCGTCCAGATAATAATCAATTCCAAAATCACTTTCCTTATTGAGAAAACACAAGGAAGACCATCCGAAAACAACTCAAGAAACTCACAAAACTTAGGGACCGATTGAAAAAAGGACCTTCAAATCTAGAATCCTTAACATGCACTAAATGGTAAAGACACCCCTTGGAAATAAATTTTTAGGCTCTAAGATAAGAAATGAACCTTCCCTTAGGCACTAGAGAACTACCTTCCCATTTAAGCACTGGATCATTTGGGAACTGGAAACTGACCCTTTGGGTCCGACAATCAAGAGGCACACAACACGAGTGCAACCAATTTATCCCCAAAATCATATCAAAATCTAACATGTCCAACTCTATCAGATCCACCAAGGTCTCTCTATCATAGATAGAAACCACACATCCTCTATAGACTCTCCTAGCCATAATAGATTCACCTACCAAGGTAAATAAAAAAAGGGATTCAGAATACACTACGGATCAAAACTAAAATATAGAGCCATATAAGGGGTAACATAGGAGAGGGTAGACCAGTGATGAAATAGAAAATATACATCACTAGAGAAGAGTTTTAATATGTCAGTAACAACATCAGGGGATGCCCTATAATACTTACATGTGACAAGAGCATAAAGGTGATATTGACAAGTGCCAGAACCAGAAGTGACACCCTTTGGTATAGGGGATGAAGACGTAGAAATAGGAACCTTATTTTCTCCAGAAGAAATCCTAGAAGGACAAAATGATTGCATGTGAAAAATCTACCATAACAAAATCACCGATTCCTTTCTTGGTCAAAACCCCCATGATGCATCTAACTATTAAGATGATAAGAGGGATAGGATAGAGTGAATTGGGCCCCATTGGCCTAATATTGGGCATCTTATGCCTTAAATCCACTGTTGTTCTGATAATGATGGTCACCGGATGACTTAGGATAAGGATCACTAGATGTAGAATAAGAACTAAAATTCTCCATTTCTTGTTAGACCACTGCCTACCATCCTTGGCGTGATTCTGATGGCCACCACCCTTCTCAGAAAACTAGGATATCTTACTTTGCCTCTCTTCTTTATCATCTTATTTCTCCATCTCTTCTTCGATTTGTATAATAAGCCTAGAGATGTTCATTCACTGTTCAACAGAGAAGCCTTGTATTCCAACACCAAATCATGGGACAACCTGAAAGATAATTTCCTCATCCAATCCCTCATAGAAGATACCAACTCAGGATTATAATGGGATAACTGATGAAACTTCAAGGTAAACTCCTTCACAGTCATCTTGCCTAACTTCAAATTCATGAATTCCTCAGACTTTGCCTTTCTCAACTCCCGAGGAAAGAAATGATCAAGAAAAGCAACCAAGAAGTCCTCCAACAATGAAAACTTCACATCCTCACCCCTAGACTTATCCCATTCCTCATAACACTAATACACCATATCCTTAAGCTGGTATACAACGGATTCCACACCCTCAAAATTAAAAGAATGCATCACACGAAGAATGTTCTACATCTTATCTACGAACCCAGATGAGCTTCCTAAACCTTATAGCCAGTAAATGTTTGAGGATTCAGCTTCATAAATTGGCCAACTCTAGTTGCCTCACAAGAAATCACAGTAATACTAGCGGGACTCGACTAACCTGAATGAGATGTTACTAATTGGGTCAACAAATAAATGGAACGGCAGAACTCAGCATTGGTAATATCTCCTGGAGATGACCGAGTAGGATTGTAACTAGAGAAAGAAGGATCAGTGGGAATTGATGGAACTCTACTAGGACAATCAAAAGCAGCGACCCTAGATCAGGTCTAAACTCCTTGAGTATGATGAGCTACTTCCACATTGTCCCTAAGCAGGACAAAGGAGTTTCCATAAGCATTATATCTTTAGGGAGGAATGATCTGAAAGTAAAGAAATGAGAATTACAAGAGATTTCAACACCCTAGAATCTATAGCTTGAAAGTAGATCACAAGGAAGGGAAATATTTCAAAATGCATTGTAGCCTCTCCCTAATAAGTGTGGCCGCTATACACCCATAAAAAAGACTCTGCTTGACATTGATTTATAGACACCCAATTACACCAAATCTAGGCTCTAATACAAACTTTGTCATGACCTAAACTAGGGCCTAGCCGTGATGTGTATCTCAAGTCCACCGTGGATGAAAGACCACCCTCTTTGCCTAGTCAAGCAGAAACATAATACCCTAATAATGGTTGAATTTCGAACATATAATAAGATAAAATAGATTAAACTTAAAGTATGTGAAATGTTAACCAATATTACTTAACCACAACAATATCCATAAAGCCTCTAAGGAATACCGAAAAAGAATCAATGTCGGGACATGCCCTCGACCCAGACCCTCACAATGTTAATGATAATGTAAACTCTCAATTCTAGTGTATGAATAGAAACTGATGAAATGTCTTAGTCTTATAAAGAATGGAAGCTCACCACTTCACCACCAACGTCTGATGAACCAATCCGATCCCACATAACTCTGCGCAGGAAAAGTAAAAGAATCTCTAGTCCCTGCATTGAATATGGATACAGTGTCCAGAGACGGTTAGTGGATTGAGCCCTCCCATGTAACTCAGGGAGTGGGGATAAAAGAATACCAAGTAAAATCCAATTCAAAACCATTTGAGAATCATCATATATATTTATAATTAATATGTTGGGGTAGGTAACAAGGCTTATCATGTTCTTCAAAATCATTAACCTGAACCGTGAATCATAACCATTATGACAAGGCACCCACGGGCTATATGGGTCCAGCTCTTCCCTAGATGGAAGATCCCCAGTGCGTTTGGATGCACGAACCAGAGAATAATCACATATATTAAATGGACTACAGAGGACTCAAACTTCCCGACACATACCAAGAGTTACTTGAGAACTCTGTTAATAACATGGGGGACTCAAACTTCTTAATCGAATAATAAAGGAACTCAAACCTCCCAGTCGTTTAGGCCCCTGCATCGGCAACCGCAGTTTCAAGTGTTGGTCCCTCGAGACCTCCACTTTCATGACATAGCTACACAATCCCTATTAAATCCCAATAAAAATCAAGTACACATAACCCATTTATTTACCAATGAACCGACTATTAAGGCACACCATGGTTATCTTCATACCTTTACACTTCCAAGTTTATCTCTATGAAATAATAATCATATTAACTTGGTGGAATGCCTCGACCCCCCTTTTTTAATTAAATCAATTCATAGCCAAAACGGCCTTCAAAATACATGTTCATTGGTTTATGATTTATGCAATATATTATAATACACAAGTAAGTCAAACTAGTAAAAATTTCATAAGTCAAGGACCTTTACACAAGTGGGTTGAGGAAACCCAATTGTTTAAAATAAACTCCAATTTTGAAGCATCAAATTTAGGAAAAATCATGACCCCTTAGTTTATTCACCATACCTTTGCACCCCTCATTTTTAAGACCTTTAATAAAGCATAAACAATGCATAATAAATCATGGGGAAATAATTTAAGGAACAATCATTCCAAAATCCTCAACCATGTTGAAACCCACATACAAAACCATCCAATTAAACCATTTAAATACAGGTTTTTTATCTAATAGAAGTTGGGGAAGAGTAACCTACCCGAAACACTTAGATTTATGGAGAGAAGTCAAGCCTTGATCCCTTGGACGATATACTTCTTGGAAACCCTAAGTATAATGACCTTGGGGATTTTTTAAGAGAAGAGAGTGTGTTTTGATTGCATTTTGAACAAGAAATAACCCCCTTGATTGCTTTATGGATATGGGGTTTTAATTGGGTAAGAAGGGAATTACCCAAAGTGCCCTTAACTTAAAAGCTAAAAAATTATCAAAAGTTGTTATGGGTATCATAACGACTCATTGAGACACCTTACAACTCATTACCATGAGTCATAGTCAAGAAATTATCATGGGTCTCACATATTGTTGACCCTATGACTCACTTCATATGACTCATATCATGATCCTACGACTCGTAGGGTTCAAATCGTATCCAAGAAAGAACTATTTGGTCTTTACACTAGCCACCCTATGATTTGTACTATTCAATTCATATAGAGTCTTTACGACTCATTGGAAGCCGCTCATAATTAGGAGATAAACTTATCCCCACACACAGGTCAGACTAGATTAGGGTCCTACGACTCGTTAAGGATCACTACGACTCGTAAGGAGTCGTAGTCTGGGCAGTGAGAATAAAATTTTAGAAATTTCTATAGACCAATATATCGGGATATTGCATACTCATCCCCCTAGGTTCTTTCATCCTTGAATTATAGGACAAGGTATTTATTAGAATGATTTGAATCCAAATACAACAACACTTACCTTTAAAAAGGATAGAAAACAAAGGTGGCAAGGAATATACATACCTCTTGCGCGACTATCCGAAATGGGAAGCAAGAATGGGCATTTGGACTTCATGTCCTCCTTATCTTCCTAAGTAACTTCTTCACGCTTTTGGTTCCTTTATAGAGCCTTTACTAAAGCCACATACTTTGCTCGCAACCGATGGACTTGCTGATCCAAAATCTCTATCGAGACTTCCTCATATGACAAGGAATCTGAGACACCACACTCTCCACAGGAACAAATAAGGAAGGATCACCTACGCACTTCTTGAACATTGAAACATAGAAGACCGAATGAATATAACTTAAAATCAAAGGCAATTCAAACTCATAAGCTACATTTCTACTCACCTCAAAATACAGTATGGACCAATATAATAGGGAATAAGATTCTCCTTATTTTCAAACCGCATCACCATCTTTATGGAAGACACCTTCAAGAACACCAAATCATTCATATCAAACTCCAAGTCCCTTTGTCTTATATCTGCATAGGACTTTTGGCAACTTTGGCCGGTCATAAGCCTATCCCATTTCACCTTCACCTTCTTTATATCTTGGTGAACCAAGTAAAGACCATACAACTTATTCATACCAACCTTGAACCACCTAATGGGAGACCTATACCTCCTACTATATAAAATCTCGAATGGAGCCATCTCAATCGTGGAGTGATAGAAATTATTGTATACTGACTTATTGAGAAGAAAATCATTAACCCAACTAAAAATCAATCACACAAGAACTTTGCATATATCTCTAAAGTGTAAATTATCCTCTTCGTTTATCCATCCATCTGCAGGTGGAAAACGGTGCTAAGGTTCACTTTAGTCCCAAAACCTCGCTGAAAGGAATGCCAAAAGTAAGATGAGAACTGAGTACCTCAATAATATATGATGGAAACTAGATCACCATGAAAATACACGATCTCCTCAATGAAAAGCTTAGCATAATCCTCCACCGAATAGTTAGTCCTCACTGGAAAAAAGTGGACGGACTTGGTCATCCTATCCATAATGACCCAAAGGGAATAAAACTAATGATGAGACAGTAGAAGACTATAAATAAAGTCCTTATTAATCACTTCCCATTTTCACACAGGCAATTCAATCTCTTGAGACAACCCACTAGGCCTTGAGTGATTCACTTTTACTTGCTGACAAACCAAACACTTAGCTACAAAATTAGCTATATCCTTCTTCAAGTTATTCCACCAATAAATATCTCTTAAGTCATGATACATCTTCGTAGAACCAGGATGAACGATGTACCTCGACTAATGAGATTTAGCCAAAATCCTCTCTCACAGCCCATCAACATCTGAAATAGATAACCTGCCTTGGTACATTAAGATACCATCACCACCAATCTCAAAAGACATCACCTTCTAGTGACCCACATCATACTTGATTTGTATCAAGATAGGGTCTAAGACCTATTTCTCTTTCATCTCAGAACCAAGAGATGACTTCGCCACCTATTTCACAATCACACCACCATCCTCAGAGTGTAAGAGATGAACTCTGAGGTTAGCTAAATGGTGAATCTCCTTTACTAGACCTCTCTTCTCCTCATCAACACGATACAAGCCTTATATGGACAATCTACTAAGAGCATTGGCAACTATGTTAGCTTTACCTAGATGATAATAAAGACTCATGACGTAGTCCTTGAGTAACTGAAGACATATTGTTTGACTGAGATTCAACTCCTTCTGGGTGAGCACATACTGCAAACTCTTACGGTCCTAGAAGATGTCAACATACACTTCATACAAATAGTGAATCCAAATATTCAAAGCAAAGACCAGATCTATCAATTCCAAATCATATGTCGGATAATATTTCTCAAGCATCTTCAACTACCTAGAAGAATATGCAACCACCTTACCATAATGTATCAACATACAACCCATTCCCACCCGAGATGTATTATAATAAACAATAAGACCTTCTATACCCTTGGGTAAAGTCAAAAAATTCACTTTTTTGAGTCAACTTAGTTAACGGGGAAGAACTAGAAGAGAAACTTTCCACAAACCCTTTATAATAACTGGCTAACCCAAGAAGCCTTAAATATCGGTTGGAGTCATGGGTCTAGGAAACCTCTTAACCACCGCAACTTCTTGTGGATCGACCCTGATCCCTTCACTAGAAACAACATGACCTAGATAGGTCACTGCATTCAACTAGAACTCACACTTGGAGAACTTTAAATACAACTGCTGATTTTTCATGGTCAGCAACACAAGGCACAGGTGATCGACATGATCTGCCTCACTCTTAGAATACATCAAAATATCATCAATAAGAAATTATGAAAAAATCAAATAACTAATGAAAAATCCGGTTCATAAGATCCATAAATGTCGCTGGGGAATTAGTCAAACCAAAGGACATCACCAAAAACTCAAAATAACCATAATGGGTTCGAAAAGTTGTCATAGGGATATCCATTTCCCTTATCTTCAACTGATGGTAACTTGATCGAAGATCAATCTTTGAAAAGTACTTAGCTCCCTAAAGTTGATAAATAAGATCATCAATCTTAGGAAATAGATATTTATTCTTCACAGTTACCTTGTTCAATTAACGGTAATCTATACACATTCAAAGGGACCCATCCTTCTTACGCACAAAGAGAATCAGAGAACCCAAGGAGAAATACTAGGGTGGATAAAACCCTTATATAGAAAATCTTTCAACTTTTCATTATGCTCTTTCAACTCAGTCGGAGCCCTTCTATAAGGAGGAAGAAAGATAGGATGAGTCTCTGAATGAAGATCCATACCGAAATAAATTTCCCTATTTGGAAGAACACCATGAAGATCATCAAGAAACACCTCGAAAAACTCATATACCACAGGGGACAAATGCAAAGAAAGACCTTCAGATCTAGAATCCTTAACATTCACTAAATGGTAGAGGCACCCCTTTGAAATCAATTTCCGAAATCTAAGACAAGAAATGAACCTTCCCTTAGGCACTAGGGATCTACCTTCCTATTCAAGCATCGGCTCAGTTGGGAATCGTACACTGAACCTTTGAGTACGACAATCAAGAGACGCATAGCACGAGTGCACCCAGTTCATCCCAAAAATCATATGAAAATCTAACATATCCAACTCTTTCAGATCCACAAGGTATCCATACCAAAGATAGAAACCACACATCCCCTATAGACTCTCCTAGCCAAAATAGATATACAAACTGGGGTAGACATATAAAAGGGATTTGAAATACACTTAGGAGAAAAAACAAAATGCATAGCCTCATACAGGGAAATATAAGGGGTAGACCCGAGATCAATTAGAAAATATACATCATGAGAAAAGAGTTTTGACATACAAGTAAAACACTGGGGGATGCATCAAAATCCTGACGGGTGTCTAGAGCATAAAGCCGATTTCGACCGATGCCGAAACCAGAAGTTGGACCCTTTTATGTAGGGGTCTGAAGAAGTAGCAACATGAACCTTATTTGAACTAGAAGAAACCCTAAAATGACAATACTTCTGCATGTGGAGAATCTGACCAAAATTAAAACACCAATTCCTCCCCTGGTCACAAACCCCTTTATGCACCAGACCACAAAAATATTAAGGGGGATAGAATGGAGATAATTGGGCCTCATTGGCCTAAGATTGGGAAACTTGTGCCTTAAATCCACCATTGTTCTGAAAACAACGGTCACCGAACAACTTAGGATAAGGAACACTAGCCGTAGAATAAGAACTAGAATTTTCCCACTTTTTCTTAGACCAATGCCTACCATCCTTGACATTATTCTACTGACCATCACCCTACTCAAAAAATTATGAGTTCTTACTTTGACTCTTTCCTATATTGGCTTATTTCTTCTTCTCATCTTTGACCTATTTTATATACACCACAAGCCTGGAGATATCCATATCTCTGTTCAACTAGGCGGCCTTACATTCCAACACCAAATCACGAGACAAATCAGAAGCAAAATTTCCTTATTCGAGTCCTCATAGAAGATACCAACTTAGGAGCATAACGGGACAACTGATGAAACTTTATAGCATACACTTTCACAGTTATCTTGCCTTGCTTCAAATTCACAAACTCCTCAGCCTTCAACTCTCTCAACTCCAAAGGAAAGAAATGATCAAGAAAAGCACCCGAGAAGTCCTACCACAGTCCCAACTCAACTTCATCACCCCTAGGATTATCTCATTACTCATACCACTGATATGTCATATCTTTCAGCTAGTATGCAATGAATTCCACACCCTCATAATTAGAACCACACATCATAAAAAAAATCTTATCCATCCCTTCTATAAACCCTTGAGGATCTTCCTCAACCTTAGATCTAATAAAAGTCGGTGTATTCAGCCTCATAAACTGGACAACTCTAGTGGCCTCAGAATAACTAACACCAACATTAGTAGGACCCGACTAATATTACTGAGATGTCACCAACTGGGTCAATAAATGAATGGAACGACGAAACTCAGCATTGGTAATATCTTCTAGAGGTGATTGAGCAGGAGTATTACCAGCAAAAGAAGGATTAGTAGGGACGGTGGAACTCCACTAGGGAAAAAATAAGCAGTGAACGTAGACCGGGTCTGAACTCCTTTAGTAGGATGAGCTCTGTCCACATTGGCCCTAAGCGAGATAAAGGAGTTTCCATGAACATCAGATTTTCTGGGAGGCATGATCTGAAAAATAAGCAAATGGGAATTAAAAGAGATTACAAAAACCCAGACTCGATAACCCAAAAGTAGGTGACAAGAAAGTGAAACAATCCTAAAATCCTCATAGCCTCTCCCTTATAAGTGTGGTATGCTACACACCTATAAAATAGTATTTACTTGACATAGCTTTACGAACACCTAATGACTCCAAATCTAGGCCCTGATACTACCTTGGTCATAACCCAAACCAGGGTCTGGCCATGATGGGTATCTCATGTCCATCGTGGATCGGAGACCACTCCTTTTGCCTAGTCAAGTGGAAACGTTATACCCTAATAATGGCTGAATTTTGAATGTATAACAAGACAAAATAGATAAAACTGAAAGTCTATCAAATTTAAGAGAACAATACCCAACCATAGCAATATCCACAAATCCACTAAAGAATACTAGAAACAAATCTAAGTCTAGACATGCCCCTGACCCTGACCCTGACCATGTTAATGATAATGTAAACTCTCAATTCTAGTCTATGAATAGAAAGTGATGAAATGTCCAAGTCTTTCAAAGAATGGTAGCTCACCACTTCACCACCAACAACTGATGAACCAAGCCGATCCACCTAACTTTTTGTAGGAAAAGTAGAAGTATCTTTGGCGCTTGAATCACGTGGAGATACAACATCTAGAGACGGTTAGTGGGTTTATCCCTAGCATGTAACTGAGGGCTAAGGAATAAAATAATGCCAAGTCAAATCCAATTCCAAACCATGTGAAGATCATCATATACATTTATAATTAATATGCTTGGGTACGGAACAAGGCTTATCGTGTTCTTTAAAATCATTAACCTAGAGCGTTTAGTGTAACCATCATGACAAGGAACAGACGGGCTATATGGGTCCAGCTCTTGCCTAGATTGAAGGGCCCCAGGGCGTCTGGCCAATGAACCAGAGAATAATCATATATATTTTATACATTGTGGGGGACTTGAACCTCCCGACACATACCAAGAGTGACTTAAGAACTCAATCAATAACTTGGGGGACTCAAACCTCACAATCCTATAAAAAGGGGGACTCAAACCTCCCGATCACTAAGACTCCTGCATCGGTAACTACAAATTCTAGTATTTAATCCTCGGGACCTCCACTTTTATGACATAGCTACACAACCCCCATTAAAGCCCAATTAAATGCAAGTTCACATAAATCATTTATTAACCAAAGAACCAACCGTTAAGGCAGACCATGGATATCTCCATACCCTTATACTTGTAAGTTTATCTTTAAGAAATAACAATTACATTAACTTGGGGAATGCTATACCCCTTTTTTGTTCACTAAATAAATTCATAGCCAACAAGGCCTTCAAAATCCATGTTCATTGGCTTACCATTTATTCAATGCATTATCATAGGTAGGTAAGTAAAACTAGTGATAATTTCATAACTCAAATAAGTTAGTTGAGGTAATCCAAATATTCAAAACAAACTCTAATTTCAAAGCATCAAATTTAGGGAAAATTATGACCCCTAAGTTTATTCACCATACCCATGCACTCCTCATGTTCAGAACCTAATAAAGCATAAAAAAACATATAATAAATCATGGAAAAATAATTTAAGGACCAATCATTCCAAAATCCTCAACCATGTTGAAACTCACATACAAAACCATCCAATTAAAATATTTAAATGTATGTTTTTCACATAATAGGAGTTAGGGGAGAGTAACCTGACTGAAACACCATGATTTATGGAGAGAAATCAACCCTTGAGCCCTTGGATAACCTACTTCATGGAAATTCTAAGTATCTTGACCTTGGGGATTTTTTGAGAGATCAAAGTATGTTTTGATTGCGTTATGAATGAGAAATAACCCCCTTGATTGCTTCATGGACATGGATTTTTAATTGGGTAAGAAGGAAATAGACCAAATTGTCATCAATTTAAAAGCTTAAAAATTATCGCCAGTCGTTACAGGTCCCATAACAACTCGTTGAGACACCTTACGACTCTTTACCACGAGTCATAATCAAGACTGTCACGGGGCATAGATATTGTTGACCCTATAACTCACTTTATACAACTCGTATAGTGAACCTATGAATCATATGGTCCAAGTCGTATCCAAGACAGAATCATTTGAGCCTCACATAGGCCACCCTACGACTTGTACTATGCGATTCGTATAGAGTCTTCATGACTAATTGGAAGATACTCATAATCAGGACAAAAACATATCCCCACACACTGTTTGGGATATGATTAGGGTTCTATGACTCGTTAAGTCTCCCTACAACTCATAAGGAGGAATCATACTTTTGCCAATGAGGATAAAATTTTAGAAATTCTCAAGGACCAAGATTTTGGGGTGTCGCAGTACTATAGGGGACTTGAAACTCCAAGTCATATATCATGGGTGACTTAAGCACCCAGTCATTTAAAATAGGGGACTAAAACCACCCAATCATTTAATAAGGGGGATCAAACCACTCGATCATTTTGACCCCCATACCAGAAATTGCAGTTTCTAGTATTGGTCCCTCAGGTCCTCCATTTTCACAGCCCACATGCACAATCCTATTTTGAGCCCAATTAATACACTTTTCACACATTCCCATTCATAGAACTAATTCATTAGTTAAGGCACCCCGTTGGTTTTGTCATACCAACTTCACTTGCAAGATACATTTTTATGCCATATAAATTATCCACTACACGGGGGATTTCACAAACCCCTTCAGTTCAATTATTCATTCACATAGGATATTCAAAACTCTTAAGATTTAATGAAAAATCAATCCATGGTTCATTATCCTTTTATACATGCAATAGATTAAGTGAGCAATTAAAACCATATGATAAAACCATGTCTCAATATTAATTTCACAAATGAGTTGAGGGAACACAATTTCCAAAAACCATATGCCAAGCCAAAATTATCAAATTGGGGGAAACCATGACCCCTTAGTTTATTCACCATGACCATGCACTCCACGAGTTCAAAATCATTAATAAAGGTTAAACAATACATAATAAAACATGGGAAAATAGTTTAAGAAACATTCATTCAAAAACCCTCAACTCATATCAAAATCTAAGTTCAAATCCACATAAATAATCATATCATTTCATTCTTTAAATTAAAAAAAATTAAAGGTAGAATCACATGACTTAATCACCAAAAAGGAATCACCCTAGGAAGTTCTAATTGCCAACCTTGAGAAACCCTAAGTATTTTTGCTTGAGAAAATTTGAGAGAGCCTTGAGACTTGTTTTGATTATATTATGGATGATAATGGGATCCCCAATAGGGTTTTAAGTCATAGGTTGCTATTAGGGAATAGGGGAAATTTCCAAAGTACCCCCAATTAAAAGATGAAAAATAGTTGCTAGTGACTACAGTTTACTATACAATTAGTAAGGACATACTATGACTCATCACCTCGAGTCATAGTGTGGACAGTAGGTTAGGGACCCATCTCTGGTGACCCCACAACTCATGACACATGACTCGTCAAGAGAACCTAAAAATCATAGGGTCCTAGTCATAACTAGGACAAAAACATTAGGGATACACATTGATCACCCTACAATCTGGACTTCATGACTCGTAATGAGTCTTTACAACTTGGGACCTCTAGTTATAATCAAGACAATATCATAGATATTACTTACTAGTCAGGCAATAATTTGTCTCCCATGGCTCATAAGGACACCTTATAACTCGTAAGATGAGTCGTAGTCCGGGTAGTGAATTCAAAAACTCAAAAAATTTCAGAGACCAAAATCCAAGGTGCTATATCAAAAAGCATGTGCCTTCACCATAATAGATTTACCAATATTCACTCATCGTGATGCAATTATCACTTGAATGGGTATAAGAAAAAATTATCCTCTTTCTCATAAAGAATTCACAGCTTACATAAGATGACCCATAGGTTTTTCCTTGGTTTAGTAGTACACTAATATTAGAATGTTGAAACTTTGGATCAAATAGGTCTTTACGGGTTGCGATGTAGGATAAAGGATGGGTAGCAACTATTCTTAATAGTAATAGTGATTACATTCTCTAAGCGCTTTAATACATCACATGCACATCAAGATCACTCTATTAACAACCAATTTTCACCACATTCATCTACACACATCTCTAGTTTTGCCCCATCTCATTAAGCTCATTCACAAATACTATGGAAGGAAGTATTTCCTGTCGACACATTATTAAATTTAAGCATATTTTTCTCTCTTATCCACAACACATTAACTTTTCTTAAACACTAATAACTTCATACTATGGGCTTCATTTTAACCTCTTTATTCTTTAATTTCAAACTCCTTAACCAACTTAATTTTACCATAAGCACATATGAGAATTGGAACAAATTAAAGTCAATCAAATAAGGTTAACAAGCTATATATGAGGCAACCAAAGAACATATGCTAAAGGTTAATGGGGCTAACTAGGGTTATGCAAAAGGGTAAGTAAAATAGGTTATGAAATAAGGCAATCAGAGAATTGCCTATATCATCTCCTAAACCCATACACTTTATTTTTCATTGCACATACACCAAGCATGTTCTAGACATCACATGTATCCAGGAATACACAATAACCTCACATCACACATGTCACATCCTCAATTCAAGTCAGATCATCATAGACTCTCAACCAAGCAATCACATGAATTCAAAGTTAAGCCAATAATGTACATGAGTCATAAACAAGAGCCTAAGAGTCTCAAAAGTAGTAATTCCCTGCAACAACATACTTTCACAAGAAAACCACTTGTATCATGCAATGATACCTAAAACTAACAAGAGTATCTCACTTAACTAACATAAAAATTTTAAATTTACTCGTAGAAAGAAAAGGGATACTAGGTTCAAAGGGCGCCCACGTGGAAAAGAACCAAAAACAACAATCATGGGGTGGTGAAGTGTGCACCTACTAAACTGGCACCTATAAACTAAAAACTAAAAAGAAAAATCTTTTTGTAATTTTTAAAGTTTATTTAAAAACTAGAAAAATAACAAAAAGGTAAGACCCTCCAATATCACTTCACTCGAAAGAATGGGAATTTCCCCACAACACACTTAAAAACTCACTTTGTATACAACATAAACTCAAAAGTGAGGATAAAAATACTTACCAAGTCCTCTGGACATAGCTAATAGCATCTTCTAACATCAAGAGAATCTGAGGACCCTAGACTCAATCTTTGTCTTGCTTCTTAGCTCAAGTTCTTGATGTTCAACCTTCCCTTCAACCCATAACTAAACAAAAACAAATAATACGTGAAGTAAACTAAATGAAAAATAAAATACCTACCTTAACTTAGGTTGCCTCCTAAGCAGCACCTGATTTAGTATCATGACACGACCCAACATCACTATATCTTAATTGTTTCCCTTTATTTTATTCCTCCTACTCAGAGGTCATATTCTCACTTATTTCTGACCTTTTGAGTGTGAAATCTAAAGGTCAACAACTTTCTCAACACAATCCTTTTTATAATCATCAATCATCATCCCTTTAGGCTCAGTTGGTGGCTTGGGCAACTCAATAAGACAGTCCAAAGAGATTTTTGATGGTTTGTACTCCACTACCCCACACTTATCCACTTTCATAAGGGTAATCATACATAAATCTTTGTAGTATGAAGATGGATTGAGTGGTTTGTAAACTTTAAAAACCACTTTTTATCATCCAATCTCATATTGAGAGTGCCCTCTCACATATCTATCAACGCTCCTTCCATTGCTAAGAATGGATGTTCCAAAATGATTTGTGCCCCATCATCTATGTCATAATCAAAAACACTAAAGTCAATATGGATAACAAACTTACAAAACTTTATGAACACGTCCTAAATAATTCCTTCGAGACGTACTTGGGTCCTATCTTCCATCTGAAGCACCACAAAGCATTGTCTCAGCTTCCCCAACCCAATAGTGTTCAACACTAATATGGTCATAAAATATATACCTGCCCCTAGATAACATAGAGCATGGGCCATATCACTATCAGCAATTTTTATGGGAAGGTTAAACTCCCCTGATTGTTAGGCTTTTTGGATATCTTTTTTATCCCCATAGAGCTGCATTTCTCAGTTAGAGCTACTATGTTAATGTCCTGCAACTTTATCTTATTAGTTACCATGTCCTTCAAGTACTTGGCATACTTTGGCATTCTGTACAAAATATCTAAAAAAGGCAACTAATATGAAGCTCTATGAACTTGTCAAAGAACCTCTTGAAATAGGCATCCTCTTTGGCCTTTTTCAGCCTCTATGGGAAAGGTGGTGAAGGCCTTTGATCTTGGGTGTATTTATATGCCTAAGTATCATAATTTACCCATCTATTCTCTATATTTTAAGAGAAAAGTTCCTAGATTCATATGTTCTTATTCTTTTTTTATGTAAATAAGCTAACCTACATCATTAGTATGATTTCAGGTGTAAAAGAGGCAGATGGATACATAAAGGAACCATGGAATACGAATAGCATAGGACACAAGGAAATTAGCATATTGGAGGCAGTGTGGCGCCACAAAAAAATTATGACCCAAGTCTATTTAGTCATATTAAGTCTAGGGACTTGGGGTAAATTTGAGAAACTATTATAAATACCCTAAGATAATTTAGAATGATCATTCTGTAATTTTGAAAGGAGAAGTGGCACCTATGATATTTTTGGGAGAAGGGTTAATCTTGTAATCTACAAACAACATCAAAAAGTCTTTTGAATTTGGTATGATTATTTTGATTGGTTTGATGTTCTTTTTATTCATGGGTGGCTAAAAATTTTAATTATAGTTAGAGGATCCTTGTAATTTACAATCTACACTATGGGTTCTTGAATTCATTCTACATTTGTTTTATATATCCTATTCTCTTCAATTATAATAAATTCTCATGGTTGAAAATACTGAGAAAGTTCCATAAAATGCAACTTGCTCGAATAAAGAAGTTATTGTTGGGAAAAGAGAGTAGTGACAAGGAGTTGGAATTTTTAACCTATAGATATAAGTTAATGCCTTAATCAAATTAATGACTTATGGATTACGTGTAATTACTTTAAAAAAATTTGGGTCAAGAGAACTTAAGTGAATCTTTACTTGAACATTGAAAAATTCTTGTATTGAACTTTTAAATACGTGTCCCTATAAGTACAATATATGTATGAATTCATAAAATCCACAGTTAGAAAGTATTGAAATAACAAGGTGAACATAACCCTAGCTTGCTATTTCTCTATATTCAAACACTATAAGACATGTCTCACTGTTCTCAAATTGAAACTATTAATTTGTTATTTTAATCAAACCCTCTTTTTATTTTGTGGAAACAGATGATTAACCATCAAATAATCTTTATACAACTTAATTAGCACCTTATTCCCATGTGGTATTCTACCCCAACCTAGGTGGGTTATATATTTGACAACGGCCGCTTACAATCTTATAAGTGAGGTGTAATTTGGGCGTATCAAATATTGGTGTCGTTACTGGGGTATACGATTTTCAATTAAGTATATGTGTGTTAATTGACTCATAGTCAAGTTTCCTAATTTTATTTTTATTTGTTGTTTTTTATATTTGCAGGCTATCTATTATGTATGTCATAAACCCAAAGGTCAGGAGGGTCATTATTACCTTTTAACCAAGAACCTCAAATAATTGGGAGCATGGCTAAATAATGAAAGCTTGTAAGACTGGTCAATTTGGCGAATACACATGTTAACCAACAGAATATTGGATTACTCGAGCTTGTACCCAATGCGGATGATTAGAATTTGAATTATGATGAGCTGGTTGATCCGATGAATAGGCAATGTGTTGAAAATATTGTACCAGTAAATCAGAATTAGAAAGCAAGAGGTAGAATGCACCAATAGCCTGTGGTGCAGTTTGATCTAGATGATGATGATAATGCTAATTTGGATAGAGTTGGAGCTACAAAAGTAATCATCCCACCACCACTAGATCCTTGGGTGAAATTTAATATCACGAGCACTATGATCCAACTGCTCAACTTGAAAGGACTATTAGTTGGATTACCAAGTGATGATCCAAATTTCCATTTCATGAATTTCATCAATAATATTAATTCAATTGATAATCTTGGAGTAGGACAAAATTCCATTTGTTTGAGATTATTTCCACTATCTCTGTCTGTGGTGAAAACTCTATAGCTGAATGAGCTGGCACCCGGTTCTATAACAAACTGAAGGAAACTGAAAGGATCTTTCCTAGAAAGGTTCTTTTTGCTTTCTAGGATTTTACAGTTGAGTGATAAGATCAGTAACTTTAGGAAACTGCCTATGAGTCCCTGCATGAAGCATAGATTAGGTTTAAAATAAAGTTGTCGCAGTGTCAAAACCACAACCTAACTGATGAGCATCTGATGTAGACGTATAGGGCTTTGAATTTATTAATAAATCCAACTGTAGATTATGCTACAAGAGGATCTTTCATGGATCTTACTTTTATTGAGGATGCAGAAATGTTGGAGAAAACAACTAAGACAAGTAGAGCTTGGAGTACTAGGGATTTTGAGGTAGCAAGCAATACTTATTCTAGTGCGATATCAGTGAAGCAACACTAGATAAAAGAATAACGTGATCAAGATATGGATCACATAAAGACACAGATGGATTTTCTCATATAGAATTTTCTTTCAAGAAGTAAGTCTAAAGCTATGGGGTCACATAATAGGGGAGCTGAAATTGATTCTGATGAGGAGGCAAACTATTTGAATAACCAGGGGGTTTTTGGGCCAGTGGACAAGGAAATCAAGGTTGGAATTATTATGATAAAGATGGTTATAGAGATCGTGACCAAGAAAGATGGAATAATAAGAATGGTAGGAGGGGATTATATATACCACTTGGGAGTCGTGACAATGTTGCAAATAGTTTTAGGTAGATGTCAATGGAGGATATGATGATCAAAGAGTTAAAAGGAGGGGATTCAACAAATGCTGGAGTTAAGGAAATAAAGGGTGACTTTTCAACAATGAGTTAGTTATTTGACTCATATTCTACATCTATAAAGTAGCTAGAACAAAAAATGAATCAATTATCGACAATATTCAATCAAAAAAGAGGGACTTTACCTAGTGACACAATCCAGAACTAGAGAAATGATGGCTTATGTATGGCTATTACCAATAGGAGTGGTAAGGTATTACTTGGTCCATGCATGGAAGCACCTTCTCATCTTGATTATGTAGAGTTGGAAGAGGAGGTATATGATGAATATCCAGTGGAGTCTAAGAAGCTAAAATTTTAGAAAAGAAAAGTGTAGAGTTAGAATAATCATCTGAGTCAAAGCAGGTTAGTGATGTGGAGCAAAGAAAAGAAAAGGAGGTAGAGACTACTCTAGCAAGAATACCAAAGATATCACCTCCATTTCCATATAGACTGAAGAAAAAAGCAGATGAGGGTAAGTTTAGCTAATTCATGGATATGCTAAAGAAGTTGATGATGAATATGCCCTTAGTTGAGGCATTAGAGTAAATGTCGGGATACACTAAATATACGAAGGACCTCGTGATGAATCAAAGGACAATCATCTATGAACCTGTGGATAATATTCATCATTGTAGTGATATTTTTACTAGATCACTAGTGCAAAAGAAAGTTGATCTAGGAGAATTTACCATCCCATGTACTATCAGAGCATTTATTTTTGCAAAAGATCTTTATGATCTAAGAGAAATAATCAACCTTATGCCTTTGGTGATCTTTAAACAGTTGGAATTAGGAGATCCTAAGCCTACTACTATACAACTTTTGATTGAAGACAGATCGGTAAAGTGACAGGTGGGAATTTTGTATGATGTACTTGTGAAAGTGGATAGCTTCATATTTCTGGCAACTTCATAATTCTAGATTGAAAAGTGGACTTTGAAGTACCTATAATCTTGGGTAGGATATTTTTATCAACCGTGAGAGTGCTAGTTGATCTGGATCTAAATGAGCTGAAATTTAGGCTCACTAATAATGAAGTGTGTTTTGATGTTTGTCAATCAATGAAACAACCAAGTAAAATAAGTGTAGTCTCAGTTATTGATGTTGATTATAAAGATAATCCAGTTGTTCCAGTTGAGAAAAGGTTTGTTGTGGAAACCTTAGTTATAGTTTTGATGAATTTTTATAGTGAAGGAATCGACGAGTACTATAAGACTGTATGTGCATTGACCAAAATTGGTTCATGTTCATATACCCCCAATAATCAGGATTTGGAATTAAAAAGTTGTCCAACACCACTTGCTAAGCCATTTATTAAAAATCCAACTGTGTTGGAAATGAAAGAGATACCGGTCCAATTGTGGTATATGTTTCTAGGTGATGGAAATACTGTATCGGTTATTATTACAGTGGATTTGGTGGAGCATCAAGTTGAGGCTCTTAATTTTTTATTAAGGCGTAATAAGAGAGACATTGGGTGGATGATTTCTGACATCATAGGTATTCCACCTGGTATCTGTACACACAAGATTCAATTGGAAGCGGATTGTACTCCTACTACTGAACATCAGCACAGGCTAAATCTACCAATGCAAGAAGTAGTGAAGAAGGAGATAATAAAGTGGTTGAATATTGGGATAGTTTACCCAATTTCTGATAGTAAGTGGGAAAGTCATGTTCAATGTGTTCCCAAGAAAGAGGTATGATGGTAGTGAAAAATAAGAAGAATGAGCTAATTCATCTTAGGTTGGTGGTTGGTTGGCGTGTGCGTATGGATTATAGAAAACTAAATTTGTGGACTTGACTGAGTGACAGTAAGGGGTTTGTATTGATATTTAGATGGATACTCAGGCAACAATAAAATATCAATTGCACCTGAGTACCAAGAGAAAACAACATTCACTTGTCCATATGGAAAATTTTCATTCAATAGAATATCGTTTGGGTTGTGAAATGCACCAGCAACCTTCCTAAGGTGTATGTTGTCTATCTTTTTGTACATGGTTGAAGACACATTAGAATTATTCATGGATGATTTGTCTGTGGTTGGTGATTCATTTGAAAGCTTCTTGGTGAACTTAGGTAATGCATTATGAGTGAGGAGTTCAATCTTGTTCTAAATTAGAAGAAATGCCACTTCATGGTGAAGGAGGACATAGTATTGGGACACAAAATTTTAGGAAAAAGAATTGAGGTTGATAGATTTAAGATTGAAGTCATTGAATAATTACCTACTCCTATGTCAGTTAAAGGAGTGCGTAGTTTCCTTGGCCATGCAGGGTTCAACCAATAATTTATCAAGGATTTTTCCAAAATTGCAAACCCACTTTGCAAGTTGTTGGAAAAGAAAGAAAGTTTGTGTTTGGTGATGACCATATGAAGGTGTTCCAATGCCTTAAGGAAAAGTTTATTGCTGCACCTATTATCATTGCTCCAGATTAGTCTAAGTCGTTTGAAGTGATGTGTGATGTAAGTAGGGTTACACTTGGAGTTATTCTCGGGCAAAATAAGGAGAATTTGTTTCACCCCATTTATGCTAGTAAGAACTTAAATAGAGCGCAAAAAAATTACACTTTGATGGAACAAGAGCTCTTAGATGTGGTTTATGCATTTGAAAAGGTTCAGGCATATTTATTGGGAACTAAGGTGGTGGGTCACACCGATCATGCAACACTAAGATATGTTATGGAAAAGAAAGACGCTAAACCAAGGCTTATAAGATGGGTACAATTACTTCAAGAGTTTGACTTTGAAGTAAATGACCAAAAAGGTTGTGAAAATCAAGTAGTAGACCATCTATCGTGGTTAGAGAATGAATAGAAAAGCATGGAGGAGTCAAAAATTGATGATTCTTTACCATATGAGCAAGTTCTTGTTTCTACTCTCAATTTGGTTCCATGGTATTCAGATTTAGAAAAATTCATTGTTAGTGACATCATTCTAGATAATCTCTCATTCCATCAGAAGAAGAAATTTCTATATAATGTGACCAGGTATTTTTGGGATGAGCTTTATTTGCTTAGACATTGTGATGATAACATAATCAGAATATGTATATCGGAGGTAGAAATATTGAGTATCTTAGAGGTAGGCCATTCATCCCCAGTTGGGGGGTATCATGTAGGTAATCACACTACAAGAAAATTTTTACAAAGAAGTTACCATATGCCCTTAATTCTCAAAGATTCTTATGATTTTGTGAGGGCCTGTGATCAATGTCAACAATAGGGATCTACCTCTATACATAATGAAATGCCATGACAAAGATATTGGAGGCAGAGTTTTTTGATGTCTGGGGCATAGATTTCATTGGACCCTTTGTAAGATCGTTTGGTCACAAATATATCTTGGTTGTTGTGGACTATGTGTCAAAGTAGGTGGATGTTATTTCTTTGGTAGATAATGAAGGCAAAGGAGTAGTTGTATTCTTGAGAAATAATATCTTTTCACACTTTGGTGTTCCAAGAACCATCATAAGTGAAGGAGGATCACACTTTTCTAACAAGATATTCCGAGCTACATTGATGAAATATAGGGAGAAATAGAACAAGGTAGCTACAAATTATCACCCACAAACTAGTGGGTAAGTGGAAGTTTTGAACAAGGAGATCAAGTCTATCTTAGCTAAGACCGTAACTGCAAATATAAGTGATTGGTCTAAAAAACTTGATGATTCCCTGTGGGCGTATAAATTGCTTTCAAGACACCTATTGGAATGTCTCCTTATTAATTAGTGTTTGGTAAAAATTGTTATCTACCAGTGGAACTTAAAACACAAGGTATTGTGGGAACTCAAGAGGTTGAATTTGAATTGGAAAAAAAGGAGCTGACTTGAGGTTAGATCAACTCAATGAGATGGATGAGTTTCGCCTCTAAGCATATCAAAGGGATAATCTATACAAGGAAAGAATGAAGAGGTATCATAACCACAGGATTGTAAAGAGACACTTTCAAATGGATGATTGGGTGTTTCTCCTTAACTCGTAATTTAAGATTTTCCCTAAAAAGTTGAAGTAAAAGCGGTCGGGACCATACAAAATAACCCAAGTCTTTCAATCGGGCGTGGTTTAACTTTAGAGAAAAGATGGAAGTGTAGTAAAGGTGAAAGGACAAACTATCAGGCATTACATTGGTCCAACAAATGAGGTAAAAGTTATGTCAACTATGTATCTTGACGAAGTCTGAGTAGTCAAGATAACCGAGTTGTGCCACGACATGAAATCAGGCGCTGCATGGAATTCAACCCATGATTTTGGTTTGATGTCATAACATTAAAAACAACATAAGAATCATAAAAATAAAAATACAAAAACAAGAGTCGATCCATGACCAAAACTAAGGTTCTTGGTGGGAGGCAACCCACACTTTTAATCATTTTTACTTATTTTTTATTTATTATAGGTGTGTAAATTTCAATGGAGGTGTGATAGGTACAAATTCATCTTAAAGTAAGTTAAATTGAATGTGGTAGGTATTTGGACTTAAAAGGACTTTACAGGAAAGTTAAGGTTGTAAAATTTTCATCAAAACCAGATTTATGTCGCAAAATTATGACTTTGCTTTTGTCCCGTGTCGCACCCCTAAATCCAACCAACACGACCTATGTCATATATTGTCCATGTGATACCAACATATTATTCAACTTTTTCTATGTGATGCCAAGGGCAGTCCTATGTAATACCTATGCAGCGCCGAGAAATTACCAACCTACACTACCAAACATGTACGATGGGCATGTGATACACACGCTGCCAACCATGATCCTCATAAACCACAAACTTCACCTATGAGATACCTATGCAGTGAAAAGAAATTTCCAACCTACACTTCCAAGCCTTAGAGTTGGGCATGCGACACCAATGTGCCCATAGGTATTTCCCATGTGGCACACAACACTATGCAAAACCTTACTACCTAGCATTTTTATACCCATGTGATGCAAACATGCCTTTACACGTTTCCCATACACTGTACAAACCACTAAAAACATAAATAAATCCCCAATTAATTTTCCTACACTCAGTTTAAACTCTGTCCCACATCAACAGGGCTAACACTAGAGTGGATTTGATACCATTCTAGTCACGACCCAACCTGAGGCCCTGGCCGCGATGGGCATCCTAAACCACTAAGGCCCTTGAGACTCCTTAGCCTACCCACTTGTGATATTGTCTACTCTAGGCCCAAAGCATACAATATTACTAGTGGGTTGGGGAGTTAGAGGGGTCTCTCGCGCCTTGATGGTTTGAGATGCCCGTCACGGATAGGGATTCGTCTTGGGTCATGACAGAATGGTATCAGAGCAGCTCCTGTGACAGACCTGTCGATGTAGGCTAGAGTTCAAACTGAGTGTAGACAAATCCCGGTAAGGCGGGGTAAATCTCAGTCCTAAGTGTAGAAAAATATCATTCAACGGGAAAAACCTCAGCGAGGACGCTGAGTCCATAAGGGGAGGTGTATGCAGTACCCCAACTTAGGAAGGAGTCCCATATCAACAAAACACAGGAATTATTTGGGTATATAAGTAAGAAAGCCTTACTCCCTAGTGACATATTTTAAGAATGTGCTGGTTTGGTCCTAAAACAGACAATATCACTAGTGGGTTGCAGAGTTAGAGGGGTCTATCGGGCCTTTATGGTTCGAGATTACCATCGCCGCCAGGGCCTCGACTTGGGTCGTGACACAAACATTGACAATGTGCCATAAAATGCAGCTTGCTCGAATAGAGAAGTTGTTATTGGTAAAAGAGAGTAGTGGCAAGGAGTTAAAGATTTCAACCTATAGCTTATAATTTTATGCCTTATTCAGATTAATGACTTGGAGATTACGTGTAATTACATTAACCACTTTTGGGTTGAGAGAACTAAATCGAATCTTTCCTCGAAGGTTGAAAAATTCTTTGATTCGACTTTTAAATACGTGTCTCTAAAAGTACAATATATGTATGAATTCATAAAATTCATAGCTGGAAATTATTAAAATAACAAGGTGAATATAACCCTAGCTTTCAATTTCTTTGTATTTAAACACTACAAGATATGTCTAATTGTTTTTAAATTGAAACTATTAATCAATTATTTGAATCAAAGCCCCCTTTTATTTTGCTGAAACCGATGAATAAAAGTCCAATAATCTACATACGACTTAATTAGAACCTAATTCCCTGTGTGATTTGACCCCAACCTAGTTGGGTTATATATTTGACAATGATCGCTTACACTGTTGTAAAGAGGTGTAATTTGATCATATCATTCTTTCAGTCACTTGCTTAACAACCTTAGTTTTTGGGCATTGAGACTTCCCCAAATGGTTAGCATCTTTGCTTGTAACTTATTGTGAAACTAACTCTCCATGTACCTATTCTTTTTTGAAAGCCTATCATTCATCTTTTTATAATTCCTTAAGGTGATTGTTATGACCTGTTTTGGATGTTCTATAGCACTTGGTAATCTATCTTGGGGCCTTGTATTTTATGTTTGAGCTAATTATCTCAAGTACTGCTCCAACTTCTATTGAGCCACTTGTTTATTTTTATTTCAGTAGCCATTTCTATTTTCTTTTCCTAGATTCTTTCCAATGTTTCCTCAATGTTACTGACTAGTGTATTATGCTGCTACTTGAACTACTGGTTTTGATTATTTCCCCATGCATAATTTGGATGATTCTGCCACTTTTGGTTGTAGGTATTTGCATAAGTTGGCTTATTAACATTTCCTACAAAGTTTACAAATTCAAGATTAGCACCACACAGTCTATAGAATGGCCACTATTTCACAAATCTCACACCAACCTAGGGTATGTTGCACTGAATTCACTTGAGTTGAAGAATTGTTAATACCTAATCTGCTGAATTGAGTCATTATTTGATTATTCATAGCTGACAGTTGGGTGACTAATGTTGTGATACTATCAACTTCAATCATCCTTGCAACCTTTTCACTGAGCTTCTGGAGATGTCACCATGGTAGTTAGGATTTCCTTGAGCAGTGCGGTTCAACAAGGTATAAATCTAGTGCTTGACCACCTATAGCTGAATCTAGCAAAACATTCGTGTTATGGTCTAGAGCTTCAACAAATGTGTGAGATAATACCTTGTTGGACTGCTAGTGATATGGTCAGCCCTAAAGAAAAGACATGAATCTCTCCTGAGCATGATAATGGTTCTCATCTAGCTTCTACTTGAATCTTAAATTCTCACTACATAATCTCGTAGTATTTTTTAATAGGAAGAAATAGATGAGGAATTTTAGGGCCATTATCCCATGTAGTGATAGAACCTGCCACCTCAACGTATAACTATTTCTTGTCTTCCCCTATAAGTGATAAGGGGAAGAGTGTTAGTCTCACATAATTAGTGGATACCTTAGTGGATATGAACGTTTCACTGATCTGTACAAAATTCTACAAGTGAACCTGTGGATTTTCATATGACTAGCCATTAAACTACACACTGCAATGCAAAAGTTGCACCATGTTTTGTTTCAACTCAAATATACCTCCTACAGTAGGTCTTTGAATAACAAAGGTAACACTAGTTGCGAATGGGATTGTCACTTTGCTTACGGTTCTGTGGGCTGGTGGATCTTCATCCATAAGTGCAGGATAATCTTCCTCTTCTTGCTTAGGTTCGGCGTCTGGTTCAACAAAATCTCTATCCCTTTACAGCTTACTAGCTTTTGAACCCTATGCCAGCAAATTCAGAAGCTAAGATCAAGTAAGTAGCACTGAAAAATCAAAAAGTAAAACTAAAACTATGACTATTTACAATACATAAGTCCCCGACAATGATGCCAAAAACTTATTACGCCCAAGTACACATGCAAGTGTATGTGATCCACCAAGTAGTAAAATGGAATTTAAAAGCCAAGTATCGATCCCACAGGGACTTGTGTTAAAAAACAATCCTATTTCATTTCAACAATTTAGATTAGACAAGTTCAAGCATAGCCACAAGAGTTTAAGAGTTATAACTAAACGTAAACATAAGCAATGTTGTAACTTAAAGCTTCTTGAATAATCAATAGGAAGAAACCCAGGGTTAAGGCATTATGATCAACAATACTAAGATATATAAATTCATTGATTAAGTTAATTATCTTGGTCGTTGGTCCGCAAGGTCGATATTATGACTATGGCCTTCAGAACCTCTAATCAATTATAAAACTTAGCCCATTAACTACATCATTGAGAGAAGATGCGAGAACTAGGTTAAAATCATTCATATTTTATCCCATTATGGAAAAAATAGGGAACTTAGGTATATTCCTATACTAAATTCAAATCAAAACATCATTCAATTAAGATTACGATCCTATTCTATCTATCCTATGTTCTACCCTATCATTCATCCTTCTGGGTTCACAATAGAGTTATGCATGTATTCTAAGGGTAAAAAATCCTTAAAACAATTAACACAAGTTAATTAAACAACCAACCATGATAATTTACCAAAACCAAGTCTACACAACAAGAGTAATCATGTTTTTGGCCTTAATCCTGAAAAAAAGGTATTTAGCCTCTCATAGACATACACGTAATTACAATAGATGAATTCATGTTAAAATACATAAAAAAACATAAAGTAACAGAATAAAAACCCTATTTTTAGCCTCCTTTACCGTATCTCCAATCCCTAAGGTCGTCCAAGGTGTGTACAACAATGATTAAGTGTCTTATTTATACTAGGACCACAATTGTCATTTTTAACATAGGAGCATGCCACACCCTTATCGAGTGGCCTAGGGTCCATGGCACACCACTATCATGCACACTATTTGTACCATCTTGATTTGCAATAAAAAAATGCCTTTAATGAGACATCTACGCAGCGTGGCACACCAATGTGTCCAAATTTTCCTAATTTTGTTCAATTGCATTCCATGCGATTGTCCTCTCATTCCAAGATTTTTGATGGTATTTTCTCTTGATTTCCAGATTGTGTAACATCAATTTATTATCGTGATAAACTCACCGACCATCCTATAACATCAAAAACCATAAATTAGAGCTCAAAACGCACTCAAACCCAACATAACAAACTAGAAAGGGACATAACTCAAACTAAAATTACTAGTTCTTGCATTTGAACTTTAACTTAGTGACTCAAAAATCATTATGAACACACCTTAAACACTGAAAATACATAACTTAATACTTAGATTCTTATTTGAATCATTGACTCCTCATCAAGCACGCAATAGGTCCCAAGAACAAGGATAAACAAGCATAGATAATTACACTTGGGTAAATAAATCCACCTAAGATCAGCATACGAAGACCGCTCTTCTCTAAAACTGTGTCTCACAAATGAAGGGGCTCCTAGGGGGTTTGGTAATATCCATATAAACTACCTGGTCCTCCCAATCCAGCACTTCCAATAATCATCATCATCATCAACCTACTCCATCCAGTAGCACAGGGGGTGTGTATGTGTGTATATATATATATATGTATATATATTCATGGACTTAAACTGTGACTAGAATATTGTAAATCTGTAAATCCATTGCTCAAATCAACTCTAGGACTAAATAAACATAATAGAGTATAAAAGGCTGAAATCTCTCTATATAGAATTAAATAGTAGTGGTAAGAGTGTTGAAAAACCATCAACCGGAATCAATCTTGGTCTAATTTCAAAAACATCATCTTTAGTTTCCAAAGATCATAAATCATTAAATAAGGTGGTATGATTCCTATTATAAAATAATCTATTTTAAAAATTAAAAGTGGAAATAATTTTCTTTTTGGAAAACAATGATGAAATCATGTATTGGGTTAAAATTATGCCAATAAGTGAGCATGAATGCGCCTCAAAGTATTCATGCCATCACCAGTATCCAAATAATACAATACAAAGTGTCTAAGCATCCATAAATTAGAATCACTCCCTTTCCAGAGCAGAATACTCACTTAGAGTTCAACTGGCATCGTAATCACAGCATCAGGCCCAACAATATATATTTAGCATGATAATAGAACAATAATCCACAAAACTATGGTCCAAGTAACTTAGTCAAATATTAAGTCTTATCCTTCAGGATTCTTAATATTGAACATGCTTATAATCTAGGGTGATAGTATTTTATAGTCATAACAAATATTTCACCCAATGAGTCGGGTAATCTTTCATCCCCAAACTCCTTACATCACCTAAGTTATAATAAACAAGTGATAAATGTGTTGTACCATCCTTATCTAGCATGCAATCTATAATATCCATCATCTCATGGATGAAAGCAACCAAATCCTACCTCGATGTCAAACCAAAATTCTTGAATCATGCACAAATCACTCGTCCTTGCTCCACTATCCAAAAACAATGCAACACTATCATAATAATAATCTATATATCAATAGGAGTAAAATGAAACCCATATTTCTATAGAAATATTTAGTTCTAAATTCGGATTAAGAATGGGCTCACAAATGAAGCCCAAAATTAAATTGGTCATGAGGTCTCTTGAAGGATAAAAAATATGTATTAAAAATTTGAGAAAAAATGAAGCTTAAATCAGGGCCCAAATTAGCCCCTAAATTTTATGGATTTTAAGATCTAAATTCTTTGAATTACAACCAAAAATGATGGAATTTGATAGAGAAAATAATGGGTAATGACCAAGGAGTGTTGGGGTAACTTACCTTAGCTTCAATAGATATTCCCTACACTTTCCCATGTATGATACTCTCAATAATAAAGGAAAAAAGTTAAGAAATGAGGAAAAAATGGATGGATAAGGGGATGTATCCCCAATAGTTACTGTTAAAGCGGCCACATGAAAGCTTAAGTGATCATTGCTTAAGTTGTCAAATGATCACTTAAGTGATCCTCCACAACAATTCGGTCTTTTCTTCAGTGGTTGGTGTCATTTAAGAAACCTCTGCTTAAGTAATAAGTTTATCACTTAGGTGACTATGCAGGATCAAGGTTGACCACTAACAGTTGAGCATTTGTTTATATGCAGGCTGAGCCTACTCTTTACCTATCTATTCGGTCTTTTTCAGTTAGCTAAATTATGGTTGAAAGTTGTTCTAATAATAGACTGTTTGCTCTTGATGATGGTTTATTCTACCTTGGCTTTGCCAAAAAATTTGAACATCAGCTCAGCGGAAGAAATTTGATTAAGTTAAACTTAGCATGGTTTAACCAAAAATTGGTGGTTGTCCTAGAGTAGATCATTCACTTTTATGAGTTAGTACTTCATAGTCTTGAATATCAATTTTGAGGGTCATCCAAACTATCTATAGCCTTTGTAGGAGATTCTAGGCTTTGACCATCTCTATTTGTGTATCCAGGTAGCACCATATGGACTTTTCCTTATGTTTTCCATTTTGGATCTTTAGTGGATTGACTCCATCATTTTGAGGATAGTCTGATTTGTTTGTGCAAACATATTTGGATAACATTTTGCATGGTTTATAGGTGCATATTAACCTTTCTCTTATTGATATTTTTGGTAGGGAATTCTGAGGTATGCCAAGTAGATAGAGGACATAATGATGAACATGACTAGATGATAGAGCATATTGTAGTTGTACTTACTAAAAAGTGCACATCCAAAATTAAGAATAGTCTACCAACAAAGCTCAAATATCTTTTAAGTTTCACCATTTAGATCACTATTAAGCAGTCTATCAAAGCTCAAGGATTCTGTGATCTTGGGGCCAACATTAACTCAATGTCAACTTTTTTGTTCAAAAATATAGGATTGGGCAGTCCAAGACCTACCACAGTCATTTTGCTCCTAGTTGATCATTTGTTGGCAAAGCCTAATGGGATTTTTGAGGATATATCGATGTAAGTGGAGTCATTTATCTTCCTCATTGATTTCATTATTTTAGACTTTAATGCAGATTTGAAAGCCCATTTATTTTAGGGTGTGCATTCTTGGCTACTGTACAGGCGCTTATAGATAAAGTTGTTAGGAAACTCATAATGAGGGCATGTGATAAAGTTGAAGTGTCTGATATATCTACAAGGTTATGAAGCTACCAACTCTCTATGAGGAATTGTCTCCAATGATGGTGATTGACCTTGAAATCAGAGATTTCACTTATTACTTCTAAGGATTCTTTGGAGAGAGATCTAGTTGGTTATTATATGTTTTGAGATATAGAAGCCCATGATATGATGTAAGTTCTAGATGTAACTAACATATTCATCTGCATTGGAAATTTTGAGTAGTTGAACAAACCTCTTGGGACAGCACCTAATCCATATATTGTGGAAGCCCCAAAATTAGAGATGAAGATGTTGACATCACACCTCAAGTATTCTTACTTTGGGGAAATAAGACCTTATAATTATTTTTTCTGCAGGTTTTTCTGAGGTACGGGGTGATGAGGCCCTAGCTATTTTTAAAAGAAGAAAAAAGGCGATTGAGCGGAAGATGTCTAGTATTTAAGGAATAATCCTAGATTATTCCATTCAAAAAAGTTTTGTGGGTGAAGGGCACACCCCAAGTGTTCAACATCAGTGAAGGTTGCATCCCATGATTAAAGACTTGGTAAGAAAAAAATTAATCAAGTGGCTAGATGCGGACATTATCTATCTTATTTCAGATAGTAAATAGGTTTGTCTAGTTCAGTGTATCCCCAAAAATAGAGGCATGATAGTATTTACTAATGAAAAAAATAATTTGATACCAACTCAAACGGTCATAGGATGGAGGATTTACATGGACTACCGCAATCTCAATAAAGTCACACAAAAATGTCACTACCTGATTTCTTTCATTGATCAAATATTAGAAAAACTTTCGTGGTAGGAGTATTATTATTCCTTAGATGGGTATTTAGGCTACAATCAGATAACTTTTTCTCTTGAAGATCAGGATAAGATGACATTCAAATGTCCTTATGGTACCTATGCCTACAAGCGCATGCTTATCGGGAAATGCAATGCACCCAACACTTTCCAATGTTGCATGATGGAAATCTTCTATGACAATGGAAAAATTTGTAGAGGTATTCTTGTATTATATCTTTTGTACTTGGTAACTCTTTCAAAGTTTGCTTGAAAAATATTGATAGGGTGATTTCTCAGTGTGAAAAGACAAAGAATTCTACCTCAAGATATGTTTTCTCACACAATGATCGTGCAATATTATGGAGTAGTAATAAATAATCATGTATATATCATTATATACAATGGAATATAATTATGTGGCTCTTAGATCAGCACCACAAAAAGATGTATGAATGAAAAAAATCTTTGGACACAGATTGGATACTGCAGACTTATAAGTTAGCAAATTGACAACTTATTGGTACTTTTTAAGCTTTAATTATCATGTTTATCCATTTATTTAAGAAAATTATCATGTTATAATGCTTATTTAGACATTATCTGCAATATATTTAACAAAGAAAGGTTGACATGAAGTTCTCTGAATATGTCAAACAATTGTTTAAAACAACCATCTTCAGGGATTTTTTAAGCTTTGAGGGAATGGTGGTAATGGTATGATTTTATATTGCTCAACTGGACTCACATTCAGGTACTTAGACTTTCTTTATTTGATAGCTTTTTTGGATTCAACTAGCTTTTCCATATCCTTAGGTGTGATCAACTCTGCTTGCACATCATGATTTTTCTTTGAAGATGCATCAATCAAATCTCTACCACCCTCAAGATGATTGTCATACTTTGTAAGGTATTATTCTTTGTATCACTAGGAAAACCCCCTTGAGGTATTATGTTTTGTGTCTAAACTAACTGACCAAACTACGTCTCTAAATTATTTTGAGCCAATTGTCAATTTTTGATCTTTGTAGCCATCTATTCTTCGTTTTCCTGAATTTTTCAAATGTCTCTTCTATATTGATGGCTCGAATGTTGTTTTAAATATCTTACTGCTACTAAAACTATTGAGGTTGAACCTGATTACTACCCCAAGAGTAGTTGGCTGACTCTACCAGTTACGATTGTAGGCATTACAATAGTTCTAATTTCCCTTTTATGCATTGGCCACAAAACCCACTAACTTTAGATCTTCTCCACATTAGTCTGTAGAGTGACCACTATAACCAAAAATTTCACACTAATATTATGCCTACTGAACTAAATTTACCTAGGATTGAGTTTGAGCCACACATAAATTGTTGAATTAGGTCATCATCTAGTTTTAAAAAGAGGACAACTATGCAGCCAATGCTAAGATACTATATACCTCGATCATACCTACTTGATTTTTCACCATACTTTTTGATACATCACCCTCCCACTCTAGATACCCTATGAAATATGATTAATGAGGCCTACAATTACTATTTCCCCAACTATCTAAATCCTTCTTGCTATGTTGTCTATAGTCTAGTCTATCATGACTCGAGCTGAGATCCTAGATGTGAAACTCGATACTATTGCTAGTACGAGCGATGTTTTTTCACAACATATGATTATACAACCAACATGAAAGAATAAAACTATAATATATGAAATTGAAATAAGATTCCTTAAAGGAGAAATACTTTTATCAAGGTTTGTTATCACCATTTAATACTAAACAATATTAATTTTTTTGATAAAGAATGGAAATAACAATGTTTTTTTGACAACTACATTAGCCTTTAAAGCCTCTAATAAATACCAACATTGAAAGAAAAATATAAAGAAGACATCATATCTCATTCTTCCCACAGGTTGAAAAGAGGCTCACCAATAGAAGAAGATAGAGATCCTAATAATGTGTCAGGTCACAAACTTGAGAACTAAAACTTACATCATGAAATGATATAGTGCCAAAGGAGGTTAGTACGTGTAATGTATTGGTATCTGAGTTCATTCCAGGAGAATAGAAAAGAAGGAGATTATGAATATAAATGAAATTCAAATGTAAGTGAAGATAAGTTGAAAAAGAACAAGAGTATACACTTAATTAGTAATTGGCAAAGTAAGGTAAATTTACATACCTTTCTAATTGAGTAAACTTAAGAGAATACTTCTTCACACTTATGATACCCTACTTCAAATTTATGAAATCCTACAGACTGGTCTCTCTTAACTTAAGAAGAAAAAACCTGTTAGAAAATGCAACCAAAAACTTATCCCCCACCAGTAGGTAAGCAAATCATAACCCAGAATAAAAAGTAATGGGATAGTTAGTAGAAGGTATAGTAAATACAAAAACTAAGTATACCATGGGTTTGTAGGAAATAAAATAATAGTATAGTAGAGAGCATTCATAAAAGTGGCAGATAAAGAGAGCAAAAATAGATATCCCACAAACTAGTAAGGTTGGTACAAGAGCAACTAATCAAAAGAATATGAGTACTAATAATATCAATGTACAAATAGTCTTGAAAATAAAGTGTCCAAAAATAAAGAAAGGAGAGACAATTAGCTCTGATTCCAAAAGCTCACCTTATCTTCAAACTCTGATATTGTGTAGGATAGAACATTAGCAATGACAAATAGTACTCATATTTCTATTAAAAAAAAAGCAAAAGTGTAGTATGAGTACCAAAACAATGGGTACTTAATAGGCATCATCGATCAATTGAGATAAATCATAATAAAAGCATAATAAGATGTGAGAATATAAAATAAAATCAGGAACAAAAAGTCAAATGTAAAATAATGCTCCTGTAACACCTTGTATTTTTGGTCTTTGAAATTTTTTGAAAATTTTATCCTCAATACCCAGACTACGACTCCCTATATGAGTCATAGGGAGTCTTAACAGGTCTTATGGAACCAATCATATCTTGGCATATATGTTGTCCAGGAGTTCTATCTTGACTATGACTCAGACCCTATGAGTCATAGGGTTCATAACAGGTTGTATGGTGTCTTCCGTAGCCTAACCAATATGATGCCCAAATTGTTTCTACTTTGACAACGGCTAGACCAAGTGAGTCATAATAACTGAGTTCGAGTCATAAGGTATGACTTGTAACCAAGTCAGTGTTGGCGATCTTGAACACTATCCAACCTACAACTAGATTATAAAAGTCATAGGTTGATCCTACGAGTCGTAAGGGCACCCATAATGACTGGTAGTGATTTTTTAGTCCTTTTATTAAGGGCATTTTAGTCAATTCCCCTTTTACCTTACTTGAATCCCACAACCATAAAGCACTCTAAGGGGTTATTTATCATTCATAACACAATCAAAAACACTCTCAAACTCTCTAAACTCTACAAGGTCAAAATACTTATAGTTTCTAAGGAGTTGGTCAGTTAAGAGCTCAAGGGTTGATTTTTCTATATAAATCATGGTATTTCAGGCATGTTACTCACACCCAATTATTAATTTACCAAAATCATGCAATTTACATACCTCAAATTGTATGGATTTGAATGTGGGTTTTGGTGTAATTGAGGGTTTTGACATGTTTGATTTTTAAGTTTCTTTTACATGATTTCTTATGCATTTCTTATGCTTTATTAATGATTTTGAACATATGAAGTGAATGGTTATGGTGAATAAGATAAGGGGTCATGATATCCCCCAAATTGTTATTTTGAACTGGAAATTGGTTTTTAATAATTGTGTACCCTCAACCCAATTGTGAAATAGAACTCAAAATATGGATTTGTCATATGGTTTGACTAACTTACCCATACCATTTCTTTGTATAAATGGTTAAAATATTATACATGGATTTTGAAGGCCTTTTTGTATGATTTAATTTGACAAATTAAAGAAGGTCGAGGCATTCCTCTAAACTAATTTAATGTACAAAGGTGGTCGAGGCATTCTCCCGAGAAAATGGAATTGTGATGGCATTATGATAAGATTGAAAGTGTAGGGTATGATAATACCTATTATGTTCCTTAATGTATGATTAATTAGTAAGTGAAATAGGTTATGTGAAACTTATTTTAATTTGTGCTTAATGGGGGTAATGTAGCTAACCCATGAAGGTGTGCGTCTTAATAACTTGTACAGGAAACTCATATTTACCGACATGAGGTTTGGTCTTGATGATCATGTGCATATTTCACACAATTAATATGATTGTATCATGGTTAGATGTGGGGTTGAGGCATTCTCCAGTCTTTATTGATGCCTCTAATTTATGTGGCTAACATGCACTGGGGCCCTTTTAGCAGGGGAAGCTGAACCCATAAAGCCCGTGGGTACCAATTTACGATGGTTTAGAAAGATAGTCCAGGATAAAGTTTTATTTCATGTTATGCCTTGTTCTGTTTATACAATGACATACTTATATATACATATAATTATCTGCATTGGCTTTGAATGCCTTTAAAATATTGATCATGGCATTATTTTAACCCCTATCTGAGTTACATGCTAGTGATGAACCCACTAACCATCTTCGAATTTTATATCCCCATTAAAAGAAGGAACAAAAGATACTCTCACTTTTTTAGTGCAGTGTTAGGTAGATCGGCTCAGTTTTTTGGTTATTTGCAGTGAAGTGGTGAGCTTTCATTCTTCGGAAGACTTGATCATTCCATTAGTTTCCTTTCATAAATTAGAATTGAAGAGTTTGGATTAACATTATCATTGTCATTGCCATTGTTAGAGTCTGGGGCATGTCCCGACACTTTATGAATTTTGGTTTAGTTAGAAGGCTTTGTAGATTACTGTGAACTTAGGTGGTGGTGTTGGTTGTTTTTCTCGATTGATAATTTTTGGGTATAGACATATCTTAGATTCTCTAAGATTATCTTATGCTATCTAGTTATATGTTTGGAATTCATTCATTATTAAAGTTATTATGTTTTGTTTGGCTAGGTGCAGGAGGTGGTTTGAGGTCCTTGTTGGACTTGAGATACCCATCACAGCTAGGACCTAGTTCGAGTCATGACAAAGATGGTATCAGATCCTAGTTTTAGTGTCATTGGGTATCCAAGAAGTCGTGTCAAGTAGAGTCTCATTTATGGGTGTGTAGCGCGCCATACTTATAAGGGAGAGGCTATGAGATATTTAGGATTATTTCTCTTTCTTATTGTTCTACTTTGGGCTATAGAGTCTAATATCTTGATACCTCCTCTAAATCCTATATTTTTGCATTTTAGATCATGCTTCCAAGAAGATCTGATACTCATGGAAACTCTTTGATCCTACTTTGGGATAATATGGATTCAGATCATCTTGCTTATGAAGTTCAGACCTAGTCTAGGGGTCCAGTTCCTGATTATGCTGTCCTACATGGAGTTCTTCTAGTCCCTACCACCTCTTCTTGGGTCCCTCGGGATGATGATGATCATACCCACCGCCTAAAGGAGATATCTCTAATACGGAGTTTGGTTTTTCTCTTTTTCCATTATCCCAGTTGGTAATATCTCAGTCATGTCAGGTGGGTCCTGCTGGTGATTCTATGATTTCTTTTGAGGTTACTCGAGTTCGGCAATTTATGAAGATAAATCCTTCAAACTTTACTATCTCTAAGGTTGAGGAAGATCCATAATAGTTTATAGATAAAATGGAGAATTTTTTTTGTGTAATGCATGCCACTGATGTGGAGGGTATGGAATTTGCAGCATACCAACTGAAAGACATGGTGTATCATTGGAATAAGAAGTAGGATCAGTCTAGGGGTGTCGATGATGAGTTAGCTTTGTGAGATGATTTTTTGGGTGCCCTTCTTTATCACTTCTTTCATCGAGAGTTGAGGGAGGCGAAAGATGAGGATTTCATGAATCTGAAATAGGGTAGAATGACTATCAAATAGTATGCCCTGAAATTTCAGCAGTTGTCCTATTATGCTCCTGGGCTAGTATCTAGCATAAGGGCTAAGATAATAAAATTTTCTTTGAGTTTGTCTTGAGACTTGGTGTTAGAGTGCAAGGCTGCCTTATTGAATAGTGAATAATATTTCAAGGCTTATGTGTATGTACAACAAATGAAGTATGAGAAGAAAAAGCAAGCAATTATTAGGGAGAGGCATAGTAACAGATATCAATTTTTGAATCCGGGTAGATGTAAACAACATGATGGTAGATATGGTAGGAAATGGTCTAAAAAGAAGTGGGCGATTTTTGGTTCATATTCTACGGCTAGTTCTCCATATCCAAAGACATTCAGTGGTCAATATTTTCAGAGAAATAATGAGTTAAAGGCATAAGTTTCCTAATCTCATACTAGTGGGGCTTAGTCAGCTCCACCCTATCCTCCTTGTAGATTTTATAGATAGTTGCACCATAGATTATATGATGAGGGAAGGAATAAGTATTTCATATATGGCCAGCCTAACTACATAGAGGAGTTGTCCTTTGGGTGATGTTGCTATTGGTGATAATAAGCACCCGACTGTCGCTTCTTCAGCTCTTGTATCAAAGAGTGCTACTTTTGGATATGGCACTAGTCCGAACTATTTGTATGCTCTTGCAATCCTTCAAGATTCTGAGGCTTCTCCTGATGTTGTTATCGGTATGCTAAAACTTTTTTCTTATTTTGTATGTTGTTTTCTTGATCCTGGGTCTACCATTTCTTCTGTGACCCCATTTGTGGCTATTCATTTTGGTTTTGGTCCTAAATGTATTCCTGATCTCTTTATTATGTCCACCCTGGTTGGTGACTGTATTATGTTTAGAAGAGTCTATAGGGGTTGTGTGGTATCTATCTGTGGTAGGGAGACACTAGTAGATATAATAGAATTGTATATGCTAGATTTTTATGTGATTCTAGGGATGAATTAGTTGCACTCATGCTTGTATCTCTTGATTGTAGGACCTAAAAGGCCAGTTTCCAAATTTCAAACACATCGGTAATTGAGTGGGAAGGAGTTCCCTAATGCCTAAGGGAATATTCATTTCATATCTTTGGGCCCAAAAATTAATTTCCAAGTGTTGTCTTTATTATTTGGTCTGGGTTAAAGATTCTAATTCAGAGGGTCCTTTATTATAGTTTGTTCTCATGGTTAATGAATTTCTTGAGGTTTTCCCTCTGGTGTTCCTCTTGATAAGGAAATCAATTTTGGGATTGATCTACTTTCGAAAACTTATCCTACTTTATCCCTCCTTATAGAATGGCTCTAGTTGAGTTGAAAGAATTCAAGGAGAAGTTCAAAGATTTTTTTGACAAGGGTTTTATTTACCTTAGTGTTTCTCGGAGTAGTGCTCTAGTACTCTTCGTTCTTAAGAAGGATGGGTCCCTTCAAATGTGTATAGATTATTGCCAGTTGAATAAGATGATTTAAAAGAATAAGTATCCTCTTCCTAGGATAGATGTCTTATTTAACCAGTTTCATGGAGCTAAGTACTTTTCTAAGATTGATCTTCGATCGGGTTACCATCAATTTTATATTAGGGAGATGGATATCCCTAAGACTACTTTTCATACTCGACTAATGCCCTGGTGGCATTTATGGATCCTATGAACCGGGTCTGCCATTAGTTCTTAGATTTGTTCATAATTGTGTTTCTTGATGATATTTTGGTGTATTTCAAGAGTGAGGAGAATTATGTCAATCACCTCAGTATAGTGCTGCACACTCTTAAGGATCAGTAGTTGTATGTTATATTCTCCAAGTGCAAATTTAGGCTAAATGCAGTAACTTATTTGGGTTATGTTATTTCTAGTGAAGGGATCATGGTGGATCCATAGAAAGCGAGGTGGTTAAGAAATGGACTAGACCCATCACTCCAATCGACATTCAGAACTTCCTGGGTTTAGTCAGTTATTATAGAAGGTTTGTGAAAAGTTTCTCTTCCATTGCGGCCCCATTAACTAAGTTGGCCCAAAAGAAGGAGAATTTTATATGGAATGCTTGTGAGGGTAGTAGCGTTGAGAAGTTGAAGGAAAAGTTAATTTTGGCTCCAATTTATACACTACTTAGGGGTACTAGGTTTTTGTGGTATATTGTGATGTGTCCCATATGGGATTGAGTTGTATGTTGATGCAACATGGTGAGGTAATGAACTATGCTTCAAGATAGTTGAAAGTTTATGATAAGCAATACCCAATGCACGACTTAGAACTGTTGGCTTTGCTCTTTGCTTTGAAGATTTTGTCCCATTATTTATATGGGGTCCATGTTAACATCTTCTCAGACCATAAGAGTTTGCTATACACATTCACCCAGAAAGAGTTGAATCTCAGGCAAAGAAAATGGCTTGAGTTGCTCAAGACTACAGCATGAGTCTCCACCATCACCCAGGTAAAGCTAACATAGTTGTTGATGCTCTTAGTAGGTTATCTATGGGAATCTTATCTCATGTAGAGGAGGATAAGGGGGAGGTGGTGAAGGATATTCACTAGTTGGCTAATCTTGGAGTTTTTCTCTTGGACTCTGAGGATGGTGGTCTAATTGTGCAAGAGATAGTGAAGTCATCTCTAGGTACCGAGGTGAAGAAGAATGGTGAAGATGATATCTTTGGGTACCAAGGTTGATTATGTTTTCCCAATATTGATGGGCTGTGAGAGAGGATCTTGGTTGAGGCTCACGTGTTGAGGTACACTATTCATCCTGGTTTGACAAATATGTACCATGACTTGAAAGAAATCTATTGGTGGAATAACATAAAAAGGGATATGATAAATTTTGTTGCTAAGTCCATAGTGTTTCAGCAAGTGAAGGTGGAGCACTTGAGGCCTGGTGGATTATTTAAAGTAATCGAGTTTCCTGTGTGGAAATGGGAAGTGATTAATATGTATTTCATTATTGGTCTTCTACGGTCCTGCCATCAGTTTGATTCAATTTGGGTCATTGTAGATAGGTTGACTAAGTCCACTCATCTCTTTCCAGTAAAGACTAACTACTTGAAAAAGGATTATGCTTAGTCTTTATTCAGGAGATTGTGGAGTTGCATGGTGCTCCAGTTTCCATTATATCATGTCACGGTACTCAATTTTTGTCTCATTTATAGAATTCCTTTCAAAGAGGTTTGGGAAATAAGGTCAACCTTACCACCACTTTCCACCGTCAGATAGACGAACAAGTGGAGAGGACCATTCAGACATTGAAGGATATGCTCAGATCCTATGTGATTGATTTTGGTGGTATTGAGTTTATCATTTTCCCCTCATTGATTTTGCATATAATCATAAGTACCACTCTAGCATTGGGATGGCTATATTTGACACTTTGTATGGTAGGATATGTCATTCTCTTATTGGGTGGTTTGAGGTTGGTGAGGCTGTGTTATTTGTGCAAAATTTAGTAGATCATGATATGGAGAAGGAAAGGTGATTAGAGATGGGCTTAAGACTTCCCAAAGTTGACAAAAGTCCTATGCAGACGTGAGGCAAAGAGAACTAGAATTTGGAGTTGGAGATTAGGTATTCTTAAAGGTTTCTCACATGAAGAGAGTTATGTAGTTTGGAAAGACGGGGAAACTTATCCCCCATTATGTGGGATTTTATTTTATTTTGAAGAGAGTGGGAAATGTCGCTTATGAATTAGAATTGCCTTAAAGCTTGGGTTTTATTCACCTTGTCTTTCATGTTTTGATGTTGAGGAAGTCCATCGGTGATCCCTCCCCGGTGGTTCCATTGTAATGTGTGGGTGTTTTAAATTCCTTTTCTTAGAGGAAATCTCGGTTGAGATCTTAGATCGACAAGTCTGTTGATTACAGACTAAGAAGGTGACTTCGGCAAAGGTTCTGTGGAGGAACCAAAAGCGTGAGAAAGATACTTGGGAAGTCGAATAGGAAATCATGTCCAAATAGCCATTTTGCCCATTCCGAATAATCGTGCTTAAGGTATGTGTTATTCTTAACATCTTTGTTTTCTGACTTTATTAAAGGAAATTGTGATTACCTTAATGTCGTTGTTTTGGTCTTTTTTAAAGGTAAGCGTGGATATATTTTGTGTTAAATCATACTAAGGGATACCTTGTTGATACGCCTAAATTACAACTCTCGTTAGAAAGTGCAAGCGGTCGCTGTCAAATATAGAACCCAATTGGGTTGGGTGTCGAATCCCACAGGGAATACTATGATCACTAAGTATTGCGATTATTATTAGACTGTTGATCGAATGTTCCAAGGTAAGGGGGTTTCAGTTTAGGTGCACAATAATATTATCAGTGTAATGATGAGATGATATGTGTAATAATATTTGATCACAGAGAATGACAAATTAGGGTTATGTCCACCTTGTAGCTTCTACTTCTCTATTAACTATGAGTAATACGGATTTTATACATGCATGCACTTATAGAGAGACGTATTCTAATTCTAAATCCATGTGTTTCTCAACCATCAAGGATTTATTCACCTTAGTTCTCTCGAATCCAAAGTGTACAACTAATTGTATGAACTCTCCAAGAAGTTAATCCTGCTAAGGCATTAACGTGTAAAATAGAGGTTGGAAACCCTATTTTCTTGTCACACTCTCTTTTCCAAACAGTAACTTTTCTATTGAATAAGTTATTGCTATAATGGCGCATTCCCTATGTTTGCAACCACGAGAATTCAATCAAAATGAAGAGAGTAATGATATAAGTGGATTAACACATCATAAATTCAAAAACCCATAGCAATAGAGAGTATACTACAAGGTTTCCATAACCCTAACAAATAAACTTAGCTACTCATGAATAAAACGGAAATCACAATAGAAATATTCATCATACCAAAACATAGAATGATCTTGGTGGAGAAGATGAATAGCGAAAATAAGAGAGAAAAATGTTTCTCTCTCTCTCTCCTCAAGCTAAGCCGCTTTCTCTTGTTTTCAAAAAAATACAGAATGTGAATTATCCCTAAAAATTCAGCAATAAGGCTTTTAATAACATCCTTCTCTAATAAATTGCTACTGAATCCTTAACTATTTAAAAATATTGTGTTTGCCCGAGAAAAAGTTCTCATACATCACATTCAGTCCAAAAGCTGCTTTCCTTTTTATGTGAAGTTTTCTTTGCTGTCCACAGGTCCCCAATGTGCTGTAATCTTCCTCATTAGTACCTGGAAAGCATGCTAATCACATAGGTCAGCTCACTTAACTAAAAATAGACTAAAAGTGCAAGAATTATGTATTTTATCCTCAAAACTTAGCTAAACCATGGGTAAGTTATGGTGCTTAGATGTATAAATATGCCCAACATCACTTGTCTCATTATTCGAGGACGAATGATGCTGAGGGGTGAGAGTGGAGGGGGGGAATGTAACAACCCAGATTTTTGGTCCTTGAAAATTTCTGAAAATTTTATCCTCACTTCCCAAACTACGACTTCCCATATGAGTCGTAAGTAGTCTGGGTCTTATGGAACCAATCATATCCTGGCCAGTATGTTGGCTTGGAGTTCTATCTTGACTATGACTCTTATTGTACAACTCATAGCCAAGTTCGTGTTGGAGATCATCAATACTATCAAACCTACCACTAGATGATAAGAGTCATAGGGTGACCCTATGAGTCATAAGGTCACCCGTAACAACTGGCGATGATTTTTCAGTCTTTTCATAATGGGAATTCTGGTCAATTCCCCTTTCCCTTACTTGAAACCCACGACCATAAAGTTCTCTAAGTGATTATTTCTCAATCATAACACAATAAAAAATACTCTCAAACTCTCCAAGGTAAATATACTTAGGGTTTCCAAGGAGTTCGTCATCTAAGAGATCAAGGGTTGATTTTTTTCTCAAAATCTTTGTATTTCAGGCATGTTACTCTTCTCCGATTATTAATTTATCTAAATCATGTGTTTTACATGGTTTAAATTGTATGGATTTGAATGTGGGTTTTTTTATAGTTGAGGGTTTGGATGTGGTTGATTTTTAAGTTGTTTTCCCATTATTTCTTACGCATTGCATATGCTTTATTAATGGTTTTGAACATATGGAGTTCATGGGTATTGTGAACAAGATAAAAGGTCATGGTTTCCCCCAGATTGTTGTTTTGAACTTGCAATTAGTTTAGAATAATTGTGCACCCTCAAGCCATTCGTGAAATTTAACTCAAAATATGGATTTGTCATAGGGTTTGACTTACTTACCCACACTATTGCATTGTATAAATGGTTAAAAGGTTAGACATGGATATTGAAAACCTGGTTGGATACAATTTGATTTGAAACTAAAGTAGTTCGAGGAATTCCTCCAAACTATTTTAATGGACAAAGGGAGTCGAGGCATTCCCCGGGGATAATAGAATTATGATGGTATCATGATAAGCGTGCAGGTGTAGGGTATGATGATACCCATGATATGCCTTATTGTATGATTCCTTGGTGAATGAAAAATATTATGTTAAATTTCTTTTAATTTAGGATTAATGGGGTTATGTAGCTAAGCCATAAAGGTGTGGGTCTTGAATGACTTGTACTGGAAACTCATGTTTGCCAACGTGAGTTTTGGTCTTGATGACCGTGTGCATAGTTTAAACTATTGATATGATTGTATCTTGGATTCGCATAAGGTCGTGGAATTCCCTGGTTTTCCTTGATATCTCTAGTTCGTGCGGCTAAAATGCATTGGGAACCTTATAGCAGGGGGACTTGAACCCATATATCCCGTTGGTACTTGTTTATGATGGTTGAGCTACACAGTCCAGGATAAAGTTTACTTCATGCTAAGACTTGTTCCCTTTCCCAGCATGACATACTTATATATATATATTATTATGTGAATTGGCTTTCAATGACTTTTAAATTTTGATCATGGCATTATTTTATCCCCTACACCTGGGCTACATGCTAGTGCTCAACCCACTAACCATCTCTGGATGTTGTATCCCCACGCAATGCTGGCACCATTAATACTTCAACTTTTCCTGTGTAGTGTTAGGCGGATTATCTTGGTTCGTCGGTCATTTGCAGTGATGTGGTGATCTTCCATTCTCTGGAAGACTAGATCATTCCATTAGTTTCCTTTCATAAACTAGAATTGAAGAGTTCATGTTAACCCGATCGTTGTCATGACCATGGTCAAAGTGGGGGGCATATCCCGACATTTTATGTATTTCAGTCGTGTTAGAAGGCTTTGTGGATTACTGTGGACTTGGGTAGTGGTGTTGGTTGTTTTTAAGATTAAAGATTTTTGGGTATATATCCTAGATTCTCTGAGTTTATCTTATGCTATCTTGTTATATGTTCAGAATTAATCCGTTGTTGGGGTTATTGTATTCTATTTGGCTAGGTGCAGGGGGTGGTCTCCGGTCCTTGTTGGACTTGATATATCCGTCATTGCCAGGCCCTGGTTCTGGTCGTGACAGCTCCGGGTGACAAATGATAAATATAGAGGAAGATAATATCAAAAATATATAAGATAAATACAGCCTAACTGGACCCTCATAAGCATAAGAGATGCAAAAAAAGGAAATAACCCAAATGAGGCCCCATAAGCTCGATGGATGCAATTAAGAGAGAAACACTGACAGTAATAATCATAAAGTCACCGACCACTGAAGCCATATCTATGAATCCTTCCATACCCTAAACATCAGACTCATAGTAGACTTTAATGTAATAAGTGAATAGTAAGTGTCAGACTTAAATCGATCTTTAAATATTATAAATGAATAGTAAGCTAGAATTAAATCAGTCATTAAAACAAAACTGGTTACCAAGTCTATTCAAGAATTGGAATGATGTCTAAATCATACTAAGGTCTAAGAATATATGTGAAATGATGAAATAAGGCCTCCTATATATATAAGGAGCTAATTAAGATATTTGACCTTAAAGAGGGCTAGTAGGTCCCTGCTACTAAACCCCAAAGGTTCATACTAAGGAAATTTCTATACGAAACTAGGATAAGGCTTCCATGTTCTACAAAAGTTGTCAAATAAGTCTAAAAGTCCTAAGGACAGAATTTACTCCAAGGAAATAATGAGTGGGTCAATTCTACCATAAAACAACTCACTAATTAGCTAAATATTCTAAATTTCACTAAACATATTGCCAAGTAATAATTTCCAATCCAATTCTAGCATAATGCCACACCAGTACCATAATATAGTTTAATTTATGAGGAGAGTAAGCCTAGCCTACCTGGATGTCGATGTATGCATGAAAAATTCCACTAAATCAGAGCTTGAGAAGCCTTCGTACGATGCCAAGCTATCATAATAATGATCTACACATTAATACAAGAACAACAATAATCATACTATATATAAATACCTTGGGTCAAAAATCAAGCTAAAATCCATGTGGGGCCTGCTTATGAAATCATAACTTTGAAATGGCCAAAACACTCCCCCAGGATCAAGGATTATTTACCCTAAAAATTGGTAAATTTTGTTTATAAACAAACCCAAAATCATCTGGTAAAGTAAAATAGGGATTCGGGTTGACATGGGAAAAATTATTCAAGAATTCAATAGTAACTTAAGGAATATATGATAGGGAAATGACTATGCGCCTCCAACTCACCCCGAACACCCAATTATCAACCTTCCCTCTCTCTAAGATATCTAAGACTTTAAGGGACTTGGACTTGGAAATTATGGGAAATAAATTGAGTTTCAATTATTTAATAATGCTAGGGGTCCCATCACTACAAATGTGGGGACCTCATCGCAAATGCGACCCTCAGCCTGGCCTACCCTTCGCGAACACAAAGACTAGCTTGCGAATATGATGGCCAATAATCTTGACCTTCACAAATGTGACCATGGTCTCGTAATTGTGGTAGGTCATTTACACATGATTCAACCATTAGAATTCATTTGAAATCCCATGAATACAAACAGACTATGCTACTGATGTTGGGTGTATTTGGGCAGTCTAGTGTGATTATCCTAGCTTTATAAGACTTGTTATAAGGAAATTTCATATGATTTATATGTTAATAATGATATAAATGTGCATCTAAGTGTTCAGGTATGTTCTTATAATGTTTAAATATGTTTTTACACATGAGTTTGGTATCAAATTGGTCATTTAAAGTTTAGACGAGAAAACTAGTGTTCTAGCCAGAGTTACTAGTTCATCGTCTTGAATTTTGTGTTGTTTTGAGATTTAATTCAGGGTGTGTATTATTATAGGTTGCTTGGTGAATTTATTATGATGACATATGAATGATTTACAAGCCTCAAATCAAGTGGAAACATCATACAAAGTTTTAGGATGGACAAACAGAAGCACAAGACACAATATGAAGAGAAGAGGACGTCTGGCAGTTCACCATGATAAAGGAGCTTCTTGGTGCCAATATTGATGAGGATGGTGGATGTTCATGGTAAATAACCCATCGGGAATTATCAATTTAAAGTAGATCAATGCAATTATGCTACGTCCCAGGCTTATAGCGATGAGAACATTAGAGCGATGCGATGAAGCTCAAAAGTGGGAAATCTATGCCCAACTATAAATGGACAACATAAAATCCTATTCTTACATAGCTTATGATTAGTCTACTATAAACAGAATGTATTAAAACACGTTTCGGACATCCTTGGATGGCTTAGATAATAGAGGAGGTTGCTATAACTTTATGTTTAGGTTTTTATTCTTTAATTTAGCTTCTTTATGATTTTGATCCTTCATACAATTAATTGGATGATGATTATGAACACGAGTGTCTAAAAACTTCCTTTCTAGGGTTACAACCAAGAACATTACTACTATTGTTTTGAACTAATTTCATTTAATTTGCTTATCATATTTGGTTGCTTGTTTGTTCTTGTTTTAATTATTTTAAGGATTGATCACCCTTAGAATACATATACTGTCAACCTTATGATCTCGGGAGAGGGAATAGGGATATAGAACGTGCGGATCAAAAAAGTAGTGTTCTTATTCTTTTAAGAAATAAGGAATTTGAATTAGCATCTAGGACATGGATATACCTAGATGCCTTACTTGATTCACACATAGGATGATAGCTTAAAGAACTTAATTGGATTGTTCCATCCCTGCTCAACAATGTAGTTGTAATGTCTAAGTTAGGAAAATGGTTAGAGGTCGGGAGACCATGATCATGCAATTAACCCTATGAATTAACAACCAAGATAAGCAAGTTAACGAATAATGTTCAATAACGTAGTATGATTGTTCGAAGTGCATTAACCCTGTTCTTTACTATATTGATTGTCTAAAGTTTTTTTACTTTCCACATTGTTTACTTTACTTTTGTTTACAAATATTCAAAATCTCTTTTGGTTACTCTTGCACTAAATTTATCTAAACTGTGAACTAAAATCAAATAGTTATTAGAACAAGTCCATGTGGGATCGATATTCGGCTTTCTTGAAGGACACTATATTACTTGGTAGACCACGTACACTTGTGTGTGCGCTTGGTCACTGTCAGATACCCTACCAAATTCAATATTTTAGACCCAACAGCGCCATAAACGTTTCTATTAAAGGTTATTTTGATGGAATGTGGGTCCCACACCCAATGATTTTTTAACCTAAATCCACCTATTAACCCAAAATGAGTTTAGAAGCCTTGGGACCAGAACCAAAGGTTCCCCTAGTATAAAATTGATGTTTAATATCTAAAAGAACCGTAAGGATTGGCATATGAGGTTGTTAACTTGAAGTTTAAGTCTAATACCCAATTCTCAAGAGTATAAACTTCAAAATAGAAAATTACCTCTAAAAAACAAATGAACTGCCCTATAACCAAACTGTCAGTTATGGCTCTAAATGGTGAAATAATGTAGAGATGAACAAAATGCCTAGAAGGTACATTACAAATAAGGATAATAACATGATTACCCCCTAACAAGGCACTAAACCACAATAATCACAAAAAGTCTGATAACAAGATTCAAGCTCTAAAAAAAGGCACCCAATATTAATTATTAAAACCACTAAGATATGTATCTCCATTCTACTCTAAGGATAACTAATTAAGCTATTAATCTAACTACAATCTATCACAAGAATCTGGTACCCATAGATATGCTCACTATTTCATCTACTTTTTATGGCTAACTATTGATGATTTATGTGAACGGTGTGTCACGACCCAAAATAGGCATGTGACAGCATCTATTACACCCTTTGGTATACGTATGCCTATCCCAAACCAAATTTAAAATTAAATTAAATATAAGTGGAAGAGGAGATATTAAACCTAAAATCTTATGTATAACAAAAAAGTAAAATCTCAAGATACAACCCTGGTCTGGTTGTCACTAGTTCAAGCTTTTAATACAAAATGAAATAGTAACCTAGGGTATCTTAAATTTATATAATGCATAAGAACACAATATATAGAGATCTGATAAAGCTCTATAGTCAGCAAATACATCGTTCTACGCAATGCTAACTTTAAAAGAACACAATTTACAATCTACAAATCAAACCAACACCTGCATAGGGTGCAAAAAATTAAGAAAAAGAAAAGAAAATCAAGGGTGAGTACGAAACCATATGTACTCAGAAAACATCATTGATAATCGACCCTAATCCAAATAAAGAGAAAAAAATATCAACCTAACTACCCAAAGTTCCCCAAAGAATCCATATCCAATAATTACATTATTTCATCCAGGGTAACCTAGCCAATGGTCAATAGATATACCAAAAATAGGGTAGACAAATTAATCTAGGTGAGTTAACACTATTTGTTGCTAAATCAACAAAATAAGGGATGACATTGATGAAAAAGACTCACAAGCATTATATAATAGGCTAAATAAATTATAATCAATCAAGTAATATGGGATGAAAACTAGGATAGAGTGCACATATATATGAGTGTATGTCATAATACCAATAGGGGGCTACATATTTATCTTTCATAACAAGCCTCAATGATATCCATATCTCTTAATATTCCAACCTCAAAATCAGTGTACAATGATATAAGATAATGCAAAAAAGTGAAATGAATGCTTAAACACAATATCATATACAAGGTCCTAACATAAAAAATATAGTACAAGAGTAAATACTAACACTATATCAAACCATACCAAGGATTATAATGGAATACAAATGATGCAATACATTATAGTAATGATGGTCAAACATTTTGAAACTTATCACACAACTTTTTGTATACATACATTGAGCTTGCAGCCACTAGGCAGGATCCATAGGGGTATATGGTAGGTTTGAAAAGATATAAGAAGGTTACATTTGGATATTAGAGTTGGTTACATGATTTATTCCTTGGGTGACCTTTAGCTTAGTTGAGTATTTTATTGATTGTTCTTGTTTTGGTATGATATCAATGTGTTGTGTTTTGGATTTTCATACATCATCTCAATTTTTTTGGAGGCTAGTAGGTCAAAGAGAGTCATGTATGATGTTGGACAAGTGTGAAACCGGGATCAAACAACCACAAACAATCCTCAACCAGACTTTTGCCTCCTTGTTTAACTGTGCATAATGGAAAGTGTTATGATATCCCTTATCCTTATGTCTTGTCCACTTTGTCATGGACCTTGAATTGTACAAAGTGTTGAAAATTGCACAAAATGGTGGTTGATTTAACTATGCCTTCAATCTTTGATGATCGATATTTGGTGTTCAAAGAAAAGTGTTTAATGAAGCAATATAAAAATACAAGGTTTTTCCACGAACTTGAACATCATTTTCCCTCTTCTTGGAGATCCAATTTGCAAGAAATTCAAAAATAATATTCAAGTTGTGATCACCCTAATCATTGAAGAGGACATCTATCCCCAACTACTCAATCTTTGTCACAATGTTAGGGTATTTAAATTTCAACCGCTCTCTATCTATCTTCTCTATGGGCATATGTTTCTCTATATCATTTTCCTTGTAACATGCTTTCCATTCGCTGTCAAAATTTTTTGACCTAAAATAACATCAGGGTATACGTGAATCTATGGGTATCGTGGCCTGGCTATTATGAGCCCTATGTTGTCCTTGGCCCAAACTAGATGCCCTGCTTTTTTTTTCTATTAGGTGCCATAATACTTATTAAGCAATACAAATTTAAAGGATTAGTGCAGTCTGACATAGCCAACCACTATTTGTTAACATACTCCACTAGTCTCTGTGTTCAGGTACTTAGACTTCCCTTACTAACTATCATTGACTAGTGTACATACTTCATTCTTCAGATGCATTCCCACATATATACTTTCCAATCCATAAGATATATGATGGATATTTAACTTGATTTCATTACAAAAAATGTAACTTGAACTCTATTGACACCAACATACATCATGAACAACTCTATTTCGAGAACTAAAATTAAGAAATACAATTTATCCACATCCACAAATTTTTAATTATCTCACATTGTCATGCATATAATTGTAATGACCCTTTAGGTCATTTTCTATATTTATGCTTATATTCACCGTTTGAGTTTCTCTATAGCTGCCCAAGTTATTTATGACTTACTGGTACTGACGGTTTGATTATCGGGCAGTTCATTTTGTCTTTAGAGCCAATTCCCTGTTTTGATATCTTTGATGGTTTCAAATGGCCACCGAGCAAAAACATTAGCGAAATGATCTTGGATGAAAATTTTAACTGCTTCAGTAGATCTGTAATATGGTTTTAGTCTAGTTATACCTTTGGTTTGGGTGCCAATGCACCCAAGCTCATTTTGACCTATTGGTCGGAAAGTTGAAAATTAGAAAGAATGGGTGTGGGACCCACATTTGGTCGAAACAACCTCTAATTGAAAATCTGACTTTGCTATTATGTCCAAAATGTCAATTTTAAGCTAGGGCAACCCTTGGTTCAGGTCCCAAGGCTCCCGGACTTATTTTGGACTACTGAGCAGATTTTATGAAAAGTGATAAAACTATAGGTGTGGGCCTCACTTTTTTCTTAAATGATCTCTGATGAAAGTTTTGATGATTCTGATGGATTTTAAATATGTTTTACACACAAAGTTCACTACTGGATCATGTTATTTGGATTTCAGATGATTTTTTAGGGTCAAAAACATATTTTTGAGTTTACTGTCATATGTTGCAACTGCAATCTCGAACAAGTGTGTACGATCATGAGTAGCGTGATCGTAGCCTGTAGGACCATTATTGAGACATATGAGTACCTGTAGGGGCTATATAAAGGCCACAAGATGCGTTTAGGGCATTTCCCCTTCACCGTTTAGACCTAGAAACCCCAAAATGAGTGTAATAAATCAAAATTGGTCATGGGGGGTGACTTAGGAGCTTAATTATCACCTTGTATTATGATTATCTTCAAGATTATGGTAAGAATTTCTTGAATTCATGTTTGAATTTCTTTGTTTGGACCCAAAACCCCAATTTAGCTTAGGGCTTGATTTTAGCCCAAAGTATGCTTCGTTTATGGTTACTTATTCATATGTGAACATTGGGTTGGTCTCGGAAACTCATTTTTCGTATATGGGACCCACTTATGTTTTTGGTGTTATTTTTTAATCCGAAGTAGAATAGTGCAATATGGGTATCATTAGACTCGTATTGATGAGTAGATTATGGTTTTGATAGTGTGATGGCATTTTAAGGATTGTAAAGTGAAGACGAGCATGTGGTGCATGAATTGAGGTTTTTCTATTTGGCCTTAAGATAGGATTTTATCTACTTTTCTTCATAGATGATGTATGATATATATTACGTATGAATATGGATGTTAGATTGATTCTGAGTAGGATAACTTGGACTTGATATACTAATGTTTGGGGATTAGGTGAGGGTTTCAGACCCTTAAGATGGCATGTTTATAACCCTTTGGTATCCCATTGCCTTCCCTCTTTAGTTTAGATTAGTTATAGCATGGATATGATATAATGCTATGTCTAGAATATGGTTTTAGCCTTTGATGCATGATTTGTATATTTAGCCTTATTGGGCTAGTGTGGTAGTCTTGAAACCATAATTTGGGTAGAGTTGACTTGAGTACCCTTGTTTCTAGTCAAATTTGCTATCTTAGGCTTGAATATGGCTTACTTGACATTTAGAAGATGAACTAGATACTATATCATAGTTTGGGGCATAGTATGCCAAATTATGGAAATTGTGGACTAGAAGTTGGAATATTCGGCCCACATAAGACTAAGCTTGTGTTAAGTCTTGTGGACTTAGTACGGATGTTAGACATAGATGAGGCTAGTAAACCTTAGAATAAGGTTACTTCATAACTTGGTAACTTGTATTGATGTTCCCGAATTATGGCTTTTGAGTTATGGTTTTGATACTCCTTGTGGAAGTGATATTGGGCATTTAGAGATGATATTCCTCCTAGATATGTTATGTGGCCTAGAGAGATGCTATTTCCCGTTAGACTTGATGATTGTCCTATAGAGATGTTATTTTCTCTTAGACTTGATAAGTGATCTATAGAGATACTATTTCTTCTTAGACTTGATGATTGGCCTATAGAGTTGCTATTTTCTTTAGTCATGATTGTTGGACCTATAGACACGATGTTCCTCTTAGATATGTAAATTTCCCTTGAGAAGTGATATTTCTCATAGTCATGATGTATGACCTATTGATATAAGATATCCTATAGACGATTACATGTCTATATTTATTATGCCTCATAGATGTGAAATGCCTCTTATGTGAGAGATAATTACATGATTATTGATATTAGGCCTACTATATGTGAGATGATTAGAGATATGCTACAACCTATAAATATGATTATTAATATGAGTCCCGGATATGTGTATGGGCCTAAGGCCATGATTATGATGTTGTGATTAATTCGAATAAATTAATGGGACAAGGATCATGTTATGATATTGATTGAATATCTAAGAACTATTTATCATTATAAATAATGTGATTACAGTTTATCAATATGAATATGTATATGTTTGTATACACATCTCTCCGGTATGGGACGGAGGAAGATGTGGTATGATACTTATTATTCCACTAATTGAATACTGGTGATGGCATCCATAGATTTGGTACGTTCATTATTATTTACCATTATAAATAATGTTATTATAGCTTAAATGTGATCTTATGACTACTCTTCTTGTTATACGGTTAAGGTATGTCGTAACTAGTTGTCTATTAGGGGACTATAGCACTTGATAGCTAGGAATCTAATGTATTAATTAATGAATCTTGCTTAGTTTAAACATGGTATCTAACGATGGTTACTTAATGAATGGTGTTAGTTAATAAAAGATAGTTAGGCAACAAGTAGTAAGGTGTTGTCTAGTAATTATTAATAAATATAGGATGATTAGTTGATACTAATGAATGGTGGATAAATGGCAGTTTTGGTCTAGTTATGAACTTTGATTAGATGATAGATGTTTTCTAATTAATAAATAGTGGTTAGTTGCTATCCCGTGAGTAAGGATTGTGTGAAGGATAATGTTTAGGCTAATAACTAGAGGTTATGTGATGAATAGTGAACTAGTGATTCTATTATAATAAGTGTTGGTTAAGTAATAACGAATAGTTGGAAAGTATTGACAAAATAGATATTCTATGGTGATATGTGTATGTTTATTGGTATTTTAATGTATCTTATTAAGTAATGGTAATTGTGATGATATTGATACCCGACAAGACCGGAGGATACTATTATGATGATATTAATACTCAGTAAGGCCAGAGGATACTATTATGATGATATTGATACCCGACAAGGTCGAAGGATACTATTGTGATAATATTGATACCCTCCAATGACTAAGGACACTAATATGGTGGTATTGATACCCGATAAGGTCGTTAGATACTATTGTGATGATATTGATACCCATCATGGCCGGAGGATACTATTGTGATGATATTGATACCCGGTAAGGCCGGAGGCTACTATTATGATAATATTGATACCCAGAAAGACAGGAGGATACTGTTGTGATATATAGATACCCGGCAAGGCCGGAGGATATATTGATGATATGTTGATACCGGAAAGGACAAAGGTTGATTAAGATAATGATGGTCCTGATGAGGACAGTTATGATGATTTGTGATATTTATTGTGTACTTTGAATTCATTCCTGCATGCAAATTATCTATCACCAGTATGCACCTATGTCTATCAGCTGGTATGGGATGGTTGCATATATATGGGTGAAGAATCAGTCTTGTGTTGTTGTATGTTGATTGGATCTTCTGAGCATGGGGCGCTGAAGGTACCCGTAGGCTCAGCTAGATATTTGGTTGTACGGAGTAGCCAGTTATTGACGATGTTATTGATATTGTTGTTATCATTGTTATGATCATTATTATGGCTAGCTTATTACAGATTGGTCTTTTATCCGTTATTGGGATTTTAGGTATGTCCTTGGCCTTTCCTATCTTATTATGCATGATTATATTATGTCTAGCCATATGGATTAGAAACCCCAAGTATGATAGTATGTAAATCCCGATTCTATTATAATGAAGTCTCAAAATGAGTATATGATGATATATGTTATGCTTTGAGATGACCTCGTGTTTATATGTATATATACCTACATATATCTAGCTAAATGAAGCTATGATACTACTATATATCCCTTCCTTCATTGTTCATGTTTTATAGTCATTTCTTCGTCTTGTATATTACTATATATATTTTTCTTTCTATCTTTATTCATATATTGACCTGGGATATATGGTATACCATTGACGTATATTGAATGTATCTAGAATAGGACAGTTCACCCTGATACTTCCTTAGTTTTATTATGTTAGACTCTTGGACATGAATAGGATAGTTGTTCCTTATTATCTCAATGAATTGTCATATGATGTCTGGACTCTTGGTGTAGTTTCCATTCTATTTATATGATGTATATATCTTCTTTATTTTTGGAGCTCAGTTGGCAGTAGCCTACTGAGTACCATTCGTTTGGTACTCATACTACACTTCTGCAGCCTGCAGATCATAGTACAGTTTATCGCCACTGATGTATGCATCGTGTAGAGCAACCTTGGTTTAAAGACTTAGAGGGAGCTCCTGACGTTCAAAGCATTACTTATCTCTCTCTTACGTATTAGACTAGTCTCTAAGTTGTATTTAGAGATAAGTTGTATCAATGTATTTCTCTTGACATTTCACTTTTGTACTCTTTGTATATTATAAGCTCTTGTACTGATACCACCAGGTTTTGGGATTCTTCTATATATTGATATTTATTTCATACATTCCGCATTCTTTTCCTTATATTATTGAGTAGTCAATTACTAGAAATTTCGGACTACGGGTTGGCTTGCCTACTGGTGGGTAATGGTAGGCGCCATCATGACCTGAGAAGTTGAGTCGTGACAATAATCCACGCCTAATGAAGTTCAAATCGAGAAACAAACTTCAACCCTCAATGTAAAATTCAACAAGTTTCACACTTAAACTTTCAATCAAGCTCCAACAACCTAAAATCATGGAGTTTTCACATGAAAATTCCAACATAAAATTTATACCATGCTTTAAACAAACTAAAGTGAAATAACAAGCAAATCCACATGAATTTCAACCTATTCTAACATTGTAAACAAATAATTAACACTACAACAACTCCTCAATCCCATATTTAAGGTAAAGAATAAAGATCTCATCAAAATTAATGTAAAAGAAAAGAATTCGCATCTAATAGTTGGGAATAGCAAGAGAAGAATATGCATTATAGCACAAAAAATCACTTTAAAACATGGAAGCATCCTAAAACCTTACCTTGGTGTTGTTGATAAAGTGAAAAATGAAAGAATTTGTAGTGGTGAGGCTTTCTTTCTATATTTGAGAGTGAGTTCGATGGGTGTACAATTCTCTAAGTTTGAGAAATAGGGGAAATTTTTGGTTGGGGGTCAAATTCAGGTGGACCGGGTCAGGTTTGACTCGATCAAAATAAATTAATTTTGGGCAATTGGGGGTCAGGGTGGGAGGACCAGTGTGGGAGGTAAGCTTCGTAAGGTCGAGGCCAGAAGGTTCAACTCCTTTTGAGTAAACACATATTGAAGACTCTTATGATCAGAAAATATATCAACATTAACCCTATAAAGATAATATCGCCAAATGATTAACGCAAAAACCACAGCTAACAACTCTAAGTCATGAGTAGGGTAGTTCTTCTCATGAAATTACAATTGCCTAGAAGCATAGGCCACCACCCTACCGTGTTGCATCGAAAAACAACCGAGACCAATACGAGAAGCATCACAATAAACTACAAAACCATCATTACCTTTGGACAAGGTCAAGACTAGAGCTGAAGTCAATTTATCTTTCAACTTCTCAAAACTACCCTCACCCGCATTCGACCACAAGAACTTGACCTTCTTCTGGGTCAACTTGGTCAATGGGGTAGCAATGGTCAAAAAACTCTCCACAAACCTTCTATAGTAATCATCTAGAACAAAGAAGTTCTGAATATCAATTGGAGTTGTAGGTCTAGGCCACTTCTTAACCGTCGTAACCATTGGGCATCTACCATGATCCCTTCACTAGAGATAACATGACCAAGATAAGCTAAGAATATTAACCAAAACTCACACTTGGAGAAATTGGCATACAAACAATGATCTTTCAAAGTATGCAACACGGCAAGAAGGTGATCGACATGATCCACCTCACTTTTAGAATAGACTAAGATGTCATCAATGAAGAAATGACAAACATGTCCAAGAATGGATGGAAGACCCTATTCATCAAGTTCATGAATGCCACTGGGGAATTGGTCAACCTAAAAGACATGACAATAAACTCATAGTGACCATACTGGGTTCTAAACGTAGTCTTAGGGATATCTGCATCCCTAATTTTAAGTTGATGATAACACGATCTAAGATCAATCTTAGAGAATTCCTTCGCACCCTGATGTTGGTAAAAAAGATAATATATCCTAGGAAGGGGATACTTAGTCCTTATGGTCACTTTGTTAAACTTACAATAATCAATGCATATACAAAGGGAACCATCCTTCTTGCGCACAAACAACATGGGAACACCCAAAGAGACAAATTAGGATGGATAAAACCTTTATCTAGGAGGTCCTTCAATTGCTCCTTAATCTCCTTTAGATACACTAGAGCCATTAGATAAGAAAGGATGGAAATCGGACGAGTGTTCGGAACAAGATCAATCCTAAAATAAATTTTCCTATCAGGAGGAGCACTGGGAAGATAATCGGGAAACTCATTAACCGCAGGAACAAATTCTAAAGAAGGCTCTTCCGAGTTAGAATATTTAACTCGGACCAAATGATACAAACACCCCTTTGAAATCAACTTTTTGGCTTCAAGATAAAAACTGAATCTTCTCTTAAGCCCTAAAGACTCACATTCCCATACAATGACCTGCTCATTAGGGAATGTGAACATGACCCTACGGGTCCAAAAATCTAAGGAAGCATAACATGAATACAACCAATCTATCCCTAGAATGATATCAAAATCGACCATGCCCAACTCAATCAAGTCTATAAGAGTATCTCTACAACCAACAGATACCATAAACCCCCTATAGACCCTTCTAGAAATCACAGAGTATCCTACCAGGTAGAAATGGAAAAAGGAACTGATAGACTCTCAGACCACAATCAAGATGCACAACCACATACGGGGTCACATAAAAAAGTGTAAACCCAGTTTTAAGCAAATACTATAAATCACGGGAGAAATGTCTCAATATACCAGTGACAATATCAAGTGACAACTCAGAATCCCGGAGAGTAACAAGTGCATAAAAATAGTTTCGTCCAGCGTCGGTACCAAAAATAGATTCAAAAGCAGACACAACACCCTTTGGTGTGAAAGGAAATAGAGTAGCAATAGGAGCCCTATTGGTCCAAGAAAATTCTAGAGAGGGGCACTCACAGTGCCTGTGTCTAATTTGACCACAACTAAAACATCTGTTTCTCTCCTTCTCACACTGACCACAATGACTCTGACCATAAAACTTGCAAGGAGGATAGGCTGGAGTAGATTAGGCACCACTACCCTCGAATTGGGCACCCTGTGATCGAAACCTACCACTAAACTGAGATCAAGAATCACCGATGACTTAGGGTAAGGAGAGTGGGCACTAGTCAAGGTGAAAGAACCAGAACTCCCCCACTTCTTCCATTGACACTTACCCCCATCTCTACCACTAGGCTCAAAAGACCTAAACTCTTCCCTTTTATTTCACTAAATTGAACTTTATTCTTTTTTCTCTTCTTCTACTTATTGAATACACACAATCGACATATAGATGTCCATATTTTTAATCAACAAGGCCGCCTTGTTCTCAAGGACTAACTAATGGGACAATCAAGAGAAAAACTTTTATTTCCTAGACCTCATGATAGAGACCATCTCAGGAGAATACCTTGACAATTGATGGAATTTTAAGGCATACTGTTGAACGGACATCCTTCCTTGCTTCAAGTTCACAAACTCTTCTATTTTTGCTTCCCTCAACTCTTGACGAAAGAAGCGGTCTAAGAAATCCTTGGAAAAATCCTCCCACATGGAGGGACTAGCATTTACACCTATAGACAACACCCACCCCTCGTACCAATGGTACGCTATATCTTTTAATTGGTAAGAAGCAAACTTAACGACTTGAATTTCAAAAGTATGCATAATTCGTAAGATCTTCTCCATTTAACTAACAAAGCACTAGGGATCTTCCTCAACCTTTGTACCCATAAAAATAGGAGGGCTTAACCTTATGAATTGGAAAATTCTTGTGGCCTCAGAAGAAATAGTTGCCGAAACACCATGCTCCGATTAAGAGTTTACCAACTGAGTCAAAAGGTTGATAGAGTAATGAAACTCAATATAGTAGCATCCCATTAAGGTGACGGAATAGGAGGGTCACTCTTATAGTAAGGGTTGGTGGGGACAGGTGGAACCCTACGAAGATGGTCAGATGACGCAGCCCCCCTATAAGTTGGACGAGCTTCATCCATAGGACCCTCAGAAGGGTTTTACTAAGTCTCAAATCTCCTTGGGGGCATGATCTGAAAGATAGCAAACAAAGATCAGGGAAATCCAAGACCTTAGAATCTATAGCTTGAGATTGAAACATAAGAAAGGAAAACATTTCCTAAAATGTCTCATAGCCCCTTTTTTATAAGTGTGGTGCATTTCACACCCATAAAAGAGGCTTTACTTACCATGGTATTATGGAAACCCAACGGACCATGAACATAGGATATGATACCAACTTGACACACCCCAAAATTGGGCCATGTCGTAGGGGCACCTCATGCCCACATGAATCAGAAGTCACTCTGATAACCCAACCTAATCATTATCACATCCATAACAAGGGTCTAGTGAATCCTGACAATATAGTAAGATAGTAGAAAACATACTACTAGACATAACTTAAACAAGTCTAAACACTTCATTGGATGCATCAAACTAACAAATACACTCTAGTCCATAGTCATCCACAACACCTCTATACAAACCGATGTTTAGAAATGTATATGTCAGGACAACCCATGACAATAGCCAAACCAAGTCAAAATAAGACTAAGTCTAAAGATAGGAGACAAAGAAAAAATATCTTCTAAAGTAAGGAAGCTTACCACTCCCAAGTAAATGCATGAACCACTTCGATCACCTAATCACTGTGTAGGAAGAGAAGATGATGCTCTGGCCCCTATGTTGCATTGGGACCTAGTATTCGGAGATGGTTAGCTATTGGAACGCTAGAATATAACTCACAGATAAGGATAAAATAGCTCTCATAAGAATTTTAACAAACATATTGAGGTCATAGTGTTTCCAAAGCCAAAACATTATACCGATTAGCCATTCCTATGCAACCAATTGTTCAAAGCACCATAATAATATGAAAACCATAAGTAAAAAACATGGGAAAACCATAACCAACCATTGTAACCAAAACCCCCTACATATATTTGAAAACCCAAAACCATACAATGTTTATACCATGAAAACAGTTCATAAAACATACCTTTAGTTTGAACTAACAATGACTCAGGAGCAACATGTCTTAGATTAAGAAGATGATAGAGAGAAATTACCCTTGTATGCCCCAAATTGATCCTATGAATGAAACCCTAGCCTTCCTTGAAACAAGAGCCTTGAGAGAATTTGAGAGTGTTTTAAGAGAGTTTGAGTGATTTAAAATAGGTTAAATGATGTCCTAAGAGTGTTATAAGTCGTGGGGCCTTAAGAGGTTAAGAGAGGAAATGTCTAGATTACCCCCAACTTAAACTGCTTAACATTCTTGAAGGATGGTATGACTACCCCATACTAATCGTACATTACCATACGAGTGGCACCAACCACTCATACCCTAGGCCTCTCCTTGGAACCCAACACCGTACAATATATGACTACCCAAGCCAAATCATACTTAAGCATACGACTAGTACCATGAAATTGTATACTGGGCAGAATAGAATCACCTAGATTAAACTTAGGGCAACATACGATTGACACCTTACCATTCGTACACTAATATACAACTTATTGATGTCACCAAAATACACTTCAATTAGAAGTATAATGTGGTTGATTGCAAGTATAATAACCCAACTTTTTTGAGTTCGATCCCACACGGAAAACATAAATAGTTGCTTGACTTTGGTGTAATCCACGAGTAGTACAGGAAAGTAAATGGGGGGATTTCAGTATCAATTGCATGTAGTAACCAAACCTTGAGTTCTTTTGAGTTGTAGATAATATGAGACGAACACTAAGCTTTTGTTCTAGATGGCTTCTCAACTCCATAAACTTCTCGCGATCAACCCATCTATTCTATTATTCTGCATGCAAAGTCTACAAGATAGGAATTATTATCTGACTTGTGGGTGCAAAGATAAATCTCATCCTTTAGCGGTTAAGTCTCAAGGTGTTTCTTTGTTGTTCCTTTCTACGACCTCAGCTCACTATACCTTTTGGGATCAAGTTATTAGATGAGATGGCGGTGATTAAAAGGTGGAGATGAATCTCAAATCACTGTCTTAACTTCTTTACCCAATCACAAACTCCCTTGTGGGGATGGAGGCGAATGCAGGCTATCTCAAGCTACTACAGCTACTTGAGATTAATTATCATGAAGAAGATATAAATACATGCAAAACCCCTAGAACAAACGAGTCTCACACTTTCTCTACGTAGCTAGTCTGTCAGGGTTCCCACAACCCTATTTAAGGAGATTAGTTGCTCATGTTTATGCAAGAAACCATTATTATCTATGAAGAACGCATAAAATCAATTTCACAAGATTAAGTTGAATAAACTTTGAAGTCTGTAATTGAATAAACCCTAAAATCTCAAGAACAATTGTAAAAGTACTGTGAAGTATTGTAATAATATATAAAAGATTGGAACCTAATAAAAGATAAACCCTAGGATATTAATAGTATCTCAAAATAAAATAAAAATATTAATAAAAATGGGAAAGGTAAGGTTAAGTCGACAGTTGATACGACTCGTTCTTCACTTGTATCAGTATCATAGAAGTTGTACCCTACCTTCTTATATCTGTTCCAGTTTCTAATCTTCTAAGGCTTCAACTTTCTGTTCAGCTTATGAATTTCGCTTACGAGTCGTACCTATGTGTACGATACGACTCGTGTCCTTCACTCGTATCCACCTGGGGATTTTGTATTTCTAAGATTTGAACATTGGTTTATGTACGACTTCCCTATATTAGTCATACTTAGACTTTCGAATCATATACTTTTGAGACTTCAATTTCTGGATGGTAGCTTAGGTTCTATTATGCTTACGACTGATTTGTATGACTCATATCCTAGCTTACGACTTGGGCACTAGATTCATATCTTCACCATACCTGGTTCTTTAGGTTGGATTTTGGTTTTGTTATAAGTATGATTTAGCATAAGAGTCGTATTGTATGTTCACGACTCAAGAAATTACTCGTATCCTTATCAGAGTAGGCCTTTTTTAGGTCTTTTTCTTCACTTTTTATTCAAATACTATTGTAAACCTATTCTTCCTGCATTATACACCAAACTACATTATATCTAACAAAATATCCTAAGTTCACACAGAAATTCATAGGTTTAAGCATCAAAAGTGTTTCCATGCCACATCAATACCCTCAACTTAGACATTTGCATGTCCTCGGGCAAACAAAACCAAACAACTATTTTCTAGCACTGAGACGTTGCTTAAACAGGAAGATCTCAGGCAACCCATGGAAGTTATTTTGAACATGAGTCAAATATTGTTGTTCCCCTCCTAATTTTAACTCTTTAACTCACACTGCGTATAATGATTTAGCACTCATATAAAAACGAAGGAATACGATGACGGCATTGCATTAGAAATAGAATCTTGGGCATAGAAACAAATTACATTCATCAAACAATCTAGCAACCTAGCAGCATAACCCATGTGCACTCACAGTCAAGGAAATACCCTTCACTTTTCATTTGGATAAACCAATCTATTCAAAGATATAACAAATAACTCTCTCACTCACAAAGAAGTATCACTGGTGTGTATAGAATACCATAACTTTCCCTTATGCTATTTTCCTAAGTTGTCATACAGTCATAGTAAGATCACTATAGGACTTTATTTGGCTTGTAACGTCGGCTTGGGGCTGGTATGATATCTTTTGAGATTCATTTAGTGACAAGCCTCCTGGACACTATGCCTTTCTTAGGGTCCACTTAATTTCCACTTCTTTTATTTTTTCCCTTTGGTCTCCCTTTTTCTTTTAAGCTCGTTCTAATTGGGCCAGGTGCGGTTTCTAGCATTTACTTTTCCTTTTTTTTTCTTTTCTTTTCACCACACCTACTCAAATTTCAACTATTTTTCTTCTATCCACTTTCTTCATACTCATTTTCTCTCGCGTACCTCTATAATAGCCACCCTCAACTCACGTAATTTTCCTAAGATGTGGTCCACAGTGTCCATAGGAGGACTAGGGCCAAAATAGGTTCATTATATGTTAAACAGAAAGGTGATAGGTATAAAAAAAATAATCTATCAAGGCTCAAACATTTGGATAAAAGGGATTCATTCATTTGGTTATGGAATTTTAGGCTCAAGTGGACTCATAAAAAAATGGTCTATGATCATATATTACTTAACTATCCTAGTCCTAGGTAAAAGAAATCGGGAAAGTTCCAGATTCCAACACACCGGGGCTCAGTAGACCTCACACGCACTTGTATAGGGCTACACTACTAAGTACTAGCTATCCAACTATGAAATTTCTTTGTCCCTAACTATTCTATCCCTAATCCTAATGTCATTACCAAATTCACAACAGTCTCACACGAGTATACAAATCACCCAATAAAACAAAAAAATTTCAAGAAAGGGCTCAACTTTTTCATCATAATTTTATCATAATTTAATAGATTTTCACTATAATATTTACTAGTGTTTTGAAAAACACACTTTAAAAATCAACAACAAAATATTTCATTACAACTAATTTTTTTAGAAATTCTTAAAATTATAATCAAAAAAATAATCCGCTACCATAGGCGCGCTGATTTACTCCCTATCTCAGTTGTCTGCATCAAACTTGCAAGCCATAATAGACTTTCATTCATAGCCACTTATACTTTTTAGGTACTCCCAAATTTTTTGGAATAACCCCCACCCCCAACTAAAAATTGTTACACTATCCCTAGAGATACAAAACTTAAATAGAGTAAGGATAAATTTCATACCTAGGGGATCAAGGCGTTGGTGCATCAAATCAATACGGGGGCCTTCAGATCAGGTCTCATTCGTCTCATCCACCATCCCATCAGTCTGGATTGCATCAACAAAAGTACGGGGAATCATAACGCCCCCAAAGCATAAACAACTAGAGCTCTCGATCCACAAGCTCCCCTGTCCATCTCTTGGATCGGTGTATGTCGGTCCAACTCATCTTGAATACTCTCAAGTATGGTCTTCTTCCTGGCTGCCCGATCTTCTTTCTTATTTCTCTTCTTCTTTCTTCTTTATTATTTTGTCTCCTCAACCTATGCATTAGACAGGTTTGCCAGAATATTAGGCACATGGATAGTAGGAATCATTGGTTCTACAACGAGATCAGTGACAGAGTCCAAGCGCATACGCAAGTGTACGTGGCCTTATCAAGTAATATAGTGTCTTCAAGGAAGCCCAAGTATCGATCACTCAGGGATTTACATTCACCGCTTAGCTAATTATAGTTCAATCAATTAAGGAGAGTAGTAAATAGAGTTTTAGAATTAAAAATAAACTAAGAAGAAACTAAACTAATGCAAAAAAATAATGACTTTGGACAATAAAGGATAAAAGCCCAGGGTTAACTCTTACGAACAATCCTACTAGGTTATTGAACTTCATTAGTTAACTTGCTTATCTTGGTTGTTGATTTGTAGGTTTAATTGCATGATTGCGGCTTTCCAATCTCTAATCCTTTACCTAAGTTGAACCTTACAACTACATCATTGAGTGGGGATGTAATAGTTCACTTAAGTTCTTTACAACTGTCATCCTACATATGAATCATGTAAGGCATCTAAGTACATCCCTATCCTAGATACTAATTCAAGTCTATTATTTTATAATGAAACAAAAACCATACTTTTCTTATTCCCTTGTTCTATCTCCCTATTCCATCTCCCGAGTTCACAAGGTTGACAATTGGTATATTCTAAGGGTCATGAATCCTTATAATAGTTAAAACAAGAATAAACAAACAACCAACAATTATGAGTAAATTAACAAACTTAATTCAAAAAAAATGTAATCATGAAAAGGGCCTTAACCCCGGATAGGAGTTTTAACCTTCAATGGAAATATTTATCATCTAATCCCTTGGATTGATGATACAAACCATGAAAGAAACTAAAGTAAAGAGATATAAACCCTAAAAGAAGTTTTTATCATCCCCACAACTAGTCCAAGAAGTCTAATAGTCCATAATAACAAGTACAAAGATGTATTTATAGTGTCCAAGTAGTCCCAAGACGTGCAGGATTAAAATCTACACCTTTACCCGTATTTGAAATAGGGTCGCGTCGCGAGGGACATTTGACATAAGTAGGTGTAGCGACACGGCGTCATAGCGATGATACACTATTTTTGATGACTTTTGAGTATCTTGGTAAGTAGCACGCTCCCATAGATACCACACGCCTACACTCGCCCTGGACATTCCAGGTGTCCAAATTGAGTCTAAGTTATGTATTGTGCTTTCTTAAGCCATTTCAAGCATTTTTGAGTTGTTTCCACTTGATTTGACACTTGTATATCCTTTATATATCATCATAATCCATTCATCAAGCATCCTATAGAATTAAAAACAACAATTTAGAGCTAAAAAAACAATTTAGAGTTAAAAACAACACAACATTCAAGACGGTGAACTAGAAACAGGGGCTAAGCATAGGCTAATTTCACATTGATCTTTAACTCATTGTTTCGACTCTTGTCATGATCCAATTGATCCTTAAACATTATCAACAAGTTGTTTAACATATAAATACACAACAAAAACCTTAGTAACTCATTAAAACACATTATAACCCAACACAATCGACTAGACAAGCACCTAGCTCAAGCTAGTAATAGTAGTTTTTTCGGTTGAACTCTAAATGATCAATTTGAATCAAAACTTGTATGAGAACACCATTAAATATTCAAAACACATACATGGACACTTAAATGCTTATTTATATCATTATAAACACATATAGCACATGAATCATCCTCAAAACAAGGCTAAAAAGATGAATAGTAACTCTAGAATACATAAATACACCCAACATCACCACCCCACACTTAAAGCCTTGTTCGTCCTCGAAAAATTCTTTACTTTAAGCATCAAGAGATGATGAGACTCCACACTTATACAACATGCAAGACACTTAAGCTAGCACTACAATGACTACATGAATGCATGTTACTACACTAAGCATGTATACACAATTAAAAGCTCACGGACACTACCTCAAAACATCCTAGCCTCAAGAATTGATTCACTTAATTGGAAAACTCATGATTATCATTCAATCAAGGACATCATACAAATCACCCATATTCATCAAACATGTGCCCCTCACAACAAGAGAGTTACCTATAATCACTCATAATAATGCAATTTATAACATGATAGGTACAAGAATCAAATTACGCTCACTCTCACAAGGAATTCACAAGTCACACACAATGAACCATAGGATTTCCCTTAGTGTAATGCTCCACTAATAGTCGAATGTAAAGTTTAGGATCAATTAGGACTTTTTCAGATTGCAATATAGGCTAGGGGACGGGTAGGAACTATTTGGAAATAATGAATAACCTCTCTAAGCATTTTAATACACTACATTAAACATTAAAAACACTCTCCAACAACTAAATTTCATATTTTTATCTACCCCTACCTTTTATTTTTGCCCCATCTCTTTTAAGCATTTTCACAAACACTTGGTGGACATGTAGTTTACTACCACATGAATCAATTTTTTTTTTCACAATCATGGCAATATTTCTATAATCAATTATATTGCACCCATCTACTACCAATCAATTATAAACACCAATAATTATTATCTTGGGGCATCAATTTCACCTTTTTCTTTTTCAATTTCTCAAATTCCTTACTATTTTAATTTTTCATTAAAGCACTTAGGAGCTTTTTGGATCAAATTATTGTTTATCAAAGAAGGAATTAGGTTACTTATGAGGTTGCCAATGAAAAATCTAACGGCTCAATGGGGTTAACTAGGATAATGCACAAAGGTAGGACAAATAGAAGGTATAAAACAAGGCCATCAAATAAATACCTATATCATCTCCTAAACTCGCATTCATTATTTCACTTCACACATACATGGGCAAGTTCTAGACATCACATGCAACAATAAATACACAAAAATTCTCATACGCACATGGCACATGCTCAACTCAATAGGATCATCATAGACTCCCAACCAAACAATAGCACACATTCAAATTTAAGCCAACAAGTACAAGATTCATAAACATGATCCTAAGAGTTATCAAAAGTAGCAATTTACATCAATCAACATGTTTTTTCAAACAAATCCACTTGCATCATGTAATCAAAATTAGCACCAACAAGAATGTCTCATTTATTCCTAACCTAAAAAAATTTAAATTGAGCCAAAATTTGGGATTTTCCCCACCCCACACTTAAAAATCTACTTTGTCCCCAAAGTGAATTTAAAAGTAAAAAGATATAAATACTCCCTGAGGCCTCTAGGCCTAGCTAGATCCATCTTCACACATAGAGGGGATGCATGGAAACCCCACACTCATTTTTCCATGCTCTAAGGTCAAGTTTATGGTACACAGACTTCCTATTAACCTATGACTCAACCAAAAACAAAAACTATGTGAAATAAAAACTAAAAACAGAAACTAAAAAGAAAACATACCTTAGCTTGGGTTGCCTCCCAAGAAGTGCCTAATTTAGTGTCGCGGCACGACCCAATCAACTTTTACCTCAACCTTAAGGATATGAATTTCACCCCCAATATTGCATCCATCTTCTTGGCTCACTCATATGGAGGTTGTACAAAGTTTAAGGAATAGAGTAATGAAATATGCATAGTAAACCACTCGGCCTTAAAGTGAGGTGTGTTTTTATGTTGCTTGTCAGGTGTAAAATAAAGAATATAGGATTCTTGTTCCTCATCTTCAAACTCTTCCACTATTTTAATTGATTCCACGGACAAGACATCATCTAAACATAATGTAGAAAACTGTTTTGAATTCGTCCCAACTAATCCTACTTCAAAAGTTACACAATCCACAACACCTTCACTTTTATTCACTTTCCCACGTTCAGTCTCAAGATAAAGATGACAATTGAATGGATGTGATTCTTGTGTTTGCTCCACAAATTAGCTAATGTCCTCCTCATATACTTCTTTTCTTAGCCACTGTAGATATAGTGGCAGTGGCTCCATAATAATTTCTATAATATCAGTTTTTGAGTACTCAGACTTCCTCAAATTATCCACATCATATTGTAAAGGTTCCATCCACGCACTTTCATAAAAATTTGAACAATAAGACACAAGGTGGTATCCTCCTGAAAAAAAACAAGAATTGCAATCTCTCAAAAACCATCTATCCCAGGCTGACATTTCGAGAAGAGTGTGAGAAAAATAGAAATAAAAGAAAATAAAAAGAAATTAAACAAAAACTATTTACAACTTAATATAGGAAAACTAAAACTAAGATAGTTGCCTAATAACAAGTCCCCAGCAATGGCGCCAATAACTTGACAGCGCCCAAGCACACACGCAAGTGTACGTGGTCTTATCATGTAATGTAGTGGCTGCAAAGAAGCCCAAGTATCAATTTCTCAGGGACTTACATTCACTGCCTATCTAATTCTAGTTTAACCAATTGAAGAGAGTAGTAAATAGTGTTTTAGAATTAAAAATAAATGAAAAAGAAACTAAACTAATGCGGAAAAATAATGACTTTGGACAATCAAGGATAGAATCCCAGTGTTAAGGCTTATAAACAATCCTACTATGTTATTGAACTTCATTCGTTAACTTGATTATCTTGGTTGTTGATTCGTAGGGTTAATTGCATGATTACGGTTTCCCAACCCCTAATCCTTTACCTAAGTTGAACCTTACAACTACATTATTGAGCGGGGATGTAATAGTTCACTTAAGTTCTTTACAAATGTCATCCTACATAAGAATCAAGTAAGGCATCTAAGTACATCCTTGTCCTAGATACTAATTCAAGACTCTTATTTTATAAAGAAAAAAGAACCATACTTTTCTTATTCCTTGTTCTATCTCCCTATTCCCTCTCTTGAGTTCACAAGGTTGACAATTGGTGTATTCTAAGGGCCATGAATCCTTAAAATAGTTAAAACAAGAATAAACAAACAACCAACAATTATGAGTAAATTAACAAACTTAATTCAAAACAAAAGTAATCATGAATGTGGCCTTAACCCTGGATAGGAGTTTTAACCTTTAATGGAAATATTCATCATCCAATACTTTGGATTGATGATACAAACCATGAAAGAAACTAAAGTGAAGAGATATAAACCCTAAAAAAAGTTTTTAGAAGCCCCACAACTAGTCAAAGACGTCCAAGAGTCCATAATAACAAGTACAAAGATGTTTTTATAGTGTCCAAGTAGTCCCAAGACGTGTAGGATTCAAATCTACACTTCTGCTCGTATTTGAAATAGGGTCGCGTCTCGAGGGACATTTGACTTAAGTAAGGGTATCGAAGTGGTGTCATCGCGAGGTTACACTGTTATGTGTGAATTCTGAGTACGTTGGTATATAATACGTGACTATAGATATTCCCTCACTCCTACACTCATCTTGGACATTCTGGGTGTCCAAATTGAGTCCAAGTTGTTTATTGTGTTTTCGTTAAGACATTCCGAGCCTTTTTGAGTTGTTTCCACTTGATTTGAAACTTTTATACCCTTTATATATCATCATAATCCATTCACCAAGAATCCTATAGAATTAAAAAAAATTAGATCTTAAAACAACACAACATTCAAGACGGTGAACTAGAAATAGGAGCTAAGCATAGGCTAATTTCACTTTGATCTTTAACTCATTGTTTCGACTCGTCTTGATCCAATAGACCCTTAAACATTAGAAATAGGTTGATTCACATATAAATACACAACAAAAACAACCTTATTAACTCATTAAAACGCATTAGAACCCAATACAATAGACTAGACAAGCACCTAGCTCAAGCTAGTAACACTAGTTTTCTCGTTTGAAATCGAAATGATCAATTTGAATCAAAACTTGTGTGAGAACACCATTAAACATAGTAAACACATACATGTACACTTAAATGCTTATTTATATCATTATCAACATATATATCACATGAATCATCTTTAAAACAAGGTTAAAATATCTAGAATAGTAATGCTAGAATTCATAAATACCCCCAACATCACTCAGCAACCACCAGTCTCTCATAAAGCTTCGTGACCATTTTATTTATTTTTGCAAACTCTGATATGATATTAGCAACATTGGTAATTTATAATCCACTCAACTATCGAGTGATCCTCGACTCAAAAGCATCTAGGCAATCTTGGACTCGCCTATCCTGGTCCTCAAACTTCTTATCAAGAAAATTTTCACTTCTCCTTCCATATGACCTACCTTCACATCAAATGTGGCTAATTTGGTTACAACCTCTGTACATGCATCTTGGGAGATCATCATACTATCGAGAGGTATACCCTGTAGCATAGGTGGCACTGACTAAACTTATGGTAGGGTAGTAGAAGTGTTTGTTGCATTAGTTTGGAAGCCCTTTATCTATGCTCCTTCCTCAGTAGAGTCATCTACAGTGGGGGTATCAGTCTGATCATCCTGAGGGAACAATCGTGAAAAAATATATTCTTCCTGTCTTTCGATCGGACCAAAGGGTTGTCCACATCTCTAATTAAGTCAATGTCAAATATTCTCTTGGCCTCGATTATTTTATCTATCTTGGGGAGTTCTAGAAATCCCATATCCAGGCATATATGTGTGATCATACATGTGTAGGCTATTAATGCCTTTTAACAACAACTACCCTGTTCCTTAACTCTTGAGATAAGAACTTAGAAATACCAAACTCGTAAACAACTATGAAGCCGACTATCATAGCTGCCTAGACCTGGCTCAGAACATCATCACAAGTTGTGGGACACAGCCGGTGTCAGTCTAGTTTCCACTAAGCCTTACCCTCATAGTTGAGGGTACTCTTCTTTATCTATTGTGAGACCACTTCGGGGACTCCTACAACCCAAACAACTTTCACGCCATTTGAAGCTATCCGCTTAGCTATCCCTCTAAAATTCACCATGTTCTCCTTCAAACCTAGTGTCCACTGAGTTATCTTCCTTATCTCTGCCATCCTTGATCTATCTCTGTTTTGTTGACCGGAGCCTAAAACTTTGGTCCATAAAAAACTCTCCTGATAGTGTAGGGAAAGATATCTACCCACACATAATGAATCATAACGAAAGTGATAGGCTCACCTCTCTTCTACAACTGGCCCTGAGGGTATTTCCTTTGAAGCTCCCCATTATATATTGCATAAAATTCATGAATAAGGACCTGACTATATCTTTCGTGCACTTGTGTCATCAACTCAAATCTATGCTGCCGGAAGTGCTCTTTAAAACCTTGTAACTCAGACATCCCGATAGTAGTCAATCTCCATTATGATAAAGTGTACTTTTTAATTTTCCACCGAGGAATTGGAACAGCCCACTATTGTATGTCTTTCGCATGTCGGGGTAACCCCGTAGTTCAATGATGGGAACCGGTGTAGTGGTCAGTGCAAGTAGGGGGTCCTGTTTGTCTATCAGTGTCGAATCCACCTCTTCTAAACCCTGAGCTTCTTCAAAACATTCTACTGCTGAACTGGAGTCATCCTCATCATCATCATAATCTGCAGGCTATGGTGTGTGGGGAGGAGATATGGTGGGATTCTTTCTCTATGGCCCTTTTGGAGTTGAGTTTGATTCTTAGGGAACTACTTTTTTCCCCTTTCCATTCTCAGTTGCCTTCCCATTTTGCATAACTTTTCTTGTGGTGGTGTCCTCATACAATTCTTCACTACTATCGGTGGAAACCTCAAACTCGGAATCACTGGATTTTGCACTCGCAACTGGTGTTTGCTTAGTCACCTTCTTGGCTTGTTTGGATAAGGAAACATTCTTTGGAGGAATTGTTCTTGAAAATGTACCCACATTAGTAAATAATTAAAGAAAAGAAAGGAAAAATTTAATGCAAAAGTTCAATGTGCTTGTTATTCTTAGGGTACGAGCGGTGGGTACTAGTCGTACCTGTTAGGTACGACTCATATGCATGCATCCTATTATATACTGTGCATGACCTTCATTCATTGGTCTACTTTTGACTCCTCCTAACTATTCATACTGGCAGGGTACGACTCATGACCAACAATCGTAAGTAGATCAGAAATATTTATTCTAATTTAAATCATCCCATATGGGTATGACTTAATCAGTAAAAGTCGTATGGTTTGGGTATGACTCGTATGATTGAGTCATATCCATTCCAGGACCTTAAATTTTTTAAACTTCTACATTGTCAGTGGGAACAAATCCCATTACGACTCCAGTACCGGTGGATACAAGTCATAAGAGGTTTCGTATCCACTGCAACATAAAAGTCCAACTTTAAAGTTTAACTCTAATGCAATTTCTCAAAATACCCACTATTATTTTCAATCATTTTAACCCACACAAACATATCAAATCCATTTCCAAAACCCTATGTCTAACCCAAATTCCAATTTCCAACATGAATACCTAAACTAGGTTTCAAATAATTCAACATTTGTATAAACCCTACTCAAACCAAGTTCATATTATCAAATACTATTCATTTCAACTTGAAATAAAGTAGAATAGAGTTAATAAACTTACTTAGTGGTTGAAGAAATTGAGTTCTTGTTTTCAAAGTCAATTTCCTCCCAAATTTGAGTTTAAATCAATAAGAAGGAGAGTTTTAAAGTTGTTAATAGCTTAATCAAGTTGAATACACGTTGATTTTGCAGATAAAAGCTAGAAATTAGGGTGAGAAATTATGTGGGTGCGATTTAGGTCAAATGGGTACTCGATTTTATGACCTTTTTCCTTTTTTATTAAAGAACTGGGTTGAGTCAACCCACGATCTGACCTAATAAGCATGGGTACGAGTTATGTATACGACTCGTACCCATGCTTATGGGTCATTTCTTTGACTTGTATAGACTTAGAACCTTACCTTGGTTTTGGAGTGGGTATGGATCAAGGTGATGAATCATACCTAGAGGGTACAACTCATTTTGAGAATCATATCCCTTCCATATTACTTGATTTTGATTTTGTTCCAGTTCAATACGACTCCTACTTACGAGTCATACCGTATAGATATGATTCGCAAAGATTCTGTATGACTATATTTTTTTAACTTTGCTGGGCATTTTCTAACTTCCTTAGCCCTCCATATTACCCTATAACTAAACAAGTACAATAACATGGGTTGCCTCCCACACAATACTTGATTTAACGTCGCGGCATGACGTGGGTAAGTTGGATACTCAAATTTCACTAACTAGCCTAATGGGTTGCCTCCCATGCAGCTCTTTATTTAATGTTGTGGCATGACTCAATTGCCTTGACTACTCAATCTTCATAAAGGTCAATATTAGCTACTTCATTCACATCTTATATTTCCCAGGTAGTGCTTCACTCTTTGACCATTTACCTTGAATGGGGGTGCACCATACCTCTTTAATTCTAAAGCACCATATGGGTAGACTCTTATCACCATGAATAGACTATACCACCTTGACCTTATCTTACCAAGAAATAAATGAAGCGTGGAATTATAAAGCACTACTTGGTCACCTATTTTTAATACTCCTTTCTCAATTTTGTGGTCGTGATGCAACTTTATCTTTTCCTTGTAAAGTGCTAAACTTTAGTATGACTAGAGCTAAAATTAGTCTAACTCATTGATATTATTCAACCTTGACTTGGTTGCATGCTTCTACTCTAGATTTAGCTTCTTTAACACCCATAGTGCCTTATGCTAAAGCTCGATTGGTAAGTGGCAACCCTTTCCATACACTAACTTGTAAGGTAAGGCACCTATGGGGGTTTCTGTAATGCCCTGATTTTCTAAATCAGAATGCTATACGGTTCTCATGACCCCGAAGGACCATAAGCTAACCCATGAATGATATTTGTACCTGTAACTGTATAATATACATATAAAATGCAGAAACATGAACAAAGAGGGTGTAAGGTTCAATCTTGAATAATAAAATATCTAAAATAAGGTGGTATCACAGTACCAAAACAAAACTAAAAATACTAAAGTCTAAATCTGAAAACTCTATAATAGTCTGAGAGCCTCTAAACTGTCTGAATAAGGAGTCAAAGAAACATGTCTCCAACTAACACCCTAAACTGAAAATAAACTAAAATACTGGAATAATAAATGTAACGATCATGTCCTTTAAAAATGAGGACTCACTGCCTACTAAACTACTACCGCTGATCTTGAATATGCACCTCAGAACCTATGGTATAACATAAAAAGAAAGCACCATAGCACAAATGCGTCAGTACAACTAAAGTACTGAGTGTACGTGGGGGTAGGCTAAATGCATGGGGTTTATATGCATGAACATGCTGACTAATATGAACGTGAGAATACATACATACATACATACATAACTGCTACTGAACTCGTGAAGATACTGACTACTTGAGTTTGAACTCTGACAACATGAGTTTCGTGATACTGAGATACTGAATGATTGATAACATGGATGACTGTATCTAACAGTCCTAATTCTAGGGAAAACTATCTGAGTTCTAAACTGTATCTGAATATCTAAGTCTGAGATTAGTCCTAGCTAACGAATGATCTCTGAAACTGATAATGAGAATACTCGACTGAATCTAAGATTGAGATCAAGCTTATCTGTCGGGTGACCTCTAGATCTAATAATAATCATCTGAATATGGGACCAATCCTATCTAACGGGATGGTCCAGGAATCAATGGAACTATCTGAGTTCCTTACTGAGATCGATGACTGTATCTAACAGTCCTGATTCCTTATTTCTACTCTGAAGACTGATACTGAAACTGTAACTGTAAATGTGACTGTGGGAGGTAGTAACCTAACCTCCATGGCCCGATACTGTACTGGTTGGGTCCAATCTTTTCCCTGATTGGAAGGGTGTCAATATCGTTCCACGGGTAGAGACCTCTACTATGGTCAAGCCTCTCTGACGGGTGACCCTGAACAGGAAATCAAGCCTAAGGCAATATAATAGTCAAGTATAGCCTTAATCTGACGGGTGAATCCTGTCTTGTGCTGGCTATATAGTTCTGGAGTAAAGGTATTGCTGATAACAGCTCTGCCATTATAACGGGAAAAACCGCCATCCCTGCACTCGCTCGGTGCTAGTCCCTACTCCCAACTGAAAGACTCTAAAAATATTAACTGTGTTGAACTGACTAACTGAACTAAACTGATTTATAAACTGATTAACTGAGCTGATAATATTTTCTTAGCTGAACTAAGCTCAATTTACTGAGTTTCGTTGACTGATAGAAAAGCTACTTGAGATCTGAGGTCTGACTGAGAGTACTGAAACTACTGGGACTACTGAACTACTGAGATTTTTGGGTTTTTCTGAGTCACGTGACTAACTAAAAGCTATGGAGCATAGCTTGACTGAGGATGTCTTGAAACATGACACTAGCTCTAGTCACACAGCTATAGTTTTCGGGTATAATTACCCCAAGGACTCGATGGAAGGAAACTGACACACATGATTGACTTGATCATAAGAGTAGAGTCCACAATACACAATATCATAAGTAAGGATTTCATAATAAGAATGATTCTCAACAAACTATCACATGACCGGGAATGCACACAATATGTATATACTTGCATGGCTTAAATAACATGGTCATTCCATATCACAACAATATCATGAGCATCTCATACAACATCTTCAATTCAAGACAATAGTAGGGGGATCACATTGAACATAAACTTAGAACATGGAATAGTCATTTAGGACTTATTATCTCATAAACTCATGATTTCTATTCCCTTAGGTATTTTCACAAACACCTTACATGCACATCTTAGGCATAGGTGGATTCATCAAGATTATAAATATTCAACCACCAATTTCACATATTTATACATTAAATACCACCATATCCTCACACAAAACATACAAAGATTCCATCCTAGGCATCATCAAACTCCAACCACATGAACATCAACCACCAACAAAATAAACATCATAATACATAATTTAGAAGATGGTTCTTGAGCTTTATGGATAAAAGGAGTCCATGAATCAAATCACGCATACCTTAGAAGGAAGATTCTTGATGATTGACGGAGGAATTTCCTTGAATTGGATCTTCAAGCTTAATTATGCAACCCTAGTTGTTTTTTCTCTTTTAATTCTCTTAGATGATGAACTTTGAGATGTTAATAGGGTTGTAATATGTTTAGAAGCTATAAATTTTGTGAGGTTAGGTTTAGGGACATGTAAGGAGTGTTAAAAGACTTAACTAATCTTGAAATAACTCAAAAACTAAGTGTTTTCGTGGCTGAAATCATACATAGGTGCCACATATGATATAGCCTATATTTACATAGGCGCCGCATATGATATCGCCTATATTTACTTAGGCGCCACATATGATATCACCTATGCTTTCCAGTGGCCATGTGCGATTGGTTAGGCAACGCATTCTACTTTGAAAGGCCATAACTCCTAGATCGGGTGTCGGATTTTGATGAAATTGGTATCGTTGGAAATCTAATTCGATTCTATATAATTTGGTGGTAGAAATATGCAGAAATACCACATTAAAATTGAGTTATACTCGTTCAAATATGACCCTTATGAAATCGAACACTAAAACTTGATGGATTCAAAAACTCTTAGCTTGTATTACCTTAAGTGACTCATATGAACATGATTAATACATCATAAGCTATCTTATTGCTAGGATACTCATTGTAAGTCATGTACACAAGTACGAATCACAGGATAGGAGATTTCATATGTAAGAAAAATGGTTCGTCTCCTAGCTTAGAAACATGTGGGGTATTACAGTTTCATTAGCTATGAGGTAAGCCCACAATTCATCATCATTCTTTCTTTCCTAATTATCTTGTTGGCATCCACAGTCTTCGCCAATATGGACTTAATATCTCTATTGGACACTTCAACTTGTCCATTAGTCTGCAGTGATAGGGTGTTTCCACCCTATGTTTAACTCCATATTTTTCAAGTAGACTCTTGACAAGATGATGGCAGAAATGTGACCCTCCATCACTAATAATTTCCCATGGCATGCCAAATCGAGAGAAGATGTTCTTTCTAAAGAATGTAGTGACACTGTGTGCTTCATTGTTAGGAAGTGAAATAGATTCCACCTACTTCGAAACATAGTCTACATCCACAAGTATATATATCTTTCCAAACGAACTCATGAAAGTTCCTATGGAAATCTATGCCCTATACATCAAACACTTCCAATTCTAAAATAGGAGTCATAGGTAGTTCATGTCTTCTAGAAATAGTACCTTGTTGTTGGCATTGATCAGAGCAGAAGAGTAATCATGCGCATCTTTGTATATGGTTGGCCAATAGTAGCTGAATTGTAGGATTTTATTAGTTGTGCGATCCCCTCCATGATGACCCCCAACTGGCGATGAATGATAATCTTCAAGTATGCCCATCTCCTTACCTTAGGTATGCATCTACAAATGATTCAATCTGTACAAATCTTAAATAAGTAAGGTTCATCCTAGAAAAATTTCCTTACATTATACATGAACTTCTTCCTTTGCTGATATAAAAGATCTTCTTGGACAAGATCACTGTCTAAGTAATTTGCATAATCTAAAAACCATGGAACTAGCTTATAAAAAGATGTCAATATCTGTTCATCTAGAAAACTTTCATCAATCTCCAGCCCATTAGCAACTTTCTTCATAGCTTTCTCCTCTATTCTAGACAAGTAATCAGCAACTTGATTTTCCATGCCTTTTCTGTCCTTCACCCAAAAGTCAAATTCTTGCAACAACAACACCTACCGATTAAGCCTAGGCTTTGCATATTTTTTAGCCATTAGGTACCAAAATGTTGTATGATCAGTGTGCACAATCACCTTTGTACCAATCAAGTAAGATATAAATTTTTCAAAGGCAAAAGCCATTGCCAATAACTCTTGATCCATCACGGTATAGTTCTTTTGAGTAGTATTTAGTGCCTTACTAGCATAGTAGATGGGATGAAGGATATTTTCTCTCCATTGGCCTAGTATTGCCCTTAAGACCACTCCACTAGCGTCACACATAATCTAAAAAGGTGAAGTCCAATAAGGGGACACAATGATTGGAGCAGCCACCAACTTCTCTTTTAGGCTTTCAAAGGCCTTCTTACATGTATCATCAACATTAAATTTTACCTCATTCTCAAGAAGGTTGCAAAGTGGATTAGAAATCTTTGAGAAGTCCTTGATAAATCGCATGTAAAACCTGCATGTCTTAGAAAATTTTGAATTCCCTTCACAGAAATTGGGTAAGACAATTTTTCAATCACCTCAATCTTTGCTCGATCAACCTCTATGCCTCTCTTTAAATCTTGTTCCCAAGCATAATTCCTTCTTAGACCATAAAATGGCACTTTTCCTAATTAAGTACCAAGTTGCATTCTTGACACCTTTGTAGATCCTTTTTCAAGTGCATGAGACAGTCATGAAAAGATTCACCAACCACTGAAAAATCATCCATAAAAACTTCAATGGTGTCTTTAACCATATTAGAGAAAATAGACATCATACATCTCTGAAATGTAGATGGGCCATTGCATATCCCAAATGGCATTTGTTTGAATACAAAGGTCTCATAAGGACATGTAAAAGTTTTCATTCCTTGGTCCTCAGGTTTAATAGTGATCTAATTATAGCCTGGGTACCCATGAAGAAAATAGTACCATTTTTTGCCTACTAACCTTTCTAACATCTGGTCCATGCAAGGCATTGGAAAATGGTCCTTCTGAGTTTATGAATTCAGTTTTCTATAATCCATGCACACTCTCTATCCAGTGACTGGCCGTATAGTAGCTAGCTCATTTTTCTTGATAGGTACGAAAGTTATTCCACCTTTTTTCGAAATGCATTGTACCAAACTGACCCACTTGCTATCTACAATGGGGAATACCACACCGTTATTCAACCATTTTATTATTTCTTTCTTAACTACCTTCTTCATATGAGGATTTAGTCGACGCTGATGTTCAATATATGGAACATAATCTGGCTCAAGTTGTATTTTGTGTGTACACAACCCAGGCGAAATACCCATAATATCTGCAATGGACCATACAATGGCCCTCTTGAAATTTTACAACACTAAAAATAATACGTCTACCTCTGACTGTCTCAGATCAGCTACAATAATAACTAGAAAAGTGTTATTGGCAGCCAAATACATATTTCATGTGAGATGGGAGGGCCTTAAACTCTAATACAGGTGGTTCCTTAATCGATGGGCGAGCAGGTGTAATTGTTCTCTTCTTCAAGTCTAAGTCAAGCATTTTTGGGTCAAAATTATAAGAACCACTCCCATATAGTGCACTCACTAACTCCTCATACTCCTCAATACTATCAAAGTAAAAATTTATGATCACAGCTGCAAGTGCCTCAACACCTAGTCTCCCTTCAATTGGAACAGCTACATCAAAACCATTATCCAACAGTGTCACTGCATCAACTTTACGAAATGAATCTTCCTCCTCATCATGCACATTAATAAGAGATATCACTCTCAATTAATTAGTTTGCCTCATGGATTTTCATGCATTGCATATCACTTGTTCATCATTCAATATCAGCATCAAATGTCCCAGCTCTGAATTAATCAATGTCCTTCTTGTAGCTAAAAATGGTCTTCCAAGAATATTTAGGACTTGGAAGTCCACTTCACAATCTAAGACCACAAAATTAATAGGAAAAATAATAGAAGCCATCTTTACCAATACATCATACAGAAAACCAACTGACTTTTTCACATTTTTTTCTATCATTACTAGTCTCATGGTGGTGGGTTTTGGATATTCCATCCCCAATTGCTTGAATATATAAAATAGCATGAGGTTGATTCTTGAACCCAAGTTACACAAAGCACACGCAAAGTTGAAAGATCCGATGGTGCAAAGTATAGTGAAAGCACTCGAATCCTCCGTCTTCTTTACTAATGATCTACTGGATACAACACTACAATAATGAACATTGTCTATTGGCTTATAACTAACTGCTCTCTTCTTGGTAATCAAATCCTTCATGAATTTTACGTATCCAAGAATTTATTGCAATGCCTCTATTAGCAGTATATTGTCTGATATTTCTTTTAGCATAGATAAAAACTTTTGGTACTTACCATTTTATTCTTTCTTTTTCAGCCTTTGTGGATAAGGAGGAAGAGGTTTTGGAATGGTCTTCACCACAGATTCTATAGCCTTCTCTTCTCCTTTATTCTGCTTGCTACTACTCCCTACATCAACAAAGTCATCATCTTTATTATGCTCATCAACAGTAGGTACAGGTGGATTTTTAGTGACTTTACCACTCTGAGTGGTAATGTCATGGCATTGGCTATCATTTCTGGGGGGTTGCCACTATATTACTTGGAAGAGTGTTAGGTTGTCTCTAATTTACTATTGCTAATATCTGACTGAATTATTTCTCCAACTGCTTGATTGTTGTAGCATGTGACTCAACTGTTTGGTTTAATCCTGATAGATCAACTTTGATATTCTCCAAGCATTTCTCTTGACTTTCTTGTCCTTTGACCAGCTTATACAAAAGAGCCTCAATTCTGGACTTTGTATCATGGCTACCTAGTGGAATATACTTGTCACTCTTCTCCTTATAGTAATCTTTGTGCTGCCAATCACCATCTCTGTCTCTACTCCTATCTCTATATCTATCATTATAATAGTTTTGGCCTTGATTCCCTTTCCCTTGGGCTCGGAAATCTACCAATATACGATAAAGATTTTTTTTCTCTTCTTCAGATTCAATCTCAAATGATCTAGAAGTGGACCCCTGTGCTGCAATTGCATTCACCTTCTCAGCACTCATTGATGCAAATTTCTTTGTAAGCAACCTAATATCTGTATGAAGATGTGCAACCTTTTGTACTACCATATCATTAGTTGTTCCATAAGTATTTGTTTCTCCAATAGCATATGTACCACCACCACATTTTGAATCTCTAGTATGTCATCATCCCCTATTTTTCATAGCAATGTCATCTAGCATTTTCTGTGCAGCATCCCAACGAAGATGCATAAATACTCCTCCTTAAATAGTATCCACCATAGATCTAGAACTATCATTCAGTGATCTATAGAAGATTTTTAACAAGTTAGATCCTCTGATTTTGCGATTTGGTACCATGGTCAGCTTCTTATTGAATTGAAACCATGCCTCATACATAGACTCTACAGGTAACTATCTGAAATTATAAATTTCATCCTTCAGTTACAGCATCCATGCACGAGGGAAAAATCTACTCAGAAACTGGGTCTTTTACTCGTGCCAGGTAGTGATAGACCCTCTTGAGAGTTCCCCTAACCATAGTGATGCTTCACCTATCAGACATAATGGGAACAACCTCAATCTCAAAGCTTCCTGATTAACCCTTGGAATAGTATAAGATGTGCAGATACCAAGAAAATTTGCAAGGTGCATGTTTGTGTCATTCTTCACTGTGCCCAAAAATACACCCTTCAGATTCAACAAATGGATAATAGCACTAGTGATGTCAAAATTCACATTAGGGCCTAAGGCGGGAGGAACAATGGCTCCAGACTCAGTATGTTCAACATAACACAGATGTTCATTATTCTCTTCATATGGGTCTAATTTTTTATATGCTGGAATAAATGGAGCTCTACCTCTCTGAACTCAACGATCAACAACTTCTCTAGTCTACCTTGCTAAGCTAACTCTACCTCGACAATAAGTCTAGCCTTTTCAGCTTCTCCATGTTCTCGTTTCAACAGTTGTTATGTCTGTAAGTCTACAATATTCTATAAATCTAATAGAGCATACGGGAGTGCCGCATTTGGATCCACAGTTGAGGGATCTTCAACCCCATTGCAAACTTGTCCTGACATCCTTCTTGGTGTTTGCAGGATTCTCTTTGGTTCGGGAATAAAAAAGAGTATGGGATTGCCTCTACTCCTAGTACTTGGCATACACCAACGTATGCCAAATAATAAACAAAAATTAAAAACATGTGGACTTTACCAATTCAATTCACTACTCAAACCATCAACCTCACCAATGACGCCAAAATTTGATGTTACCCAAAATACACTTCAATTAGAAGTTTAATGTGGTCTATTGCAAAAATAATAATCTAACTAGGTTAGGGTCGATCCCACAGGGAAAACATGAATATTTTCTTGAATTTGGTGTAATCTACGAGCAGTACAGGAAATTAAATAGGGGGAATTCAGTATCTATTGCAAGTTGTAACCAAATCTTGAGTTCTTTTGAGTTGTAGACAATATGATACGAATACTAGGCTTGTGTTACCCTTGGTTTCTCAACTCCGTAAATTTCTTGCAATTAACCAAACTATTCTATTGTTCTGCATGCAAAGTCTACAAAATAGGTATTATCAGTCGCCTTGTGGGTGCGAAGATAAATCTCACCCTTTACTGGTTAAGTCTCAGGGAGTTGCCTTGTTGCTCCATGCAACGACCTCAGTTCACTATCACCTTTTAGGATCTAGTGATTATATGAGATGGTTGGGACTAAAAGGTGGAGGTAAATCTCAAATCACTGTCTTAACTTTTTTTCCCAATCACAAACTTCCTTGTGGGGATGGATGCGAATACAGGCTATCTCAAGCTACTACAACTTCTAGAGATTAATTATCATGATGATGATTAAGGTACATGTAGAAACCCTAGAACGGATAACTCTCACAACTTCTCTATGTACCTAATCTGCCAGGGTTTCCCATAACCCTTGTAAAGGAGATTAGTCGCTCATGTTTGTGCAAGAAACCATGATTATAAATGAAAAACACATGAAATCAATTGCACAAGAATAATATGAATAAACTCCAGAGTTTATAATCGAATAAACCCTAAAATCTCAAGAACAATTGTAAAAGTATTGTTAAGTATTGTATTAATATGAAAAGAGCGTAACCTAATAAAAGATAAACCCTATGGTATTTATAGTCTCTCAAAATAAAATAAGAATCCTAAAAAAAATGGGAAAGTTAAGGTTAAGTTGGTTGTCGGTACGACTCATTTTTTACCTGTACCGATATCATACGAGTTGTACCCTACCTTCTCGTAACCATTCAAGTGTCTAATCTCACAAGGCTTCAACTTTCTGTTCAGCTTACAACTTTCGCTTATGATTCATACCTGAGTGTACGACTCGTGTAATTTACTCGTAACCACCTGAGGATTTTGTATGTCCAAGCTTTGAACACTAGTTTGTGTATGACTTCCTTATATGAGTCATACTTAGACTTCCGACTCGTATGCTTCTGAGACTTCAATTTCTGGATGGTAGCTTAGGTTCGGTTATGTTTATGACAGATTTGTAGGACTCGTATCCTATCTTACAACTTGGACACTAGAGTCATATCTTCAACACACTTGGCTTTTCAAGACGGCTTTTGGTTCTATTGTTGATACGATTCAGCATACGAGTTGTATCGGATGTTCACGACTCAAGAGATGACTCGTATGATGATCGAAGGTCTTTTTTAGGTTTTTTCTTATATTTTTATTCAAACGTTGTTGTAAACCTATTTTACCTATATTATACATCAAAGTTCATCATATATAACAAAATATCCTAAGTTCACGGAGAAATTTGCAGTTTTAAGCATTAAAAGTGTTGTGTTGCCATGCCACATCACTTGTATATTCCAACCGTACCTTGGACATAAACCATCTAACCCATACTGGCCACCATATGACTTAGACCAATCAAACTTTGCCACATCATATGAGAAGTACCCCAAATCATATAATGTCTAGAAGACAAAAGCCAAAAACCAAGAAATTTTCTAAGGGTCAAAACCTAGGGTGTTTCGGTCTCCCCCACTAATATCATTTGTCCCCGAATGATGGACAAGGTATTACATAAACGAATTACACCCCAATATAACTATTCCAACCTTTAACTAAGTTAGAAAACAAACATGCAAGGAAATCAACCTTCTTTTAACCAAGTTAGAAATTAAAGATGTGATCAAGAACACATACCTTCCGCACGAATATCCAGAGCGGAAAACAAATATTGATACTTGGACTTCATGTCCTCTTCCTCTTCTCAAGTAGATTATTCAACCTTGGGGTTACACATAGAACCTTAACCAAAGTACATCTTTGGTCGGCAACCGCCGAAATGTCCGATCCAAGATCTCTATTGGGATCTCTTCATAAGACAGATAATGTGAGATACCCTATCATTCCAAAGGAAAAAAATAATGAAGGATCACCTATACACTTTATCAACATAGAGACATGGAATACCAGATGAATGGAGCTCAAGATAGAAGTTAACTCCAACTCAGGCGCCATATTATCAGCCCTCTTAAAAACCACATAAGGACCAACATACCGGGGACTGAATTTCCCTTTTTTCCCTAACCACATTACTCAATTCATAGAATACACCTTTAGTAAATTCCTATCCCCAACCTCAAACTCTAAGTCCCTACGCCTTACATCCGCATAGGACTTTTTGCGACTTTAGGCAGCCTTAAGCCTATCCGGAATCACCTTTACCTTCTTTATTGCCTGATAAACAAAATTTGGGCCAAATATATCTGCTTCACTAAGATCAAATAACCCAATAGGTTATCAACACCTCCTACTATATAACACCTCAAAAGGGGCCATCCAAATGCTAAAATAATAGTTATTATTGTAAGTAAACTCTACAATAGGTAGATGCTTAACCAAATTACCACCATAATCAATCACACATGCATAAATTATATCTTCCAACATCTGAATAGTCCTATCTTCTTGCCCATCCATCTGCGGGTGAAAAACAATACTCAGACTAACCTTAGTACCCAACCCCTTCTGAAATGACCGCTAAAAGTGAGATGAAAATTGAGTACCACGATTAGAGGTAATTGAAACATCTACCCTATCTAGCTTTACAATTTCATGATAATATAACCACACATAATCTTTAGATAAAAAGTTAGTCCTCACTTGCAAGAAGTGAGCCGACTTTGTCATCCTATTCATAATGACCCATACCGAATCAAATTAGTTCTGCAACTGGGGAAGACCGGTAACAAAATCCATATTGATCACTTCCCATTTCCATTCTGGTAATTAAATCTCCTGATGCAAACCCCCAAGACTTATGTTGTAATACCTTGAACTTTTCTTAGCTTAGATTCATCCCTAGAATGTTAAGGGGAGCTTTTAAAGTGAATATTAATTTATTTTTCATGTGGAATTCTTAGAATTTAGACCTTTCATTGTGTAGGAAATTGAATCATTTTTTCAATGATATAAAATTTGCCTAAATCCGATAATCGAGTAAGAAGTTCTGGCAATTTTAAGTTCATGTCGTAAAACACCATGATTTGGGTCCTTTGCGCATCACGAAGAAATGTAAAATCATAATTGTCTATTTCCAGTGAGACTCTGTAATTTTGGCTCATCGTGGAGAGGACTAATTTTCTTACTTGGCAATTTCTAGTGTCACTCTGTGATACTGGTACATCACGCCAGTGGTCGAAATGGCAAACATAGGGGCTTTGCAATGGTGGCGCGTCACGGAGGGAACCCAATTCCCACTCATCCTTATTCTAGTGAGCCACCACAGTTGTGGTACATCGCGGTGGCCCATTAAATTGGGACCCAGCTATATTTTTTCCATCTTCGTTTAGGCATTTTAAAAGGGTATTTTAAACAATTCCCAAAACCACAATCTATCCAAAATACAAGATTAATCATATCCTAAGCCTATTATGCTCATTATTAATCACCTTCTTCAAAATCAAAACCCTAGAAACCAAGAGCTTATTCTAAAAGGAATCAAAATCCTCCATTGATTCTCCAAGAAAGCTCCAAATTGAGGGTTTCAAAAGAAAGAACATCAAGAACCCATCATCAAGAACTCAATAGGAATCCAAAATTCAAGGTTTCTTCATCTAAGAATCAATTAAGGTATCTGGGGTTTTTCAAAAAGGATCTTCTTTCATTCTTGTGCCCAAAATTAGTTTTCAATTACAAATTTACATAATTTTAACTGAAATTACATGAGATTTGAATTAGGGTTCATACCCATTATTGCTACTTGCAAAGATTATGAGTATTGAGATACTTTGAAGTTGAATTGCATGTTTACTTTTATATTTTCATGCTTATTGCAGTAATTTCTAGATTTTGAGATGAATTATCATTGTTTATTATCAAGCATGATTTTTCATGATATTTTTACATGAGTTTGAAACATGGGTTTTAAGCCCCAATTTTATATGTTGAGATTTTGACAAAGATGATGTTTTAAGCATCTTATGAGTTGATTATTTTAGTTTTACAATAAAGATTTGATCTTTTGATCCTCAGATAAGTTTTGGAATCCACTTTACAAATTTCTCACAAATTTCAGGAAGTAATATAGCTTCATTTACAAATTTATTTAGATAAATGCATAACATGTTTCATAATAAACCCTTAAGTGAGTTTTAAAGTAGATTTCCATGAGATGAGCATAGGAAATTAAAGGGAGTAGTATTTAGCACCGAGATGGATATGATTCTAAGGTCTCAAGCACCAGAACTACGTGCCACCATAGGATTAAGATTAAGTTCCCATAGTGGGTAGAGTTATGATCACTTTATCTGAGGTTATACTCCCTGGCAAGAGTATGACACCTCTCCCCAACGTAAGGTTCCTTCCATAGGAGTACAAGACGTTGGACTCCATGTAGCTCGCATGGTTTATGTCAATTAAGAGAACCTCCCTTGCAGAATAGTTTTAAAGTATTTTTCCCTGCTAGTAAAAGACATAAAACTTTTCAGATAAAGTATTTTCCCTAAAGTTTTAAGGCTTACAGACTACAGATTTTAGAATGGAAAAATCTTTTAGAGAATTAAGTGTAAAGGATCACAAGTTTTACTCAGATTATACCTTAGTAGCTTCAGATTTCAGTTTTTAGATTTCAGATTTAGTAGTGAGTCCTTTTACACTTAGACAAAATGGTTTAAAAAGGGAGAATTCAAGTACATCTTTTAAAACTAAATGTTATGGCTCACTAGATTCACAAAGTATGATTTGTTATTCATGACTATTATTTTTAGTATTTCAGACATTCCAGCTTATGTGAGTCATTTACATTTAGCATGCATTGTTTTATAAATGATAACTATGAGATGAAGTTTTACTTATACATATCACCCCCATATACTCAGTACACATCAAAGTACTGATCCATATATACATCTATGTGCTACATTGTCTCATAATGTAGGTACAGGTGCTCAGTATCAGCAGCTTGAGTAGTTCGAGCATCTCTATCTACATTCTAGTTGGTGAGTCCTCATAGTTTGGGGACTTATTTTATCCATTCAAATTTTTCAATTTATTAGTTTATGAGTCTTTAGCATTTTCTTTTAGACAGTTCAAGTTAGCTGGGAGTTTGTCCCAGTGACTCTCTAGTTATTAGTAGTAGAGGATTTTAAAACTACTAGTGTTGATACAGATTATTCATTTTGATGTTTCAGATATTTTATTCAGATTATTCTCTGATATTATTGATAATTTCTGCATTCAGTGTGACTTTCATGTCTATATTTCCATTATTATAAGATTTAGACTCACTAGTGTACAGACAGGGTTAGCTTAAGGATACTCATAGTCTTGAGCACTGTGACATCATACCCTGTGACATCTCGGAATCAGATTTTGAGATGTTACAAACTTGGTATCAAAGCCTAAGGTTTTTAAGATTCCTAGGGAGTCAGACAAGCCGCATTACGTAGAGTTTTGGTCATGGGTATGAAGCGTGCCACATTTATGAACAAGAGTCTACGGAATGTTCTTAGGAAATCATCTTTTTCTTTTATGATCTATCGTGCTTATAGTATCTCTATCTTCTTTTAATTCATGCTTTCATGTGACAGTTGATCATGCCTCCTCATCGATTTAATGCCCGCAGAAATGTTAATCAGCCACCTCAGCTTGCAAACCCTTTGAATGAGAATGTGTCCCCTGCAGTGTTTTGAGCTACCTTTCAGACACTAGCCCAAGTTGTGACAGCTAATGTTCAGGGTAACCATCAGGATGTAGTCCTACCTCAGCAAGATGGGGACCTAGCCGCAGCCAGAATTTAGGATTTTATGAGAATGAACCCTCCAGAGTTTTTTGGGTCGAAGGTAGGTGAAGACCCACAATTGTAACTTGATGAGGTGAAGAAGATCACCCAAATTATCTATGTTTCTGAAGAGAAGAGTGTAGAACTAGCATACTATAGGCTGAAGGATATTTCATATGACTGGGTATTGATGTGAAAGAAAAGTAGAGGGGAGAATATAGCTCCCATGACTTAGCAGATATTTCAGGATGTATTTTTGGATAAGTTCTTCCTATGTGAGATGAGGAAAGCTAAGATAAAAGAGTTCATGAACCTGAGGCAGGGCTCAATGATGGTGTAGGAGTATTTTCTCAAGTTCAACCAGTTGTCCAAGTATGCCCCAGATCAGATGGCTGACCCTAGGTCAATCATGAGTAAGTTTGTGACCGGAGTGTCTAGATTGGTGGTCAAGGAGTGTAGGACTTCCATGCTTATTGGGGACATGGATCTTGCTATATTGATGATACATGCTCAGCAGATTGAGGCAGAGAAGTTGAGAGGAAGTGAGAGGGGAAATAAGAATGCTAGAACAGGGAATTTTGATTATCGTTAGACTAGGTCTCAAGGAGGGAATCGTATGTAGTTTCAGAATCATTCATATATATCTGCACCTTCTTCAGCTAGTGCTCCTACTCCCAAAAGTAGACAAAAGCAGTGGGGTAAGTCTTCTATGTCCAGATCTCAGAACAGTGTAAGTTGGAGGCCTCGTTATCCTCCTTCTGTTAAGTGTGGTAGAAATTATCCCAGTGAATGCTTGGTTGGACAGAAAGGTTGTTTTGGTTGTGAAAATTTGGGTCACAAAATTAAATATTACCCACATGCTAAGCAGGAAAATAGAGATGTTCGTCCCCAGACTCAAGCTACTAGTGCACCAGCTCCATTAGGTTGCCCAACTCTTCCTTAGGGCGCATAATCAAGTACTGGTGGTGATCAGCGCCAGAATCGATTCTATTCTTTAGCAGCCCACCAGGAGTAAGAATATTCCCTAGATGTTGTTACTAGTATGCTCCGTGTCTTTTATTTTGATGTTTATATGTTGTTGGACCCTGGGTCGAGTTTCTCTTATGTGACAACCATTAGTTGCAGTAAATTTTCAGATAAGTTCTAAAAAGATCCCTGATCCCTTTTTGATTTCTACTCCAGTGGGTGAGTCAGTTGTCGCTAACCAAATCTATAAAAAGTGTCCTATCACTATCTTTCATAAAGTCATATTCGCAGATTTGATAGAGTTAGACATGGTTGATTTTGATCTTATTCTTAGTATAGATTGGCTCCATTCCTGTTATGCCTCTATATATTGTCACACTCGTATGGTGAAGTTTCAGTTCCCAGATGATCCAGTATTTGAGTGGTCAGGTAATTTAGTGTTCCCCAAAAGCCATTTCATATCTTAACTTAAAGCCAGAAAGTTGATCTCCAAAGGATGTATTTATCATCTTGTTCGAGTCAAAGACATTGAGACTGAGACTTCAATAATTTAGTCAGTCAATGTAGTCAATGAGTTTCCTGATGTTTTTTTGGAAGAACTCCCAGGGTACTTCCCAATAGAGAGATAGAATTCAGTATTGACCTTCTTTCTGATACTTAGCCTATTTCTATCCCTCCATGCCATATGGTTCCTGTATATCTTAAGGAGTTGAAGAAGAAACTCAAAGATCTTCTAGATTAAGGTTTCATAAGGCCTAGTGTTTCTCCATGGGGAGCTCTCATCCTATTCGTGCGAAAGAAGGATGGTTCTTTGCGTATATTCATTGACTATCGTTAGTTAAATAAGGTCACAGTCAAGAAAAAATATCCTCTTACTAGAATTGATGACTTATTTGACCAACTCCAAGGTGCCAGTTATTTTTCAAAGATAGACCTTAGATCCATCTATCATCAGCTTAAAGTGAGGGAATGTGATATTCCAAAGACAGCCTTCAAAACTCGTTATGGTCATTTTAAGTTTTTAGTCATGTATTTTGGGCTAACCAATGCCCCAGCAGCCTTTATGGACTTGATGAACAGAGTGTTCAAATAGTATTTGGACATGTTTAGTCATAGTCTTTATAGATGATATCCTTGTTTACTCTCGTAGTGAGGATGATCATGCAAACCATCTTAGAATTGTGTTAAAAACTCTTAGAGATCACCGGTTGTTCACTAAGTTCAGCAAGTGTGAATTTTGTCTAAGATCAGTAACTTTTCTCGGTCATATTATTTTTGCCAATGGTATTAGAGTCGATCCCTAAAAGACAGAAGCTATGAGAAATTGGCCTAGACCTATCACTTCATCAGACTTTAGGAGTTTCTTGGGTCTAGCTGATTATTACAAATATTTTTTTGACGGCTTCTCATCTATTGAATCTCCTATGTTAGATAGACCCAAAATAAAGTTAAGTTCCAGTGGTCAGATTCCTACGAGAAGAGTTTTCAGGAGTTGAAGACTCAACTCACTTCAGCCCCAGTTCTAGAGTTACTCGATGGTATAGGCGATTTTGTCATGTATTGTGATGCCTTCAGAGTTGGTTTATGAAGAGAGGTTAGGTCATTGCTTATGCCTCTAGACAGATTAAGCCCCATGAGAAGAATTACCCAACCCATGATCTTGAATTAGCTGTTGTGGTGTTTGCTTTGAAAATCTGGAGACATTATCTGTATGGTGTGCACGTTGATTTGTTTATGGATCACAAAAGTTTGCAGTATGTGTTTACTCAGAGGGAGTTGAATCTCTGTCAGAGAAGGTAGTTGGGGTTGTTAAAGTATTATGATATGAGTGTGTTGTATCATCCGGGAAAAGCCAATGTAGTGGCAGACACCCTTAGTAGATCGTCAATGGGCAGTGTTGCTCATGTGAAAGATGATAAGAAAGAGTTAGCTCGATAAGTGCATCGGTTAGCTAGATTGGGAGTTAGATTAGTTGATTCTGCTGAGGGAAATATTTGGGTTCAGAGTAGTTCCGAATCTTTCCTAGTTTCGGAAGTGAAAGAGAAGCAAGATATGGATTCTCGTTTGGTCAAACTGAAGGAGTCGGTTAAAGAACAAAAGGTAGAGGTTTTCTCCCAAGGGGAATATGGCATGTTGAGATACCAAAATAGATTGTGTGTGCCTTGTGTTGATGATTTGAGCTAGGGGATTATGGCGGAAGTGCATGGTGCGCGGTATTCTATTCATCCCGGTGCTATCAAGATGTACCGCGACTTATGGGAAATCTATTGGTGGATTGGTATAAAGAGAGATATAGCAGAGTTCGTAGCTAAGTGTGCAACTTGTCAACAGGTTAAGGTAGAGCACCAAAGTCCTGGTGGTATGTTGCAAGAGCTTGGAATCCCCACTTGGAAGTGGAAAGAGGTGAATATGGATTTTATGACTAGTTTACCCCATTGACGTTGTCATCATGATTCAATTTGGGTTATTATAGATAGAATGACTAAGTCAATGCATTTTTTACCAGTTCACACGTTCTATACGGCTGAAGATTATGCTAAGTTATATATCCGAGAGATGGTTAGATTACATGGAGTTCCTTTGTCTATCATCTCAGATAGGGTACTCAGTTTACCTCTCAGTTTTGGAGAGCTTTTTATAAGGGTCTTGGTACCCAAGTCCATCTCAGTTCAACTTTTCATCCACAGACAGATGGTCATGAAGAAAGGACCATTCAGACTTTAGAAGATATGTTGAGAGCTTATGTTCTTGATTTCAAAGGTAGTTGGGATGAACATTTTCCGTTGATTGAGTTCTCTTATAATAACAGTTATCATGCTAGAATTCAGATGGCTCTATTTGAGGCTCTCTATAGGCGGAGATGTAGATCGCTGATTGGTTGGTTCAAAGTGAGTGAGGCTGCTTTGATTGGGCCAGACATGGTGTTTGAAGCCATGGAGAAAGTTTAGTTAATTAGAGAGAGATTGAAAGAAGCCCAGAGTCATCAGAAATCTTATACAGATATGAGAAGAAGATATCTTGAGTTTGAGGTTGATGATCTAGTATATTTGAAAATTTCACCCATGAAAGGGGTGAAGAGATTTGGCAAAAAGGGGAAACTTAGTCCTCACTATGTTGGTCCCTTTCGTATTTTGAGTCGTGTTGGGAAAGTGGCGTATGAGCTTAAGATACCCACAAATTTGTCCTCAGTTCATCTGGTGTTCCATGTTTCCTTGTTAAAGAAATACATGGATGATTCAGCTGTTGTAGTTCCTCTATAGGAGACAGATATTCAGAATAGCCTTTCTTATGAAGAAGTTTCAGTAGAGATTCTTGATCGTCAGATTCATAACTAAGGAACAAAGAAGTTTCATTGGTCAAAGTCCTGTGGCGAAATCAGTCCGTTGAGGGTGCTAATTGGGAAGCGAAAGCATACATGCATACCAAGTATCCTCATATCTTCTCCAAGAACTTAGATTCATCCAAAGGTAATTGTTTCCTTCGTTCCGTTCCTTTCCTCGTTCTCAGATTCAGCTATATAGTTATTTTCATGAGAATTCATGCACTGTCAGATCAGTTTAGTAGCTCATTATATTTGAGATTCAGTCATTCAGTTTATTTCAGTTGTGCATGATAGTTTATAGCCTCATATTCCTTAGTAATTCTAGCTTAACTAGCCATATTCGAGGATGAATATTCCCAAGGGAGAGATATTGTAATACCCCAAACTTTTCTTAGCTTAGATTCGTTCCTAGAATGTTAATAGGAAACTTCCAAAGTGAATATTAATTTTTCTTTCTTATAGAATTCTTCATATTTAGACCTCCATTGTGTGGGAAATTGAATAAGTTTTCCAATTATATAAAATTCGCCTAAATCCAATAACTAAGTAAGAAGTTATGGTTGTTTTAAGTTCCTATCGTAAAACACTGTGATTTGGGTCCTTAGCGCATAACGGAGAAACGTAAAATCATAATTGTCAATTTTTAGTGAAACTCCGCGATTTTTGCACGTCGCAGAGAGGCCCAATTTCCAGCTTGGCAATTTCCAGTGTCACTCTGCGATACTGGTACATCACGCCAGTGGTCGAAATGGCAAACATAGGGGCTTTGAAATGGTGGCGCGTCACGGAGGGAACCCAATTCCCACTCATCCTTTTTCGAGTGAGCCACCACAGTTGTGGTACATCGCGGTGGCCCATTAAATTGGGACCCAGCTATATTTTTTCCATCTTCGTTTAGGCATTTTAAAAGGGTATTTTAAACAATTCCCAAGACCACAATCCATCTAAAATACAAGATTAATAATATCCTAAGCCTATTATGCTCATTATTCATCATCCTCTTTAAAAGCAAAATCATAGAAACTAAGAGCTTATTCTACAAGGAATCGAAATCTTCCATAGATTCTCCTAGAAAGCTCCAAATTGAGGTTTCAAAAGCAAGAACATCAAGAACCCATCATAAACAACTCAATAGAAATCCAAGATTCAAGGTTTCCTCATGTAAGCATAAATTAAGGTATGTGGGGGTTTTCAACAAGGATCTTCTTTCATCCTTGTGCCCAAAATTAGTTTTCAGTTACAAATTTACATGATTTTGACTGAAATTACATGAGATTTGAATTAGGGTTCATACCTATTATTGCTATTTGCAAAGATTATGAGTTTTGAGATACTTTGAAGTTGAATTGCATGTTTACTTTCATATTTTCATGCTTATTGCAGTAATTTCCAGATTTTGAGATGAATTATCATTGTTTATTATCAAGCATAATTTTTCATGATATTTTTACATGAGTTTGAAACATGGGTTTTAAGACCCAAGTTTCTATGTTGAGATTTTGAGAAAGATTATGCTTTAAGCATCTTATGAGTTGATTATTTCAGTTTTAGAATAAAGATTTGATCTTTAGATCCTCAGATAAGATTTGGAATCCACTTTACAGATTTCTCACAGATTTCAGAAAGCAATATAGCTTCATTTAAAAATTTATTCAGATAAATGCATAACTGGTTTCATAATAAACCCTTATGCGAGTTTTAAAGTGTATTTCCACGAGATGAGCGTAGAAAATTAAAGGGGCTAGTATTTAGCACCGAGATGGGTATGATTCCAAGGTCTCATTACCCAGAACTACATGCCACCATAGGATTGAGATTAAGTACCGATAGTGGGGAGAGTTGTGATCACTTTAGCTGAGGTTATACTCCCTGGAAAGAGTATGACATCTTTCCTCAACGTGAGGTTTCTTCCATATGAGGATGAGACGTTGGACTTCATGTAGCTCGCATGGTTTATGTCGGTTAAGAGAACCTCCCTTGTAGAACAATTTTGAAGTATTTCTCCCTTCTAGTAAAAGACATACATCTTTTTAGATAAAGTATTTTCCCTAAAGTTTTAAGGCTTACAGACTACAGATTTTAGAACGGAAAAATCTGTTTAAACACTAAGTGTAAAGGCTCATAAGTTCTACTCAGATTAAACCTTACAGAAAAGATAGTAGCTTCAGATTTCAGCTTTCAGATTTCAGATTCAGTAGTGAGTCTTTCTACACTTAGACAAAATGGTTTAAAAAGGGATAATACGAGTACAGCTTTTAGAACTAAATGTTATGACTCACTAGATTCACAAAGTATGATTTGTTATTCATGACTATTATTTTCAGTATTTCAGACATTCCAGCTTATGTGTGTCATTTACATTTAGCATGAATTTTTTTATAAATGATGACTATGAGATGATGTTTTACTTATGCATATCACCCCCATATACTAAGTGCATCCTCAAAGTACAGATCCACATATACATCTATGTGCTACATTGTCTCATAATGTTGGTACAGGTGCTCAGTATCAACAGCGTGAGTAGTTCAAGCATCTCCATCTATATTCCAGTTGGTGAGTCCTCATAGTTCGGGGACGTATTCTATCCATTCAGATTTTGCAGTTTATCAGTTTATGAGTTTTTAGCATTTTCTTTTAGACAGTTTGAGTTAGCTGGGGGTTTGTCCCAGTGACTCTCTAGTTATTAGTAGTAGAGGCTTGTCAGACTACTAGTGTTGATGCAGATTATTCATTTTGATGTTGTAGATATTTTATTCAGAATATTCTCAGATATTATTAGTAATTTTCGCATTCAGTGTGACTTTCATGCCTATATTTCCATTATTATAAGAGTTTGGCTCAGTAGTGTACAGACAGGGTTAGCTTAAGGCTACTCGTAGTCTTGAGCACTGTGCGACATCTCGAGATCATATTTTGGGGCATTACACATGTGCTCAACTTTCACTTGTTGACACATACATTTTCGTCGAACTGGGATGAACAACATAGTGCGATTCATGCATCTCAGCCAATACCTTTTCTCGCAAACCATCGATGCCAGGAATAGATAACCTCCTTTGGTAATGAAATATACAATCACCACTGATCTCAAATACCATTACAACTTGCCTACCTACATCACCCTTGATTTTCATCAAGACAGGATCTAGTATTTGTTTCTCCTTAATCTCTGCACCAAGAGATAACTGGACCTCTTCCTGTACCAATACTCCTCCATTCTCGGAGTCCAAAAGGCGAACTCTAAGATTATCCAAGTGATGAATATCCTTCACTAACTCCCATCTTTCCTTATCCATATGAGCTAAACTCTCCCTGGAAAACTTGCTAAGAGCATCAGCAATAACATTAGCCTTACCTGGATTGTAGTGAAGACTCATGTTATAGTCCTTGAGAAGCTCAAGGCATCTTCGCTGCCTAAGATTAAGCTTTTTCTGAGTGAACACATACTGTAGACTCTTATGATCAGAAAATATGTCCACGTGCACTCTATATAAATAGTGCCACTAGATTTTCGAGCAAATACAACAGCTAAAAGCTCTAAATCATGAGTAGGATAGTTCCTCTCATGTACCTTCAACTGCCTAGAAGCATAGGCTATCACCATACCAAGCTGCATCAAGACGCAACCAAGTCCCACCCAGGACGCATCATAGTAGACCACAAACCCCTCATTGTCTTTAGGCAAAGTCAAAACCGAAGCAGAAGTTAGTTTATCCTTTAGATTTTTGAAACTACCCTCACAAGCATTTGACCAAGAGAACTTTATCTTTCTCTAAGTCAACTTAGTCAATGGGGCAGCTATCATCGAAATACACTTCACAAACCTCCTATAATATCCGGCCAAACCTAAGAAGCTCTGAATGTTGGTTGGAGTCGTGGGTCTAGGCTACTTCTTAACCACCGCAACTTTTTGTGGATCCACCATGAACCCTACTAGGAATAATATGACCCAGAAAAGTGACAGCATTCAACTAAAATTCACATTTTGAGAATTTGGCATACAACTGCTGCTTTTAAGGTTTTAATACTATACGGAGGTGATTGGCATGACCCACCTCACTCTTAGAGTACATCAAAATGTCATCAATGAACTCAATGACAAACAGATCCAGAAACTAACGAAATACCTTATTCATCCAATCCATGAATGTACCTGGGGCATTGGTTAAACCAAATGACATAACCAAGAACTCAAAGTGCCCATACCGGTTTGAGAAGGTTGTCTTAGGTATATCCACCTCCCTAATCTTAGGATAATGATCCCCATACCAAAGATCTATCTTTGAAAAGAATTTGGCACTTTACAACTGATCAAACAAGTCATTTATTCTAGGAAAAGGATACTTGTTCTTAACTGTCACCTTATTCAACTGTCGATAATCAATATATATCCAAAGGGAACTATCCTTTTACGTACGAACAACACCATTGCACCCCACGGGGACACAATAGGATGGATGAAACCCTTATCCAAAAGATCCTTAAGTTGCTTATTGAGTTCCCTCAACTAAGCCAAAGCCATTCTATAAGGAGGAATAGATATTGGACGAGTGTCTAGAACCAAATCAATCCTAAATTGAATCTCCCTATCCAGAGGAACACCAGGAAGATCACCTAGAAAGACCTCAGGAAACTCATTCACCACCGAAACATAATACAAGGGAAGACCTTCCGAGGTAGAGTTTTTTACCCATACCAAATGATAAAGACACCATATAGAGATTAACCTTCGATCTCTAAGACATCTTATAGACTTCCCCTAAGGAGCAAGGGAACCACACTCTTATTTAATAACCGGTTCACTAGGGAACTTAAAGACAACCTTACTGGTCTGACAATCTAAGGATGGATAGCACGAGTGTAACCAATCCATACCAAGATTAACATCAAAATCCACCATATCTAATTCAAAAATATCCACCAAAATTCTCCTTACTACCAACAGATACCACACCCCCTATAGACCTTTTTAGCAACCATAAAGTCCCCTACCTGGGTAGAAACAGAAAAAGGATCTAAAATAACCTGAGGATTAAAATCAAAATATACATCCACAAATGGGGTCACATAAGAGAGAGTTGACCCTAGATCAAGTATACAATACACATCACAAAAAAAGAGTTGTAACATACCAATCAAGACATTAGGAGATGCCTCAAACTTCTATCGGGATGCAAGAGCATATAACTGATTACAGCCTGTGCCGATACCAAAAGAAGAAACAAATATAGAAGCAGCCCCCTCGGTGTAGGATTAGATAGAGAGGCAACCAAAATCTTGTTCTCTTCCAAAGCAACCTTACCAATTAGATAATTTCAAAGCATACGGCTTGGATGACCGCATTTGAAGCACTTTCCCCTACCCTCATCACAAAAACCCCAATGTAACCAACCATAAAAACTACAAAGAGGAGATGATATGGCTAACTAAGCCCTACTAGCCTGAGATTGGGAACCCTATGCTCTAACATTATCTCCACCCTATTGACGTCTTTCTTCCGACTGCTTTGGTTAAGGAGAAATAGTTGTGGATAAAGAACCAGAACTTCCCCACATGTTTTGGGCTACTTACCACTATCCCGACCACTTTGTTATTAACCACCCTGCTTAGAGAACCTAAACTTCTTACCCTACCTTTCACCTACCTCAACCTGCTTTCTCTTTTCCTCCTCCTCCTATTACATATGAAAAAACAACCTAGAGATATCCATATCTTAGATCAACAATACAGTCTTTCTTTCAAGGATTAGCTCATAAGAAAGTCTTGAAGAAAACTTTTTCATCTTGGACCTCATATCAGACACCAATTAAGGAGCATACCTAGACAACTGGTGAAATTTTAAGGCATACTCCTTGACTGACATCTTTCCCTATTTTAGATTATCAAATTCCTCTACTTTCGCTTCCCTCAACTCCTGAGCAAAGAAGTGGTCAAGAAATACATTAGAGAAAATCTTTCATAGAGATGAGTCATCAACCTTATCCCTTTCCTAATTCTATTTCTCGTACTATTGGTATGCCACATCCTTTAGCTGATAGGAAAAAAAATTCACCCCTTCCATATTCGTGGCCTGTATGAACCTGAAGATTATTCATATCTCATCCAGAAAACCCTAAGGATCCTCCTCCACCTTAAAACCATTAAAAGTTGGAGGATTCAACCTCATAAACTGGAAAACCCTTAGGGCCTTAGAAGATGCAATACAAGATGCACCAGACACAGCCTGAGAAGCTACCAACTGAGTAATCTCATGAATAGACTGATGAAATTCCACATTCATCGCGTCTACCCGAAGAGCCTGAGGAGGACTAGAAGGAACAGGTGTAACTCCAAAAATATCAGGGATTGTACCCCTAGACCGAGTATGGATCCCATAAGAAGAGCATGTCCCATCAACATTATCCCCAGTTAGGACAAAGGAGTTTTTGTGATCTTTAGATCGCCGAAGCATGATCAGAAAAGAGAATAAACAGAATTATAGAAGATTTTAGGACTTAGACTCCAAGTTTGAAAATAGAACACAAAGAAAGAGAATTATTCCTAAATGCCTTGTAGAGTCTCTTTTATGAGTGAGGCATGCTATAAACCCTTAAAAGTGACTTTACTTGACATGACTCTGTGGACTCCCAATTGACCATTAACATAAAGATCTGATACCAACTTGACATGACCTGAACTAGGGCTTTGTCATAATAGGCATTCCAAGTCCAACCAGGATCGGGGACTACCCCTATTACCCAATCTAACCTCCAAAAATATACCCTAAGTAGAATGAATTTTGAACATATAACTAGATAGCATTTTGTACAACTCAAGACCCTGGGATAGGTCCATAACTATGACCAACCCAAGCAAGTCCAACTATCCAATACCCAACCAAAATCCATACCAAAACAAAAACAATAACAAAGTACGAGTCTATAACATAATAGGATGGAACAACAATAAATACAGTCATTCGATATCAGCACCAATACCAAAGACAATACTAAGTCCGACACCACTACCGACACAACCCATACAAACTAATAGTAGTCCCACAAAGCCTCTAACCAAAAGTAAAACAATATTTGTTTGGGACATGCCCCCAACCATAGCCAAAACCAATGTCTATAAAATAACCAATGTATGTAAAGACATCCAAGACATAAAATGGAGCCTTCTAGAATATGAAAGATCACCACTTCAATCCAACTAATCCCGAATTAGATCACTGAGTAGGAGGAGTAGAATGGTTGATTCTTGCATCGCGTGGGGATACAAACGCTCGAAGATGGTTAGCGGGTGAACACTAGCATGCACTCAACATAAGGATAAAATAATGCCAACTTTTAAAACCAAGTAAACAAATCATATGCATTCACAAGCATACATATATATATAAAACCATATTGGAAAAGAAAATCGAGATTAGCATGTCTTTAAAACCATTAACCTAGGTATGTGTAGGTTAACCATCCTTGAACTACCCACAGGCTATATGGGTCTAGTGTAACCCCCTAAACGGGACTTGATACATGTAGCCACACAAATCTGAGATACCATAAAGTATGGGATTCTCGAGTACACTTTGTTCTCTGTGAAATATATGTACAAGTGTACTTAGGGGATTCCCATGTACCTCGTAAGTATCATATATGGTCACCATGAACAATTCTCACGTTGGCAAACATGAGTTTCCAGTGTTCTTCCATTGGACTCACACCTTCAAGGTTAGCTATCACACACTGCCATTATTGCCCTATTAAAACTATTACCATACAATAAATCCATTTATTTTGAACCAGAGGCTATAGGTAGTGGTATTGTCATACCGACTATAGCTTGCAAGTAATATCCTTAGCTATCCCTTTTAAAAAGAAGGGATTCCCATGTACCCATAGATTACATTAATAAGTTGACTTGGGGGAATCCCATGTACCCCTCAAGATGTTTGTTATTAAGTTTGCTTAGGGGATTTTTTTGTATCCCTAAAAGGTTTTAAACTAGACCAACCATAACTACCAAGACTTTACTATTTAGGCATCAAACCATTTAAACCATTTATACTATTTAGGGTTCCATTACCAAGTTATACCATGCATAGTTCAATGAAAGTCTAACAATTTAACCAAAAACATTCTCATAGGCATTTTATCAAACATGTTGGGGGCATAGAGTTTCCAAAGACAAAACTGTGTACCAATTAGACATTCCCATGCAACCAATTTTTCAAACCGCCATAATAATATGAAAACCATAAGTGAAAGACATGCGAAAACCATAACCAACCATTGTAACTAAAACCCCCAAAATATATTTGAAAACCCAAAACCATACAATGTTTATGCCATGAAAACAATTTATAAAACTTGACTTTAGTTGGAAATAACAATGTTGGAGGAGTAACGTGCCTTATATTAAGAAGATAATGGAGAGAAATCACCCTTGTAAGCCCTAAATTGATCCTAGTGATGAAACCCTAGCCTTCCTTGACCCAAAAGCATTAAAAGAATTTGAGAGTGTTTTAAGAGAGTTTAAGTGATTGCAAATAGGTTAAATGATGTCCCAAGAGTGTTATAAGTCATGGGGCCTAAGGAGGTTAAGAGGTGAATTTCCAGATAACCCCCAACTTAAATTTCTTAAAATTCAAGTTGGATGGTACAACCACCCCATGCCAATCATACCCTTCCATATAAGTGGTACCCACTACTCGTACCCTACCATATGTGTGGTACCCACCACTTGTACCCTAGGCCTCCTCTTGGACCCCAACATTGTCCAACATATGACCAACCAAGCCAAACCGTACCTAAAAATAAAACTAGTACCATGAAATTGTACCCTAGGCAGAATAAAATCACCTGGACTAAACTTAGGCAGCATACGATTGACACCTTACCATTAGTACCCTAACATATGACTTGTATGTTCCAACCATACCTTGGATAGAAACCATCTAACCCGTACTGGTCACTGTATAACCAAGACCAACCCAACCATACTACATTATACAAGAAGTACCCCAAATCATATGATGTCCAGAAGCCAAAAACTAAGAAATTTTCTAAGGGATAAAACCCAGGTTATTTTGGTCCCATCACTAATCAAAAGGATAACCAACCTAGGAGGTCATTTATGTACTTCTTATCATGAACAACAAAGTAGTGAAAAGTGCCGACCATGAAACCATAAATTAAATTTATCAAATTCCTATTGCATTTCTCATTTACTCTCTATACGATCACCACATCCCTAATTTTTTTAGGCTTAAACATATTTTTCATAGGAGGAAATAATTTTTGGTAAGCGTAAAAGAATTCCTGTACCTAAGTTTGTACATACGACTTTGAAATTTTAGTAAAAAACTCAAAATCATGGTACCTAAGGGCAATCAAGACTCTAGGGTATTTTTCTTCCACCTCTTAGTGCTCATACTGTGCTCTTTAATGATTGTAGACTTTTCAGGAACTTTGAGATAATTGAGGAACAAAAGAACCACTAGGGGTGAGGATCTGAGCCTATATTGGTGCTTTGTCAAGCCTTTTTCTTTTTTTAATGCTCAACCCCTTGAATAGAGAGTCTTTCATGGATTACGGTAGTGTTTCCCTCTTCCAACTTAGACATGTTACATCTCTTGGAGTTATACTACGTTTTGATCTTGATTCCTCTATAATCGGGGCTTCTTTTTTCTTTTTTCAACTTCCATACTTTTCTTCCTTTACATATTTTATTTGGGTTGTGATCGTCTTTGAATTGAGACCCCTTGAATATTGGTTGTAAGAGGAGTAATGGTGTGTTTCTTGGAAATGTGCTTGGCTCTTACCATATCTATAAATGAAATAATAAATGCACTAGGCCAAGGTTAGCAAACAAAAAATATTCCAGAGGTGCATCACCAAACTATATTGTAGAATCGCCAAAGAGTTTGGCGAACCTCAACCTCTATCGCCAAACTTAACAGTTGGTAGGACTAAGTTTGGCGATGTAAAGTTAGAATTTTGTGATAAACTAAATAGCTTGGTGATACTCTGTGAGCATCTCAAAACTAGTAAGGCATCGCCAAAAATGCACCTTAATTGGCCAACCTCAACTATTACTTTAGGCTATATGGGGAGAACTTCGACAATCCGCGACACAGTTTGGAAAATCACCAAAGTTTTCAACTCCATTGCCAAGTGTCATCTTCCCAACTTCAACATTCAAATACTTCAACCCATTTCAATGGAGATTTCAACCACTTTTGACCATGGGTACTCACAGTTTCCCATCGACATCGGGAACACACAACATGCCTTGGTACCTTAAGGTACCACCACCACCAATATTTAAATCCATCACCTTCTGGTGACCCAAATCATTCTTGATATGTGTAATACCCCGTACTTTTTCCTAGCTTAAAATTATCTCAAGAATGTTAGAATCTTTCTTTGAAAGATAAATCCACTTTTGTACACGTGGTATTTTTATGATTTTCACTTTTTGTAACGTGGAAAATTGAATAATCTTTCCATCGATATGAATTTTATCAAAATTCGACATCAAAAGAGAAAGTTATGGCCAAATACAGAAGGCAGTAAAATCACCCAGGTGCGACGGTGAGGTCGATGGACCATCAGACTAACGATGGACCATAGTCCACGACCGTCGCAGTAAGGCAGTGTGACTACCTTCTACCCTGGATTGGCGTCCCAAGTCAATGGACCGTCGGACTAGCAACGGAACGTTGCTCAGGCTGTCGCAAGGGAAACAGTGAGGCCCTATTCAGCCTAGAAGCGATGGTCAGGACCAATAGACCATCGACCCAGCGATGGACCATTGCACCCCACTATCACACTAAGGCAGTAAGATCCTGTTCTAGTCCCAGTGCGATGCTCAGTTCTACGGACCTTCAACCCAGCGATGGACCATTGACCCACCGTCGCATGTTCCATTCAGTTATTTTAAAGCCATTTCTAAAGGGGCTTTTGGTATTTTACCACCCATTTATTTACCTAGTTATATCCAACCAAAGCTCAGAAATTCATTATCCATCTATAACACCAAAATTATGGTTTTCTATCTAAGATTAATCCCCAAGAACAAAATCCAAATCTTCTTCAAGATCTAAGAGATTTAAATCTTCAAGTTCAAGAACTTCAAAAAACTCAACCCAGGTATGTATAGTGTTCATTCATGGACTTTCGTCCATGAAGCCCAAGAATATCTTTTCAAAGTTCAATTGTATGGATTTCTTTATGAATTTCATGTTGGGTTGCTTTTGTTCATGTTGATAATGACCAATTGAATTCTAATCCATGTAGGGTGATAAATTTTATGTGGAATTGATTAGTATAAGGTAGATTCAAGTGGACCTATGATTAAACCCTTGGATGATGAAATTAGAGTTGAATTATGATGTTTATTTGTTATATAATGTTGTCTACATATAATATACCTACCATGTGTTTGATTAAATGCCTATGTGAAGGAAAAAAATGCCCAACTAGTATGATCTTAAGAAATACCCATTTATGTACAAGCTTATGCATATCACATATTTGATGAATTGCCTCAATAAATGAATTATGGATTGCGATGTTTGTCATGTATTCAAGAAATTCATGCTTTGTCAGTTTCTTTCCATCGAGTCCTGGGGGTACTTGTACATGATAATTTAGCTTTATGCCTAGAGCCAGTGTCATGTTTTCATGATATCCTCAGTTAATCCATGATCCATAGAACTCAGTCAGTCATGTGACTCAGGAAAGCTCAGTAATTTAGTAACCTCAGTAATCTTACGAACTTAGTCAGTTGTCAGATATTAGTAGTATTTCGTCAGTTAACGGAATTCAGTAAACTCAGTCCATGTTCAGATCAGTTAATTATGTTCAGTGTCTATTCAGATGGGAGTAGAAATTAACACCGAGTGAACCCAAGGATAGGAACTCGCCTTCCAATAGAGGGTGTGATTCTTAGAAGTAATCCTTTGCATTCCAGAACTACGTAGCCAGCGCAAGTTGAGACATCATACCTGCTAGTTGAGGGTAGATGAGGTGGCTTAACCTGCTAGTTGAGGTTCCCACCATTCTCATTAGAGTAAACTGCTAGTCGAGGGTCACTCACATATTGTCCTTACCAGTGGCGTGATATTGACACCCTTCTAATCAGGGCACAGATTGGACCCCAATTCAGCTATAATACGTCATTTTGGGTATGTGGGTTAGATGACTACTTCCTATAGTTTCATGTTACAGAATTCAAGACTATCAGATACAGTCAAATTAGATACAGTACGGAACTCAGCTAGTTCCAACAGATTTAGGACTGTCAGATACAGTCATTCATGTTATCAGTTATCAAAACTCATTCATTAGTCATGTTAGTTATTAGTAAACTCATGTTATCACGATTTCAGATATAGTTACTATGTATGCATGCATGTATTCTCACGTTCATATTAGTCAGTTAGCCAATATTGTTCATGCATATGAACCCCATGCACTCAGCCTACCTCACATATATACCAGTACATTCAAAGTATTGATGTATTTGTGCTATGGTGTCTTATACCATAGGTTCAGAGACACGAGCTCCAAAGCATCAGTAGATTCCAGTCTTAGTAGTCAGAGATAGAAGTGAGTCCTCATCTTTCGAGGATAGGATCATTAATTTATTATCTCATTAATTTATTTATTAGTTGGAGTTAGTTGGGGACATGTCCCATCAACTCCTTTTTCAGACCGTTCAGTCAGTTAGAGGCTTTCCAGACTAGTTCAGTTAGTTATTTCAGTTGTTTTGGGTATTTCATACCCCATCCATATGTTATGATTTATTATATCCTATGTTACAGTTTTGAACCTTATGGCCTTTCAGTTCATGTTTCTGCATTATATAGTTTATTATGCAGTATATAGGTATAGATATCATTCATGGGTTAGTTTGTGGTACTTCGGGGTCATGAGCACCGTGTAGAATTCTGGGTACCAGATTCAGGGAATTATAATATGCATCAATATAGGATCCAAAACCTATTTCTCCTTTACCTCAGCATAAAGAGATGACTTCACCACCTCTTGCACCATCAATTCACCATCCCTTGAGTCCAAGAGATGAACTCCAAGATTAGGAAAACTATGAATATCCTTCACCAGTCCTCGCTTCTCCTCATCTACATAAGATAAGCTTCACATGGACAACCTACTAAGAGCATCAGCAACCACGTTAACTTTACCTGGGTGATAGAAAAGACTGATGTAGTAGTCCTTGAGCAACTCAAGCCATCTCCTTTTCCTAAGATTTAACTCCTTCTGAGCAAACACATACTGTAAAGTCTTATGGTCTAAAAAGATTTCAACATAGACTCCATACAAATAGTGCCACCAAATCTTCAAGGCAAATACCATAGCCAATAACTCCAAATCATGAGTCAGATAGTTCTTCTTATGTACCTTTAAATTCCTAGAAGAGTATGCAACCACCTTGTCATGCTGCATCAACACACAACCCTGTCCCACCCAGGATACATCAAAATAAACAACAAACCCATTTGTACCCTTAAGTAGAGCCAAACCGGAGCAGAAGTAAACTTATCTTTCAACTTCTCAAAACTACCCTCACAATCATTCGGTCATATGAACTTCACCTTCTTCTGAGTCAACTTAGTCAATGGAGTAGCAATAACAGAGAAGCTTTCTATAATCCTTCTATAATAATCGGCTAAACCCAAGAAGATCCAAATATCGATTGGAGTAGTGGGTCTAGGTCACTTATTAACCACCACAACTATCCATGGATCCACCATGATCCCTTCACTAGAAACAACATGACCTAGATAGGTTATGACATTCAACCAGAACTCACACTTTGAGAACTTTGCATACAACTATTGATCCTTCAAGGTTTGTAATACAAGACAGAGATCATTAACATGATTTTCCTCACTCTTAGAATACACGAAAATATTATAAATAAACACAATTATAAACAAATCTAAGAACTGATGGAATACCCAGTTCATAAGATCCATAAAAGTCGATGGGGCATTAGTCAACCCAAAGAACATCACCAGAAACTCAAAATGACCATACCAGGTTAGAAAGCTAGTCTTAGGGATATCTGCTTCCCTAATCTTCAATTGATGGTAACTGACAGATGATCAATCTTTGAGAAGTACTTAGCACCCTGAAGTTTATCAAAGAGATCATCAATCCTAAGAAGCAGATTCCTATAATTTTCACAGTCACTTTATTCAACTGGTGGTAATCTATTCACATCCAAAGGTACCCATCCTTCTTACGCACGTAGAGACCCGGAGCACCCATAGGTGAAACACTATGGAAAATAAAACCCTTATATAGAAGATCTTTCAACTTCTTCTTGAGTTTTTTTAATTCAATCAGAGGTATTCTATATAGAGGGATAGAAAAAGGACGAGTGTCCAAAATAAGATCAATCCTAAAATCAATTTCCCCATTGAGAGGAATACCAGAAAGATCATTACGACTCATTACCAAGAGTTGTTGCCAAGATAGTTCCACTAGGCACATATATTTTTGACCCTACGACTTGCATCATATGACTCGTTAGGGAACCCTATGACTCGTTGGGTCCTAGCCATTACCATGACAATAATACTTGGAACATACCCTGGTTTGATTACTGTTAGGACATCAAAACTCATAATGAGTCCATACGACTAGTTGGGAGCCACTCATACTTAGAACAGAAAACTTAGCCACAAACACTGGCCAAGCTAATATTTGGGTCCTTACAACTTGTTAAGACTCCCTACGACTCATCAAGGGAATCATCATAAAGACGGTGAGGATAAAATTTTAGAAATATTTTAGGACCAAGAATTCGAGGTGTTGAAATATACTTAATCAACATTGCGGTCCTGCACTTCTTGACCACATCCTCAAAAATCCCAGACACGAACTTACTTATTTGGAGTCTGGAATCAGCCATCATAGTTGGAGCATACTTTTCTAACTGGGTGAAATTGAGTGAATACTCTTTCACATGCATGCTACTCTACTTTAAATTAATAAACTCGTACACTTTGTCCTCCCTCAACTCGAGTGGGAAGAATCTGTCTAAGAACGAACTAACATACTCATCCTACTCTATAAGCCTTGCATCGGTACCTCTATCCTTCATCCACTGCTTCACCCAAGTTTGAGTTATTCCTTGTATTTGGTAAGAATTTAAGTCAGCACTCTCACTTAGAGTAACACCTATAATATCTGTCACCTTTTACACACAGTCCAAAAACTCTTACAGATCCTCCTAAGACTTGGATCTAGAAAATATTGGAGGATTCATTCAAGTAAATTCCTGGATTCTGGATGTTTCTGTATTCACTACTAGATTGGTTAGAGCAATAGCCTATTGGTTATTCGAGGGATCTATAGGTTGGGCCAGAACTATGAAAGTGTCCATAAATTCAGCATGGGAGACCTGCTTGTTCAGAGGGTCTACCTGAACAGGTGGTGGTATAAGCTAGTCCCCGTTCCTTCATTGGTTATTCCTGATGGAAGGCATTTTCTGTAAACAAATAAAGGACAAGTTAGAAGAGGAAATTCAATAGAGCTTTCACTTCATTGCATGACATGAACACTTAAAGAAGGGAAACTTTCCTAAAATATCTCATGGCCTTTCACCCATAAGTGTGGCATACTTCACACCCATGAACAAGACTCTACTTAATACAGCTTTTAGACACCCTAGGAAACTTTAAACCTTATTCTCTAATACCATATTTGTAACGACCCAAGACTACCCTCTAGTCATAACACGGTTCTTAAGGGCGCAAATGATCCCAAGCTAACCCATGATCTAGCACATGCTATAAATACTGAATTAAGATAGAAAAATATTATGTGAAAGTCTTCTGATAAATTTTTAAATAGTCAAGACAATAAAAAAAGACTTTGAAACACATCACTGAAGACATAACGAATCATCTGACTGTTTGAAAGCCTCTAAACATTATAAGTTGTTGGGATAAGTCCCCAACTAACTCTGATTACTAAAATAAAATATGAAATGATATACCGGAAAGCATGTAAATAGTATAATTAGTCCTCAACTGATGAGGACTCACCAATATTGCAGCTAAGTGGCACATGAACTATCTAAGTACGATCGAGGAACTGAGTGTCCGAACCTATGTTATAAGACAAAATAGTGCAAAAAAGAGTGTACGTTCAGTACTTTGAATGACTTGGTATGTGAGATAAAGACTACCTGATATACATATATACTGTACATAAATGCATGAACATGAATATCGAATGTAAGAAAGTATAAACATGTACTGAAATGATCTAAATAACTAATGTATGGATACTTAGTCATACAAGCCTGAACTAATATAATCTGAATACTGAGCTAAAACTGTGGGAGCTATCATATAATCGACATTCCCCAATCTGAGCTAATCGGGGTCCAAGCTGTAACCCTAGTTGAAAGGTTGTTAGTACCTTATCACGGGTACCAACACTGGTTGTATGGATCCACTAACATGATGTCCCAAAGGAATAGGGTATCAGTCCTCTACTGGTGAGTGACCCCAAGGAGACTGTCAGTCCTTAACTAGCTGGTGACCACTCATAACCTACATTGGCTACATAGTTTTGTAACTTAAGGACTTCTACTAAAGGTCTTAGTCCTCTACAGGTGAGTGATCCTTCATCCCTAGGTTCTCTTAGTGCTAAGTCCTAATCCCAACTGAATTGACACTGATATTGATGAAAGGCTTAAAATTACTAATACTGTATATGCTCATCATGATAGTATTCTTAATTAATGTTACAAGTATTCTCTGAATGACTTGAAACTTAACATCTTTGACAAATATGAATATCTAGCTATCGAGTGGTCATAACCCACCAACACAATCTAATGCAGACTGATCTTAACAAATATTAAACAATTTATAGTATGAAAAAAATCATGAATAATACCCAAATCAACAACTAAAAATGATGTAGACATTTACATTATCAAATATATGGAAACATAATTAACATAAGGGAATATATAATATTTTCATGGAGGAACATGAGAGTTTAACTTAATAAATTATAAAATTCATACTTCTCATGGAACCCTATACAAAAGGGAATTAAACTTAAAAATTTAGAAAACTTTGGGGCTCAATGGGTGAAAGAACCCCATTAATGAATATCCTACATACCTAAAGTAGAATCCTTGAAGAAATCTTCTTCAGAATCAGATTTTCTTGAAGAACCCTAGTTTGCTCTTGAGAGATAAAGGAATCACCTCTTTGATTCCTCTTGGGTGAAATTGATAATTATGTTATGATTTGGATCTTTGGGGTCTTTTATACCACCCTTTGAGAATCCAGAATGACGTGGGTTTGGCTTTTAAGGAAGTGGGAAAAAAATAGAAGTGCATAGAAAATGTGCAGGAAAACACGCTCCTAGTCATTACGACTCGCCTCATGACTTATTTATGGTTGGTTACGAGTCGTGGTCTAAGTCGTAACCTAGGATCTTGGGATTCTGGATACATTATGTTATGACTATTACTTGCTACCTAACGACTTGTTATGACTGATTATGAGTCATTGGGTGAAGTCATAGTCTGAGGCTTAATTCTTGGATCCTTTACTGGTCAAGATACGGGTCCATACAATGACTCGTAAGGTCTGATTACAAGTCGTACACTAGACTTGTAACCCCTGGAAGGGATTCTTGGTTACATATTATTGTGACTGTGATTCACTTTTGATGACTCGTCACGAGTGGTTACAACTTATTTCCTGAGTCGAAGTCATTGCAGTGTATCAAGTCCATAGGGGAAACTTTCCACAACTCATTGCCATGACATCAGATTAAGGTGAGACTCGAATTGTTAGAAAGGTAACTTAGTGGCCTATCTTTTAAGGGGTCTAAAGATTGAAAATTAGGGGTATTACAAGACGTGTCGGTAGGGGTTGGTACTATTTTTATTACTATTATTTGGGATATAATTAAATTTTTAGTGCCCCTAAAGACCAAGACAAGACTATTTTTACTTGCCCATATGGTACTTTTGAGTTCAAGAGGATGTCATTTAAATTTTTCAATGCTCTAACCACTTTTCAGTATTGTATGATATCGATATTTATTGATATGGTAGAGGACACTATATAGGTATTTATGGATGAATTTTCAATTGTTGGGGACTCTTTTGATAATTGTCTGGACCATTTGGCCAATGCACTTTAGAGGTGGGAGTGCAATCTGGTATTGAATTAGAAAGTGTTCCACTTTATAGAAAAGGATGAGATCTTTCTCAGACATAAGATTTCAATAAGGGGAATTGAGGTTGACAAGGTAAAGATGGAGGTGATTGAAAAATTGCCCTCCATCGATTTTAGTTAAAGGTATTCGAAGATGCTTGGATAATGCAGGTTTTTATTGGAAGTTCATCAAGGACTTCTCTAAAATTTCTAATACATTGTGCAAGATTTTAGAGAATGAGGTGAAATTCATGTTTGATGATACGTGTCTCAAGGCCTTTGAGTTCCTTAAGAAGCGGTTGATCTCAGCTTCGATTATTGTGTATCCTAATTGGTCCTCACCTTTTGAGATGACGTGGGATTCTAGTGGTGTGGCCTTGGTAGATGTCATAGTCCAAAGACATGGGAATATCCTTTACCCCATCTACTATGCCAGCAAAGCCTTAAACCCCGCACAAAAAAATTTTACAGTCAAGGAGCAGGAGTTACTCATGGTGGTTTTTGCTTTTGAGAAATTCTAGTCCTATTTGATAGGGACCAAAGTCATAGTTCATATTGATCATGCAATATAATGTATCTTATATCAAAGAAAGATGATAAGACGAGGTTGATTTATTAGGTACTTTTGATGCAAGAATTTGACTTTGAGGTGACAGACCCAAAAGGCACTGAAAACTAGGTACAAATTACTTATCTCGCCTTAACGGGAGGCAATGCTGAAATTAGGGGATTAGATTAATATAGATAATACTTATACAGACTAATGGGTCTTGGCAGCGTCTCAAGACTTAATCCTCTGGTTTGCATATTTTCCAACTTTTTGGCAAATGATCTTGTCTCCAAAGATTTATCATTTTTGCAGCATAAGCAGTTCATGCATGAGGCAAGAAATTTTTTTTGAGATGAGTTGTATCTTTTTTGGATTTATGCGGATGGAGATATTTAAAGATGTAGTCCTAAGGTGGAGATGATGAGCATCCTTGAGGCTTGTCATTCGTCACCAGTTAGGGTTCATCATGGTGTTACCCTTCCAACCCATAAAATTCTGCAGTATGGGTACTATTGGTCGACTAGTTACAAGGATGCTCATGATTTTGTTCGATCCTATGATCAATGTCAATGGAAAGGAAATATTTTGCAGAAATAAGAACTCCCTATGACACTTATCTTGGAATTAGAGTTGTTTGATGTGTGGGAATTAAGTTCATGGGTATTTTTGTAAGATCTTATAGGATGAAGTATATATTGGTGGCAGTTGATAGTGTCTCTAAATGGGTGAAGGTAGTTGCGCTTCCCAACAAGTAGGGAAGAAGTATCTACACATTTTTAAAGAAGAGCATTTTTTTCTCAATTTGGCACTCCATGTGTTATTATTAGTGATGGTAGGTCACACTTTTGTAATCATATGATTAAGGCCCTACTCAAAAGATATAGTGTGAATCATAAGGTGGAAACACCTTACCATCCTCAAATGAGTGGCTAGGTTAAGGTCTCCAATTGTGAGATTAAGTCCATATTGACAAAGACCGTGAATGCCAATAGGACTAATTGGTCAATAAGGTTATATGATGCTCTTTGCGCCTATCAAAAAGATTTTAAGACCCACATAGGTGCCTCTCAATATCATCTAGTGTACGGCAAGGCATTTCACTTGCTGGTTGAACTTGAGCCCAAGGCACTACGCGATTGAAAAAGCTTAATTTTGAGCAGAGTAATGCAGCTAATTTTAGGATGGATAAGGTGAATGAGTTGGATGAATTTCTACTCTGAGCCTATGGGAGTCTAGCTTTGTACAAGGAGAAGATAAAGTTGTATCATGACAAAAAGATCAAGAAAAGGGTGTTTGAGCCTAGTTATATAGTCCTGTTGTATAATTCGAGACTTCACTTATTTTCTGGCAAGTTAAAGTCTAGGTGGTATGAACCATTCACCATGCTTAGAGTGTTTCCGCATGGTGATATTGAGTTGAAACGAGATGATGAAGCCTTGTTTAAGGTGAACGGGTAGCGTGTTAAGCACTATATGCAAAATACTGATAAAATGAAAGTTCATGTTGATATAAGCCTTGGATATGTCTATGTAGCCAAGAAAATCAATCCGTACTGTGATGTTAAATTAGGAACTTCATGGGAGGCAACTCATAGGCTTGTTGGTGAAGTCTTAGTGTCCAACATTTCCATGTCGTGCCATGATGTTAAATTAAGCGATGGGTGGAAGAGAACCCAATATTTTAGTGTTCACTTTGCTTTCATTTTTGTAGGTGTAAAGCATGAGAAAAAAGCTGGAATATGGTATAAATTGCAAAATTCAGAAGATTCAGGTAAAGATACTTACTGACCCACTTATAGGGGTCATAAGTCCCAGCTACGCCAGGTAAGTCATGAAATAGATGTCATAGTGAAAATCTAAGAATTTTGGGTCTCTGAAGTTCACTTACGAACCCACTTACGGGGGTCGTAAGTACCACTTACGACTACATAAGTGAGGTTGTTGAAATTAGAGTCAAATATTCAGAGGGTTATAAGATTTTTGAGTCACTTATGATGGCCCACTTATGGGTTGTAAGTGGCCCCATAAGTGGATAAAAAAATCCAAGGGTTAAATATTTGAAATCTGGGTCAGAGCCAAGTGGATCTGACCCGATTTGGTACACCATCTACCTTAAAACCCCAAAACCCGATCATTTTCCCCACTTTCTCTGATTTGGTAACTTCTCACCTAAATTCAAACTTTCCACCTCCCTTTTCTCACTATGAAGTAAAGAACCACTCTCGTTCTCTCTCACTTGCATGCACAGGGCATATAAAACTAGGGTTTTCATTAGGCTTAATCACTCTCTACTTCCATCACTTGAAACTAATGTAAAGTTCTTGGCTCCTACTAATTATGATTGTCTTATTATCAAGTAACTTGACTTGGTACTTGAACAAACCTAATAATAAAGTGAATCTCAAGAGTCTTGAAAGTTAGGAGCTTGGAATGGTCAAAATTTGAATTTTGTTGCATTGTTCTTGAAAGAGAATCATGTGATTGTATCCTACACGAATGTAGAAATTGAATAAGTAGATGAAAATCCATAATTCTTGTTCAAATATCTATAAATTTTAACTTTATAAAGGTTATTGCGTACGAAATTGGACTTATAATTGCAAAACACATTGTGTAGGGATGAAAAATTTAGGAAAATTTGACATACCCTCAGGAGAGTACCTATGCAGGTACTTACGAGCCACGTAAGTGGAACTTATAGGTTTTAAGTGCCATCGTATGTATCATATATGGAGCCTTGAAGTTTTAGGGCTTTTTCTGACACTCAGAAGGGCACCTACGACCCTCGTAAGTGACACCCACGACCCGTAAGTGGGGTCGTAGGTACCCTACCCTGGGTGTTTTGATTTTTTTCCAACTTTTTTTATTCCCTTCTTCTGTTTAAAGCAGTAACAACCACTATTTCAATCACAATGGCACCAAAAGTAGCCTAGAAGAAATGAGTTTAGTCGAGGCCATATGACGAGTCCCTAGAGCGGGTTGCTCCATAGAGAAGTACCCTATTAGCCCAGACAATACTCTAGTGGCCCTACAAATACCATGGGTGGATATTTGACACAAATGGCAATTGCAGCAGTTGTGGCAACATTGGGCACCTATCCTGCCCCAACACTGACTCAAACATGCACTCAACCTGTACCAACACAGGTGGGGTGCAGACGGCAACACTTAGAACTATTCTCAAATTGTGGATAAATAAAGCCAAGACCTCACCACCATACTTTTCCCAGTCTAAAAAGTGAGAGGGTGATTTTAAGGATGGTTTAAAGGATAAGGTGGATTAATATTTTGGGTTTGGATAGAAGGTTGAGTCTAGATTAGCATTAGGGTCTATAAAGATGGAGGAGGCTTCTAGCTCCCAGTCTAGATCAGAGAGTGAGCCGACTTCAAGCTCAGTTACACCCAAGTTGGAAGAGGGTGAAAACCAGGTCCCACAGGCAATTTCTTTATCATCGGCACAGGATGCTCCATTAGTTGCACAGGACACCTAACCTTATATTCCACCACCTACTACCCCAGGATTTGGATTTACACAATCTTGAGTGTGTCTATAGTTGACATAAACCTGAGATGGTGTGTAGAAGGGATGCAATATATCTTTGATAGGGACCGTCTCATCATGGAGCATGGTCGGCCTAAGAGGGGTATTATTGTTGAGAGAGGAATCAACTTGATTGGGCTAGTGGGGGAACTAAACCTATGCCTTTGCTGATCGGTATCAACTAGGATGGATGACTCAGTCGGCTCTAGTTCAAGAGTTCTATGCTTTTGATGCCTCCACAATTTATTTAATTACTCAATGAGAAGGTAGATGAGTTAAGCAACCCCGATTAAAACATACTTTAATCATAGGGATTAGAGTGGACATTTCTGTGGTAGTCATCCACCCAATATTATTTGGGTCAGAGTATGTGGGATCGGCATTTACAATAGATTTTAACTTTAGGATAAGAATGACGTGGGATAAATGCACCATGAAGGATGCAGATTTTAGATGGTAGAGGCTTGACTGGGCTTGGTGGGTAGACATCTAGATATCTGACTTGGGAGTTGATGCCCCTTGGGTTGAGGGTAAGGAGGAGATTAAGAAGGCAGTGTTGTATTTCACAGCAAAATTTTAGAGGATCGTGGTATGATTCAGACTGAGTCCGATTGCATCAGACAACATACTAACTTGGGAGAAAGTTGTATTGGTTTCTAGTTTACTTGCCAAATATGATATAGATTTTGTGACACTGATCCAATTGGATATTCATGCTCGTGCATTCAGTGAGACTACTACTCTCTCATTCCTTTGCCTAATCCAGTGATTATGTATTATGGCTGACGTGCTAGATCTTCATGATATTAATCATAGGATAGAGGTGATGAGCATAACAGATATCAGTTTGATTATGGATTTGGCAAACTCGATCCTTGCACGAAGAGCTCAGCCATCTACTACAGTGATTTCAGTCTATTTTGAGGATTCTTTAGTTTTGATCAAGCTTGTTGAGAGGCTGGACATTGGTGATGATATTAAGATGGGCGAGTAGAGAGTTGATCCCGAGATTGCTAATAAGGGGGAGGGGACCCTGACTATAACTACTTTAGTCTTGTCTTCTATATTTGAGCAGGCTGGGAAATCAATTATGCCCCCAACCCACAACTACTGGTATTATTGGGGTGCCTTACGAGTTTCTATAGTTGTTGGTGGAGCGGTAGGATGAGATGACAACCTACCTCACTAATACAAATACCCAGCTTGCCATATTATATGTACAAATCTAACCTTAGGTCCAGACTACTCTAGAGAATACTGAGAAGTAGATGAGGTATGATATGAGGGCTAAGATAATAGAGTTTATAAGTGAGTTGTATGCCTAAATTGATACCTTTAAAGGTCGTGTGAGTGCACAATTTAGCAAGGTATAAGCTCTGAATCTTTTTGGGATTCGGGAGAAGATGACCATTTCACGTACTAAGGTATGTTATCTTGTAGATAGCTAGGTTCCGTTCATTCCCTTGATTATTTATTCATTTACACAATTATTGCCTCTACGTTGATCACAGTTTGATTTGTTTCTTAAGGAGGAGACGATCCCGGCTGTTGGGACCAAGGGGAGTCGAGGGGAGAAGCTACAGGATCTCACGATACCATTTGATCAGGCCTTGAAAAGAGAAACCTTAAATTCTAGGGTATTCCAAACAATTGATAAGTACAGATGAGCTGAGATAGCAGTAACCGCATCTTCTAGTCATGCGCCCCACCACCTCCTCCAGTTAAGCCACCTAATGCCCTAAATGGGGAAGAGACTGAGACGGACCCCTAAAGCATCCTAAGTATATCCTCTTCCCTTGTTTTAAATTTTATTTATGCACTGGTGATAGTTTATAGTCTTTTTTTTGGGTGGGGGTGTACCACTTCCGAGGGTTTTTCTTGTTGTGTTTTTTTCCCGTTGAATGCAATATCTTCGTAGAACTGGCATATTTAATTTGTTTTGTGTTTCATTTTATATACATGTTATGTTTTGTTTATGTTTAAATAGGAAAAAAATAAGGAACCTAAGGGCAGTTGATGTATTTTGATTGTGTTAAAGTGTTCTGAGAAAAATGATACCCCTCCAGAAAGTTTGTTTTGAACTGTGTGATGGGTTTATATGTGTGACCACTGTGAATCCTATTATGGCATTAGGATTTAGGGACAAAATAATCATACCTAGCATTTACATGAACTGGATAGGTAGTAGCTAGTAATATAACGCTGTACCGTGTGTGTGAGATGCTTATCTAGTTTTCTTTATGCATTTAATCCAAAACTTGCCTGGTTAGTCTTACTGTAACACCCCGAAATTGGGTCCCGAGATGTCACACGGTGCTTAGGGTCACAAATGACCCCAAGCTAACCCTTCTACTGGCATAACTCATAAGCAACTGAATAAAAATACAAATCCATACAAATCAGCAGAAATTAACTCTTTTCTGAATCTGATCGATACAAAAATGGAATTTTACAGGATTACAATTCTGCCTTTACAACCAAAATTGAAACAAAATACATCAACTTCTACTGACTGTCTATGAAGCCTCTACTAGTACTGACTGTAGGTAGTCGGGTCATGACTCCCGACTACCCCAACTCAATACGACTGAATAAAGAAAATACAACACTATAAACTCTGCATAACTAACCCAAGCCCTTGAATCAAAAGGACTCATCACCTGCTGACTGGATACCACGAACTGACTAGATCCAAAGGTGCAACTATACCTTGAACCTACATTCTAAGAAAATGTAGGCCATATACGAATATGTGGGTCAGTACTATGGAAAGATATCGAGCATATGGGGGTGAAATGCATATATAAAATAATATCTTAATATCATCACAGTTTATAAAATTATGCATGCTGATATAGATGACTCACTTAGCTCGAATTAAATCATCAAAATCATGGATGAATAATACATGTAAAGTAAAACAAGTGAGTCATTACAATACGTTCTCAATTCACTTTCGTCTCAATTTCAAACTATCAGAACAATCAAATCTCATGTCGATTCTCTTTAGAATATATTTCTTAAATCTTTTAAGAATAATGACTTTCTCAAACTCAGCCTTTTAAGCAAATATGTTTTCATCTCAGATAGAGGAGTACACACATACACATTGGGAGATCCTATAACTGACATAAACCATATGAGCTACATAGAGTCTAACGTACAACCCAGGTTGAGGAGAGTCGTCCTATCCTTTCCATCATAGTAGGACTATCGCTATCAAATTCACACAAACTAGTGATCACTATATAAATCAGCCTCAGGCTCACTCCTACGGGGGCACGTAGTTCTAGGGAAGTAAGATCACTTTATACCTCCCACTCGATGCTAAAGATTACTCCCGGACTTAGCTCAGAAATTTAAATTAGCATCAGGCTCACATTAAAGAAAATCCACAATAAACACTTCAACAATTTTCATCGGAAGTCAATTTGCTACCCCTTTATCATAATCAATAAAAACGTGGATTTCTTTCACAGTCGAGTTTAAAATAACTCATTCACAACCAAAAGGTCAAATCATTCAAAACATCTCAAATATTCAACATCAACGTGCCTATAGCACACATTTTCTCAAAGACACAATTTTAAATGGGGTTCAAGATCCAAATATCAAAATCATAGTAAATTTCTTTCAAGCATCATGCTTTAAGTCATAATTTCATATCAATTCAGTTTTTCAAAGTCATAAACATCATAATCTCAAGATAACCAAGATAGAATATAAGTTCATGCTCCAAAATCATAATAAACATATAAAAATCATATCTTCATAAAGAAAATTACTTTTGGGCACAAGAACGAAAGATTGTTCTTGTTGAAAAACTCCACATACCTTGAATGATGAACTTTAGATCGATACTCATTTTTGAGATGTTAATCGTGCCTTTGAATGATGGTTCTTGGAGTTCTTGAACTAGGAACTTCGAATCTTGAATAAATTTGCAGAATTAATGGTGAACTTTGGAGGTTCTTGAAGTTGGATGTAGGAGCTTAGAGTTTTCTTTTTGAGGGAATTTGATGAAATATAACATATAATGTTTCTAATAGGCTTTAATATAGGGTTTGGATGGATTTTGGGTGAGGGGGGATGACCAAAACGCCCCTAAAAATCAAATAATTCTTGCATCTGTTCTTTGGTGGACTATTTTGATAGTCTGAAGTAGATCAACTATAACGTTTTACTCCGATATTCAAATTGGATGAGACCAATTTCATTAGAAAGAGGACTATCATATATTTCTATTGATATATATTATCTTACCCATATCACTGTGTACAAGGAGTTATGATCATTTGAAGTTGACCCAAAAATTTACTTTTGATAGGCTGAAGTAGATCGACCATAACTTTTTTCTCCGATAGACAAATTGGATGAAACCAATTTCATCGGAAAGAGGACTCGTAGAGATTTCCGTTGATATATACTAGATCACCCATATCATTATGTACAAGGAGTTATGATTGTTTAAAGTTGGAGAAAAAATATGCCAGGCCTCAGTACTTTTTTTTCCTGCACGTTTTACTGTTCACTACTATTCATGGTTCGATCGGAATGTTCATAACTCGTCGCTCGGGTGTCCGTTTTGGATGATCCATATATCGTTGGAAATCTTATTCGATACTCTACTCAATGGTGGGTCATAATCTAAGACATTCCACACGAAAAATTTATAATTCATTCTAGAAGATAGAACCCAACACGTTTACGCACAAAATTTCAACAAAAAATTTCCTGGGGTATTACACTTACCTAGGTTATAGGATAGTTGGTTAGGACATGATCACAGGCCATTTTTGAATTTAGTCCACTCTTAGCCTAAATGACCATTCAAATGTGAAAAATTATCCCTTGATCCCTGAATTTGGGACTGCATAGACCTATTTTCTTGTTTTTACCTTTTACCTTACCAGTTTGATTACTATAAACCTTCTTCAACCCTGGACCTTCCTTGGACATTATGTACCTCAACTCAAGAAAATTGCCTAAGTTGAGGGTGGCTATCATAGGGGTGAATAGTTAAATTTTGAGTATGATGAAGGGTTTGAATAAGAGAAAGGAAAGTAGGGTTGGGTAAGGTAAAAAGAAAAAAATAAGAGGAAAATTATTGAAAAAGAAAAAAGAAAGAATAAAAGAAAATGTACCCAACATGAATATGCAATAAAGGATAAATAAGGGAGAAACAAAAGAAAATTTGTGGTTGAAAGTTGGACTCTAAATTTAATTGTAGTGTCTAGTAGGGTTCATCACTAATTCCTAAATGTATCATACCATCCCTCGAGCCTACATTACAAGCGAATAAAGTTCTATTGTGATCCTAGACTGACTGTTTAAAAAACTAAGGTAAATAAAATGAGGGAAAGCTTATGGTATTCTATGCACATTGATTGAAACTTCTTTTGTGAGTTTGAGTGTCTCAATATCGTCTCTGCATTGACATGCATGATCATACTGTCAGAGTGGGACTTTTTTGTTGTGAGGGTACATGGTTTGTGTTGCTAGCTATTTATCTATTTTGGGTAGTGTAACTTGCATGTGTGCTTAATTTTTTGTTGATAAATTCATGAAATAGCTTGATTCCTTTGTGCTGCATTATTGGGCTACATAGATCCATATAGTTGGTTTTGAAAAGTTAAAAATAGGAGGGGTGATGTTTTGAGCCAAAATTGAATTGATTGCCATAGATACCTCAGGTTTCTTTTGGTTAAGCATCGTGTTGTGTTTATGTTATGTGTTTGTTGCCTGAAGATATGTAGGTTTCATGGAACTTTCAATGCTTAAAATCGAAAAACATAGAAGTACTTAGGTCCATTTTGTTAGATATGAAGTGTTTTGTGTTTTTTTGCAGGAAAATAGGTTTTAGGAGATGAAGATATGAAAAGATGATGAAAAAGTGCAGGAAGACCACTTACGGGGCCATTTATGGATCGTAAGTAGTACCTACGATGGTTGTAGGTATCTCTGTAGGTGTCAGAAGAGAAACATCTGAGAATTTCAAGTTTGAAGTTCTTTTCTGATAGTTACGAAGGGGAACTTACGTGGCATAAGTACCACTTATGTTGTCGTAAGTTCCTTTGTTGGTAGAATTTCTACAGCTCTGAAGATATTTAATACTTACGACACCCACTTATGGGGTGTAAGTACCACTTAAGGCTTGTAAGTGGGTCCGTAAGTGGTCACCAACCCAATTTCCTTATTTGTTTTGGTTAGGATTTCTAGGATTTTGATGTATTCTATAAAACCCTTTTGATGTTTTTGTATTAGTTTATGCACTCTTTATATATATTGATTCTAAGATTTGACTTTTGATCTTTGAATCCTTTGTTCTTGATTATTTGGTTGATTAATAATTTGAGATTTTGGGTTTTCTACTTAAATTATTGTGAGATTAATCTTATGTTTTTTCATTTATAAATTACATGGATATTTTTGCAAACATGAGGGGCTAAATCACCTAACTAGGGTTGTAGAAATCCTGGCTGAATAACGAAGTAGAGAAAGTGTGAGATCCTTCAAAGTTAGTGTTAATGCATGTATTTTGATCTTCTTCTTTCTTAACTACTGCAGATGTTAAGAACTTGCTTATATTCGAGATCATCTTCACAAGAGAGGTTGAGATTACGAAAAGAAGATTACAACAGAAATTTGAGGCTACCAACCCACTCCTAATTAAATTCACACCCAAAAGAAGATCGTTAATCTGAGATCAAAGACAAGGGTTAGTAAGGAGACACTCTGAGACTCACAAGGTAAAGAGTGAAATTAACCAAAGGCATCAACAAGATGGTTGGTGATATATATCTTGTCACATTTTGCATGCATGGCACTGAGATAGTCGGATTGAGAACGATAAGTCTACGGGTTTAGTAAGACAGGGTAAACACAGTCCCAGTACTCATCTTATATTGATTTCAATCCAAAAAGATCAAATATTGTTACTACTTTACTATTTTCACAACAAATCCCTCCATTTACTTTTCTGTATTTCTTCAACTACTTCAGCATATTCGTGAGAGATATTCAACACATTCTGTGCGGGTTTGACCCCAACCTTTGTTAGGTTATTATATTTGACATCAACCACATTATACTTCTTGGAGGTGCAGTTTTGGACGACATGTGTCCAATTTTGAGAAAATACCATCATCGTCTGTATACCCCCCAACTCTACAAAACCCTTAACCTGTGTTTCATATCCAACCTAGTCTTCAAAATCTACAGACAAATTTCTCTACCAATCAACAGAATTACCCAACTTCAATTCTAAATTATCAGCCCACTTACCAAGCTCCACTCCAAAATTTTCAAACCTACCAAAAAACTCCCCTAGTTAATCAGAATTACCATCAAGTCCCTCCTCTTACCAACCAAAATGACCATAATATTCCTCACCTAAATCACAAAAAGAAAGAGACCAGGAGTTTTACTTCTTTGTCTATAACTAGAGCTCAATTGTTTAAAAGGTAAAAGGCAGTAGGTCTTATCCAACCTATCCCACGAAAACCCATCAATACCGATTCTCAATTCTTCTATGTCAATCATCACTATCTATATCATTCAGGGGGTGTTGTACACACAACTGAGGACTGTATTAATTTGAAGCACAAAATTCAAGATTTATTGATCACAAGGTAATTTCATTTCAAATAGTGCCACCTAATGTTAGCACCAACCTATATCCAAACCATGAAAGGGCAACCAACAGTATGATAGAAATAGATCATGAGTGGGTGGTGAGAAAGTCTATAGTGTAGGCCATCCTTGAAAATGGATAAATCAAAATAAATAAAAAGGCAGTGGTTGTCTTGAATGTTACCGATAAGCCTAAATTTGTTGCATTCACCGCACCTCATCAAGCCTTTGCCTTGGTGCCCATAAGAAAATACTTTGTTGTGGAAGCCACCGTCGCACAAGGATTGACTAATCAAGAATATGCTACACTCTGAAAGAGTCTTCTAATGATTCATACAAGAAGAGTTCTCAATAAAGGTCAATCACTGGAGGAGAAGCTGAGGAATTTTGGAGAAGAATGTAGTAAAAAGAATACTCCGTTGTGAAATATTTGGAGAGTCCCTTGCTCTGATTTCTATTTGGGTATTTCTTGTGAGTTCTCAATATCATACACAAGCCTTGTTGAAAGTCCTTGACAAGTTTACATACCCACGACGCGAGTACTGAAATTAGGTGGCCATCATAAGTAGAGTGGTGGGAGATAATCACATTAGATTTTGTAGAGATAAGTTACCCTTCGAATGAGTAATGCATAACAATGCATTACATATCACTATCAAATGCCAAAATAAATTTGTCAACAGGGTATTAATTAATGATCCATCAATTCTAAATATATGCCCATTATCTATCCTACTTAGTTAAACTATGATATAGGGAAAATTTATTATAACACAGTACATGTAAGAGCTTTCAATGGGGGTCAGATAAACACCATCGGAGAATTTAAGTTTCATCTTTAATTGGGGCTTATAAAATTACTAGATGAGTTTTAAGTAATGGTCATTTATACAAGATACAGTATGCTCTTAGGAAGGCCTTGGATTCATGCAACAAGGTCCATTACTTTAACATTACACCCATCGGTGAAATTCGTGTGGTCAAATAATAAAGTGGTCATCCATGGTGAAGGGAGACATCTGAGTCACCCTAACGGTTATGTTCCTATGATTGAAGAAGTTCCGAGAGGGAGTGACTATTATACAATGGAGATCATAAATGTAGCTGAGAAAAACCCAACTCCCTGTAAGTCAATGCCTTTGGTTTACAAAATATTGGTCATTGTTATGTTGAGAAGAGGTTTTAAGCTTAAACGCGGCTTAGTAAAGAATTTGGATGGAATTATTAAGGTTTTTGTGATCCCAAAAATGTTGTATAGATATGGGTTAGGTTATGTGCTAAATAAAGTAGATGAAAGAAAGTCGAAGAAGAAAGGTCCAGAATTGGCAAAGAGACTACCTTTGCTCTACCAGTCATTTCCTATACCAATAAAGCCTACAAGAGATGGAACTGAGGATGGAATAGGGAACTTGTTCAAAGAGTGTGATGCTATTACAAAAGATTTCCTTGAGAAGACTGATATCAAGAGAGATAAATTAGGGGAAAAACTATCGAACTGAACTTCCACTCTAATCATGACTCCCCTATTAATGCGGTACATGAAAGGATGAATTTTAGATTTTGCAAAATTGGTTGTAGTCCAAATGAGCCCCGAGACCCAACCTTTAAGTTTTGTTTACCTCATTTTCACTATTTATGCTTTTTAAAAATCTCAGACTAGCTCTAGTATAGATCATAGCAAACAAATATGATTTTTTAAAATTTAGTGAAAGCCCCCCTTATTGTAAAAATATTTTCCACTTATTTTTTGTTGCATTATCTGCTTACTATAATCTAACTTGTCTTGTTTATGATTTTAGTAATAATAGTTTAAAATCGATCAATGTCATATCATATCAAGAGCAAAATGAACAAATCAAAGTAGATGCTGATGAAGGGGAAAAACAAAATGAAGAAACAATGGCCCAGACTAATTAACAGAGGAACTAAAATATTTTGAGAATTAGGAAAAGCCCAACCTAGAGGAGATTGAGGTAGTTAATCTAGGAGATGATGGTGAAGTCAAAGAATCAGTATTTATCTTATAGAAGCACAAAAGAGAGAACTCATCAGGTTGCTTAAAGAATAAATTGATATATTTGCTTGGTCCTATGATGATACACCAGGACTAAATATGAATATCGTGTCACATAAGTTGTTAATTGACCCAGGGTTTAATGCTATGAAGCAAAAGTTACAAAAATTCAAGCCAGATCTAAGTTTGAGAATCAAGAAAGAAGTCACTAAGCGCATCCAAGCCAATATAGTTAAAGTTACAAATCCAAAATGGTTAGCCAATATTGTTTCAGTACCAAAAGAATGATCAAAAGATCAGGATTTGTGTTGATTATAGAGATTTGAACAAGGCTAATCATAAAGATAACTTTCCAACACCCAATATCCACATTTTAATTGACAAATTTGGGAGGCATGAAATGCAGTCATTCATGAATTATTTTGTCGAGTATCATCAAATACTGATGGTTAAAGATGATGTAGAGAAAATAGCTTACATCACACCTTAGGGTGTTTATCACTATAGGGTGATGCTTTTTGGTCTCAAGAATATTGGTGCTATGCGTATGACATCCATGACAACCATATTTCATGATATACTGCATAAGGATATTGAAGTTCACGTGGATGATATGATCATCAAGTCCCGTAAGAGTTCAGACCACTTAGCCCACTTGGGAAAGTTCTGTGATCGATTCTGGAAGTACAATTTGAAGATGAACCCTACCAAGTGTTCTTTTTGGGTACCAACTGGTAAGTTGTTGGGTTTCATAGTTAGTAGAAAGGGCATTTATCTCGACCCCTCAAAAATTAAGGCGATCCAAGAACTGCCTCCTCCGAAGATAAAGAAGGAAATCATGAGTTTCTTAAGAGGATTGAATTGCATCAGTAGGGTCATAGCCCAATCAATAGTTATTTGCAAACTTATTCTCAAGATGTTAAAGAAAGATACTCCAAATGAGTTGAACAAATAATTCCAGAAAGATTTTGACAAGATCAAGAATTATTTATCTAGTCCATCGATACTAGTTCCTCTAAGAGAATAAAGTCTTTTGTTGTTTTATTTATCGATCACAGACAATTCATTTGGATGTGTCTTAGGGCAAGATAAACTATAAAGAAGGAAGAGTATTTAGTACTTGAGTAAGAAGTTCACTCCACATGAAGCTGGTTACACGTTATTGGAAAGGATGTGTTGTGCACTAACTTGGATGGCCCAAAAGCTGAGGCATTACCTGACGTCATGCACAATGTATCTCATTTCCATAATGGATCCTTTGAAGTACATATTCCAAAAGGTCGTGCCCATAGAGAAATTGTCCAAATGGCAAATATTGTTGAGTGAGTATAACATTGCATATGTGACTTAAAAAGCAATCAAAGGGAAAGCCCTAGCGTATAAGTTAGCAAAAAATCTAGTTGATGAAGAATATGAGCCACTCTGAACTTATTTACTAGATGAAGAGGTATTATTTATAGGAGAAGACATTATTAAAGTACATCCTGGTTGGAGATTGTTCTTTGATAGGGCAGTTAATTTCAAGGGTTCAGGATTTGGAGCGGTATTAATATCGGAAATTGGTCAACATTACCCAATTACAGCCAAACTGTGCTTTCCATGCACCAATAATATGGCTGAGTACAAAGCTAGCATTCTCGATCTCAAATTGGTTATTGATATGCATGTTTAAGAATTACTAGTCATTGGGGATTCTGATCTATTAGTTCACCAAGTTCGAGGTGAATGGGTTACAGGAGTTATACAGAGAATTCAAAGAAGTGGAGTTCAAGCATGTTCCAAGGATATAAAATGAATTCGTTGATGCTTTGGCCACTATATTATCCATGATTCAACATTCGGATCAAAGTTACATCAATCCATTGGAAATAAGTTTAAAAAACAACATGCACATTGTGCACAAGTTGAGGCAGAACCGGATAAAAAGACATGGTACTTCGATATCAAAAGGAATCTAGAAGCTGGAGCATACCCTGAAGATGCAACCATCAATCAGAAGAAAATGATCTGCTAGATTGCTTACAATTTCTCTTTGAATGGGGAAGTTTTCAGCAAGAGAACCCCCAATTTGGGATTTATGCATTGTGTATATTCCATTAAAGCTAAGAAATTACTTGAACAAATACATGTCAAAATATATGGACCTCATATGAATGGGTTAACTCTATCCAATAAAATCCTAAGTGTCGAATATTTTTGGATGACCATAGAAAGTGATTGTAGCAAGTTTGTGCAAAAATATCATAAGTGTCAGATACACAAGGATCTAATCTGGGTGCACCCACATGAACTTAATGTTATGAACTTAATGTTATGAGCTTGCACTGGCCATTTGTTACTTAGGGCAAGGATGGAATTGGCCCGATTGAGCCACCGGCTTCTAATGGACTCAAATTCATCTTAATTGTTATTGATTACTTTACTAAGTGGGTAGAAGATGTTTCATACAAAGTTGTAACAAAGAAGGTAGTAAAAGATTTCGTCAAGAACAATATGATTTGTCTATTCAGGATGCCTAAGTCAATCATCGCAGACAATAAAAAAAACTTGAAAAGCCATTTGATGAAAGAGATATGTGAATTGTTCAAGATCACTCATCGAAATTCAACCACATAGCGCCCTCAAATAAATGGAGCAGTAGAATCTGCCAATAAGAATATCAAAAAGATCTTAAGAAAGATGGTCGATAGTCACCGATTATGGCACAAGATGCTGCCTTATTCCTTTCTGGGATATTGCACAACAATCAAAACATCAACTCGGGAAACTCCTTATGTGTCAGTCTACGGGACAGAAGTGATAATACCTGCTGAAGTTGCAATACAATATTTAAGAATCATCCAAGAAGCATAGTTGAGGAATGAAGAATGGGTATGTACCCTCCATGATAAACTTATGATCTCATCGATGAAAAAAGTATGAGCCTTGTATGCCATGGCCAATTATTTCAAAAATGAATAGTTTATGCATTCAATAAAATATTAAGAGCTCGCATGTTTGAAGTTGGAAAATTGGTGCTCAAATGCATATTTCCTTGCCAAGGGTAATATAAAAAGAAGTTTGCTAAAATTGGCAAGGGTCGTATGTAGTCTAGAAAGTGTTATCTGGATGAGCCTTGATTTTGTCTATGACGGATGACCAAAGGAGGCCCAAGACAATAAATTCAGATGCAGTAAAAAGATACTATGTCTGATGTGGTGTTTTTTGTGCTTATTTCCTACTAATTGCTTTTCCCATTTGTAATTATTTTTATGCTTTGGGATAGCTTTAAAATTCCCCATCCTTTTGTATGAACTACGTTTGACCTGAATTTCCAAGAAAAGGATATGTAGATGACCTATATTTCCTTTGGTTAATTCCTTAGGAAATTCTATAATTTTTCCCATTTGTCTTAAACTATGTGATGACCTGAATTTCTAAGGATCGGATACATAGGCAGCCTTGTCAACTTCACACACCCTTTTAACTATGTATTTATTCTCTTTTATGTTGTGGGAATGATGTTTGACCTTATTCCTGTTCAATAAGAAATGTAGGCACCACAACGGCTCGATCATATCACCTCGAAAAATGGAAATTGCGGTAAAATATTTTTGAAGGAATCTCAAAATTTAAAAGAAGAAGATCATTCTCTAGTAGTACGAATGAAAAATCACACATGGATATAGTAAGAGCAAATTTTGAGGGAAATATCAATAACAACTTCCTCAGTATCAAAGGAGCAAAAACAACTTCATACACCTTCAACTGCATTAGATTTCTCAAAGGCTTATCTCTGAAACTCCTCTTCTGCAATACTGAAAGATCTCCATAAATCACTAACAAGAATGACAGATGTGTCAATTCCACAAGAAAAAAATATTCATTAAAGTTAGCACATGACATGACTTAATTGATGGAGACCCCTCCCGATCTTAAAAAAGAAAGTATTTTTCAAAATTCAATTGTTTGCAAAAGTACTTACTCTAAATCAATTTATGCTATGATTTTGCCTTAAACATATCGACTCGGGAAATCAAAATAGGACTTAAATGGTGAAAAATACTTGAAGAAGATAAGAACTCGAGGATGATAATGACGGAAGCTAAAGACCAAAGAGGTCAACACAAATCAATTTTGCAAAAAAATAGCAGTTTTTTTGTAGATGTAGGTTGTCTTGAAGCTGACAAAGAACCAACAGAAGCACCAATTATTCAACACATCCCTTTAGTTTAAAGGAGTACAACAAATCAAATATCCAAAGGCTGATAGAAAAGATCAGGATGATTGGAAAAACAAAGTACTTGAGTTTTTCAGAACTAACAAGTTTTCTGTGGTTAAAGGGATTAATTGATGTGGAAGTCAAGATGATGACTTACTTAAATCCTTAGCAAATAAGGGATCATAAAGAACATGCGGTGTTTGAAACTTTACATATAGAAGGTCTAATATGCTAATAGATGGTCAATGTGATGTTTTCTACACATGTTGCACGGTTACTTGCATTTATCTTACTCTTCCTATTGCATCGTATCAATACCGAGAGGGCCATTCTGAATGGTGCATGCTGAAAGATCTATGTCAAGAGGGTCATGCCATAAGGGTCATTCGAAGAAGGATATGCCATAAGGTCCATGCCATAAGGGTCATGTTCCAAAGATCATATTGTCATCTTTGACTAGTTTCAAAGAGACAACAATCCAAGGGCATCTCTAAATTACATTTGATGCCCAGGATTAATTCAAAGTGTCCTATATCCGTTAATCACACAAAGTCAAAAGAGTTTAGTGTGGAGGATATTTTAAAGAATTTCTATATATATTCGTTAATCACGCAAATACAGAGGAACTTGGCATTGAAGGATGTTTTGAAGTATTCATAGCTAATCAAATCGTGTAAAGGCAAAGAAGTCTGGTGTTGAGAGATATTCATCGGATTCAAGTGCATCAATTATGGAAGATCAAATGGCATTCACTACCGAAGCTCAAGAAATATATAGTCTAAAATATGTCTATAAGTCTCAGCATTTGAGACATGATAGTGTGCAAGATTACCTGATAGTCGACAACCCAAGGGTCATCTATAAGTTGCAATAATATCCTAACTGGATAGTGTGCAAGATTACCCCAAAAGTTGACAGTTCAAAGGACATCCATAAGTCACACTAATATCTTTACTGGATACTATGCAAGATTACCAAAATTAACAGTCCAAGGGACCCACATTTTTTAATTGAGATAATTAGAGCTTTGGGAATTATTCCCATATAGCTCATATTTAAATGTGTGACCCACATTTTTTAATTGAGATAATTAGAGCCTCTAGGACCTAGCTCAATTGTCTGTCTCCCATCCTGAGTCAAAGGTCGTCTTAGTGTAAAAGACTACCCTTTCCGCTGATTGAGTCGAACTACAGGTAGTCTGATTCCTCGAGTCTCAGGTATATGTAGGTTGAACTCTATGTCGAAAACTCAACTGCATTTCAACCTCTTTCGTAATCCACTTATTCTCCAGCTCTCTGATTTTACTTAAAATTTAAAAATCGAGATAGCTTGTGAATTCTTTAAAAATCATGCTTGAAATCAAACACTAGGAACTACAAGTGGCCTGATGAAACCCGAGATATGTAGGCAACTCCAAAATTGAAGCTCAGTCATAATCATCCATACTTTTTTAAAAAAATTTGATTGCATCAACTTGATTTTCCAAAGACTCTTACATTATCTTCGGTCAATCAGAGGTAGTTGTTGATACTCAATTTTGTCTTGGTCTTTTTTATTTAACTATTTTTTCTTTATTTCTTGATCCTAAGTATGTTTCAAAATAAATTCGAATTGTGATTTCTATGAATTTTGAAAAGAATGAAAAAAGGAATTTATCTTTTCTCTATCATGTTTTAAATTAATTAAATATAATTAATTATTTAATATCAAAGGTCACACAAAAAATATTTTTGATAATTGCATTCACTTTTTAAAATCTAATTATATTTTCAAATTAAATTGTAGAAATATTAAATTTAAATATGTATACTAATTATTTATATAATTTATGTACGTATATATCAAAAATAATTTTTGAGGACAATAAGAAGCATTGATAAAATTAATTTTAGAGAGAAAATATTTAGGCCAAGAAATAGTTCAATCTCAATTTTATTTATTCAAGCTCAATTTTTACTCATCAATTTCGGACCAAAAATTCCAAAAATTGGCTCAGAACCCGGTCCATTCCCCACATCCACCTCATCAATCCATCTCACATTACATCCATCAACAACGTGTTGTCAAGTCATCAAGAAACACAAATCTTCACCCAACAAATACAAAATCATCTAGTCCGTTAATTCTTTTTTAATCTAAGGGCCCCAAAATTTTCAATTTTATAAGCAATATAAAAATTTAATGTAGATGAATACATGTCAGACACAGAAAATATATATTCGATAACAAGTTTTGAATTAAATAATAATGATAAAACAGATTCTTCAGATTCAAAAGAAGATAACTTAATAAATAAAATAGGACAAAAGATAGATGATTTAAATCTAAATGACTTAATAATTAATAACCTAATAAATGCTACACAAGAATGTACACATATCTTTCAAAGAAATAAAAGATTAGATAGCAATAGATGTAGTATATATAAATTAATTTATATATATATAAATTTAATTTATATATATATATATAAATTAAATCTGAATTTGATCAGGCGGCAACCAACGCCCTTTTTCTCCTCTCTCTTTCTCCCTCCACTAATCCATGCCCAAACAAGAGAACCCTAGTGGCCATGGCAACTGTGGCTCTGCCGCTAGGCCCAGCTAGATTCACCCGTTTTTTGCTTCTTCCACAAGTGACTTTACGAAAATCAGAAAGAAAAATCCCAAATTCATGCTAAAATAGAAAAATCAATTCAAATCCGCATTAAAAGCTTGAAAACGTCCCAAAATAGGGAGATTTGAAATTCTTTTCAAATTTTGAATGGGGTTTTCAATCCATTTTTTCTAATTTTTATTTCAAATCGGGACAAAATCCGGATTTACAACTATAAGTATGAGTATTCTTCACTCTATGGAGAGGGAGGATTTTGGGGGGAAATTTGGAGGTTCTGGAGGCACATGATTCTAACCTCACGTAACCAAATTCTCGAGGAACACTCGCAAAAAATCAAAATGAGGAATTTGTTTAAATTTTTGTGGAGGAAAATCGAGTTTGATTGTGGAAGTTTCATCATTATAAGTTTGTTTGCCTCAGTCCTCTACCTCGAATAAAGGTAAAAACCCTCATCTTTTGTTCATTTGATTTCAGTTAATGCAGTGTTAAACCTTGTTGTTGTAGTATTTCTTTTGAGATTATAGTATTTTCTTTAGTCTGGTGGTGGATTTGCTGTTGTGGTTCTAGGTTTATTTTTTTGTTTGTTGAATTAGATTAGCCTTTGGAGCTTCTCTTGACTCAAAACTTCAAGTAGAGGTAGAAGGAATGTCATGATAGCGTTAAGTGATTCTTAAACTTCTCTATGATATTTTGACACTTGAATCCTCGTGATTCCTCTCAGGATTGAAAAGTCTTAATGACCATAACTAGGAGATTCTCCAAACTGGGTGTAAGTAATTATCCAAAGTGTCCAAGTAGAATTTTATTTTTTTATGTCAAAATCACGAGTGTTTTTCTTCAATATAGTCAAAAAAAAATTCTCTGTTATGAACCATGGTTACTGAAAAGTTAGGCAAAAGATCAACTATTATTTCAAATTGCTCTCTTTCTTTTGAGTTGCAGCCATGAGCAAACTGTCTTCTGATAAATTTAAATTTTTTCGTTCCATGGAATAGTGAGAATAAATGTTGTCAAGAGTTGATGTGTGCCATTAAAGTCAATGCAACTTTGGAAATAACTCGCATTGTATATGACCATTTTTGACATGTTAATGCTTTCTTTTTCTCTGTAAACCAAGAAATCTTTTATGTATGTGTGTTTCTGAACATAAGAATATGTGCTTTATGTTTCAGCTATCTTAATTTGTCCTCAGTGGTTATGTTCCAAAGCAATTAACTTGATAAGAATAAACAAGAGTGAGGTGATGATTATGTTTGCTGGGTTAATTAACTCCGGCCATTATATTTTTGTTTCATATGTCTTCTCATGGCAACTTGTTTTTGAACTTGGGTTTAGTCTTACTTTTTAACCTATTTTTTTGATGATTCTACATGTTTACCTTCATAAAGATTTGTGGTATATGATTAAATATCAAGAAGTTTTAATTAGGCTTAAGTTTTTCCATTATTATTGTCAAAGAATCTAGTACGATCTTAAGTTAAAAAAATATTATGTTACTTTTGTTTTCCTTTGTTGAATTGCCTTTGAACATATTTTAATCCTTCATTTTTCTTTAACATGCACTCTTTCAATGAGTCCTAATGGACTCTCCTCTTCAACAATTCCTCCGTTTTGTTAATATTCCAAGTGGATTGAGATACATGTTCGCAGGGACTGATTTGCAGCAGCATACATCAAGTATACAGTGGTATACCCGTGATATATGGAGGAAAATAAGGAAAGGGAAGCTAGTGTAAAGGTGGAGGGATGAAATATACGTGTCTATAGTAATATACGTATAAAAATAGAAGGAAAAGCTATTGATATACAAAACAAACAAGTGAAAGAAAGCAGTGATATCAACTAATATACCATGGAATAAAATGGACACTTTGGGGTCGTTTGGTGTGAGGTATAAGTTATGATAGTCCCGGGATAAAATGTAGAATTATTTTATCTCATGTTTGTTTGGAGGTATTAGTTAGTCAAGGGATTACTTATCCCACCATTTATGTTTTAGTGGTGGAATAAATTAACCCATATATATGGTGGGATAACTAATCCCAGGATAGTTAATCCCGGGATTAATTATGCCAGAATAACTTGTTCCAACCAAAAGACCCAAAGCCAATAAAATTTGCAGCCCAAGTCTAGGCAGCTTGTTGATGGGCCAACGAAGGGGCCCAACTCCAACTCTTGTCTTTTATTCCTTGTAATTTACTCTTGTTTATTCGTATTAACTCTAACTTTCTTTAATTAATCTAAGTGATTCCCTCAGACTTTGTCTGACACAACATAACCCTAGGCCTTGTCGTAATCGGCATTCCAAGTCCAACCAGGATAGGGGATCGCCCCCTGTTACCCAACCCAACCACCTATATCCAACTTTAGATGAGCTGAATTTTGAACATATGACAAGATAGTGTTATTGTTCTCATTAAAACTCTGGGATAGGGTCACAATCGAGACCGACCTAATCAAGTCAAACTGTACCGCAACAATTGCTCAACCATACCAAACCAAACCATAGACCATAAGCCAAAGGGAATACCAAAATCAAATATGAAAATCAATTCCAAAATGTAATATGACGGAACAGTGAGAAATCATGTCCAATGATGTCAGCCTCAATATCAATGCCAAGGCTGACACCTCTACCGATCCTACCCATACCAACCTCGAGAAGTACCACAGAGCCTCTATCCGAAAGAGTAAACAAATCCGATTAGGACATGTCCCCAACCATGATCAAAACCAATATCCAAAATAAAAGTGTCTAAATAAATCCATAACATGAAATGATGCCTTTTAAAAGAATGAAAGCTCACCACTTCAGTCCAAATGCTAATACCGAATCCGCGTGCTAAACAGGAGGAGTAGAATGGCCTATTCCTGCATAGCGTGGGTATATAGCAGCCAGTAAATGCCGTTAGCAAATGACCACAAGCATGAATCTCAGGATAAGAATAAAATAATGTCATTCATAAAACCAAGTGAAACCATCCATAATGCACATAACCGTACATATATAAGTACCAGGAAAGGGAATCGGGTTTAGCATGCATTTAAAATCTTTATCTGTGTCATGTAGCTTTGTCGTCCTAACCACTCATTGGCCATATGGATTCAACTCCCCCTGCAGAAAGGGCCTCAGTGCATGTAGCCACACGACCAGGGAATATCCTATGGGATGACTAGTACATCCCTCCATTATAAAGCGTGACACTCGCACGTGGTCATCAAAGACCCCTCATATCTGCAAATATAAGTTTCTAGTTTCTGTCCCCCGGGACCTCCACTTTTCACGACTTAGCTACACACCCCGTCATTAATGCCCTATTAAGACCATGTCCAAACAATTTATTTACCATTTATTAACCAAAGCCAATATTGGTGGCATCATCATACCACCCCATTACTTGCAAGTAATATCCATAGCCAACCATTTAGGTTAGGGGACCTGAGGTGCCCTTCCTTTTACCATATTAAATCCATTTGGGAGACTTCCATGTTCTCCATAAGCATAACCATTTAGCCTTTAACCTTTTCTAACTATTTAAACCATGCATCAATCCTTTACCAAGTTTAAAACATGAAAGAGTTCCATTAAAAAAGTCAATGCAATGAACATATCTTTATAAGCATTTTATCAAACACCTTGGGGGCATAGCATAACCAAAACCAATTCCAAAGACCATTAAACTATTACCATGCAATCCAATTGTCCAAATCCATCATTAATGCATATAAAAGTAGAATTAAAACCATAGGAAATCATAACCAAACATGCAATACCAAAACCCCCAAATAATAGTTGAAAACCATGATAAAGAAATAGTACAACTATGAAATCAATCATATAAACCATGCCTTTAGTTGAAATTACAATGAGGGAAGAGAATCATGCCTTATACAGAAAAATTGATGAAAAAATTACCAAAGCAAGGCCCAAAACAATCCGTAAGATGAAACCCTAACCTTTTTGCCCCAAAAGTTCTTGAGAGAATTATGAGATATTTTGGAATAGTTTCTAAATGTTAATGAATAGAATAATAGGGTAAATAACTTCCTGAGTGTATTAGAAGTTGTGGGTCCTAGTTAGGGTTAGTAGGGAAATGTCCAGAATACCCCCACTTAAATCCCCTTAATATCCCATCACAGGAATACGACTGGCCCATACGAGTCGTAGCCTCCTATACGATCGGTATCCACCAGTCATATCCCAGCCTCAACCATTGGATCAAACAGTGTCCAGTATACGACTTATCCAACTAAGTCGTAATCACAACATACGATCCGTATCTATAACTCGTATCCCTGGCAGAATGAAATACTAGGAGGATTAAACATTGCCCACCATACGAGTCTTTGATTCGACTCGTATCTAGCCTTATGACTCATACCCTTAAGTCGTACCCATTCTAGTGACCAAACCATCACACTAACTAACACTAGTCAGCATACGATAGGACCATACCACTCGTACCCCAGCATACGACTTGTACCCCAGCATACGACTCGTACCCATGAGTCGTATTGGGTCTGGAGAACGGATTTTCTAGGAAATTTTCTAAGGGTCAAAACCCAGGATGTCTCAGCCTCCCCCACTAGGAACATTCGTCCCCGAATGATGGACAAGGTAGGGGTTACCACACACAAAGTCATTTGCATTATCAAATATCCCTTTAACAAAGTTTGAAAACAAAGAGGCAAAGATGTTAATCTTTCCTTTAACAAACTCAGAAAATAAAGATGTGGTCAAGATACATACCTTCCGCATGAATCCCAGGAGCAGAAAACAAATGTTGATACTTGGATTTCATGTCCTCTTCCACTTCCCAAGTAGCTTCTTATGCTTTATGGTTCCACCATAGAACCTTAATCAAAGCCATATCATTGGTCCGCAATCGATGAACTTGCCTATCTAATATCTCAACCAGGGCCTCTTCATAAGACAGAGAATCTGAGATACCCAATCCTTCCAAAGGAACAACCAAAGAAGGATCACCAAGACACTTTCTCAACATAGAAACATGAAAGGCCAGATGAACCAAACATAAACTAGATGGCAACTCCAACTCTTAAGCAATATTTCCAACTCTCCGCAAAATCACATAAGGACCAACATACCAAGGACTGAGTTTCCCTTTTTTTCAAAATCGCACCGCTCTCTTCATCGGAGACACCTTGAGGAACACCCTATCCCCGACCTCAAACTCCAAGTCTCTATGCTTAACATCCGCATAAGATTTTTGGAGACTTTGGGTAGCTTTAAGCCTATCCCAAATTGCCTTAACCTTCTTCATCGCCTGATAAACCAAATCTGGACCAAATATGTCCGCTTCTCCAAGATCAAATCAACCAATAAGAGACTTACAACGCCTCGAAAGGAGCCATACCAATACTCAACTGATAGCTATTGTTGTAAGAAAACTCCACCAAAGGTAAATGCTCAACCTCATTGCCACCATAGTGAATCACACAGGCCCGAAGCATATCTTTCAATGTCTAAATAGTTCTCTCCACTTGACTTTCCGACTATAGATGAAAAACAGTACTCGGACTAACCTTAGTCCCCAATTCTTTCTGGAAAGACCGCCAGAAATGAGACATAAACAGCGTACCCCGATCAAAGATAATTGAAATAGGTACCCTATGAAGCTTCATAATCTCTTGAAGATACAATTGTGCATAATCCTCCGCCAAAAAGGTAGTCCGCACTGGCAAGAAATGTGCAGACTTGGTCATCCTACCATAATGACCCAGATCAAATCATACTGATTTTGAGATTGAGGAAGACCGATAACGAAATCTATATTGATCACTTTCCACTTCCATTCGAGCAAATAAATTTCTTGATACAGTCTACCAAGTCTCATGTGCTCAACCTTAACCTGTTGACACACCATACACTTAGCCACGAAATCAACTGCATCCCTCTTTATGCTATTCCACCAGTAGATCTCCTTAAGATCATGATAAATTTTAGTCGAGTCGGGATGAACAACATAGAGCGACTCATGCGCCTCAGCCAAAACCCTTTGGCGCAGCCCATCGACAGCAGGAACACACAACCTTCCTTGGTACCGTAAAGTATCATCACCACTGATCTTAAACACTACTACCTCTACCCAACAACATCACTCTTGATTTCCATCAAGACCGAATCCAACACTTGTTTCTCCTTAATCTCTACACCAAGAGACGATCTAACCACTTTTTGCACCATCACATCACCATTCTTAGAGTCCAAGAGATGAACTCCAAGATTAGCCAAGCGGTGAATATCCTTCACCAATTCCCGCTTGCCTTCCTCCACGTGAGTTGAACTCCTCATGGATAACCTGCTAAGAGCATCAGCAACCACATTAGCCTTACCTGGGTGGTAGTGAAGACTCATATCATAATCCTTGAGAAGCTCAAGCCACCTCATCTGTCTGAGATTTAGTTTTTTCTTAGTGAACATATATTGAAGACTCTTATGATCAGAAAAGATATCCACGTAAACACCATAAAAATAATGCCGCCATATTGTCAAAGCAAACACAACCGCCAACAACTCTAAACTATGAGTAGGATAATTTCTCTCATGTACCTTTAACTGCCTAGAAGCATAGGCAATCACCTTCCCATGCTGTATCAAAACACAACCAAGCCCTACCCGAGATGTATTGTAATAAACCACAAACTCATCATTGCCTTCCGGCAAAGTCAGGATTGAAGCTGGAGTCAACTTATCCTTCAATTTCTCAAAACTCCCTTCACAAGCACCCGACTCAGAAAACTTAACCTTCTTCTGAGTCAACTTAGTCAAATGAGCAACTATCGAAGAAAAGCTCTCCATAAATCGCCTATAATACCCGGCTAAATCCAAGAAGCTCCGAATATCTAATGGATTCGTGGGCTTAGACCACCTCTTCGACTCTGCAACCTTCTGCGGATCCACCATGATCCCTTCCCTAGAAAGAATATGGTCGAAGAAAGTCACAATGTTCAACTAGAACTCATACTTAGAGAACTTGACATACAACTATTGTTCCTTTAAGGTCTGCAACACCACACGAAGGTGATTAGCAGATCTACCTCACTCTTCGAATAAACCAGAATGTTATCAATAAACATAATGACGAAGAAATCCAAATACTGCCTAAACACTTTGTTCATCAAATCTGTAAATGCTGTCGAAGCATTAGTCAACCTAAATGACATCACCAAGAACTCAAAATGCCCATACCGAGTACGAAAAGCCATCTTAGGGATATCAACCTCCTTAATCTTAAGCTGATGGGGTACCCATACCAAAGATCTATCTTAGAGAAGAACTTGACACCCTGTAACTGGTCAAATAAGTCATCTATTCAAGGAAGAGGATACTTGTTCTTGATCGTCACCTTGTCTGAGAGCCTTGAGGAGAATTGGACAATCCACCACCCTGATCCAACCCTCCCAAAAAACAACACTCAAATTAATATAACCTGAAGCACTAACAATAATAAAACCAGATAGATCCAGACCTGGACCACTTCTTCGATTGGAATATCATCTACCTCATACTCAAACTTAGGGAACTGTACCCTATATGAATCTGAGTGGCCACCTGATATCTACCCCTACCTCGGCCTCAGACACTCGTTTAATTTTTTAGATTTATTTTAATCCAATCTCTCATCCTTTGATCTAAGGTATTTTCAAACATATACTTAATTTAATGCATTATGTAATCAGAGTGTCTTTCATGTCATTTAATCTAGGACCTTTATAATTAATTAATATTCTATTTAGATTTTTTTTATTATTTAAATTAGTTTTTTTTATGTGTGCTTTGACATAGAATGCAAATTCATGTAAATGATGAAGATGATTAATTGGGAAACAACTCAACAATTTAAATTCAAATTAACAGAATTTTTTTCCTAACCTGCAAAAAGAAATTTTTTTCAAAAATTGGCCTCATAATCATTTTCATGAGGTATTAACATACCTTATAATGTAATACATGTCCACGCCCACAAAATTCAAATCATTCTATTAATCAAGCACAAATAAATATAAAATATTTTTGTTCATAAAAAAAATAAATTTGAAAATCATGAAGATCTATTAACAAAAATTACAACTTTAACTCATAAATTTCTATACTAAAAAATATATTTGTGAACCTAGAAAATAATTAAAGTTGAAATTGAATAATATGACGTTATGCAAAGTTTACATTACAAACATTCACAAAATAAGATTATGAAGAAAATTATAATAAAAACAAACATAATATTTAATATGCTTTAGTTAAATGACTTACATATTAAAAAATTAATATTACAAACACAAAACCTAGAGGAAATAAATTCTTCAAAGTATAGTATCATAAATAAATATATGCAAATAATAAAATCATTAGAAAGTGTCATTAATTTTAAAATAAATAATTTTGTTAGAAGACTCCAACTTTGACTTATATAAAATTAAAAAAAAAACAGATAGTAGAAAGGAGCTATGTCCCAATTTTAAACTAATACTTTGAATGAAAAAATATGCTTGCAAGTTGCAAAACATCATTTATTAAGGAATTATAGTTATTTACATTGATAAAAGAAATTAAAATTACCTCTATGATTATGTTTGCTAACTTAATTTAGATCATCATGCCATATACCTTAATAAGACCGATTTTGTTGTCTAGCTCATATTTGACTTTGCTTCCTTTTGATATCTCAATGACCTGCATGAACGCATTGTAGAGATCACAATAACACCAAATTAAGATTTTCATACAAACAAAAAATATAGTAATAAACCCTTTCTCATTTTTCTAGACCTATTTACATGAAAGACTTAATGATCCCAATATACTAAAATCTCCCACAATTGAGATAAACAAAGAAAAGAAATGAAGAGGCCGTCGACAGTCATTTTTCTCAAGACGACAAAGATATGAAAACGATATTCAACTTATGACCGTATTTTGAAATAAATACTAAAAAAGTGGTAGATGGTAGGAGAAACAGATTCTCGTAGAATGCATGGATTGTCATACTCCTCAAAAACACAATAAATAAAGTTTATTAACAAACACAATGATGATATGTTAAATCTCATGATTTATTCACAATTAAACTAAATACGTATAATAAAAAATTAAAAGAAAATTCATAAATTTATATAACAAAGAAGACTAGAAAACTCTAGTCATGAACGCAAGAAGAAAGCTTTAATTAATTATCAATTATCAAAATACAAAAAATTTCAAGTAAACTTTGATCAAAATACGACTTAAATAGAATTATAGACATTTTTTATATAAGGTAAAAAAGTTATATAAGGTAAAATTTTATATAATTTAGAAGTTTTATATAAGGTAAAATTCTAATTGATTTAGAAGTGTTAAATAATACAATTTCATACCTAAATTAAATAATTTTTTTCCTTTTGCGTAGATTTAAAAAAAAAAAGAAATATATTTTGATTAGTAATTTTTTTTTTCTTAAAAGTTTCCATGCGTGTTTCCTTTTCAACAAACATATTTTTGGTTCTTAATTCTTTTTCCCTTTTAAATCACTTTTCTCCTAAAAAAATTGCATATGACTCCTAATAAAAAATTTTACACATTATATTTAGTTCCTTTTAGGTGTGAGATTTTTCCTTTTTTTTTTTTTTTTTTTAATCCTAAGTATTTAAATAATAATTTAATGATAATTATTTTAAAAAAATAGTAAATGATGATTTGTCTATTATGGAGGGTTTTAATGAAGGGCAAAAAATTCAAATCATTTTTCTAAGGATCTTCACACTTTTAATATATTATAGATATAAGAAAAAATATTTTTCTAGCCTTTTCAGATGCAAAATTACTAGTAATAATTTTTTCATAGTCAATATTTCCTAATAATTCTTTTTCAATTGATAATATAGCTAATTCATTCAATCTCACTTGAGACGTTTACCAATTTTAATATTAAAAAACTTCTTCCAATTGAGACAACCATAGTAGAAACTGTCAAAATTATTCTATAAGCAATATAGGCATTTGAAAAGGAATCAGATTGTTTTATATGATTGAGTATATCAATCACAATATTATCTTTAATTTTTACTATTTTCTTTAACACTTTCGATTCAAAAAGTAAATCTAAACTCTCAATGTTAGAATAAATATTATGCATTATGGAATATTCAATATATTAAGTAGCGTCCATTAGCCTCCTCCCCATTTTTTAATTTCCTTAAATGTCTTTGCTTTTTTTTGCCATCAAATAAAAAATAGGAGCATTTTTGTCATTTCATCAAAAGTCCCAACTAAATCAAAAGAAAAAATCAAAAATCAAAAGTCCCAATTGCCATTAGGCTAGGCAATTGCGTAAGACCCCATAATTATGAAGGCCCTATATTCATGTTTGTGTAGTTTATGTATAAGTGAAATAATATTTTTATTTTTCTTAAAAGAAATAAAAAAAAATATGACATACTAAAATGCAATTATTTATTTGAACATTTATGTATGTATATATGTATCTAATTTTATGATTTTTAAATAATTTTTTATATTTACAATTTCCCATTTTAAAACCTTTTATCTTTTAACTTTATCCCTTGGCTTCCTGAACATAGTATTCCACAATATTTATTCAATTTAGTATGAAAATAACTTAACAGTCAGGAACAATAACAAATAATTAGGAATAATGAAGAAAGAACCAACAAAATATTCCAAATTATTTTAATAATTTTCCTTTTTGGCCACTAAAAAATTAATTTAACAAATTCTTCTTCGTGTTGGTAGTAGGTGCTTTTGCAGTCTATTTCAATTTTTATTTTATCGCTTATATTTTATCTTTTTAATTGCTCTATATATTGTGAGTTACATTTGACTGAAAATTGTTGAGTGCAAAAATGAATACAAATTATTTAACAATTTTAATTTTACACTAAATGTTAGGAAAATGATCATATCTCATTAAGAAGTTAGATTTTGCTTTTATTTGAACGTATTAAGTATCAAAAGATCTTCTAAATCTACATTGTGATAATTTCTCAACAAATCTAATTGGAAAAAATTATACTTGGTAAAAAAAAGCCTAAACAAATTAAGAATTAGGAAAAAGCTTATATGAATTTGGAGAGGGTATAAATATGTTAGGAGCAATGTATCTAACATTGAGGTAGATATTACATGCATACCATACTCCTCGATGTAAAATACATGCCACAAAAATACCAAAATACAATAATTATAATAAAAATGAATTACGAAATTCAAAAGTGTAAAGTTTTCAACCAAAATATTTGCTAACCTTATGTAAAAAAAAAAACATCCATTTGCCAAGTGAAGCTCAACATTTTTTCCTTTGGCTTCACTATCTTCCTACACATAGTATGTAATCCTATTTCTGTTTAATATAAATAATTAAAAATAAATAAAACATGACCTGATGTTAAGGTGACAAGTATCCCGTGAAATCAATCGAGGTGTACGCAAGTTGATTCAAACACCATGATTAGAATTTTTTTAAAAAAATATATCAAAATTTAATAATTATAATAAAAATTAATTACAAAATTCAAGAGTGTAAAGTTTTCAATCGAAATGTTTGTTAACCTTATGTAAAAAAAAAAAGATCAATTTGCAAAGTGAAGCTCAACATTCTTTCCTTTGGCTTCACTGTTTTCTTACACATAATAGGTAATCCTATTTCTGTTAATATAAAATAATTAAAAATAAATAAACATGACCTGATGTTAAGGTGACAAGTATCCCGTGAAATCAATCGAGGTGTACGCAAGTTGATTCGAACACCATGATTAGAAAAAAAAATCTAAACATGATTCTCACACAAAATCTTCCTTTAATTGCTTCTCTCCTTTTCGCATATAACACATAATCCTACTCCCTATTAGACCTACAACTACTGAAAATAAATTAAGCAACTTATAAACAATTACATATGCTTTACAGTTTACATACATAATAAACAAAACATATGTGAAAATTAGACTTTTAAACATAAGCTTACAACTACAAAACTGAATTCCAATATAATAAATATGAAAAAATATTTGAGCAGAACCAATGAATGTGAAAGAAAATTATAAGACATTATTATTAATGTTTATTAACTGCTAATCTTAATTGGAGAGTTGTTACGGATGAAGAAGATGAAAAATTATAAGTATTTTATGTCAATAAATTAGTTCAGGAATAAGAAGAGAGTATCAATAATAGTCACTTATTATTATTATTATTATTATTATTATTATTATTATTATTATTATTATTATTATTATTATTATAACAAAAGACATTAAATAAAAATAGAATATAAAACAAAAAAAATGTAGGAAAAAACTCAAAAGAAAAGAGAGAAAAGATAAATATAAATGGAAGCCATAGAGAGGTGCCACATTACCTTGTCTATGACCTTCCTTTATATTATATATAGATTTATACACATTTCATATATATGGTGGCCCTACCAGTTCTCGTATACGTTTTATGCACATATCAAATTTCAATATTTTTAAGAGAAAAGACATGATTTTCCCTCTGAACTTGTCACCTCAACTCACTTTAGTACTTAAACTAAGTTTTCATTTATTTACTCCCTTAACATCTTTAAAGTGTATTTGTTTCACCCCTAATGCTGACATGACCTTTTTTTTAAAAAAAGGCGCGTTTATTTGTAAAAAAAAATAATTTTAGAAATATTATATTTAAAATATAATAAAAAAATTTTAAAAAATAAAAAATAGAACAACAAATTCAATCAATAACACAACCCAACTTTCATCTTTTTCTTCATTCCCAGAAATCAAAATCACACAATAGAACGACAAATTCAATCAATAACAAAAAAAAAAGAAGGTATTATCAGGACCATACTTTTCCATCTTCACAAATAGCAAGAGAGTTTCTACTACCAGCAACAACGGAAGAAACATTTTCTGAATTTAAAGCTTTAATTGAACAAACCCACTCTCTCTCTTCATTATTTTCAATGCCCAATTGACCATTTTCTCAAGAGCCCCTGCTCAATAAACATATACTATAAAGAATTTACTTTTATGAATTGTAAAGGAAGGGAGAAAAGTTTTGGAATTTGGGAGTTTTGGGATTTGGGGTTTTAGTTATATGAAGAAATTTGAATTTGGAATTTTGTGTATTAGTGTGTTTTTGTGATCATATACTTGTATTTAATCCATTGCTAAATTTGCTGAAGTTAATTCAAGTCAACTTTTTATTTGATGAAGAAAAGAAAACCTCACTGAAAAGCTTGCAATAATGGAGAAAGAAAGAGAAAAGGGGATGCGACTATCTGAAGAAGAAGAAGACGAAGGGGGAACGCGGGGAGATGGGGGAGAGGAGGGCCTGCTGACTTGTGTCCTATGAACATATCTAGATAAAAGAAAAAATCAAGAAAATCAAGTCCTTTTTTTGTTGTTGAAATCATAGAAGAATTGTTTGTTTGATATTAGAAATGGGAAGGCCACCTTGTTGTGAAAAACTGGGGTGAAAAAAGGACCATGAACACCAGAAAAAGATATCATTTTGGTTTCATATATTCAAGAACATGGTCCTAGTACTTTTTTCTTTTTCTTTTTGGGGGTGGGGGCGGGTAGTTTGAAGAAGAAGGAAAATGAGGGGTGGGGGTAGAGGAAAATTAAAATTGAAGGTTGAGTGAGAGGTTGTTAATGGAGGAAAATAGAAAATAATGGAGGTGGGGTGGGTTTGATGGAGGAGGAGAGCTGGGGGGAGGGGGGCGGGGGGCGGGGGGCGGGGGAGGAGAAACGTAAAGAGGGGCGGGGTGGGCAGGGTGGGGTGAGGGGCGGTGAAGAAGAAAGAAAATGGGGGTGGGGGTGCCTTTTTTTATTTAATATATATATATATATATATAAATATATATATATTTATGTATATATTTATATAAATAAAATAGTATATATATATATTTGTTAATTTTTTTCAAAAAAAATATATAAAAATAATGTGTGGGGGATTATTTTTTTTTCTAAAAAAGTAATTTCTTACAGGGCAATGACGTGGCTCCGACGTGGTATTGACGTGGCATTGATGTGTAGGCGACTGTAACATACTCTCTGTTGTGAGAGTGGTATTCAGTTTGAGGGGTGAAAATAATACACTTTAAAGATGTTAAGGGGGTAAATAAACAGAAGTTTAGTTGAAGTGCTAAAGTGAGTTGAGCGGACAAGTTCAGAGGGGAGATCATGTCTTTTCTCTATTTGTAATAAAACTACAATACATACACATTTAGTATGCATGTCTGCTTCTAATATACACGTAACTTATACGTGTTTTTCAATATTTTAGCTTCCACTGGCAAGCTACAATTATGGGGAGGAAATTACATGTCATAGACCCAAATATGAGTGGATTTAGATATTTGACCCAATAAGAAATGTCTTTAAAGAATAATCTTTTCTTACTTTTTAGTATAGTACAAGTACCATTTTGCTCCTCTACACCTCAAATATATTTTAAAACTTTCTATACTCATTTGTCTCTCAAATTTTATTTTTTATTATTTTTACTTTTTTATTTTTTTCTTTAATTTTATTATTCTATTTTTTGTTATTTTCACTTTTTTTCCTTTAATTTTTTTTATTCTATTTTTTTTTTATTTTCACTTTTTATTTGTTCCTTTAATTTTATTTTCATGTTTTAATCCATCTTTCTCAACCTTTACTTTTTTCGCTTTTTGCTTTTTCTCAAGCAATATTTATTTCTTTTTTTTCTTTTTAATTCATTTGTCCGTAACCTTTTTTTTTTTTTTTTTGGTTTTATTCAGATCTCTTTTCTTCCCTTATTTTTCTCAAACTTTATTTTTATTTTTCCTCTCATTTTTATTTTTCTCAATTTTTTTAATTCTTCGCTTTTTTCTTAATCTTTTTTTTTTGCCTTTTTTTTCTCAATCTTTTTTTTTATTTCTCTATTTTGTTTGATCGCTTTTTTCTTTTTTCAGTTCTCTTTTTCCCCTCATTTTTGTCAAACTTTATTTTTATTTTTTCTCTCATTTTTATTTTTCTCAATTTTTTAAATTCTTTGATTTTTTCTTAATCTTTATTTTTTCCTTTCCTTGTTTTTTCTCAATCTTTTTTTATTTCTCTATTTTGTTTGATCATTTTTTTCTTTTTCTCAACTTCTATTATCTTTTGTTAATAAATAAAAAAATGAATAATCCGCAAAAAAATCTTCCTTTTTTGACATCAAAGCAAATTTAAGGGCATGAATTATTGTTACGAAGTTCTTTAAAATTAAAATTCTTGAGATAGGTCGCGTCTCTAAGGCGAGAGTTGTAGAATATCTCATAAATAAAGACATAGCGTAGTAGTGTCAATTCTTGCTCGTGAGGCATAATTTATTATTTGAAATTCCTTGAGCTAAGTCTTGCCTCTAAGGTAATAGTTGTAGAACATCCCATAAATGAAGACATGATGTGGTAGTGTCAATTTTTTCCCGTGGGACATAATTTGTAGTTTGAAAATTTTTGAGCTAAGTCTTGCCCCTAAGGAAAGAGTTGTAGAACATCTCATAAATGAAGACATAACGTGGTAGTGTCAACTCTTGCCCATGGGGCATAATTTGTTGTTTGAAAGTCTTGAGCTAAGTCTCTCCTTTAAGTCAATACTTGTAGAACATCTCATAAATGAAAACATCACATGGTAGAGTCAACTCTACCCGTTGGGCATAATTTGTAGTTTGAAAGTCCTTGAGCTAAGTCTTGCCTCCAAGGCAACAATTGTAGAACATCTCATAAATGAAAACATAGCATGGTAGAGTCAACTCTTGCCCGTGGGGCATAATTTGTTGTTTAAAAGTCCTTGAACTAAGTCTTGCCTCTAAGGCAATAGTTGGAGAACGTCTCGTAAATGAAAACATAATGTGGTAGAGTCAACTCTTGCCTGTGAGGCATAATTTGTTGTTTGAAAGTCCTTGAGCTAAGTCTTGTCTCTAAGGCAATAGTTGTAGAACATCTCATAAATAAAAACATAACGTGATAGAGTCAACTCTTGCCCATGGGGCATAATTTGTAGTTTGAAAGTCCTTGAGCTAAGTCTTGCCTGTAAGGCAATAGTTGTAGAACATCTTACAAATGAAACATAATGTGGTAGAGTCAACTCTTGCCCGTGGGGCATAATTTATTGTTTGAAAGTCCCTGAGCTAAGTCTTGCCTCTAAGGTAAGAGTTATAAAACATCTCATAAATCAAAATACAATGTGATAGTGTCAACTCTTGCCCACAAACATAATTTGTTGATTGAAAGTCACAAGTCTTGCCTCTGCAATGTGGTAGTGTTAATTCTTTTCCATGAAGCATAGTTTGTTGTTTTAAAGTCATAAGTCTTGCCTTTATATGTGATAGTGTCAACTCTTGCTCATGAGATGTAACTTCAATGGAAGAAATCGAAGAAAAGAACAAAAATAATAAAAAATGCAAAAAAAAAAGAAAATAAAAAAATATTAAAAATTAAAAATTAAAAAAATGTAGAAGTTGAGAGAGAATGGAAAAAAAAAATGTTGATAAAAAAAAAGAATTGAATAAAAATAAAGATCGAGAAAAATTTAAAGAGAAAGAAATAAAAATCAAATAAAGATATATTTTTTTTAAATAAAAGTAGACGTTGAGAGGTGTAAAGAAAAAAAAAGTAAGAGTTGAGCAAAATTAAAAAGAACCAAAAAAGAGGAAAGGAAAAATAAAAAAATCAAAGTAAAATAAAATAAAAGAAGTTGAGAGGAAAAAAGTAAGGATTGAAAAAAGTCAAAAATAAAAAATAAAAAATAAAAATAAAAATTAAAGTAAAATTAAAAAGAGAAAAAAATTGAAAGTTGAAAGATATAAATATGGAGTTGTTATCAATTATGAGGATCATTTATGTAATTTACTCTATTGGTCAGGAAAAATTTCATCCAAAAAAAATTAGTTAATAGGAAAAGTCTATTTTAAGGAAGCTTTTTTATTTGGGGCTAAATTTTGAAAGCCACTCCAATTTGGGCCTATTCTTGAGATTTACCCTGTATGGGTCCATCTGACAGCCCATTTTTGGGGGGTGTTTTCCAAAGCTAGTTCTAAACCTTATAAAATATTACTCTATGTAGAAAGATTTGGTCTTTCATGGATTTTATCTTTGTTATAGAGTCTTTCTTGCTGCTATTTTGCAAAATTCCATGTCTTAGCTTGATAAAATCTACTGATCTAATGCATTTCAATAGAAGAGTCTAGATGGGAAAGAGAGAAAGATATTATTCATTCATCTTAGCTTTTACAGTACACTACACATGCCCTTTATATAGAGCACATAACTAACTCTACATCACGCTTGAAGTGAACTACCCTTCTAACTAACTTACTAATAACTTCTCAGTTGTCAATAACACACCTCTCAAGCTGGTGGGTGAAAAACATTAAACATTCCAAGCTTGGAAACTAAAGATTGATGTTGAGCAGTCCCTAAACCTTTTGTCAAAATATCTACAAGTTGTAAACCACTTGCAACAACTTATGCTGGATTAATTCACTCTTGATTTTTTTCTAACAAAGTGACAATCTATTTTAATGTGTTTGGTTCTTTCACGAAATATGAGATTAAAATCCATTTGAATAGCTGCTTGATTATCACAGTATAATATAACAGATATAGGAACAAGATAATGCAACTCTTCCAACAAGTCACACATCCAAGTAAGTTCATCCACAAACGATGCCATGCTTCTATACTCAGCTTTAGCTGAACTCCTGCTAGTAGTGTGCTACTTTTAGATTTCCAAGAGATCAGTCCACACCCCAACTTTACCACATAGCCTATAACTGACCTTCTTGTATTGGGACTGAAACCCAATATAAATCTCAGTACACAATCAATTCATGTTTTGTATTGTGTGGAAAATGTAGATAAAGTCCTAGTGAACTCTTCAGGTACCTAACAAACCTTGATGCAGTATTCAAATGTATTTGTGTTTGTTACTGCAAACTGACTAACAACATGCACAGGAAAACAAATGTCTGGCCTAGTGATGGTCAGATAAATCAACTTTCCAATTAGCTTCTGATAACCAACAACATCATCTAGTTCTTTGTGTCATCTTTAACTCCCACTTGTCTATCCTAATCCACTATGGTAAGTTTCTGGTTTGCTTCTAATGTTGTCTGAGCTGATCTAGCTTCACTAAGCCCAACTTTTGATATCAACTCTAGGAAGTACCTTCTTTGGTTAAGAAGAATTCTCTTGCTCGACCTCATCACTTCAATGCCAAGAAAATATCTCGTATCTCCCAAGTACTTCACTTTGAAACTATTATGCAAGATATGTTTAGCTTCTCAATCAATTCCTTTATACTTTCTGTGATCAACAAATCATCTACATACACAAGAATAATAACAAGTTTTGCTCTGTCACTCTTTGTGAATAAAGAATGATCATGTGAACTTTGAGTTTACCCTACTTTAATTAATGCATTTGTGAGTTTTATATTCCATTTTCTTGAGGTTTGTTTTAGCCTATACGATGATTTTACCAATTTGCATACCTTTTGTTCTCCTTGTCTAGAAAAACCTTACGGCAGTTTCATGTTTACTTTCTTATAAAGGTCCCCTTATAAGAATGCATTACTCACGTCCATTTGGGAAACACACCAACTTCATGATGCTGCCATGCTAATGATGTTTCTAAAAGTTACCATTTTTTCCACTAGAGAGAAAGTATTATGATAGTCCAATCTTTCCCTTTAATTGTACCATTATGTCATAAGCCTATTCTTAAATGTGTCTAATTCTCCATGTTATTGGTATTTGATCTTATAAACTCATATAGACCTTATATCTTGTTTTCCTGGTAAATGATCAACAATGTCCCAGGTATGGTTTTCTTCTAAAGCATTGGTATGCACCACTTCAGTGCAGTAGTGACTAGGTCTTTGGCTCAGAAAAAAGGGTGATCCCGGTGCATTCACTATACCATGTACTATTGGGTCATCCCAATTTGCTAGAGCTTTGTGTGATTTTATTGGGTCATCCCAATTTTTCAGAGCCTTGTGTGATTTAGAAGCCAACGTTAATTTGATGTCGATGGCCGTATTCAAGCAATTGGTCTTGAACCCTTCGGAACTGGCTTCGATGCGGCTATTGATGGCTGACCTTACAGTAAAAAAAACCTATGGGAATCTCTTTTGATGTGATCGTGAGGGTGGATAACATCATCTTTCTAGCTGAATTTGTCATCCTAGACTATGAGGTTGACATTAAGATGACCATTATATTGAGAAGAGCGTTTATGGTCACAGGCAGAGCTATGGTTAACATGGAGAAAGGTAATCTAAAATTCAGAGTCAATGATAAGGAGGCTATATTCAACATTCGAAAGTCAATGAAGCAACCAACCGACATGAGGGTAGTGTCGGTGATTGATTGTATTAATGACCCTGGAGGATATTCATATGAGTATCTTCATGAATTCTAAGTAGTCAAGATATACGCATCGTGTCGTGAGGTTAAATCAAGTACTGCATGGGAGGCAACCCGTGGGCTTGGGTGAAGTTTTAGTTACCAACATAGCCATGTCATTCTGCGACGTTAAATAAAGCGCTGAGTGGGAGGCAACACACTATTTTTAGTGTTAATATTTTTATTGTTTTTCTTTTTGTAGGTTTTTAGCTCATGGATTTACTCGGAATTTGGTAAAAAATTGCTATATTCATTGAATTCCAGGTAAGGGAGCTATGTGATCAACCCATCATGGTCACAAGTCCCACATGATAAGTTGAGTAATAAGACGAAAAGATGAAATTTTAAGGATGAACAAAATATGTAAGGTTGTGGACTTTGGTATCTAATTTTACTTTTGGGACATTAAACTTAGTTTAAGGGACCATAAGTAGCTGAAAAAATATCAAAATGCCAATTATGGATTGCAGGAAAGTGGGCCAAAATTTTTGGTCCGGCACAAGCGCCCAACACCTGCTTAGTGCTGGGGCACCTGCGCCCATAGCCTGACCGCAGGTGCAGGCCGCAAGTAGCTGTCGCGGATAGGTTGTTTGTGGGTCCATTTTTTAATTTAAATTTTAGGCCCACCAACACTTATATATGACCTAAAACAACCCCCACCTATATTTAAACAACCTTAACTTCATTCTAACTCATTTAAATCCTCAAAACTTCACTTTTATCTTTGAATTCAAACTTCCCTATTAAAACACCAACTCACCCCTACAAAAAAAATAGTATTTAGCGACATTCATATTTGGTTTCTATTCTATGTGAATCCATCGCTAAATGGAAATAGTGACGGAATAGCGACGGATTTGTGTTTGTCACTATCTTGCTTGTTGCTAGCCTCTTAGCCACGAAAAAATAATTTCCGTCGCAAAACTTATGACCGCTTGGTGACAAAGTTTATCGGTTATTGATGTTACAAATGGAATATTGCGTTGCTATTTCCAAAGTTCATTTTCGTCGTGACTAAATTTACGACAGAATATTTTATCACTGATCCATTGCAACATAGTTTGGTCGATTGAGCTGACGTCTTTAGCGATCAAATTTATCCATCGCTAAAGTTTTTCAGTAGCAATGACAAAAGTTAGTCACTAATTTTTTGTCGCTAATAGCAACCGTCTTTAGCGACTAAATGGATCCATCACTAAAAATTTTCAGTAGCAACGACAAAAGTTAGTCACTAATTTTTTGTCGCTAATAATTATGTAAGAAAATTATTGAAACATATAAATTATTGTATAATTAAGATAACCAACATTCATATAGGTAGAAAAATGCACAATAATTGTGTCCAAACATCCACAAGTTCAAGTATTTTGTCAAAATAAATTAATATCAAACCCACATCCATCAAAATTATTATTTGTTACTACACAACTGTTTTGTACTTCCACACAAAATAGTTTATCAAAAAACAATGCAACGATAAAGGGCTACGAATACTATGAAGCTACGAATTAACGTCATCATCATTAGTAGGAGGAAGATCAAGCACGACCCCTTCTTGTACCCTAATAACACCAACACGCTCAATAACTACCGAAAGAAAGTGAGTAGTAAGTGTCGGAATCAATTGCTTCACAAACTCCTCCAAATTTATTGTCGGTAATGAAACCGAAGGTGGTACCAATGATGTGGAGGCATTATAGGCACAAATTTTCTTTCCAAAGTAACTTTCAGCTTCAGATCCGAGACCAAATAATCTTTTCTTCTTTACTCCTCCATCAGCTTTATAATATGATTCCAATTAATCAATTTCAGATTCAGTCTGTCTTTTTCCCATACAGTTTCTTCATACTTTTCCTGTAATTAACAAGTGGAGATATTAAAATAGACTTAACTTCCTGTTGCTTCTTTCTTTTTCATGGATAATAAGAACTTACAAAAGAAAAATAAGAGAAGAATATATCTAATGATGTAAATTATGGACTTAATTGGAGAAGTCGGGAATGCTCAGCAACAGAAGATTTACCATCATAATTATGTGTGTGGACGTGCAAATGTAACTCACTTGGAGTTGGATCTCAATCTATTATAATAGCCTGTACAAACAAATAAAAGTCAAAATATTAAAATGCTAGTTGAGATGTATGTATGCCTACCATGAACTTTAAAGCAAGCAAGACTAAATTTATACTTACAAGTTTCTTCCGGTGCTCTCCAACTTTGATATAGCTACCTATGTGTGTCCCAGCAACTACTTCACGACCACCACAAAGGTTCTTTGAATTTATCTTCGACTTTTTAACACATTCATCACTTTCCCAAAGTTCCATCCACCTCTCTCATACATGGTCATTTACAAAATCTGGATGAACTATAACTCTGTGTTTCTTTATATTAGAAATGAAATTCTTGTAGTATAATGCAACCTTCTTCAACAATTGTTGCTTCACTATAGTTTCACTAACAGAAGCGTCCCAGTAGAAATTCTTCTGAAATACATTTTAAAGAAATATCATTATTCACTTTAATTTGTAAACGGGACAAAATACATTGAATAAAATCATATAGTACATGGTACACTTCCAATAGAGATACAGTTGCCAACTGGGAAATGCTATGCTATTTGAACTAGTTATAAATCTATAATAGACCCAACAATTAAACCAAATTTCTGGCATCAATGTTATATCAAGAGACCTAGTAATTCACAAAATAAAAACTACATGCACAAAATTTGATCTTAGCTGCCATGATTAAATTGTATAGAAACTGAATACACAACCATAATGTACCAGAATGTACAATATCCAGACACCAAACTGTAGTTGAATAGACAAAACCTACATACACAACCAGAATGTAGGAAACTGCATACAAAATCTGCAGTTGCATATCCAGAACACAAAAACTATATACACAAAAACTGCATACCTCTCTACCTAACTGTTATTTCTACCTTTATATTTTCTTCCTAACAACTCATACACAATGCATGCTAGCTAGCAACATTTGTTCCTCCATATGCATCATTTTTCATCTGAAGTGGGACTCCAAGTACAAGTTCAGACTACTGCTACATGCAGTTCTCAAACTGTTGCTACATGCAATTCTAAATCTACTGCTAATTTTCAAGTCACTGCTTCCAGAGAAATGTAGAGAAAATAGTTTTAAAACAGAGGTAAAGTCTCTCCCTTAAAGAACTCAGCAAAATATGTAGTTATCGTTGAAGCCAGATTGTGCAACATGACAGAGATATAATGAAAATGTAGAGACTATTACAACCAAAAAGATTGATTCTTAATCTTCCACAGATAGTCTACAAGAAAATGCAAGAAAAACAATCATCTTTAGAAGATATTTCCAAAAATAAGACCAACCCTAAAATAAGTAACCAACACACACAACGAAGTCTGAAACATCCATCATATCAGTTTGTTCATAGAGGCAAAAAAGAAATAACTTTAGAGACTTCAAATTGCTACTACAATTCTGAAATTGTTTCTATATTTCAAACTGTTTTACATGCATAGTATTTCTTAATTTACATGCATAATATTTCAAACTATTGCTTTACTTGCATAGTAATTTCAAAACTTCTTTAAATATTGGATGCTAAAATAACAAACCTTGAATTCTCAAAAATAACATCTTTGACTTCTTTGAAGACAGTTTTCTAATTGATCACATAGAGATCAACTACACTTTTGAAGGACAATGTAATGGAACTGGAGCATTTTGAAGAAGGTTCCAACATGTACACATTTAATGAAATTAGTGCATGGATAATATTATCCAGTTTAACAGTCGATAATAAGAATTTACTGTAGCCTTGTTTGCACCAAAGCAGTTATTTAGCTAATAAACTGAATGATATTGAAAGTTTCTCAAAAAGCAGAACATAACCTTCACTCTATTTTGAAAGGAAACACCATGACTTCTATAAAAAAACCTCACCCTTCTTGGAGTTTATATATTCTTTGCTGCACTTATTAAGCCAAGAAAAATCCATGAGTTTTCAATATCTTGGTATTTACATGGTTAAAAGAGCATGCTGACACAACAAATAGTAAAACATAACCAAGAATGACACAAGTAACATGACATTATCATTCAAAGTAACTACTGTACTAAGATGTGGACTAATGGAAGCAATAAGTACCAATTATTTCTTATTAAGTATAAAATAATAAGTAGTAAGTACTAATCTTGAAGAAGTCAGAAAAATAAGGGTTCGGGCATGGGTACTACTAGAATCACCTTCACCAGATACATTTCTCTCAGTAGATGTTCCCTCAACTGGTGTGGTTCTTTGAGTATTCATACTCCGGCCTATTGGGCTACTTTGGTTAGGTGCAATCAGAGATGTCTCAAGAATAACTGGGTACTTCTTTGTTCTAATGTTTCAACCGATTCTATACTGCTGGGCAGTACTGTTTGATTTGTTGGCATACTGCTAGGGTTGGAACTTGTACCATCCTATTCAATAACTGGAGTTGGAATAGAAGGCATTTTACCACAATTACTAGTTGTAATACCCCAAAAAATCCCAACCAATATTAGATCCATGTACCAAGCTCATGCATAGTACATCATGATTATTTTATAGTTTTATGAGTAGGTTAGATGTATATTAAGGCTTCAAATAACTCCCAACTATCAGACGAATTAAAACATTCCTTACCGATTGAATTCTTGAGAAGGATATTGGTATAGTAAACTTCAAACGGGCATATCTCTCATTATACTTGGAATTTTTGAGCTCATGACCTATCAACATATAGATAATTGAATTATCTTTCCAACGATACCAAATTCTCCTAAATCCGATATTGGATCAAAGAGTTATTCCTATTTTACTCCAGCATGTCAGGATGGAAACAGTGTGACGACATTCGTGGTAGCTTACCACATTTGTGACGACCTAACACGAAGGTCGTCAGCCTTAGGCAGAAACCAGCTCCTAAGTGAGGAAATTCGTGGCAGCTTACCATATTTGTGACGCCTTGTCAAAAATATCGTCAGACTTAGGTAGAAACCATCAATTCCAGCTCCTGTGTGACGACATTTTTGACGGCCTGTCACATTTTTGACGCCTTGTCACAAATGTCGTCAGACTTAGGCAGAAACCATCAATTCCAGCTCCTGTGTGATGACATTTTTGACGGCTTATCACATTTTTGACGCCTTGTCTCAAATGTCGTCAGCTATGATCTTCAACAACTGGGAATTTATTTTAGTAAGAGTATTTTAGTTTTTTTCCTTCACTTCCCATGACTTATAACCCTCAAGAAGCATATTATCTTCCATTCTCTTTAGTTAAACATCTCAAAAATGTCTCTCATACACTCTCAACCACAAGATTAGGGTTTCCTCTTAAGATCAAAACTCTCAAGAACAAGCCCTAGGGTTTTCATAGAAGAGTCTATTTTAAGGAAATTTTTCCGTCAATCTTCACGAATTCTTAATCTAAGGTATGCGTAGTGTTCATCTATGGATTCAATTCATTCATAGAGCTCAAGAATCATGCTTTTAAATGTTATTTTGTAAACTTTTTTGGTGATATGAGAATGTACTTGTTGATGATTGTTGTTTAAGTTTCAAGATGATATCTAAAGGTGTTTTCATGGAATATATATGGTTGTTAGTTGAAAAACACGAACTTTGGGTGGTTTGATATGATGCAAGTATGAAATCCACCTATGCCATAAAGAATGCATGCAAGGTGTTTGATAAAATGCCAAGGATGCTAGAAATTCATATTTACATGATTCCATGATATCTAAATGACAAGTCCATGTTAGCAATACACTTTAATATGGATTTCCATGCTATTTATGTGTTGTTATTATTGTGGTATCAAGCATGTATGATAATGGAGATATGAATTATGTACATGAAATATATCCATGCTTTCCCCTACCATGTTTGAGATGTTGAATAAATACATGATGAATAATATCCCCTACTTATGATATTATGAATTGTGGACTCCGATCTTGTGATCATGTCATGTCATGTGTGAGTCAGTTTCATTCTATCAAGTCCTGGGGGTATTCGTACCCAAAAAATATAGCTGTGTTCCTAGAGCCATGTCATGTTTTCACAATACTCTCAGTCAAGCCATGATCTATAGAAATCAGTCAGTCATGTGACTCAAGAAAACTCAGTAATCTCAGTAGTTCAGTATTCTCAGTAATCTTAGTGCTCAGTAACCTCAGTAATCATAGTAAATCTCAGTAATTTTAGTACTCTCAACCGGTCCTCAGAACTCAGTACATTTCGTCAGTCATCGGAATCCAGTAAACTTAGTTTAGCTCCACTAAACAATACCACTAGTATCTGTCTAGTTAATCAGTATCAGTTCAGCTAATCAGTTCAGTTCAGTTATTCAGTTCAGCCAAGTTATTTAGTTCAGTGTCTTTTAGATGGGAGTAGGATTCAGCACCAAGTGAGCCTAGGGATGGGGACTCACCCGCTAGATTTGGACTGAGATCCTTAGAAGCAATCCCTAAGTTCCAGAACTACGTAGCCAGCGTAGGTACGAGATGCCAGCCGTTAGATAGAACTGACATACTCAGGGGTCACCCGTTAGCATATTTATATGTATAGGACTGATCCCAGGAGTCACCCGCTAGATTAGGACTGACTCCACAACAGATGTTTTTACTGGTGGCGCGGTACTGACACCCTTCTAGACAGGGCAGAGATTGGACCCCAGTTAGCTTAGCTTGGGGAATGTCGGTTAGATGAATACATCCTACAATTTCAGTTACAGATTCAGGACTGTCATATACAGTCAACTCAACTTAGTAATACAGATTCAGTACTATTAGATACAGTCAATGCTTATTATTGTAAATAGACTTCAAGATCACCATTAGCTAGAACTGATCTCTACTATGATTAATTAGTATCAGAATCATTAGATTTAAAGATCACTCGCTAGATAGGTCTGATCTCAGACTAAGTCTAATCATTCTTATTATCAGTATACTCATGATCACTCGCTAGATAGGACTGATCTCAGATTTAGTTACTCCAAGTAGAACGAAACTCAGATAGTTCCATCTGAACTTAGACTGTCAGATACAGTCGCTCAGTATCAGTTACATCGGTTAGGCCGATCATCACAGTTATATTAGTTATATCAATTTTTGGAACTCATGTATCAGTCATATCAGTTATCAGAATTCATGATATCAGTATTCAGCTTCAGGACTGTCAAACACAATCAACCAGACCAGCTCTTCATAATTCGAACTGTCAGAAATAGTCGTTCATCTATTCAGGATCTCAGTATCAGTACACTCATGTTGTCAGTATTCAGACTCAGTAGTCAGTAGCTCCACGAGTTCAGTTACAGTTATGTATGCATGTATGTATTCTCACATTCATATAAGTCAGTATTGTTCATGCATATAACCCTTTGTATTTAGCCTACCTCACTCGTATACTCAGTACATTCAGACGTACTGATGTATTTGCGTTATGGTACTTTCTCTTATGTTACACCATAGGTTCAGAGGCACGAGCTCCAGATCAGCAGTAGCATTCTAGTGTTCAGAGTTTGCAGTGAGTCCTTCTCATTCGAGGACAATATGATTATTGCTACATTTACTATTCAGTTGCTAGATGGTAATTGGAGACATGTTCCTTCAACTCCTTATTCAGTTCAGTTAGAGGCTTTTAGAGTAGATGTCAAATTAGATATTTAGATCTCATTATTTTCAGTATTTGTGACTTGTTTTGGTATTGTTATACCTTTTTCAGACATTTTGTTATCAGACGTTTATTCAGTTCGAACCTTATGGCCTTTCATGTTCATGTTTCTGCATTTTATAATATATTATACAGTATACAGGTACATATATCAGTCATGGGTTAGCTTGTGGTCCTTCGGGGTCATGAACACCGTGTAGTATTCCGGTTCAGAAAATTGAGGTGTTACAAACTTGGTATCAGAGTCTAAGGTTCAATAGAGTCCTAGGAAGTCTGAAATCAGCATATAGTAGAGTCTTGTACATGCGTGTGTTGTGCACCACACCTATGTGCAGGGGGATATGAAATGTTTTAGGAATAGTTTTCCTTCTTTCAGTATTTATGTCGTGCCAGTGAGCAGTCAGATTTGTATGGCTTATTTTCTCATCCTTGCATCTATTCATGCTATCCAAAATCTCAGAGAATGTAACTATTTCAAGGTAGAACCACTTAGTAGTTGCAAGTTCAGTCCATCTCATGCATTAGTTTCAGACTCCCAAAGTTTAGTTATAATCTAATTCGTAGATGCCCTGTGCATCACCCAGTATCTCCGTAAGGTAAGCATTCTTAGAGGGACAGAGTGTCCCAAGGGGGAGATACCCCACTTTCTCTTAACGCTCTCATTCCTTAGATCCTTCAATTTCTCCTTGCATAACGAATTCAGTCTAGAATAGAGGGTACTCATAAGTTGACCTTCAAGTTATACCTCAGCTGTAAGTCAAGTATTCAGAGGTTCAGTTCAGTTCATGATGTTCAGTCCATATGTCACGTAGCAGAATCAGTCATGTTCTCATGTTTCAGTTCAGTCTTAGTGCCTTTACCATTGCATGTTCAGTCACATGTTCGTGATATTCAGGCATCAAATATGCGTGGTCAGCTTATCAGTACTTTCAGTCATGCATTCACGTATCATGTCAGTCATATAATCATGCATCAGATATGCATGGATTCAACTTATCAGTTAAGCATCAGATATGCATTCTCAGTTTGAGAAACTCAGTTTATCGGAACACTCACTCCTACATTCATAAATCAGCTACCCATGCATCAGATATGCATGTACAGTATGATATGCTCATTTTTCAGTCATGTCAGCCATGAAATTATGATCAGTCATTCATGCTATATATTCATGTAAGTTGTCTTTTCTCACATCTCAGCCAGCATCATTCGAGGATGAATGTTTCCAAGGGGGAGATATTGTAATACCCCAAAAAATTCAAACCAATATTAGAGCCATGTACCAAGCTCATGCAAAGTACATCATGATTCTTTTATAGTTTTATGAGTAGGTTAAATGTATATTAAGGCTTCAAATAACTCCTAGCTATCAAATGAATCAAAACATTCCTTACCGATTGAATTCTTGAGAAGGATATTGGTATAGTCAACTTCAAACGAGCATATCTCTCATTATACCTGGAATTTATGAGCTCATAACCTATCAACAGATATATAATTGAATTAGGTTTCCAACTATACCAATTTCGTCTAAATCCAATATTGGAGAAAAGAGTTATTCCTATTTTACTCCAGAATGTTTGGATGGAAACAGTGTGACGACATTCGTGGTAGCTTACCACATTTGTGATGCCCCATCACGAAGGTCGTCAACCTTAGGCAGAAACCAGCTCCTAAGTGACAACATTTATGGTAGCTTACCACATTTGTGATGCCCTATCATGAAGGTCGTCAGCCTTAGGCAGAAACCAGCTCCTAAGTGATGACATTCGTGGTAGCTTACCATATTTGTGATGCCCTATCACGAAGGTCGTCAGCCTTAGGCAGAAACCAGCTCCTAAGTGACGATATTCGTGGTAGCTTACCACATTTGTGACGCCTTGTCAAAAATGTCGTCAGACTTAGGCAGAAACCATCAATTCCAGCTCCTGTGTGACGACATTTTTGATGGCCTATCATATTTTTGACGCCTTGTCACAAATGTCGTCAGACTTAGGCAAAAACCATCAATTCCAGCTCCTGTGTGACGACATTTTTGATGGCTTGTCACATTTTTGACGCCTTGTCACAAATGTCATCAGCTATGATCTTCAGCAACTGGGAATTTATTTTAGTAAGGGTATTTTGGTCCTTTTCCTTCACTTCCCACGACTTATAACCCTCAAGGAGCGTATTATCTTCCATTCTCTTTAGTTAAATATCTCAAAAAGCTCTCTCATACACTCTCAACCATAAGATTAGGGTTTCCTCTATAGATCAAAACTCTCAAGAACAAGCCCTAGGGTTTTCATAGAAGAGTCTATTTCAAGGAAATTTTTCCGTCAATCTTCACAAATTCTTAATCTAAGGTATGCGTAGTGTTCATCTATGGATTCAATTCGTTCATAGAGCTCAAGAATCATGCTTTTAAATGTTATTTTGTAAGCTTTTGTGGTGATATGAACATGTACTTGTTGATGATTGTTGTTTAAGTTTCAAGATGATATCTAAAGGTGTTTTCATGGAATATATGTTGTTGTTAGTTGAAAAACATGAACTTTGGGTGGTTTGATATGATGCAAGTATGAAATCCACCTATGCCTTAAAGAATGCATGCAAGGTGTTTGATAAAATGCCTAGGATGCTATAATTTCATATTTACATGATTCCATGATATCTAAATGACAAGTCCATGTTAGCTATACACTTCAATATGGATTTCCATGCTATTTATGTGTTGTTATTGTTGTGGTAGGAAGCATGTATGATAATAGAGATATGAATTATGTACATGAAGTATAATATCCCCTACTTATGATATTATGAATTGTGGACTCCGATCTTATGATCAAGTCGTGTCATGTTCGAGTCAGTTTAATTCCATCGAGTCTTGGGGGTATTCGTACCCAAAAAATATAGCTGTGTGCCTAGAGCCATGTAATGTTTTCACGATACTCTCAGTCAAGCCATGATCTATAGAAATCAGTCAGTCATGTGACTCAAGAAAACTCAGTAATCTCAGTAATCTCAGTAGTACAGTATTCTCAGTAATCTCAGTAACCTCAGTAATCACAGTAAATCTCAGTAATTTTAGTACTCTCAACCAGTCCTCAGAACACAATACATTTTGTCAGTCATCAAAATCCAGTAAACTTAGTTTAGCTCCGCTAAACAATACCACTAGTATCAGTCTAGTTAATCAGTATCAGTTCAGCTAATCAGTTCAGTTCAGTTATTCAGTTCAGCCCAGTTATTTAGTTCAGTGTCTTTCAGATGGGAGTAGGATTCAGCACCGAGTGAGCCTTGGGATGGGGACTCACCCGCTAGATTAGGACTTAGATCCTTAGAAGCAATCCCTAAGTTCTAGAACTACGTAACCAGCGTAGGTACGATATGTCACCCGTTAGATAGGACTGACATACTCAGGGGTCACCCATTAGCACATTTATATGTATAGGACTAATCCCAGGAGTCACCCTCTAGATTGGGACTGACTCCACAACAGATGTCTTTACTGGTGGCGCGGTACTGACACCCTTCCAGTCAGGGCAGAGATTGGACACTAGTCAGCTTAGCTGTGGGCATGTCGGTTAGATGAATACATCCTACAGTTTTAGTTACAGATTCAGGACTGTCAGATACAGTCAACTCAGCTTAGTAGTACAGATTCAGTACTGTTAGATACAGTCAATGCTTATCATTGTAAATAGACTTCAAGATCACCCATCAGTTAGGACTGATCTCAACTATGATTAGTCAGTATCTGAATCATTAGATTTAAAGATCACCCGCTAGATAAGACTGATCTCAGACTAAGTCAAATCATCCTTATTATCAGTATACTCATGATCACCCGTTAGATAAGACTGATCTCAGATTTAGTTTCTCCAAGTAGAACGGAACTCCGATAGTTCCATCAGAACGTAAGACTGTCAGATACAGTCGCTCAGTATCAGTTACATCGGTTAGGCCGATCATCACTGTTATATCAGTTATATCAGTTTTCTGAACTCATGTATCAGTAATATCTGTTATCAGAATTCATGATATTAGTATTCAGTTTCAGGACTGTCAAACACAGTCAACCAAACCAGTTCTTCATAATTCGAACTGTCATACATAGTCGTTCATCTATTCAGTATCTCAGTATCAGTACACTCATATTGTTAGTATTCAGACTCAGTAGTCAGTATCTCTACGAGTTCAGTTACAATTATGTATGCATGTATGTATTCTCATGTTCATATCATTCAGTATTGTTCATACATATAACCCTTTGCATTTAGCCTACCTCACTCGTATTCTCAGTACATTCAGACGTACTAACGCATTTGCGCTATGGTACTTTCTCTTATGTTACACCATAGGTTCAGAGGCACGAGCTCCAGATCAGCAGTAGCATTCCAGTGTTCAGAGTTTACAGTGAGTCCTTCTCATTCGAGGACGATATGATTATTGCTACATTTACTATTCAGCTGCTAGATGGAGTTAGTTGGAGACATGTTCCTTCAACTCCTTATTCAGTTCAGTTAGAGGCTTTCAGACTAGATGTCAGATTAGATATTCAGATCTCATTATTTTCAGTATTTATGACTTATTTTGGTATTGTTATACCTTTTTCAGACATTTTGTTATCAGACGTTTATTCAGTTCGAACCTTATGGCCTTTCATGTTTATGTTTCCGCATTTTATGATATATTATGCAGTATACAGGTACAAATATCAGTCATGGATTAGCTTGTGGTCCTTCGGGGTCATGAGCACCGTGTAGCATTCCGATTCAGAAAATCGAGGTGTTACACCAGTCTTACTCCTACTTGAGGACTTGCCTGCACGATATCCTCCTTGAGTCATATCTACAAAAAAATGACAGTATCATTAGATCATTACTAGTAAAACACAAATTAAAATCATGTGCTATGAAAAACTGACAGATTATTAAAAAGAAACAAAAATCTTTGATAGAATGTCTATTTAATTGATCAATCAAACATATACAAATTTTCTTCTCAAGTTTTTTATACGCTTACTCATGACTCATCATAAAATAATGTTTCAATCTTCTAGGTGTTGCTTTTGCTATGTCAAAATATGTTATCTTTATTTAAAAAAATAGAACAGAAAAGCAGAAACTAAGGAAAAAATAATATTTTTGAGAAAAAAAATACTAAAAATAAAATACAACAAAGATAAAATAGTAGATTTTTATCAATCTCTTGTCAGTATCTGTTTTCTTAATACAACAAAGAAAAATAACAGTTTTTTATCAAGCTCTAGTCACTATCCATGTCTTCTTCAAATGCTTACTCTTCCTCATCCTACTCATTTTTTCTCAGTTTCATATTCTTCTATCGTAGATTAATCTTGGATTTCATGATGCTCTTCAAATAAATCATCATTAAGGTATTTATTCATTTCAAGTACACCCCTATTTGGATCATGCAGAAGTATATTTTCATCAATTGAACAGACATATCTATCTCATGGACTTCAACTTTTCCCACTTGAAAAGGAACATTTAGTTCTAAAGTTGTCACCACTTCCTCAACTAGTAATTCAATGACATTTCAAGGTTTGACCTTTAATACAGCTGGCCAATCATTCTTATCCTTTTTCTTATTTGGATAAGGTACATAACATACTTGAGTTGCTTGCATTGCAAGAATAAAAGGTTCATATTTTTTATACCAACGTGGTGGTTAATATCAACCAATTAGTAGTGATTGTACTTCTTAACATCAACATCAATTCTTGGGTCAAACCATTCACATTTGAATAAAACAGTTTGCTTTAAAGGTGCTTCACGGTATTCCACTTGTATAATCTCTTTTATCCGCCGATAATAATCGCCAAAATTTGGATCCGAGATAAAAACTTCACTATTCATTGTTGATCTCATGCTACCATGACATTCTATTTTAAATTTATATTCGTTAACAAAATAAACTGAATGACATGTAGCTACAATTAATGGTTCACGAGCAAGACTACGCAAGTATTCATTCTTAATGAAATTGCACCGAGCCTATTTACAAAAATTCAAAGATTTAGTTAAATTTGAGAAGCAAATTTAAACACATTATTATATAAAAGATAATATTTATTTATATCTTACATATTCCTAGAACCATATAGCTAAATTTTCTTCAAGGCTCTCATCTATTTCATCTTGAGGGAGATTCAGAAATTCTTTTTGCAAACATTGCAGGTACATACTTCATCGCAACAAAATAATTTAAATAAGTAGTCACGATAAAAGAATAGACTTTATTATTATTAAGAGAATTCGGTTACCTCACAAATGACTCAACTTCCTCACAATTTAGTAAAATATAAGTTTGGGAAGCCTTGATTTCATCTAGAGTTAAATCTCTTTTTTTTGCTTCTCCTCATAGTCGACATGGATGGGAGAATATTGAAAGATTTCTTTTAAGATCTTCCACAACACCACCATCATCATTACAATCCACATTATGATTATGTGACATGATATGAGGTTCAAAATAATGAGAAAACAATTGTGTTGAATCCATCATCAAGTATGCTTCATAAACGGAACCCTCAACACTAGCTTTATTCCTAATCATCCTTTTAAGAGTTCCTAGATACCTATATACATAAAAAGATGAAACATTACATTTGAAGGTTATGTATTAAATATTCGTTACAAGTTCGACATAGACTTTCACATTTACATTCAAAAGGATACATCCATTGATATTGCATAGCTCCAACTATTCTTTCTTCATATAGAAGGTGCACATGAAGATGTTCCATTGAGTCGAAGAACCCAGGAGAAAATATGTGTTCTAACTTTAACAAAATTTGTGGAGTATCTCCCTCTAATCGCACCATATCATCCACTCGTAGAGTGGCCGAAGTAAGATCCTTAAAAATAAGCTCAATTCTGTAAGTGTCTGCCACACATTACCATGAAGTAGTTCACGAAAAGCAATAGGCATTAGTATTTGCATGAATGCATGACAATTGTGACTTTTCATACCAAATAACATTTTCGTATTTGTGTCTGGCAACCTACCCAAATTTAAAACATACCCATCTGAAAACTTTAAGACTTTCACCCAATTTAACAAGATAACTCTTGATTCATTGTCTATTGTACATGCAGCTTTTGGATATTGTCCATTACTATCTTTTCCCAACTGAGGTCGATCACAACACTTTGTCGTATCCAAACATGACTGTGGATTGTCTTTAGTTTTGTCATCAAAATTAAGAACAACGTTAAATACATTATCAAAGAAAATTTTGTCAATATGCATATGTCGGACCATGTTAGAACTCCACTATGTCAAATCCCAAAAGATGTTTTGCTTTTTCCAACCACATGTCTTACATATTCTTTGATTAACTTCTTCTGTACCTAACTTTGTTACATTTCTTATCTCTAAATTAGAAATTTAGTTCAAAATTTCCTCCCCTATTCTATATGATGGTGGGGGTCTTTTGACAGTCTGACCTTTAAGAAAGTTCTTTTGATCTCTCCTAAATGAGTGACGTTGGTCAAGGAACATTCTATGACAATCAAACTAGGATTGTTTTCTTCCATAGTGTAATCTAAAGGATTGTGTTTCCCCCATACAGTAAGGACATGCTAACTTACCTGCAACACTCTATCCCGTTAACATAAAATATGCCGGAGAGTCACTAATTGTCCACATCAAAGCTACCCTTAAACGAACGTTTTTCTTTATTGAGATGTCGAATGCTTCCACACCTGTATCCCATAACAAGGTCAATTTCTTTATTAGAGGTTGCAGATAAACATCAATTTTATGTTTAGGATTGCTAGGACTTGGAACAATGATTTTTAAGAACATATAAGCCTCTTTTATGCACCTTCCTGGAGGTAAATTGTATGGAGTGACAATCAGTGGCCACGAGGAATATTTCTTTCCAGACTAACTAAATGGTTGAAAACCATCGATACATAACCCTAATCTGACATTTCTTGGTTCAGAGGTAAAAAGGGATGAGTTTTTTTTTAGTGCTTCCAAGCCTCAGAGTTTGATGGATGACACATCACACAATCCTCCTTTTTATGCTCATGATGCCATCTCATGTCAGCAGCTGTAGCATGGGATGCATATAATCTTTGTAATCTTGAAATCAAAGGAAAATAACATATTTTCTTGTAAGAGACCAATTTCCTTTTACAAGAGCCAACACAACGCTTATACATTGGTTTGCTACAAAATTTACAAGATGTAAGGTGTTCCTCATTATCACCCCAATACAACATATATCCTGATTCATAACAATCAATCTTTTCAACTGGCAAACCCAAGCTACGTACTAGCTTCTTGGTCTGATAATAGCTATCAAGCACCATGTTATCTTCAGGTAAAGCCTCTTTGAAAAATTTCATCATCTGGTTATTACCTCTCTATAACATATTATTTTTTATTTTAATAGTTAACATTCTTGAAACAATTGCAAGTTGAGAAAGGGATGAATCGGGATATAGTTCTGCATCAACGATATGTAATGATAAAATTTTTGATATACGGGATTGGGATCTTCCTCCATTGAATGTTCAAAATAATCTTTGCAATCTCGAAATCAAAGGAAAATAATACATTTTCTTCTAAGGGACCAATTTTCTCTTACGAGAGCCAACACAATTCTTATACATTGGCTTGCATCATCTAGTTATTACCTCTCTGTGACATATGATTTTTTATTTTAATATTTAATATTCTAGAAACAATTGCAAGTTGAGAGAGAGATGAATCGGGATATAATTCTGCATCGGTGGCCTATAGCAAATCATAAAATTTTTTAGATACGGGAGTAGGATCTTCCTCCATTGAATGTTCAAAAGGATGAGATGACTCGGGTTAAATATTGCTATATGATTGCCAACTTGAACCTTGGAAAAAATTGGGACCAGTTGCATCCAAAATCATTTGTTGGTATAGATTTTCTCCTAATTCTGGTTGACCAATACCATGCAAGTCATTACCATAACAAGTCCCACTTATAACATCTTTTCCCCTTGATGCTTCCAAATAAAATAGTTTTCAACAAATCAAGAATGATAAAGGTGACATTTAACAGTTTCAACAATCATGAATTTATAGTTCTGACATTTTTCACATGGACATCTAACTTTGTCACCACTTATGCGATTCTGTTGAGAACATGCGAATTGGATAAATTTATTCACACCGGTTACAAAACTAGAGTTTAAAGCCCCTCGGCAATCTAACCTCTTGTACATCCAACCACGTTCTAGATTATACATGTTTCTTTTAATTGTTGAAATAAAGAAACACGATCAATGCTAATTAAAATGAAGTTCTCAAAGAAGAAAACAAAAATAATTAATCTTAAAAAGTAGCTCTATCAGCAACTCAAAGAAGAAAACAAAACATAAATCACTTATTAGAAATGACACTTAATGCACAACCAACATGACGTATCAGTAATAGTATGCACACACTTATTATGTATTTGCACTAAAAAAATAAAACATTCCTATGACAAAAGTCGTATAACCAACCCACTAACACTTGGTGAGTGAGCTAATCCACAACACCATCTGCATACACGTAGTACTATATATAAAATACAGTGTTGAAAAGTAACTTACTGAACAAATGCACTTGATCTTTTCTTTCAAAGTCTTACAACATCTGCAGTTATTTAGCTGTATAAAATGGTCACTTCAACTCTCTCCCTAACATAAACAAAAGTAGAGATGATTCAAATACAAAATTAGCAATTTGAGATGAGGCAACCAACCAACTAGTTAATAAGATATTCTACAATCTACATATTTAACTACTACTAATGTAGGCATCGATAGTGTAACACCCCAAGATCCCATCCCAAGACGTCACGCGGTGCTTAAGGCCACCCGCGACCTCAAGCTAACCCTCTGAGCCTATCATCTCCTCTATAACTCACTATGACAATAATCAAGCTATAATAAAGAAGAATAATCATGTCATGAACATACTGGAATACAAAGAAATACTATCCTGTACAAGAAATACTACTGAGACTGAGCACCTGAACCTTCATCACGAGAAAATATAGAACACAGAAGAGTATGGGAATCAGTACTTGGGAATGTACTGAATATGTGGGGGTGCAGGCAATATTTAAATAATATCAAAAATGTATAAGAAAATCATGCATGATGATAATAATGACACTCTTCGCTTGAGTTACCTGAAATATATTTTCCATAAATCATCAATAATAACACATGCTTCATGAATCTCACAAACTGTTGGACTCAACTCAAACGCCTTGACTCATGACTTAGAGTGACTCGGTAACTCATGAAACTTGGACTATTATGGACTTGGGAGTTTCTTATAACAGAAATAAACCATGTGATCTTACATGGAGTCCAACGTCTTTCCCACGTTGGGGAGAGCTGTTCTATCCTTGCCATCGGAGTAGAACCTTAACTTTAGTGATAATTTTCTTAGCCTTTGGACCTTAATCTTAATACTACGGTGGCACATAGTTCTGGGGAAGTAGGATGCACTGAACCCATACTTCCCGCTCGGTGCTAAATACTACTCCCAGACTTAAGCTCAAAATGCGTTAGGAAATCCACCTTAATCAACTCAAGGGTCTATCATGAAGACCAAAATATAAATATATATCTCAGTTGTAAATCATAATCAACTTGTGGATTCCTAACTCAACTAAATCTCAAAATAATATTTCTTATCATCAAGTACACTTGCTTATCAAATCATATCAATTATCAAATCTTCCAGAAAATATCATAGAACTCGTTCTTGACTCTCAAGCTCAATATCAATATATATTCAATAGACAAACTTCTCCTGGAAAAACATAAATCATGACACTTATCATAAATCACTTAGAAATTATCATTTTATGATAACAATATACAACTCATAACATAAATTCTTAATTTAAGAAATAAGACAATGAAGTAGTCATATGTGTCAATCTTGTATAGCTCAAATCTCATAAATCCTTGATAAAGTAATTTGGGTGTAAACCCACTTTGCAAAATTCATGAAATTCAATAGAAATTAAATCTTTGAGCACAAGAACGAAAGAAGTGTTCTTGTTCAAAACCCCACATACCTTAATCTTTGAAATTGGATGAACTTTAGTGCTTGAGACATTATCCACACTTGAAATAAATAATTCTTGAAGCCCACACTATGAGGAACTTGGTTCTTGAAGAAATTTTGAAGATTTATGGATGATTCTTAGAAGATTTATGTTCTTGATATAACACTAGATATATTATCTCAAGAGAATTGGAAGAGAAAATTATGGAATTAGGGTTTGGATGGGATTCTCATATTTATAGAGGCCTCCAAAAGATGGAAAAGGACCAAAATACCCTTGCAAAAACATTTCTAAATTGCTGAAAAAAATAGATGACGACATCCGTGATAGGCTGTCAGATCCGTGATAGGCCGTCACGAAATATCATCACAAAAGGGTTGAATTTTATGATTTTCTGCCTAAGGCTGACGACGTCGTCAGAAATGTCATCAGAAATGTGACAGGCCGTCAAAAACGTCGTCACCCTTTTCCAGATTGACATGCTGGAGTAAAATAGGTATAACTCTTTTCTTCGGTATCAGATTTTAGCGAAATTGGTATCGTTGGAAATCTAATTCAATTATATATATGTTGATAGGTCATGATCTCAAAAATTCCAAGTATAATGAGAGATATGCTCGTTTGAAGTTGACTATACCAATATCCTTCCCAAGAATTCAATCGGTAAGGAATGTTTTGATTCACCCAATCGTTAGGACATCTTTAAAGCCTCAATACACACCATCCTTGATCAGAAAACAACCCAAAACATTATAATTTATTTCTCATGAGCTTCATTCATGGGTGCACTATTGGTTAGAGTCTTGGGGTATTACAATATCTCCCCCTTGGAAACATTCGTCCTCAAATGTGGCTAGATAGGCCAAGAACAAGAGAAAATGAGGACATATAGCTGGAACGACTCACTAAAAGGGCTTACTTCATTCTAAACTTTTGAGTACTTCACAAAATGCATGAATCATAGAGAGAATAACCATATAGCTGAATACACTGGATTAGAAGGAAACTGGATTAGGGAAGAATAGTACCTTCGGCTTAATTTGAACTCGCAGAGAAGAGATGAGGGTATCTGGCTCGCATATCTGCTTTTGCTTCCCAAGTATCACCCTTGAATGATTGATTTCTCCACAGAACATTGACCAGGGGAACTTCCTTATTTCTTAGTCTACGAACTTGATAATCTAGGATTTCAATCGGAACTTCATCATACAAAAGGCTATCCTGAACATCGAAACTTTCTGATGGATCAACAGCAACAAAATCACCAATGTGCTTCTTGAGCATAGAAACGTGAAAGATAGGATGGACAGCTGACAACTCGGCAGGAAATTTAATATCGGAAGCTTCTTTCCCAACACGATTCAAAACTCTATAAGGGCCAACGTATCGGGGACTAAGCTTCCTTTTCTTACCAAATCTTTTCACCCCCTTCATGGGTGAAATCTTCAAGTACACCAGATCATTAACCTCAAACTCAAGAGCTCTTTTTCTCACATCTGCATGACTTCTGACGACTCTGGGTTGTCTTTAATCTTTCTCGAATCAGTTTAAATTTCTCCATATTCTCAAACACAACATCAGGTCCACTCACAGCGGCTTCATCCACTTCAAACCAACCTATGGGTAATCTACATCACCTTCCGTATAAAGACTCAAATGGAGCCATTCCAATGCTAGCATGAAAACTGTTGTTGTAAGCAAATTCAATCAATGGCAAATGTTCATCCCAACTTCCTTTGAAATCAAGAACACATGCCCTCAACATATCCTCCAGGGTCTGGATGGTCCTCTCATCCTGACCATTGGTCTGTAGATGAAAAGCAGAGTAAGATGAACTTGGGTATCAAGACCCTTCTGAAAAGCCCTCCAAAAATAATAAGTAAATTGAGTACCCCTGTCGGAGATAATAGACAAAGGAACTCCATGCAACCAGACTAACTCTCGAATGTACAACTTAGCATAGTCCTCAGCGATGAAAGATGTATGCACTGGCAAAAAATACGCGGACTTAGTAAACCTGTCTACAATGACCCAAATCGAATCATGATGACGTCGAGAAGGAGGTAAACCAGTCACAAAATCCATATTTACTTCCTCCCACTTCCAAGTAGGAATATTGAATTCTTGCATCATTCCACCGGGTCTTTGGTGTTCTATCTTAACCTGTTGACAAGTTGTACACTTCTCTACGAATTTCGCTATATCCTTTTTCATACCATTTCACCAATAGATTTCTCGCAAATCGTGGTACATCTTGGTAGCACCGGGATGAATAGAATATCGCGTGCCATGCGCTTCAGCCATAATTCTCTGCCTTAAATCTTCAACATCAGGTACACATAATCTATTCTAAAATTTCAATACACCATCTCCCCCTTGGGAGAAAACCTCCACCTTTTGGTATTTAACTAACTCCTTCAGTCTGACCAAACTAGGATCCATATCTTGCTTCTCCTTTACTTCCGAAACTAGAGAAGACTCGGAACTACTCTGGACCCAAACATTATCCTCAGTTGAATCAAGCAATCTAACTCCCAACCTAGCCAGACGATGCACCTCACGAGCTAACTCCTTCCTATCTTCCTCGACCTGTGCTACACTACCCATGGACGACCTGCTAAGGGTATCTTCCACTACATTGGTCGTGCTCGGGTGATACAACACATTCATATAATAGTCCTTTAACAATTCCAACCATCGCCTCTGACGAAGATTTAACTCTCTCTGAGTAAACACATACTGCAAACTCTTGTGATCCGTAAAGACATCAATATGAACACCGTACAAATAGTATCTCCAGATTGTCAAGGCAAAAACCACTGAATCTAACTCGAGGTCATGGGTCGGGTAGTTCTTCTCATGCGATTTCAACTGTCTGGAGGCATAGGCTATAACCTTAACTTTCTGCATCAACATGCAACCCAACCCAACTCTAGAAGCATCGCAGTACACCACAAAATCATCTACACCATTTGAAAGGGTCAACATAGGGGCCGAAGTGAGTTGAGTCTTCAACTCCTGAAAACTCTTCTCGCAAGAGTCAGGCCACAGGAATTTAATTTTTTTTGGGTCAACCTAGTCAAAGGAGACGCAATGGAAGAGACGCCCTCAACAAAACGATGGTAGTAGCCATCTAAACCCAATAAACTCCTAATATTAGATGGGGAAATAGGTCTAGGCCAATTTTTCACAGCTTCTATCTTTTGAGGGTCAACTCGAATACCTTCAGAAGAGACAATATGACCCAGAAAAGCAACTAACCTTAGCCAAAATTTGCACTTGCTAAATTTGGTAAATATTTGATGATCTCTAAGGGTTTGCAAGACTATTCAGAGATGATCTGCATGGTCGTTCTCACTTCGGGAGTATACAAGAATACCATCTATGAACACAATAACAAACATATCCAGGTACTGTCTGAACACCCAATTCATGAGGTCCATAAAGACTGCTGGGGTATTTGTTAGCCCGAAGGACATGACCACAAACTCAAAATGACCATATCGGGCGCGAAAAGATGTCTTTGGAATATCACACTCCCGAACTTTAAGCTGGTGATAACCGGATCTCAAGTCTATTTTTGAGAAATAGTTAGCACCTTGTAGCTGATCAAATAGGTCATCAATTCTAGGAAGACGGTACTTGTTCTTGACTGTGACCTTGTTAAGCTGACGATAATCAATGCACATCCGTAATGAACCATCTTTCTTTCGCACGAACGGAATGGGTGCACCCCAAGAAGATACTCTAGGCCTTATGAAACCCTTATCTAGAAGATCTTTGAGTTGCTCTTTCAACTCCTTAAGTTATACGGGGGCCATACGATATGGAGAAATAGAAATAGGCTGCGTGTCGGGAGGTACCCCTAGGAGATCTTCTAGAAAAACATCACAAAACTCATTAACAATACTGATCGACTAAATGGTCGGAGTCTCGAACTTAGTATCTTTAACTCGAACCAAATGATAGATGGAACCCTTGGATATCAATTTCCTAGCTTTAAGATAGGATATGAAATGACTCTTGGGAGATACAAAATTTTCAGACCACTCAAAGGATGGCTCATTGGAAAACTAAAACTTGACTACACGACTACGACAGTCTATAGACGCATAACAAGAGTGAAGCCAATCCATACCCAGAATAATGTCAAAATCAACTATGTCTAGCTCAATCAAATCTGCAAACATAACTCTGTGAAGGACAATGATAGGACACTTATTATATACTTGCTTAGCAACAATAGGTTTACCTACTGGAGTAGAAACTAGAAAAGGCTTAGGAATCTTTTCAGCATTGATCTCAAAATTCACAGCCACTAACGGAGTCACATAAGAAAGACTTGACCCAGGGTCCATCAACACATACACATCAAAATGAAATACACGGAGCGTACCAGTAATAATATTTGGTGAATCCTCCTGCTCCTGGCGGGGTGGTATAGCATAAAAGCGATTCTGGAGCTGACTACCAGCAGTACTAGATGAGGCACACCATGAAGAGGAGTAGGATAAACCCAAGGGGCTGGAGCACTAATAGCCTGACTCTGGGGACGAACACCACGGCTCCCCTGTCTAGCATATGGTCAATCCCTGAATTTGTGGCCCAACTTACCACAACCAAAACAACCTCTCTGCTCAGCCATACACTCTTCAGGATGCGTCCTACCACACTTAGCACATGGGGGAAAGTTAGGTCTATTACTCACATTGTCCTGAGACCTAGAAATAGTAGGTCTATTAAACTGGTCCTGCCTGACTCTCGATGTGGGAGTACTAACTAATGATGGTGCTAGTATAAAAGAACGACTCTGAAACTGAGGGCGGATCTCTCCAAAAATCTACTCTGACTATACCCCTGCTTCTCTGATCTAACTCTCTTATTCCCTCTCACACACTGTCTCTTTCACCTTGTCCGCTTCAATCTGCTGGGCATGTATCATCAATCTAGAAAGATCCATGTCCCTATTGAGCATAGAGGACCTACACTCTTTCACAACATAACTCGATACGCCAGTTAAAAACTTACTCATACTAGTCCTGGAATCAGCCATCATACCGGGAGCATACTTAGACAACTGGTTAAATTTAAGACAATATTCCTTAACTATCATGGAGCCTTGTCTCAAGTTCAAAAATTCTTCTAGTTTTGCTTCCCTCAGCTCTGGGGGAAAGAATCGGTCTAAGAACACATCCTAAAACAACTGCCAAGTCATAGGAGCGGCATCCTCCCCTCTACTCTTCCTCCATAACTTCACTCAATCATAAGCAACATCTTTCAAGCAATAGGAAGCTAGCTCCACATATTCTTCCTTTATTACATGCATAATTTGGGTGATCTTTTCCACCTTATCAAGATACATCTATAAAATCCCGAACTCGAGCTTCTACAGAATTACCTTCTTTCAGAGGTAGAACAACGGCCTGAACATTGGCCTGAGCATTGGCGGTAAATGCCAGGGCTAGCGCCTGAAAAGCTGCCCAAAATTCAGCATAAGTCACCATCTCATTTAAAGAATCAATGGGTTGAGGTCGTTCGTTGTTTTTGCGAGCTCTACAAGGAGGCATTTTCTGTCATAAAAGAGCACAAATTAATAGCAGAGAGAAACAGTCATAGGCATGAAAGACTTCTGAAAGAAAGAAATGACTTTTCGTAAAATGTCCCGTAGCCTCTTGCTCATAGATATGGTGCACTACACACCGGTGACCAAGACTCTACGTAACACAGCTTTTCAGGCTCCCTAGGACTCCTTCAAAACTTAGGCTCTGATACCAAGCTTGTAACGCCCCAAGAACCCATCCCAAGACGTCACACGATGCTTAAGGCCACACGCAACCTCAAGCTAACCCTCTGAGCCTGTCATCTCCTCTATAACTCACTATGACAATAATCAAGCTATAATAAAGAAGAATAATCATGTCATGAACATATTGGAATACAAAGAAATTCTATCCTGTACAATCAAAATACTGAAGTTTTGTACATACAGGTACTCTAGTCTGACAAAGCCTCTACTACATAAGACTGAGGAGCCATTAGGACAGATCCCCAACTGACCCGTACTGAACTGGAAATAAACAACCATCTACTATCAAGACTAAAATTGGGGACATAGGTCCTCGGACCATGAGGAATCACCAACTGTACGAATGTAGATAGAGGTACTCGAAGATCACTGTCGCTACTGAGACTGAGCACCTGAACCTATATCACGAGAAAATATAGAACACAAAAAAGTAAGGGAATCGGTACTTGGAAATATACTGAGTATGTGGGTGTGTAGGCAATATTTAAATAATATCATAAATGAATAAAAAAATCATGCATGATGATAATAATGGCTATCTTCACTTGAGTTACCAGAAACATATTTTCCATAAATCATCATAATAACACATACTTCATAAATCTCACAAACCATTGGACTCAACTCAAGCTATTTGACTCATGACTTAGAGTGACTCGGTAACTCATGAAACATGGATTATTATGGACTTGGGAGTTTCTTATAACCGACATAAACCATGCGAGATTACATGGAGTCCAACGTCTTTCCCACGTTGGGGAGAGCTATTCTGTCCTTGCCATCGGAGTAGAACCTTAAATTTAGTGATAACTGTCTTGGCCTTAGGCCCTTAATCTTAATCCTATGGTGGCACGTAGTTCTGGGGAATTAAGATGCGCTGAACCCATACTTCCTGCTCGATGCTAAATACTACTCCCAGACTTAAGCTCAAAACGCGTTAGGAAATCCACCTTAATCAACTCAAGGGTCTATCATGAAGACAAAAATATAAATATATATCTCAGTTGTAAATCATAATCAACTTGTGGATTCCTAACTCGACTAAATCTCAAAATAATCTTTCTCATCATCAAGTACACTTACTTATCAAATCATATCAAGTATCAATTCTTCCAGAAAACATCATAGAACTCGTTCTTGACTCTCAAGCTCAATATCAATATATATTCAATAGACAAACTTCTCTTGGAAAAACATAAATCATGACACTTATCATAAATCACTTAGAAATTATCATTTCATGATAACAATATACAATTCATGACATAAATTCTTAATTTAAGAAATAAGACAATGAAGTAGTCATATGTGTCAATCCTGTATAGCTCAAATCTCATAAATCCTTGATAAAGTAATTTGGGTGTAAACCCACTTTGCAAAATTCATAAAATTCAATTGAAATTAAATCTTTGGGCACAAGAACGAAAGAAGTGTTCTTGTTCAAAATCCCACATACCTTAATCTTAAATTGGATGAACTTTAGTGCTTGAGACTTTATCCACACTTGAAATAAATAATTCTTGAAACCCACACTATGAGGAACTTGGTTCTTGAAGAAATTTTGAAGATTTATGGATGATTCTTGGAAGATTTATGTTCTTGATATAACCATAGATATATTATCTCAAGAGAATTGGAAGAGAAAATGATGGAATTAGGGTTTGGATGGGATTCTCATATTTATAGAGGCCTCCAAAAGATGGAAAAAGACCAAAATACCCTTACAAAACCGTCTCTAAATTGCTGGAAAAAAATAGCTGACAACATCCGTGACAGGCTGTCAGACCCGTGATAGGCCGTCACGAAATATCGTCACAAAAGGGTTAAATTTTATGATTTTCTGCCAAAGGCTGACAACGTCTTCAAAAATGTCGTCAGAAACATAACGACGTCATCAGAAATGTCGTCAGAAACGTGACAGGGCGTCAGAAACGTCGTCACCCTTTTCCAGATTGACATGCTGGAGTAAAATGGGTATAACTCTTTGCTCCGGTATCAGATTTTAGTGAAATTGGTATCGTTGGAAAGATAATTCAATTATCTATCTGTTGATAGCTCATGATATAAAAAATTACATGTATAATGAGAGATATGCTCGTTTGAAGTTGACTATACCAATATCCTTCCCAAGAATTCTATCGGTAAGGAATGTTTTGATTCACCCAATCGTTAGGACATCTTTAAGGCCTTAATACAAACCATCCTTGACCAGAAAACAACTCAAAACATTATAATTTATTTCTCTTGAGCTTGATTCATGATTTCACTATTGGTTAGAGTCTCGGGGTATTACAGATAGTTGAATGCCTCTGGAAAAACAAGGATAGCTAAAAAAATCCAGAATTTAGAGTGAGAAACTACTTTTAAGTTAGAAATATCAAATTGTAACATATTAACCGAAACAGATGTATGTGAACAACAAAGATCTATATTACACCATAGAAAGATCTATATTACACTTGTATCCACTTGTTCCTTCTTCCAGGTGTGCAGACAAAAATAGTAGTAGCAGAATTCACTTAACAGTTCCTTATTTAGCAACTATGAAGGATTCATTGCAGATTTAGTAGTTGGAAATAGTCCAATAATTGAATAATCACGCCAATCCGACATTCATAATATTGTTGGTACTAAATGAATGCATCTATCAGTCCAAATTTTGTCCTCTATATCATTTTCCTATTTCTACGCGCTCACTATGTCCCACTCATCTCTTTCAAATTTTTGGTTAGTTATCCACTTTTTCCCCCATTTATTTATCTGGTGATTTGTCTGATAAATTTCACTTTCTATGAATACCATAACAATCCCCATACATAATCAACCCTATACCATACTAGTAATAAAGAAAATTGCATCCATAACCAATATTCTTTCACTGATCGACATATTTGTTACAAATTGTACACTTCAATCTTCTTACCTACATTCTTTAGAAAAGTAAAATGCCATGAAATATGTTGATTTAATTTAGAAATACAACCCAAATCCTTGACAACTTTCTAAATCTTGGTACTTAGAAATTCTCCATCTCACATGGTTTATCATACATTCGATATCACTCTAAATCCGCTGCTAATAATGAATAAAATTTTATAATGGTTAGTGATGAAAAATTCTACTTCTAAATCCGTTACTACTAATTAATTAAAATGATTACACATATTTGTTGCTAAATCTGCAACAAAATTAAGGCGCTAAATTTTTGCGCCAAATTTTTGCGCCAATATTTGGCGACGAAAAAAGAAATATGCGGCAGATCCGTTGCTATATCATAAATTAAAAAGGTACTTGCTATTTTCGTGATAAAAATGAATATTCTGTTGCTGATCTATCGCTACTCAGTGATAGAAACTATTATGTTGTTAAATTTTATTGCTAAATGCTATTTTTTGTTTGTAGTGATATAAGTAAAGGCAAAATTGTCACTTGTTTGAGATACCAACTTGTTCCAACGCTCTAAAAACAAGTTTCAACTTTGATTTTCTTGACTTCTTCATTATTAACTTTTGGTTCTTCATAAAAGAGGTAACTTTCTCGGCTCCTAATGGTTATATATTGATCTATCTATTGTTTAAACAAGTTGATATGTGTATTTCATTGCATAATATATAGAATCTATCATGCTTGTATGTAAGATCCTTGAAGTATCCTAAAATCATAATATAGGGCCTTGTTTTGAAGTAAAATCTAAAGTTAGGCCTCAACCGAAAGTTGACTTGAATGAATAAAAGTATACCACTAGTTGAGCATATATGTTTTCTTTGAAAATTGTAATTTCTGATAAGTGTGTGTACATTGGACTTGTTGGGATTTCAAATAGGTTATAGAGGTGTGAAAATTGAGGAAAAAATTGAACTTTTCAAATTTTGAGTTTTTCTTCGACTTTTCTACCCCTCACTTTTATTGAAAACTAACAACTGATTTTTCAGGTACACATGACACCTAAGTCTATGAATAAAAAAAAGCTCGGTACTTTGAGTAGATGGACATAGTCTCTCAAGCCTAGTGGTTCAGTGGAAGAGCACCCGAGGAAGTGCAGTAGAGACACTCCAGCTAAGGTGACATGTATAGTCAAGATAGGACAGACTCACTAGGCTGCTCAGACAGCTGCAACTCATCCCAGGATAAAGTCAGACAAGATGTCACCGCCACACACTCCTCCACCTGATGATGATGATAAGGAGTAGGATGAGAAAAAGTCAGATTTTACTCTACAGGTTGCTGCTCAGGATCCCCCAATCTGAGGAGAGGTCCTGGGATTCATCCGACCAGGTAGAGCAGAAGAATCCATTACTGGTTCCCCAGTCTGATGAAGGTACTGCTACTCATGTACAACAGATGCACCCTAGTCTGAGGAGGGTACAGAGTAGGCTACCCACGATGAGCCAATATAGTAGGGGCATAGTCCCACTCCCATACATGCTTCAGATGCACCTCCCGAGGAAGAACATCAGAGATGGTGAGCAGAAGGGATATGAGAGGCTTATACTATTAACAGTCATATCTGAGAGGTAGGCAGTCCTACGAGGTGCATTTATAAGAAGTGCGGGATTGACCTATTGGGGATAGATAGAGTACCACAATTGCGGGCAGTATTTGATAGAATCAGCTATAGTGGATGACTAGGATACTCAATTCTTACAACCCAGATATTATATGGGAATTTTATGCATATACAAAGCTACCATAATCCTTTCCATGCATAGATATCTAGGCCTGATCAAATTTTCTAGGCAGCCACAGCTTGACCACACACTGGTTAGAGAGGTTAGAGTTGACATATGTAAGGCCCCGATTTGCTGAACTAGAATGCTACATGGTGCTTATGACCCCGAGGGGCCACAAGCTAACCCATGACTGATATCTGTACATGCACATTGCATAATATGCTAGTAGAATGCGGAAAACATAAACAATAGGCCATAAGGTTCTACTGAATAGAATATCTAATAAATAATAACATCCATATAGTTCATGGATTTCAACTAACAAACACATATACTTCATGAAAACACCTTTAGATATCATCTTGAAACTTAAACAACAATCATCAACATGTACATGGTCATATCACAACAATACAATCACAATATAATATTTAAAACATGGTTCTTGAGCTCTATGAATGAAATGGATCCATAGATGAACACTACGCATACCATTGATGGAAGATTCTTGATGATTGATGGAGAAATTTGCTTGAACTTGAATCCTTAATTGAAAACCCTAATGTGCTCTTAAGAAGATTTTGAGAGAAAGAGTATGTTTTGGTGAAATAAGGGCTTAATTTCGTGTTTATGGAATATATATAGGGGTGGAAAGATGACCCAAATACCCCTCTAGATGCGTCATTTAATTTCTGTGAAAATTACTCGATTTGGGCCCCTGGTACGACGCGGAGATATAGCGTTGCCCCCCGTTTGAGACCTAGAAACTCACCGCGATATGGTGGAATCACAGAGAGACTGGAAATTGACAAACGTCATTTTGTCTTACGGTGCGACGTGCCACTAACTAAAATGACGCTGCTAAAACTTTAAATCATTATAACTTCTTCACCGGGTGTCCGATTTAGGCGAATTTGGTATCGATGGAAAGCTTATTCAATTATGTACAATTTGGAGGGTATAAATCTGCCAAAATGCCACCTATAAACCAAGTTATTCTTGTTCAAAGATGACATATGTGAAATCACACATGAAAACTTGGTGGATTCAAAAGTTCTTAGCTTGGCTTACTCTAAGTGACTCGTATGAACATGCTTAACACATCATAAGCTCTATTATCACTATGATACTCATCCTAATTCATGTAATACAATATGAATCACAGGATAGGAGGTTTCATGTGTAGGAACAACGGTTCATTTTCTAGCATAGAAATATACGGGGTATTACACTATCTCCCCCTTGTAAATATTTGTCCTCGAATGAGATTGACTGAAACGGGGATAGACGATAAACTAGATTAAGGGCAAGACATACACTACTAGAACATGATCTCATGATGGACATGACTGATAAGCTAAAAATATCATGTTGGACATACATATCTGATGTATGAGTAACTGATTCATGAATGCATAACGGAGATTTTTGATAACTGAGTTCTCCCAATGAGAATGCATATTTAATGCATAATTATACACTAGACTGATACATGAATGCATGACTGAATATGCAATGGTACTTGATACCAGATTTGTAATGAAACGTGAGTATGAAATGAATACCAAGTTGTATAGAATACTGAACGAGAAACTGAATAAGCTTAAGGAGAACTGTTACCTTGATCTTGATCTGGATTGGTGGAGAAGAGGCGAGGATACTTGGTACGCATGTTTGCTTCTTCTTCCTAAGTAGCTCCCTCAACGGAATGATTTTGTCAAAGAACTTTGACTAGTGGGACTTCTTTGTTCCTCTGTCTACGAGTCTGATAGTCTAAAATTTTGACCGGAATTTCCTCATACAAGAGACTATTCTGACTGTCAATGCTCTGAATAGGGACTACGACTGATGGATCACCTATACATTTCTTGAGCAAAGAGACATGAAAGACTGGATGAACTGAGGCTAGATCTGAAGGCAATTCGAGCTTATAAGCTACCTTGCCTAAGCGACTGAGAATCTTGAAGGGACCGACATATCGGGGACTGAGATTTCCCTTCTTGCTGAACCGCTTCACTCTCTTCATAGGAGAGATCTTTAGATAGACATAGTCATAGACCTCGAACTCGAGATCCTTTCTACGAACGTCAGCATACGACTTCTGTCGTCTCTGAGCAGCCTGGAGTCTTTCTCTAATTAATTGGACATTCTTTAAGGCGTCGAATACTAAGTCAGGCCCTATGACTAAGGCCTCACTAACTTTAAACCACCTGATTGGAGATCTGTATCTCTTACCATAGAGAGCTTCGATCAGAGCTATTTTAATACTGGAATAATAGCTATTATTGTATGCAAACTCAATCAAAGGCAAGTGGTCATCCCAACTTCCCTTGAAATAAATTGGACACGCCCTTAGTATATCTTCAAGAGTCTGAATGGTCCTTTCTGCTTGACCATCTGTCTGAGGATGAAAAGCTATACTGAGATGAACTTGGGTACCAAGACCCTTTTGGAATGCTTTCCAGAAGTGAGAGATGAACTGGGTACCTCTGTCGGTGATGATAGATAATGGAACACCATGTAATCTGACCAACTCCCTGATATAGAGTTTGGCGTAATCCTCGGCTGAATAAGAGGTATGGACTGGAATAAAATGGGTTGACTTGGTCATTCTATCTATAATGACCCAAACTGAATCATGCTGATAATGAGTTTGAGGAAAACCCATCACGAAGTCCATGTTTACTTCTTCCCACTTCCAAGTAGTAATGGTGAACTCCTGTATGGAACCACTAGGTTTTTAATGCTCTATCTTAACCTACTGACATGTAGGGCACTTAGCCACAAATTCTGCAATATCTCTCTTCATCCTACTCCAATAGATCTCCTGTAGGTCGCAGTACATCTTAGTGGACCCCAGATGAATAGAGTATCGCGCACCATACGTTTCTATAAGAATTTGCTACTTTAAATCATCTACACCTAGAACACAGAGATGACCCTGACAATGAAGAACACCATCTTCCCCTTGGGAGAAAACCTCTATTATTTTTATTTTGAACTGACTTTTTTAGCTTGAAAAGGCTAGGATCCCTGTGTTGCTTTTATGTCACCTCGGAAACTAGAGATGACTCAGAACTATCCTGAACACTTACACCACCCTCTAAAGAATCGACTAAGTGAACACCTAGTCTGGCAAGCTGATGGATTTCCTGAGCTATTTTCTTTTTGCTATCCTCAATTTGAGAAACACTACCCATGGAGAGTCTACTGAGAGCGTCGGCCATAATGTTGGCCTTGTCCAGATAATAAAGGACACTCATGTCATAATCTTTCAAGAGCTCTAACCACCTTCTTTGACGAAGATTGAGATCTTTCTGAGAAAAGACATATTGGAGACTCTTATGATCTGTGAATACATATACATGAAATTCATATAGATGATGCCTCCAAATCTTCAAGGTAAATACTTTGGTTGCTAACTCAAGATCATGAGTAGGATAATTCTTTTCATGGGGCTTTAACTGCCTGGAGGCGTAGGCTATGACCTTACCATGCTGCATAAGGACACAACCCAAAACTACTCTGGATGCATCACAGTATACTACGAACCCATTTGAACCATCTGGAAGAGCTAAGATTGGAGCTGAGGTGAGTCGATTCTTCAATTCCTAAAAACTCTTCTCGCAAGGATCTGACCACTGAAACTTGACCTTCTTCTGAGTCAATCTAGACATAAGGGATGCAATAGAAGAAAATTCCTCAACAAACCACCTGTAATAGCCAACTAAACCCAAGAAACTCCTGATATCTGATAGAGAGATAGAGCAAGGCCAGTTTCTTACCGCTTCGGTCTTTTGAGGATCTACTCTAATGCCATCACCGAAAATAATATGGAGAAGGAATGCTACTGACCTTAGCCAAAACTCGCACTTACTAAATTTGACGAATAGCTGGTGATCTCTGAGAGTCTAAAGAACAATTCTGAGATGGTCTGAATGATCACGCTTTGTGCAGGAATAGACCAGGATATCATCTATGAAAACTATGACGAACATGTCCAAGTACTGCTTGAACACACGGTTCATCAAGTCCATAAAATCGGCTGGGGAATTGGTAAGACCAAAGGACATAACTAGAAATTCAAAGTAACCATACTGAGTACGGAAAACTATCTTCGGGATGTCACATTCTCTAACTCTGAGTTGATGATAGCCTGATCTGAGGTATATTTTGGAGAAATAAATGGCACCCTGAAGTTGGTCAAACAAGTCATCTATTCTGGGAAGAGGATACTTGTTCTTGACCGTAACTTTGTTGAGCTGACGGTAATCAATACACATCCTGAGAGAATTATCTTTCTTGCGCACGAATAAGACTGGTGCGCCGTACGGAGAAACGTTGGGTCTAATGAATCCCTTATCTAAGAGATCCTTCAACTGATCAAGTTCTGTTGGTGCCATTCTGTATGGTGGAATAGAAATAGGCTGAGTATTTGGAATAAGGTCAATGTCGAAGTCTATTTCCTTTTCGGGAGGAATGCTTGGAAGATCTTCGGGAAAGATATCTGAATATTTTTTAACCACTGGGATTGATTCAAAGCTAGGAGATTCAGAACCAGAGCCTTTAACATGAACGAGATGATAAACACATCCCTTAGAAATCATTTTCCTTTCCCGATGGTAGGAAATAAGTTGACCCCTAAAAGATGAAGTACTACCCTTCCACTTTAGGACGGGCTCATTCGGGAACTAAAATTCAACTATCCTATTTCTGCAGTCGACTGTGGCATAGCAGGAAAAAGCCAATCTATGTTGAGAATGACATCAAAATCAGTCATCTCTAACTCGACTAATCTGCTGACGTGGCTTTCTGAAATATCATAACCAGGCAGTTCCTATATACCCACTGAGCTATGATGGTTTTACCCACTGGGGTAGAGACTGAAAAAGGCTCTGCTAAAATTTTAGGACTGATTTCAAAATCGCCTGCTATGTAAGGAGTAACAAAAGACAAGAATGCACCTGGATCTAGCAAAGTGTAAACATGAACATGGAAAATCTGTAACATGCCAGTAACGACATCAGGAGAATTTTCTTAATCCTGTCGAGTCTGAAGAGCATAGAGTCTGTTTGGGTGTTGCCCACTAGAAGCATTGGAAGTGTCACCCTGCTGATTTGGGTGACCGAACTGGGCTGTGGAACGATTCTACTGACCCTGTAGACCTGACTACGGACACTCTCTAATCCTATATCCTGGCTTGCCACAATCGAAACAAACATTAATACCAGCTCTACAGGTATCCTTTTAGTTCTTACCACAAGTCTGACACAGGGGATTAGTTCGGGCACTGCTGACACTGCCCTGAGACTTAGAGCCTGGTTCTTGATCTCTGTTGCCTTCTATGAATTTCGGCACTGGAGCACTGGCGGAGGAAGGAGCTGGAAATGATGGCTTAGGATGGAACTGCGAACGGTTTTCTCCTTCTGATTTTTGTTGAGCAAAACTGAAACTGCCTGATCTTGCTCTCTTGTTCTGCCTCTCTCTAGTCCTAATCTTCTGCTTCTTTATTTGCTGATTATGGGTCTTGAGCCTAGATAAAGTCATATCACTGTTCAGCATTGCATACCTATACTCATTTACCATGCAATCATTCACTCCTGACACGAACTTGCTCATCTTAGCCCTGTTATCTGCAACCACATGAGGGGCATATCTGGATAGCTGAGTAAATCTGAGAGAACACTCTTTAACCGTCATATTTCCCTGCCTGAGGTTGATGAACTCCAGAACTTTTGCCTCCCTCAGCTCTTGGGGAAAAATTCTATCTAAGAAAGTCATGACAAATTCCTTCCACTCTATAGGACCTGCACCATCTACCCTCTCAGACTTCCACTGTTTGTACCAAGTGTGAGCAATATCCTATAACTGGTATGTGGCTAACTCGTTACTCTGACAATAAGTAACTCCCATGATGTCTATGACCTTCTAGACTTGGTCAATGAATTCTTGAGGGTCTTCATCAGACTTAGACCCGAAGAAAGATGAAGGGTTCATTCGGGTGAAGTCCCAAATCCTAGCTGCAGCTAAGTTAGTCATTGGATTGGTTGGAATAAATGGTGGCCATTCATTTTGGATAGCCATAGACTGATCAAGTGTGGTGAATGCGGCCCTAAACTCCGCATGAGAAACATGTTCGCCCTAAGGATCTTCGGGCTGAGGAGCGGGCTGGTTTCTTCTCTTTGGAGGCATATTCTGAAATAAGAGAAGAACGGATTAGACTGAGAGTTTAACTTGAGATTATGCTCACTAGCACGACATGAATACTAAAAGAGGGGAAACTGTTCCTAAAACATCTCATAGCCTCTTGCACATAAATGTGGCGCATAACACACCCATGCAAAAGACTACTAGATGCAGCTTTCAGACTTTCTAGGACTCTATTGAACCTTAGGCTCTGATACCAAGTTTGTAATGCCCCAATTTGCTGAATCAAAATGCTACATGGTGTTTATGACCTCGAGGGACCACAAGCTAACCCATGACTGATATCTGTACTTGTACACTGCATAATATACTTGTAGAATGTGGAAAACATGAATAATAGGCCATAAGGTTCAACTGAACAGAATATTTGATAAATAATAACATCCATATAGGGTAACAAATACCAAAAACAACTGAAAGATGAATCTAAAATCTGAACTAAATCTGAAAACCTCTAAATACTGTCTGAAATAAAAAGTTGAAGGAACATGTCTCCAACTAACTCCATCTAGCAAAACTGAACTGAAATAATGAATGAAATAAAATAATATCATCCTTGAATGGATGAGGACTCACTGCAACTCTGTGACTGGAGTGCTACTGCTGATCTGGAACTCGTGCCTCTGAACCTATGGTGTGACATGAAAGAAATCACCATAGTGCAAATGCGTCAGTACGACTGGGAGTACTGAGTATACGAGTGAGTTAGGCTAAATACAAAAGGGTTTACATTCATGAACAATGCTAACTGACTGACTGATATAAACGTAAGAGTACAAACATGCGTACATAGTAACTAAAATCATGAATACATGATATCTGGATCTGTACGCTAATACATGGTTTACTGTTATCTAACATGACTGGTACTAAAATTTTGATAACATGGATGACTGTATCTGACAGTCCTGAATCTGATGGAACTACCTGATTTCTTTTACTGATACTGGGACTGAAACTGTGGGAGGTAATTTCTTAACTGACATGCCCCAATAACGCATATAGCTAGGTTGGGGTCCAATCTCTTCCCCGACTGGAAGGGTGTCAATACTGCGGCGCTGGTAAGGACAAGTGTTAGTGACCCTTAGCTGGCAGGTACTCGAATGAGAATAGTGGGAACCCTAAACTGATAGGTTAATCCACCTCATCAACCCTAATCTAGTAGGTTAAGATGTCTCAACCTACGCTGGTTATGTAGTTCTGGAATACAAGGATGATTACTAAAAATCACACCCTAAACTGGCAGGTGAGTTCCCATCTTTTGGTTCACTTGGTGCTAACTTCTACTCCCATCTGAAGGGACTGAACATGATTTAACTGGCTGTACATAGACTGAGTAACTGACTTCCATTGATTGATAGAATAGTACTACTATCTGAGAATTTATTGAGATAATGAGATTTCTGAGATTTCCTTAGTCACATGACTGACTGAGTTCTGTAGATCATGGATTGACTGAGATTATCATGATAACGTGACATGGCTCTAGGCGCACAACTATATTTTTAGGGTACTAGTTTCCCCAGGACTCGGTGGAAGGAAAATGACACACATAACTGACTTGATCATAAAATAGAGTCCATAATTCACCATATCATAAGTAGGGGATTTCACACTAAGCATAGTTCTCAACATCTTACGTATGGAAGGGAAATTCATAAAATATATGTATACATGCATATCTTTAATATCATGCTCAATCCATAGCACAACAATGACGCATATCAATCACGTGGAATTCATGTGAAATCATAAAGCATAGAGCATGGACTTGTCATTTAAGCACTATTCAATCATGGGACATGAATTCTATCATCCTAGGCATTTTATCAAACACTTCGCATGCATTCTTTTAGCTTAGGTGTGTTTACATGAATTTCCCCATTTTAAACCACATAAAGTTCATGGATTTCAACTAACAAACACATATACTTCATGAAAACACCTTTAGATATCATATTAAAACTTAAACAACAATCATCAACATGTACATGGTCATATCACAACAAGACAATCACAATATAATATTTAAAACAAGATTCTTGAGCTCTATGAACAAAATGGATCCATAGTTGAACACTACGCATACCTTAGATGGAAGATTCTTGATGATTGTTGGAGAAATTCGCTTGAACTTGAATCCCCAATTGAAAACCCTAATGTGTTCTTGAGAGGATTTTGAGAGAAAGAGTATGTTTTGGTGAAATAAGGGCTTAATTCCGTGTTTATGGAATATATATAGGGGTGGAAAGATGACCCAAATACCCCTCTAGATGCGTCATTTAATTTCTGTAAAAATTACCCGATTTGGGCCCCCAACGCGATGCGGAGATATCGCGTTGCCCCCCATTTGTGACCTTTAAACTATCCGCGACATGGTGTAATCACAGAGAGACACTGGAAATTGATAAACGTCATTTTGGCTTACGGCGCGACGCGCCACTGACTGAAATGACGTTGCTGAAATTTTAAATCACCATAACTTCTTCACCGGGTGTCCGTTTTAGGCAAATTTTGTATCAACGGAAAGCTTATTCAATTCTCTAAAATTTGGAGGGTATAAATATGCCAAAATTCCACCTACAAACCAAGTTATTCTCATTCAAAGATGACCCATGTGAAATCACACATGAAAACTTGGTGGATTCAAAAGTTCTTAGCTTGGCTTACTCTAAGTGACTCTTATGAACATGATTAACACATCATAATCTCTATTATAATTCATGTACTCCAATATGAATCACAGGATAAGAGGTTTCATGTGTAGGAATAACGGTTCATTTTCTAGCTTAGAAATATACGGGGTATTACAACATATCAATAGGGACTATCCACAGAGTTATCTTTGGCCCAGATTACATTATTCTTGCATGTACATCTAAGTGCGAACACGTATTAAGTACCACACATAATTAACATATCATGCGGGAGGCTGAGCACTGATGCGATAGGGTCCAAATGGCTTGGTGGATGGCTAGTTATATTTCATCTTAGGGTGATGCGACCCCATGGATTAAGGGGCATGCTATGATCAAGAAGGGCCTATTGACATTTGAGGCCAATTTCTAGTGTTTACTGATTAGATACTAACTGATACCTACTTTTTTGGATAATAGGTTGATGTGGGAGGGAGCTTCACTAGTTTCTTATATAATGGTCGATTATGCTATTGATTTTACTTTTATCCTCAAGTATGATTTACATGTTAGAGTGTTTGGGGAGTTGAATAATCTTCCATTCTCTTGCATGATTCAGAGGCTATGTGATAAGGCCAGTATGCCTAAGATACCAAGTGTAAAAGAGAGAATACTTTCGATGGCGACTGTACACACTAGGATTATAAGGGATCTGGTATGTCCAGGCCCTTTTAGGAGATCGAGACAGCAGAAAGTAGTACCATGAGCCTAGATTAAGGGCTCATTAGTTTCCACAGAGCATAATAAGCCATATCGAGGTGATATGAGTGTTAGTATTGATATGGAGATAAAAAAGCAGAGAGAGTCTCCAGACTCTAGTATGCAAGGTGAGGAGACACCAACTACTTTTTCAGCCCCGACTTCGACCTCAGAGTTGGTGGGTGTACCTTCAGAGACTACTCACCCATCCACTACAACTTCTGCTTTAGGTATGATCATTATATCTAGTGAGTTTTTGTAAATCTTAGTAGACAACCAGAGGGATACCAATGACTGGGTAAATTTTGTTGATATCGACATTATTAACCTCTACGAGCAAATGAGATCAGGGGTTAAGACAAGATTTGAGCAGGCACGAGCCTAATGAGAGGCCTCACTGAGTGCTGCACTATCTGAGCTATGTGTTGGCTTTCACACACAGCTCGATAAGTTTGAGAGATGGGTTAACACCTAATTCACACAGATAGATTTGTCGGACTTAACCCATATGAGGGAGGATTTTGATATATTACGAGCAGAGGTACACTCTCTCACAAAGAGCCGTGTTGTATCCACTCCCACAGTTATACCCCAGGTTGTATATATATCACCTCCGTGCTGACCGAGATAGTTTGATTTCTCCACGGAGGGTAATGAGGAGGTCCCAACAATTGGTGCCAAGAGAGGTCTCATAGACGACTTATAGGACCATGATTTACCATTTGACCATGCCTTTAAAAAGTCCAGGCATGATTTGATGGAGTCTGCATTTGTCGATAAGTAGAGGAATGCATCTATAGCAGCGGGTGCATTATCCAGTAGTACACCACCACCACCACCGCCTCCGCCAGCTGATATGCCCCTATCTAGAGAGCTCATGATTTAGGTTCCTAGTGCATCCCAAGTATGTCCTTACTTCTCTCTTTTTTACTTTGTTTTAGAGCATTGAGGATAGTGCATAATTTTTCATTGGGGTGGACATACCATGCCACCGCGGGTTTTTATTTCCGTGCTTCTTTTTTTGTCGACCGCGGTATGATTGTAGATATGGCATAACTAGGATAATTTTGTGTCGTATTGTGTCTTATTTTGTATTGTCTTTTGTTTTTGTGTTATTAGGTGATTGTAAGTATTTAGGTCAGTACTCATGTTTTGATTGATTTTTGACACCCCACAAAAATTTTTGTTTTAGAACTGTATGAATGTATATATGTGTGAACAATGTGGATTTTGTTATGGCATTAGGATTAAGTTCATGGTAATCATTTGAGAACAATTGCATGAACCGAATAGGTAGTAGTTGGTAATATTGACTCTGTATTATTTGTATGTGAGATACTATTTAGTTCTCTTTGTTTGTCCAATTCAAAACTTTCCTATTAATCTTGCCTAGGTTGAAGGATAGTTGGTTAGGAAAGGATCATAGGCCATTTTTTATTTTAGTCCAATTTTACCCAAAATGACCTTCCATGTGTAAATTATATCCCTTGATCCCTGTTTGGAGCCTTGCAGCCTATTTTTCTTATTTCACCATTAACCTTTTGACCTAACTTGACCCGAGGCCTAATCATAATGGGCATCCCAAGTCCAACCAAGAATCGAGGACCACCCCTGATACCCAACTTCCAAGAACATAGCCTGAGTTGGATGAATTCTGAACATATAACAAGATAGAGTATTTGAAACTCAAAGGCTTTGGGATAGGTTCACGACCATCACTAGCCCGAACAAGTCTAGTCATCTAATGCCAAACCAACAATCATAACCAATCCAAAATAATAACCAAGTCCATGTCCATAACATAATAGGATGGAAAAATTATAAATGCAGTCAAACGTTATCGGCCATAATACCTATATACATGCCAAGGCTGACACAAATATCGACACTGCCCATACCAACCCATAGTAGTTAAAAAAAAATCCTCTAACCAAAAGTAAAACAATATCCAGTTGGGACATGCCCCCTACCATAGCCACAACCATAGTCTATAAAATGACCAAAGTATATAAGGACATCTATGACATGAAATGGAGCCTTCTAGAATATGGAAATTCACCAATTTAATCTAACAACTGATCCCAAATCTGATCACTAAGCAGGAGGAATAGAATGGCCGATTCCTATATCGCGTGGGGATATAGCACCTGAATATAGGTTAATGGGTGAACACTAGCATGCACTCATGATAAGGATGAAATAATCCTAACATTTTAAACCAATTAAACAACCATATTCATTCACAACCCCTACCATATATATATATATATCCATGCCGGAGAAGGTGTAATACCCATGTTTTTTCTTAGCTTGAAAATCATCTCAAGGATGTTAGAACTTACTTTGAAATAAGAATTCATTCTTATACACGAGTTATTTCTATAATTTTCACTTTACATCATGTGGAAAATTGAATAAGCTTTCCATCGATATATAATTCGCCCAAATCTGACACCCGGGCGAAGAGTTAGAGCCTTTTTAGTGAGACAGTGTTTGACCTAAGCCTTCAGCGTGTCACAGAGATAGCTCAAATGGAAATTGTCAAATTACAGTGTTGCTTCGTGATAATGGAGCTTCATGCCAAACTTCCAGGTTTTAGACAAGGTGGCAACGCGATAGCTCCGCATCGTGCTGCCATGCAATTTTCCAATTGTCAATTTCCAGTGACACGACGCGATAACGCCGCGTCGCGCTAGGGCCCAACTCGGGAAATTTTACTAAAAATTTAAGGACGTGTCCAGGGTTAAAAGGGTCAACTTCATACCCCTATATAATCCCTTTAACACATGATTCAACCACTTTTCACCCAAAACATATTAGTTTCTCTTAAGTTTATCTCAAGAACAAACTAGGGTTTCTATTGGGGATTCAAATTTAGGAAGGTTTCAGCATCAATCTTCATGAAATCATGATCTAAGTTATGCATAGTGTTCACTCATGGACTTCTTTCGGCCATGAAGTCCAAGAATCCTTTTTAACTACAAGTTATGGATTTTCTTCATGTTTTCATGCTTTGTATGTTCATTTCCATGTTGATAAATGAGGAATTGATTTCTATTCCATGATTTGATGATAAATTCCATATGGGTTGATTAGTATAGATAAAGATATACAAAATCTCATTACTAAAACTTTGTATGATGGAATTAGAATTGAAGCATGATGTTTAATTGTTGTATAATGTGTTTACATGTACTATGCCTGTCATATGTTTGATAAAATGCCAAGATAAAGGAAATTTGTCTAACTAGCATGATATCATGAAAATCCCCATAAATGTACAAGATTATGTCTATTAGACGTTTGATGAAATACTTCAATAAACATATTGTGGTGATTATCATGTATTCAAGAATATCAAGTCATGTCAGTTTCCTTCCATCGAGTCTTGGGGGTACTTGTACCTGAAATATTAGCTGTGTGCCTAGATCCATGTCATGTTTTCACAATACTCTCAATCAATCTATGAACTCTTAGACTTCAGATAGTCTTATGACTCAGGAAAAATCTTCATGATCTCATGACTCAGTCAAGTGTCAGATATTAGTAGTATTCTGTCGACCATGGAAATTTAGTAACTCAGTCCATACTCAGTTCAGTTCAGTAAATCATGTTAAGTGTCCATTCAGATGGGAGTAGGAATTAGCACCGAGTGAAACCAAGGATTGGGATTCACCTGTTATACGAGGGTGTGATTCCTAGAAACAATCCTTGCATTCCAGAACTATGTAGCCAGCATAGGTTGAGACATCGTATCCTTCTATATGAGGGTAGATAAGGTAGATTAACCTGTTATGTGAGGGTTTCACTTTTCTCGCTAGAGTTATCTGTTATATGAGAGTTACTCACATGTTGTCCTTACCAGTGGTGCGGTATTAACACCCTTCCAATCAGGGCATAGATTGGACCCTAACTCAGCTATCATAGCACCTTTGGGGAATATCGGTTAGATACTACTTCCCACAGTTTTATGTTACAGAATTAGGACTGTCAGCTACAGTCAATCAGTCTCAGTAATAGAACTCAGATAGTTCTTCAGATTTTAGGACTATCAAACACAGTCAACTCAGATATAGTATGGAATTTAGATAATTCCATCAGATTCAGGACTGTCAGCTACAGTCACCCACGGTATCAGTTATACTCAGTTACAGTCACCCATGTTATCAGCATTATTCAGATATAGTCCTTCATGTTATCAGTCATATCAGTTACTAGCATGTCACGTTATCAGTATACAAACTCAGAAATCACAAAATCACGTTTTTAGTTATAGCTACATATTTATGCATGTATTCTCACGTTCATGTTAGATAGTCAGTTAGTATTATTCATGCATGCAAACCCTTGCAGATAGCCTGCCTCACATTTATACTCGATACATATGTACTGATGTATTCGCGCTATGATGCTTTCTTTTTATTTTACTCCATAGGTTCAGAGACACGAGTTCCAGATCAGCAGTAGATTCAAGAATAGTAGTCAGAGTAGAAGTGAGTCCTCATCCTTCGAGGCATAATGATTTTCTAGTATCTCATTAATTAGCTTATTAGTTGGAGTTAGTTGGGGACATATCCCATCAAATTCTTATTCAGATTCTTCAAATAGTAGAGTCTTTCAGACTAGATGCAGACTAGATGTAGACTAGATATAGACTATCATGTTTTAGACTTCAGTTTTGTTTTGGGTATTCTATTACCCCACACAAACGTTATGTTATTCAGTTATGTTTATGATCGAACCTTATGGCCTTTTAGTGCATTTTTCCATATTATTATGTTATCTTATGATGTATACCGGTAATGATATCAGTCATGGGTTAGCTTGTGGTCCTTTGGGATCATGAGCACCGTGTAGCGTTCTGGTTCAGCAAATCTAGTCGTTACAGAAGGGAACCTGGTTAAGTATGCCTTTAAAACCATTAACCTGAGAATGTGTAACTTAAATATCCTAGAACCAACCAAAGGAATATGGGTCCAGTTTCACCCCCTGAACGGGCCTCGATGTATGTAGCCTCTTGATCTGAGGTAGATTTATTCACTTCAATGTTGTTATCCCATCTTATTTAGCTATGTTTTGTGGACTTATTGGTTGTTTTATGTGTTAATGATTATATAAATGAGCATATAAGTGTTTAAGTACTTGTTAATAATGTTTAAGGTGTAGTTTAGACAAGTTTGGATTCAAATTGATTATTTAGAGTTCATATGAGAAAACTAGTGTTACTAGCTTGAGCTAGGTGTTGTTCTAGTTGATCACGATGGATTATAATGTGTCTAAAGAGTTCCTAATGGTGTTATTGTGTAATTATATGTGAAAAAACTTGTTTATAGTGTTTAAAGTTCAACTGAATCAACCCAAGAGTCAGAACCAAGTTTAAGATCAAAAAGGGCAAAATTAGTATTCTTAGCTTAAGTTTCTAGTTCGTTGTCTGGGATGTTGTGATGTTTTGAGATCTAATATATTGTATTTAATTCTATAGGATTCTTAGTGAGATGATTATGATGATATATGAAAGATATACAAGCTTCAAATAAATGTAAACAATACAAAAAGGAATGGAATGAAGCAACAAAAGCTCAAGACACAACTTAATGAGAATAGGACACCTAGGATGTCAAGACCACATCGCACAACTAGATGCCAAAAAATAGACCCACATCATAGTTAGGGATAATTATCAAGTGAAAAAATCCAGTAGCTCACTGTGATAAGACCGCATCGCAGAGTTAGACGCAAAAAACTAGCCCCGCATCATCTATTGAAAACTTCTTGGACAACTTTGAAACTTGGAGGGGGTCTGGAAAATACTTCAATTAGAGTTTTTATTCTTTTACTTTATCTTTTTAATGGATTTTATCTTATATTCAATTATCTTGATTATGACTATGTCCATGAGTGGCTAAAAGCTCTATTCCGGGGTTAAGGCCAAGAACATGATTACTGTTGCTTTTAATTGATATGGTTTTGATTTCTTATCATATTTGGTTGCTTATTTATCATTGTTAAAACTATTTTAAGGATTATCTACCCTTAATATACATCTATTGTCGACTTTGTGAGCCCGATAGGGGGAATAAGAAGATAGAACAAGGTTCTTATTCTTTTATAAAATAACGAATTTGAATTAGTGACTAGGATAAGGATATACCTAGAAGCATTGTTTGGTTCATATTTAGGATAATAGATTCATGCATCTACTTGGATTATTACATCCCCGCTCAATGATGTAGTTGTAATGTCCAAGTTAGGTAGACGATTAGAGGTCGAGAGACTATGTTCATGCGATAAACCCTATGAATCATCAACCAAGATAAGTAATCTAACTAATGAAGTTCAATGGAGTAGTATGGTATTTTGTAATCCTTAACCCTAGGTCTCTATCCATTGATTTACCAAAGTCATTACTTTTCCACATTAGTTACTTTACTTTTAGTTTACAACTCTAAAACTCTCTTGGTTGTTTATCTCAATAGTTGAACTAGAATTGGATAGTTGTCAACAGAAGTCCCTGTGGGATCAATACTTAGCTTCTAAAGGGCCACTTTATTACTTGGTGAGACCATGTACACTTGCGTGTGTGCTTGGGCGCAATAAGTTTTTGGCACCGTCGCTGGTGATTTGCAAATTGGCAATTACTTTTGTTTTGGTTTTACTTTTTAGATTTCTTTGGTGCTTTACTCTTGGTCTTGGGATTGATTTTGCAAGAAACAGGTGTACAGGTTTGTAAGCTAGCAAGGTTTAGTGAATTGGTTCAACCAAGCCCTAAACCCGAGTAATACTTCCATCTACGAAGGAGAGAAACAATTCTTCTTTCTCGTATTCTATAATTTCCAGAGGAACAAGATAATTTTGCTCTAATGGATGAAGATCAACTATCCTGCAGGACAGTTCGTGAAGTGGAAATTTCACTTTTGATAAAGTTCACCTCCCTTTTTCAAAACCTAATTGCTGGAGGTAACTTTGAGATGAAACAAAATATGGTGCAACTTTTGATCAGTAGTGGACCGTAGCGAGGCTTTCATATGACGATCCTCAGGGCCATCTACAAAACTTTTTGGAGATCAGCAATACATTCATCCTACGGGTGTATCAACTAACTATGTTAGGATGATATTTTTCCTTTTTTCACTATTGAGGGAAGCGAAGAATTGGTTGAACATTGAGCAGGCAAGTTCAATCACAACCTGGGATGAATTAGCTCAGAAATTCCTCATCCAATTCTTTCTATCTAGAAAGACTGAGAAACTATGCAGTGAGATTGTGAGATTCAAACAGAGGTGGACGAGAACTTATATCATGCTTGGGAGAGATTTAAAGCTTTTCTTTGGGACTATCCACATCATCAGCAGTCCAATGAGGTACTAGCTCACACTTTTGTTGAGGCACTTTATCACAACACAAAAAAGTTTGTTAGATTCAGCTGTAGGTGGTAATGTTTTTGAATTAACATATGATGATCTATATACCTTATTGAACCATATTGCATAAGGAAACCCTGAGTGGCATTCTGATTCAAGAAGTGCAACAAAGAAGGTTGCAGGTGCATTAGAGGTGGATCAGTTTACCTTTATATTCGATTAGATTGTTACATTATAGAATCACTTAACAACTCAATTTAGAAATATGAAGTTGAGGGTCACACGACCTGCAACAACACTGAATTCAATTCAGTAGACAGGTACTTAGTGCGTAGTTTGTGGAAATACTGGTCATTCTGTCGATATGTGTGCTGCCAATCCTGAGTCAGTGATGTTTGTGTTCAATGTTCAAAGGTTGAATTATAGGAACACCTACAATCTAAAGTGGAAAACTCAGCCACAAAATCAACAATGGAACGCCCAACAGTAACAGTTCAGCAACCACAGGCTCAAGTAAATCAGGACACTAGCAATATGAAAGAGATGCTGAAACAAATCTAAGTTTTTCAAGCACAATTGGCAACAAATATAAGAAGCTAGAAAGCGACTACAAGGAGCTTGGAGCTGCAGATAGGTCAGATAGAAGCAACACAGAATATCAGGCCTCAAGGTGGTTTGCCAAATGATACTAAAAATCCTAAAAAGTTCTATAAATTACTTTGAGGAGTGGTAAGGATCTCAATAAAAACATCAATAGAAAATTAAGGAGGTAGATGTTGATTTGGTTCCTAAACAGGTATATGAAAAAGTTGTTAAAAATTTGAGGAAGTCTAAGTACTCAAAAACAAAAGTTGTTGAACAGGCGAAGGAAATACCACTGCTACCTTTCCCACAAAAGAATATAAAGGCAAAGGATGATGGATGCTTTAAAAAGTTCTTTGATACATTCAGAGAGCTGCATATTAACTTACCCTTTTTAGATATTTTGCAGGGAATGCCCAATTACTCTAAGTACTTAAAGGATGGGGTCACCAACAAAGTTAAGCTACAGGATGTTAAGACAACAGCACTTACTGAGGAGTGTAGTTTTGTGGTGATATATACAATGCCCAAAAAGCTCAAAGACCATAGGAGATTAACCTTCCCCATTCAAATTGGGAATAGTGAAGTGGTCCACAAACTTAGTGACTTAGGGGAAAGCATATATTTGATTCCCCTTTATTTTTTCAACACTTTGGGAATGGGGAAGTCGAGATCGAGCTTAATGTTACTGCAACTGGAAAACGGGACCATAGCCAGTCTTGAAGGAGTCATAGATGATGTTCTCATCAAGGTTGGTAAGTTTATTATTTATGCTGACTTTATTATTTTAAATTTTTAGGAAGATGAAAAAGTACCAATCATCTTAGGACGTCCATTTTTGGCGACGAGAGAGGCTTAAATAGATATGAGGGAGGGCATGCTTACAATGAGGCTGGATGATGAAGAGATGGTTTTCAAATTTTACAAACCACTCAACACACTATCCCACTATAAATATTTGTGCATGATTACAGTTATTGAAGGGGATAAGTATAGGGTGGTGGAGTTAAGTCTACCAAAGATCTCTTTGGACTTTCTCATTGAGCAGCCTAAGCCACAACCATCCCAACCTGAAATGATGCAAATTGATGAGCCTAAAAAAGATGTTATTGAGAAATTTGTTGACCTTGATAGTTCACACTCAAGAGGTCAAAAACGAATAAGAAGATAGCGTTCGAGTATGAGGAAGAAGATGAAGGAGAATAAATGAGTCAAAAGTTGGGTCATGCCGCGACACTAAATTAGGCACTACTTGGGAGGCAACCCAAGTTAAGGTATGTTTTATTTTAAATATTTTTAGTTTTTACTTCACTAGTTTTTGTTTTTGTTGAGTCACAAGCTGATGGGAATTCTGAGTATCGAAAAAACTGAGCTAAGAAGCATGGAGAAGACTAAGGGTGGGGTCTCTGGACCCTCTTTATGTATAAAAAAGATACTATCTAGGCCTAGAGGCCGCAGGAAGTATTTTTATCTCTATCTTTTAAAGTACACTTTAGGGACAAAGTTGATTTTTAAGTGTGGGGTGAAGAGAAAATTCCTATTTTTAAGGAGTAATTTACAAAAAAAAAAATTATGGGATGTTCTAGTTGGTGCTATATTTGACTGCATGATACAGGTTTTTTGGTTTAAAAAACATGTTGATTGTGTGAATGACTACTTTTAAGACTCCTAGGCTCATGATTATGACTATTGTACTTGTTGGCTTAAAGTTGAATTCATGTGATTGTTTGTTTAAGAGTTGTTGATGATCCCACTTGAGTCGAGCATGTGACATGTTTGTGTGAGGTGTTGTAAATTACTCATGTGATGTATAGAACTTTCTTGGAGTATGTGCAAAGTGAAATAAAGAGTGTGGGTTTAGGAGATGATATAGATATTTCTTTGATAGCCTTATTTTCTACCTTCTTTTGACCTACCCTTGTGCATAATCTTAGTTAGCCCCATTGAGCCTTTAGCTTATTCTTTGGTAGACTTATATGTATCCTAATACCTTATTTGATATACCTTGATTTAATCCAAAGCTCATACGTGCTTTAGTTAAAATTAATTGAGTAAGGAGTGTGAAAAAAATAAGAGGATAAAAGGTGAAAGTGAATCCCCAAAGTAGTGATTATTGGTGTGTAAAGTTGATGTGTTGTAGTTGGGAGTGAAAAAGAAAAGTTGTGCTCAAAATTGTATAAAGAATTAATATAAAATACTCCCACCATATTGTATATGAATAATCTTAATGAGAGGGGTAAAACAAAAGATTTGTAAAGGCAGTAGAGGTGAAAGTTGGTTGTTAGAGATTGATCTTAATTGTATAATGTGATGTATTAAAGCGCTTAGGGAAGATAGTCACTATTGTTGGCCAAAATAGTTCCTACCCATCTCTTAGCCTATATTACAACCATTAAAATCCTATTTGATCCTATGCTTCATCATTTAGATATTAGTTGAGTACTACACTGAGGTCAATCCTATGGTTCATCATTTGTAACTTGTGAATTCTTTGTGAGAGTGAGCACATTTGATTCTTGTACCTATTTTGTTATGGATTGCATGATTGTGAGGGATTATGGATAACTCTCTTGTTATGAGGGCACATGTTTGATGAATGTTGGGTGAATTATATGATGTCTTTGATTTAACAATTTGCATGAGTTTGCTAACTAGGTGAGTCAATTCTTAAGGCAAGGATGTTTTGAAGTAGTATTCTTGAACTGTCAATTGTGTATGTAACATACTTAGTGTAGAAACTTGCATTCTGTGTTGTCATTCTAGTACTAGATTGAGTGTAGTAGAAGTGCAGGGTCACCTCATCTTACTATGCTTAGAGTAAAGATTCGTTCGAGGATGAACAAGGCTTTAAGTGTGGGGTGATGATCTGAGGTGGATATATGCACTTCAGTGTTGTTATCCCGATTTATTTTACTGTGTTATGAGGACTTATTGGGTAATTATGTGTTAATTATTATATAAATTAGCATATAAGTGTTTAAGTACTTGATAATAATGTTTAAGGTGTAGTTCAAACAAGTTTGGATTCAAATTGATTATTTAGAGTGCATATGAGAAAACTAGTGTTACTAGCTTGAGCTAGGTCTTGTTCTAGTTGACCGCGATGGATTCTAATATGTCTAATGAGTTTATAATGGTATTATTGTGTAATTATGTGTGGAAAAAATTGTTTGTAGTGTTTAAAGTGCAATTGAATCTATCCAAGAGTCAAAACCAAGTTTAAGATCAAAAGGGGAAAAACTAGTATTCTTAGCTTAAGTTTCTAGTTCGTCGTCTGGGATGTTGTGATGTTTTGATCTCAAATATGTTGTATTTATTGATATAGGATTCTTGGTAAGTTGATAATGTTTATATTTGAAGGATATAAAAGCTTCAAATCAAGTGGAAACAACAAAAAAAGGTTGGAATGGAGCAACAAAAGCACAAGACAGAACTGGACGAGAATAGGACACCTAGGATGTCAAGACCGCATCGCGGAGCTAGATGCGGAAAAATAGCCCTGAAGCGCTGTGAGGGGTAATAATCAAGTGGAAAAATAAATTATTTCACCATTATAATACCGCATCGTGGATCTAGATACATAAAACTAGCCCCGCATCGCGGTGAGGTGCAAACTTCGGAAAATCGAGTCCCATTATAAAAGGAACACGTTAAATCAATTGAAAACACCTTGGATGCCTATGAAACTTTGAGGGGGAGTGTAAAAAACTTCAATTAGGGTTTTTATTCTTTTACTTTAACCTTTTAATGGATTTTATCTTGTATTCAATTATCTTGATTATGACTATGTCCATAAGTGTCTTAAAGCCCTATTCCGGGGTTAAGGACAAGGACATGATTAATATTGCTTTGAATTGATATGATTTTGGTTACTTATCATATTTGGTTATTTTTTATCCTAGTTAAAACTATTTAATGATTATCTACCCTTACGATACATCCATTGTCGACTTTGTGAGCACGGGAGAGGGAATAAGAAGATAGAACAAGGTTCTTATTCTTTTATAAAATAAGAAATTTGAATTAGCGACTAGGATAGGGATATACGTAGAATCCTTGTTTGGTTCACATGTAGGATGATAGTTTCATGCATCTACTTAGATTATTACATCACTGCTCAACGATGTAGTTGTAATGTCTAAGTTAGGTAGACGATTAGAGGTCATAAGACCATGAACTTGTGATAAACCCTACGAATCATCAACCAAGATAAGTAGTCTAACTAATGAAGTTCAATGGCGTAGTATGATTCTTAGTAAGCCTTTACCCTGGGTCTCTATCCATTGATTGTCAAAAGACATTACTTTCCCGCATTAGTTACTTTACATTTAGTTTACAACTCTAAAACTCTCTTGGTTACTTTATCTCAATAGTTGAACTAGAATTGGATAGTTGTCAACATAAGTCCCTATGGGATCGATACTTGGCTTCTAAAGGGCCACTTTACAAGTTGGTGAGACCACGTACACTTGCGTGTGTTCTTGGGAGAAAAACCGCTCGAGCCGGAGATACCACGGGAGTAGGGGATTCCCATGTACCCTTCGGTCTCCATAATACATATATACAAGTGTAATTTTGGGGATTCCCATGTACCCCATAAGTATCATATATGGTCTCCATGACCAATCCTCATATTGGAAAACATGAGTTTCCAGTGTCCGTCCATTGGACTCACACCTTCACGATTAACTATCGCACCCCGCCCTTATTTCCTAATTAAAACCATTAGCACACAACCAAACCACCATTCCATTTACTATTAACCAAGGATATAAGTAGTGGTATCTTCATACCAACTATAGTTTGCAAGAAATGTCCTTAGACAACCTTTTAAAGAAGCAAAAGGATTCCCATGTACCCACAGATTACATTATTATTAAGTTTACTTGGGGGATTCCCATGTACTCCACAAGTAATTTGTCATCATGTTTGCTTGGCGGATTCCCTTGTACCCCACAAGGATTTTAATAAAACCAAACCATGACCACCAAGACCTTACCATTTAACCATTTAAAACTATCCAAACCAAGTTAAGTTCCATTACCAAGATATATCATGAAATTGTTCATTAAAAGTCCAACAATATAGTAAAAGCATTCTCATAGGCATTTTATCAAACATGTTGGGGGCATAGTATTTCCAAAGCCAAAACCAAGTACCAATTAACCATTCCCATGCACCAATTGTTCAAACCACCATTATAATATGAAAACCATAAGTAAAAAATATGGGAAAACCATAACCAATCATTATAACCAAAACCCCTAACATATATTTGAAAACCCAAAACCATAACACAATTATGCCTTGAAAACAATTCATGAAACATGTCTTTAGATGGAATTAACAATGAGGGAGGAGTAACATGCCTTAGATTACGAAGAAGACGGAGAGAAATCTCCCTTTGCAAGACCCAAATTGATCCTATTAATGAAACCCTAGCCTTCTTTGACCCAAGAGCCTTTTAGAGAATGTGAGAGAGAGTTTAAGTGTTTAAGAATAGAATAATAGGGAAAATAATGTCCCAAGAGTGATATATGTCGTGGGGCCTTAATATGTTAAGAAGGGAAATGTCAAGATAACCCTCAACTTAATTTTTTAAAAATTCCCGCAGGAGGGTACCACCCCCTAAGTTGTACCCTTGTCTCGTACCCTAGGCCTCCCCTTGTATACCAACACTTCCCAACATAAGACCACCCAAGCCAAACCGTACCCAACCATATGATAAGTACCATGAAATCGTCCCTTGGTAGAATAGGATCACCTTGGTTAAATATCGGGCTAAATACCGTTGACATCTTACCACTGTTACCCCAAGATACGACTAATAAGAGCCATTCATACCTTGGACAGAAACCAAACCAAACCACAGTGGTTAACATATGACTAAGGCCACAAAACCGTACCCTATCATATGACTAGTACCCCATAGTCATATGTTGTCCAAAAACTAAAAACCCAGGAAATTTCTATGGATCAAAACTTAGGGTGTTTCAATTCTCGCCCATTGGATAATTCGTCCTCGAATGATGGATCAAGGCAGTACAAGCATGATTTAAACCCCATGATCTCGACTCTAACCTTTAACTAAGTTAGTAAAAAAATATGCAAGGATTTAATCTACTCTTTAACTATGTTAGAAAACGAAAGTATGATGAAGAACACATACCTTCCGCATGAATCCTCGGAGTAGAAAACAATTACGGATACTTGGACTTCATGTCCTCTTCCACTTCCCAAGTAGCCTCTTACATCGTGTGGTGCCGCCATAAAACCTTAACTGAGGCCATATCCTTGGTCCTTAACCGATGAACCTGCCGATCCAAGATCTCAATCGAGATCTCTTCATAAGACAGAGAATCTGAGATACCTAATCCTTCCAAAGGCACAACCAATGAAGGATCACCTATACATCCTCTCAACATAGAGACATGCAAAATCAGATGAATAGAGCTCAAACTAGAAGGCAACTCTAATTCATACGCTACATTACCAACCCTTCTAAAATCCACATAAGGACCAACATACCGGGGACTGAGGTTCCCTTTCTTCTTGAACAACATTATTCCCTTCATGGGAGACACATTTAGGAACATCCTATCCCCAACCTCAAACTCCAAGTCTCTATGCCTTACTCCACATAGGACTTTTGGTGACTTTGGGCAGCCTTAAGCCTATCCAGAATCACGTTCACCTTCTCTATGGCCTAATAAACCAAATTTGGGAAAAACATATCTCCCTCACAAAGTTTGAACTACCCAATAGGATATCTACACCTCCTACCATACAATGCCTCAAAAAGGTCCATCCCAATACTAAAATGGTAACTATTATTGTAAGAAAACTCTACAAGAGGTAGATGCACAACCCAATTACCTCTATGGTCAATCACACATGCAAAAAGCATATCCCCCAACGTTTAAATAGTCCTTTCTGCTTTCCCATCCGTCTGCGGGTGGAAAGCAGTACTTAGACTAAGGTTAGTACCCAACCCTTTCTGAAATGACAGCCAGAAGTGCGATGAAAAATGCATACCACGATCACAGATGATAGAAATAGGTACCCCAGGCAGGTTCACAATCTCATGAAGATACAACCTCGCATAATCCTCAGCTAAAGAGTTAGTTCTCACTGGCAAAAAATAAGCCTACTTTATCATCCTATCTGTGATGGCCCAACAACAATAACAACAACAAACCTAGTATATTCCCACATAGTGGGGTCTGGGGAGGGTAAGATGTACGCAGTCCATACCACTACCTCCGGAGAATTAGAAAGGCTATTTTCGATAGACCCCCGGCTCAAGACAAGGAATAATAAACAAATCCATAATAAAGCATGGAACAAGATGACATAACATAATTACCACACCCACAAGGAATAGTAAACAAAGAATAGTAAACAAATTCATAATAAAGCATGAAATAAGATGGCATAACAAAAATAATACACCCACCAAATAATACCCTACACTAACGACCCAAACTGGAACTAGCCTTCTATCCTAATTTGCATCCTCCAGACCTTCCTATCTAGGGTTATGTGCTCAGTAAGCTGTAACTGCTCTATGTGTCGCCTAATTACCTCTCTTCAGTATTTCTTCATCCTAATCCTACCCCGCCTAAAACTATCCAAAGCTAGCCTTCCACACCTACAAATAGGGGCATCCGTTGCTCCTCCTCATCACGTGTGCGAACCATCTTAATTGGAATTCCTACATCTTTTCCTCCAATACAGCCACTCCAACCTTCTCCCAAATAGTCTCATTACGAATACTGTCACCCTTAGTAAGCCCACACATTCAACGCAACACCCATATTTTTTCCACTTTTAATTTTTGAATGTGGGAGTTCTTGACTGACCAATACTACACTTCATACAACATGGCCGGATGGACTGCCACCCTGTAGAATTTGCCTTTAAGCTTGGGCAGCACCTTCTTATCATACAACACCCCCAAGGAGAGCTTCCACTTCATCCATCCTACCCCAATACGGTGGGAGACATCCTCATCAATTTCACCATTCCCCTGAATCATGGACCCAAGATACTTGAAACTATCCCTCTTACACACAACCTGAGAATCCAACCTTACTACCACCTCGTTCTCCTGCCTCAAGTCATTAAACTTACATTCCAAATATTCTGTCTTGCTATTTAACCTGAACCATTTGACTCAAGGGTCTGTCTCCACACCTCTAATTTATCATTCACACCCCCCTGTCTCATCAATCAAAACTACATCATCTGCAAAAAGCATACACCAAGGCATCTCTCCTTGAATACACCATGTTAACACATCCATCACCAAATAGGAAAATGCTCTGAATCTCTTCCCTCCATCATCACTGGGTATTAGCTCCATCATACATGTCTTTGATTGCTCTGATATACTCCACTGGGACCCCACTCACCTCTAAGAATCTCCAAAGAACCTCCCTAGAAACTTTGTTGTACGCCTTCTCCAAGTCGATAAATACCATGTACAGATCCTTCTTCCTTTCTCTATACTGTTCCACCAGCCTTCACACCAGGTGAATTGCCTACATTGTCGAGCGACCAGGCATAAATTCAAAATGGTTCCCCTAAATAGACACTATCCTCCTCAACCTCAACTCAACTACTCGCTCCTAAATCATTATAGTGTGACTTAATAACTTAATACCCTTATAGTTATTGCAAATCTGGATGTCATCCTTATTCTTATATATAGGAACCATAGTACTCCATCTCCAAGCCTCGAGAATTTTTGTCGTCTTGAAAATGTCGTTAAAGAATTTGGTCAACCACCTTAATCCAACCTCGTTAGTAAACTTCCAAAAATTAATTAAAATCTTATCAGGCTCCGTCGCCTTTCCCCTTCACATCCTGCGAACAGTCTCTCTGACCTCCTCCACCTAAAAACATCTATAATAACTAAAATCAATACACTCCTCTGAGTGTTCCAGTTCCCCTAGCACAATAACTTTATCCCCTTCATCATTCAAGAGCCTATGAAAATACGACTGCCATTTTTTCTTAATATGACCGTCCTCTACCAACTCTCTACCATTCTCCCCCTTAATGCACTTTACTTGGTCGAGGTCACGACCCTTCCTCTCTCTAGCCTTAGAAATCCTAAACAAACTCTTTTCCCCTCTTCTCTCCTCTAACCCTGCATACAAGCTCTCAAATGCTGTAGTCTTAGCATCCGTAACTACTAACTTAGCCTCTATCCTAGCTAACTTGTACTCCTCCCTATTTTCCCATTTCTGCTCTTCATCCTTACTCTCCACCAACTTAGTATACGCCCCCTTTTTAGTCTCCACTTTCTTCATAACTTCTTCATTCCACTACTAATCCCCACGATGATGACCGGTCCGTCCCCTGGAAATACCCAACACCTTACTAGTAGTCTCTTTGATACACTTAGCCACCCTATCCTACATACTATCTACGCCCCCCCTACACTCCTACGTCTCTATTTTTTCTACCTTCTCCCTTATCTCCAGCGCATTCACTAAAGTCAAGCCATCCCACTTAATTATAGGTCGACCTTCCTCACCCTTTCTTTTCTTATCCTTTTATACCAAATTCCATCACCAAGAGATTATGCTGGGTCGAAAGATTCTCACTCAGAATGACCTTACATTCCCTACACAATACCCTATCCACTTTCCTAAGAAGTAAAAAGTCAATTTAGGTCTTGGCTATCGCACTTTGGAAGGTGATCAGTTGATCATCCTTCTTCAGAAAGCTCGAATTCACCATCACCAACCCAAGGGACCTCGCAAGAACTAACAGAGAAACTTTCTCTGCATTTCTCTCCCCAAAACTAAAACCACCATGCACATCACAAAAGCCTCCTGGTAACACCCTGATGTGCCCATTGAAATCTCTTGCTACAACAAACTTCTCAGAGCTAGGCATGCCTCTCACCACCTCATCTAAAGCATCACAAAACCACATCTTTTCCTCCCCATCCAAGCCTATCTGCAGCATATAAACACTACACACGTTCAGCGTAAACCCCTCAATGACCAACTTTATAGTCATCAACCTATCGCTGATCCTCTTAACCTCCACTACCTGCCCTCTAAGCTCTTTATCTACAAAGATGCCTACTCCATTCCTACATCTCTCGCTTTATAGTATCAAAGCTTTTAACCATCCACATCCCCAGCCTTAGACCCTACCCACTTGGTCGCCTGTACATACGCAATATTGATCCTCTTCTTTCTAAGAATCTTCACAAGCTCTACGGACTTACCATGGAGAGTACCTATATTCAAAGATCCAACCCTCAGCCTATCAACTCTAACATCACATCTTCCTCTACCGCCCCTAACTTCATAGACTAAACCTGTTCTAATGCCAGACCTTACCCTCACTTCCACACCCACCCTTCCCTCTTCCCCCACCCCCAAAATAGCTCCCACCCTAACCCTCTCAGACATGACCCAATCCTACCATCAATGCCCACAACCACTACTCCAAGAAAATATAAACAAAGATAGTAACAAAGCAACAACAGGAAATATAAGGCACACGCAAAGCACCAATATCGAAAAACAAGTCAATCCCACAGATTAAAAATAAGTCAAGAGATGGAATAATTAGGAAAAAGTAGATAGCAGAGGTTAGAAATCACCGAGTTAGCAAACTAATGCAGAAATTGCTTGCCGAAAAATTTTCACTGCAGCGTCGCCGGAGTGTCGCCAAAATTAGATCTACTCAAGCACAGTCCGGTAATCTGGACACACCGGAGTCAGTCAGGTAATTTGTACACGCCGAAATCTGATCTATTCAAGCCGACAGAAACCTTATCCCATTCCGCTGGTAATAGCAGTGGAAATTGTAGAAAGAAGGGGAAGAGATGGGGAAGAGAGATATAACAAATAGAGGAAGAGAGGGAAGGCGTATACTTACCTATCGCCGATGTTCTTGAGCCAACGCTGGCACCAGAGTACCAACGGTCACATTAATAGTGACGATATAGATGTTATAAATAAGATAGATAGAGTGCCTTGGATAAACCCCCTGTGAACCTTCCGATTTTGGGTACTACAATTAGATGACAACTATCCATGATAGCCCAAACCGAATTGAATTGGTTTTGAGATCGAGGTAGACTGGTAACAAAATCCATGTTGATAACTTCCCATTTCCATTTTGATAATTCAATTTCCTTGTACAATCCCCCAGGCCTCATGTGCTCAACTTTCACTTGTTGACATACTAAATACTTGGCTAAAAATACAAGTACATCTCTCTTCATACCATTCTACCAATATATCTCCTTGAGTTCATGATACATTTTAATCGAACAAGGATGAACAACATAGCGTAACTCATGCGCCTCAGTCAATATCCTTTCTTACAAACCATTGACGTTAGGAACACATAACTTTCCTTGGTACCGCAAGGTACCATCACCACTAATCTCAAATACCATTACCTTTTGTCCAGCTACTTCACTCTTGATTTTCACCAAGACAAAATCTAACATTCCTTTATCCTTGATCTCTATACCAAGAGACAACCGCACCACTTCCTGTACCAATACACCACCATACTCAGAGTCCAAAAGATGAACTCCAAGATTAGCCAAGCGGTGAATATCCTTCACCAACTCCCGCCTTTCCTTATCTAAATAAACTAAACTCCCCATGGAAAACAAGCTAAGAGCATCAGCTACCACGTTAGCTTTACCTTGGTAATAGTGAAGACTCATATCATAGTCCTTGAGAAGCTCAAGCTATCTCCTTTGCATAAGATTAAGCTCCTTATGAGTGAACACATATTATAGACTCTTATGATCAGAAAATATGACCGCATGCACTCTATACAAATAGTGATGCCAGAAGCGTAGGTTATCACCTTTCCAAGTTGCATGAAAACATAACCAAGTCCCACCTAGGATGAATCACAGTAAACCACTAACCCCTCAGTGCCTTCAGGCAATGTCAAAACTAGAGCCGAAGTTAGCTTATCCTTCAGCTTTTTGATACTACCCTCACATATATCTGACCAAGAGAACCTTATCTTCTTATGAGTCAACTTAGTCAACGGGGAAGCTATAGTCGAAAAACTTTCCACAAACCTTCTATAATACCCAGCCAAACCTAAGAAGCTCTGAATGTCAGTTGGAGCCGTGGGTCTAGGCTATTTCATAACCACCGTGTCCTTTTACGGATCCACCATTATATCCTCATTAGAAATACTATGACATAGCAAAGTGACAATGTTCAACCAAAAGTCACATTTAGAAAATTTTGCATAGAACTGTTGCTCCTTTAAGATCTGAAACACAAAACAAAGGTGATTGGAATGATCCACCTCACTCTTAGATTACCCCAAGATGTCATCTATGAACACAATGACAAATAAATTAAGAAATTAATGAAAGACCCTATTCATCAAATCCTTGAATATCGCAAGGGCATTAGTTAAACCAAATAATATAACCAAGAACTCAAAGTGCCCATACCGAGTACGGAAAGCTATCTGAGGAATGTCCACCTCCCTAATCTTAAGCTAATGATACCTAGATCGTAGATCGATCTTAGATTAAAACTTAGCACCTTGCAACTAATCAAACAAGTCATTTATTCTTGGAAGAAGATACTTCTTCTTAACTTTTACCGTATTCAAATGGTGATAGTCAATGCACATCCAAAGGAAACCATCCTATTTATGCATGAATAACACTGGTGCACCCTACGAAGACACACTAGGATGGAAGAAACCCTTATCCAAAAGATCCTTAAGTTGGTCCTTGAGTTCCTTCAACTGAATTTGAGCCATTCTATAAGAGGGAATAGAAATTGGACGAGTGTCCAGAACAAGATCAATCCCAAACTTAATCTCCCTATCTAGAGGAACACGAGGAAGGTTATCAGGAAAGACCTCAGGAGACCCATTCACCACCAAAACCAAATGCAAAGAAGGACCCTTCGAGTTAGAATATTTAACCTAGTCTAGATGATAGAGAAACCCATTAGAGATTAATCTTAGAGCTCTAATATATGATATAAACTTCCCCTTAGGATTTAGGGAACCACCCTCCCACTCAAAAATCGGTTCACCAGGGAACTTAAAGATAATCTCATGTGTCCAACAATCTAAGGACGTATAACATGAGTGTAACCAATCCATACCCATCATAACATCAAAATCCACTATATCTACTTCATAAAAATCCACCAAAGTCTACTTATTATAAACTGATACCACACGCCCCCTATAGACTCTTTTAGAAATCACAGAGTCACCTACTGGGGTAAAAATTAAAAAGGTTCCAAAATAATCTTGGGATTAAAACCAAAATACGAAACCACAAATGGGGTCACTTAAGAGAGAGTGGACCCCTAATCAAGTAAATAATATACATCATGAGAAAAAAGTTGCAATGTATTGGTAACAACATCAGACAATGCCTTAGAATCCCATCGAGACGCAAAAGCATATAACCAATTTCGGCCTATGCTGACACCAAAAATAGAAATAGATACAGAGGAAGCACCCCTAGGTATAGAAGCAGATGAAGAGGCATCTGAAACCTTATTCGCCCTCAAAGCTACCTTACCAACTGGATAGTTTCTTAGCATAAGGCCTGGTTGACCATATTTGAAGCACCTGTCCCTCCCCTCATCACAAAAATCCTAATATAACCGACCACAGAACCTACAAAAAGGATATGATAAAGCCGACTGAGACCCACTATCCTAAGATTGGGCACTCTGTGCCCTAAAGTTATCGCCACCCTGCTGACACCTATCTCTCAATAGCTTTAGGTAAGGGTCACTAGATGTGGAGAAAGACCCAGAACTCCCCCACTTCTTCTTTGGCCACTTACCACCATCCCTACTACTTTACTATTAGCCACCACCCGCTTAAACAACCTAAACTTTTTTCTTTGTCTCTCATCTACTTTAGCTTGCTTTATCTTTTCCTCCCTCACCTATAGCATATGAACAAAAAACCTCAAAATACCCTTGTCTTTGATTAGTAATATAGTCTTTCTTTCAAGGTTCAAATTACGAGACAATCCTGATGCAAACTTTCTCATCCTATCCCTTATATCCAACACCATCTCCAGAGCATACCGAGACAACTGGTGAAATTTCAAGGCATACTACTTGGCCTACATCTTCCCCTATTTCAGATTAATGAATTCCTCTTTTTTTGCTTCACTCAACTCCTGAGGAAAGAAGCAATTGAGAAATACATTAGAAAAATACTTCCACAAAGATGACTCCTCAATATCACCCCTTGCCTTATCCCATTCCAAGTACCATTGGTATGCTACATTATCCAGCTGGTAAGTAGAAAAATCCACCCCTTCCATATTTGTGGCTTATATCAACTTAAAAATCATTTCCATCTCATCCAGATAACCCTAAGTATCCTCCTCCACCTTAATACCAGTGAAAGTTATAGAGCTCAACCTCATAAATTTACCAACCCTTGTGGCATCAGAAGATGGAATTCCAGATGCTCCACGCTCAGCTTGAGAAACTACTAACTAAGCTATCATATAAATTAACTGACGAAACTTAGCATTCATCACGTTAGACTGAGGAGCCTAAGGAGGACAAGAAAGGACTGGTGGAACTTTAGAAAAGTCAGGGACTGGGCCCCTAGACTGAGTATGGATCCCCTGAGTAGAGTGTGTCCCATCAACATTGTCCTTAGTTGGAATAGAAGAGTTTTTGTACATCTCAAATCGTCGAGGCAGGATCTAAAAAATGAATAAATAGGAATTAGAAAGGATTCCAAAACTTACTCCAAGATTTTAAATAGAACACAAAGAAGAAAAACATTCCTAAATGCCTTGTAGTCTCTCCCTTATAAGTGTGGTATGCTACACATACTTAAAAGAGACTCTACTTGACATGGCTTTATGGACTCCCAATTGACCATGAACCTGAAGCTCTGATACCAACTTTACATAACTCGACTCGGAGTCTTGTCGTAATATGCATCCCAAGTTCAACCATAGACTAGGGACCACCTAAGATACCCAACCCAACCTACAAGTATCTACCCTAAGTTGAATGAATTCCAAATATCTAACAAGCTAGAGTATTTGAAACTCAAAAACTTTGGTGATAGATTTATTACCATGACCAACTCGAATAAGTCTAGTCATACAATGCCAAACCAACAACCATAACTAACCAAAAATAATAACCAAGTCCATGTCCATAACATAATTAGATGGAAAAATCATAAATTCAGTCAAACGGTATAGCCATAATGCCAATACCAGTGCCAAAGGCTAACACCGATACCGACACCGCCCATACCAACCTATAATAGTTCCACAAATCCCTTAACCAAAAGTAAAACAATATTCAGTCAGGACATTTCCCTGATCATAGCCACAACCATTATCTATAAAATGACTAACATAAGTAAAGAAATCCATGACATAAATGGAGCCTTCCAGAATATGGAATCTCACCACTTCTATCAAACAACTGATCCCAAATCTGATCACTAAGAAGGAGGAATAGAATGGTCAGTTCCTGCATCACGTGAGGATACAACGCCAAAAGATGCATTAGCGGGTGAACACTAGCATGTACTTAGGATAAGGATAAAATAATGTCAACCTTTAAAACCAAGTAAACAACCATATACATTCACAACCATATATATATATATATATCGATACCGGGAAAGGGAACCAGGTTAAGTATGCCATTAAAACCATTAACCTGGGTATGTGTATGTAACGACCCAATTTTCTAGAACCAAAACGTCATATGGTGCTCATGATCCCGAAAGACCATAAGCTAACCATCTACTGATATTTGTACTTAAACACTGCATAATATAGATAATAAATGAGAAAACTAGCCATAAGGTTCAAAACATCTAAAAAAATACTCAAAATTGAAAACTGAATACTGATACACCTGTCCGAAAAGCCTTTAAACTATCTGAACTATGGAGTTGATGGGACATATCCCCAACTAACTCCGTCTACTGAAAATAACTAAGTCTAATATGATAATAATAAAATTAAGGATCATCCTTGACTAAAGAGGACTAACTGCTATGTCTACTACTGTTGACTGGGACTGAGCTACTAAGGGTACTCTGGATCTCGTGCCTCTGAACCTATGGTGTCAAATAAAACAACATAGTGCAAATGCGTCAGTACGAGAATGTACCGAGTATGAAGATGAGGTAAGGATAAATGCAAGGGCTTATGCATGAACAATTACTTAACTGAATAATCATGAGAGTACTGAATGAGAACATATACATGAATGCATGAACCATAACTGAAATCATCATGACTCAAAATACTAAAACTCGGATACTACTTTACTGCCATCAAAACTCACTACTAATGCCTGAGATACTGAACACAGAATTTTCTGATACTGATAACTGAGTACTGGATTGAGATTAGCTTTATCTAGTGAGTGATCTCGTAAACTGATGATACTGAAATTGATTACCTGAATCTACTCATATCAATGACTAAATTCTGAGCTTTCTACTCTCGACTAACTGCATCAGAGATCAAACCTATCTAACAGATGATTTCAGAATCTACAATCAATGATAAAAAATGATCATGTCTGAATCAGACTACAAGAATACTCAACTAAATTTGAGACTGAGATCAAGACTATCTGATGGGTGATCTCTAAATTTGATAACAAGAATACTCAACTGAATCTGAGACTGAGATCAAACCTATCTGATGGGTCATCTCGGGATCTGATAATAAGATTACTCAACTCAATATGAGATTGAGATCAAGCCTATCTGACGGGTGATCTCTAGATCTGATAATATGAATACTCAACTGGATCTGAGACTAAGATCATGCCTATCTGATGGGTGATCTTGGGATTTGATAATAAGATTACTCAACTGAATATGAGACTGAGATCAAGCCAATCTGACGGGTGATCTTAGGATCTAACACTAAATAATTTTATATGGGACCAAACTTATTTGATTGGTGGTCCATGAATCAATGAAACTATCTGAGTTCCTCACTGATATATATGACTGTATCTGACAGTCCTAATTTTTGAAGATTGATACTAAAACTGTAACTGTGGAAAGTAGTCACTTAATTGACCTGCCTCAAATCGCAACTAGTGGGGTCCAACCTATAAACCCTGCTGGAAAGGTGTAATACCATGCCATGGGTAAAGACCTCTCTGGTCAAGACTATCTGATGGGTGACCCTCACAGGAAGTCAAGCCTACGGCAATATAATAGTCAAGACTATCTGACGGGTGACCAGCCTTTCCTAACGGGTGACTCCTGCATCCTACACTGGCTACGCAGTTCTGGAGTTCAGGGATTGCTTCTAATGACTTTGCCTCTCTGACAAGGAGCCGCCATCTCTTACCTCGCTCGGTGCTAGCTCCTACTCCCAACTGAAAGACTCTGAACTGATTCTTAACTATATACAAACTAAGATGAATCTGATATTGATCATGTTTCTCGAATGGTCTAACTGAGTTAAGCTGAATTCACTTAGTTCCGTATCTGACGGAATACTACTGAATCTCATTAACCTACTGAACGACACTGAGCTCGGAATAGATTACTCGAATACTACTAAGGACTTAACTGAACACTTGAATACTACTAGATATGAGATGAGTACACAACTGAGGCTAGATTACTAGTGATACTGAGACTTTGGAGATTACTGAGATTTATTAAGTTCTGTATCTATCTGAGAGTAAGAGTTCTATAACTCACTGAGTTTTGAGAATCATAGCTTGACAGAGATTATCAGGAAAATTGACACTGGCTCTAGACTGCTGCTAAATTATTGGGTATAAATACCCCCAGGAATCGATAACATAAAAGTAAAACATATCCATTCTTGAATAATCAAGACTATGGACATTAATTCACCATCACAATCACTAGAGCATCTTTTCAAGTATTTAGAAATCATAAACATATGATAGTATAGGGAGACATGCTATTAGATCATACTCCATTCACCAAGATCTTGCATCAAACACTTAGCATGTATTAAAGTCTTAGCATGTATCGAAGAGCATATAATTGGGGAATTTCATGCTATCATGCCACAATTCATTCACTAAGGCTTTTCAACAAACACTTAGCATGCATGGGCTTGCACATAATTGGGAATTTCTAGGAAACATGCTATAATGGCTCTAATTCCTTCACATAAGCATTTTATCAAACATATAGGGAGCATGCTTTGCTTATTCAACAATTTCTACACTTAATTTACATAAACACACCACATAAAAAGCAACTTGAAGAGGAGTTGTCATGAACATCACATGAATATCATATACTAGGGTGAAAGCTTGAAAACCTTGTAAACAAACATGAATCACAACTCAATAATAGCATGAACATCAATTTCAACTCACATGAATCATGAAAACTCATAAACATAAAATCTTTGAAATTTAGAAAAGGGTTCTTGAGTTTCTTGGATGAAAGGGACCCAAGAATCAACATCTGCATACCGTAGTTTTTTTATTCTTGAAAAGTTAACGGGGGAATCTTGATGACTTGGGTCTTGGATTAGAAACCCTAGGTCTTGTTCTTGGTTTCTTGAGAGAGAAACTATTTTGATTTGGGGAAAAAATTGATGAATAAAGAAGTATTTTTGTTATTTAGGGTATGGATCCCTTATATAGACTAGTTTGGGGCTTTAGGAAATTACCAATTGGTCCTTGAAATTTAAAAACGGAATCTAAAAATCCCACTTTCACATGCTAGCGTGACGCGGTGGAATTGTGTCAGTTCACTAGAAATTGGACTATTGGGAAACTGGTTGGTGGCGCGATGCAGTGGAAATTGCATTGCCACCTTGGTTGCAAACTGGAAAGTCACCGTAATGTGGTGGAATCGAGTTGGATCACTGGAAATTGACAACTCTGAAATTAAGCCTTAGCGCAACCGCCATAATCGTGGAGGCTCGCTGTATTTTGATGATTTCCATTTTGGCTGGCTTCGCGATGCGCTAAAGTGCCAGGTGGCACACTGTCTCACTAAAATAGCTCTAACTCTTTGCCCGAGAGTCGGATTTGGGTGAATTTAGAATCGACAGAAAGCTTATTCAATTATCTACATGACAAAAAGTCGATATTAGGGAAATTCTACATGGTTTAAAATACTTATCACTTGGGAAGACACTTCTCAACCTTTTAGGGCCGGATTAACACTTCACTGAACATGCTCTAAGGCTCAGACAACGAAAGAATTTTGCGGGGTCTTATAATATCTCCCCCTTGGAAGCATTCATCCTTGAATGTCTCTTGATATGCTAAGAATACTGACCGATTGAACTTACTCAAGGAACGAGAGCATCTGAAATATGATTATGCAACTAGAACTACTGATATAATGAACTCTCATACTGGACATGTATATCTGATGTATGAAATACTCGACTGAAGCTACTCATAAGCTGAATTCTCATAATAGACATGCATATTTGATGCATGGACTCAGAACTGAGTTGATCTCATGAATGCATGACTGAATACACTGAAAAACTGAACTCTTTTTGCTGAACATGCATATCTAATGCATGAATGTCTGACTGAACTAACTCTTAAAAGAATGACTGGCTATGCAATAATAACTGATGTTAACTTCGTAAGAAGAGTTTAAACATGCAACTGAATAAGTCTAAGGACATGAAAGCATTGCAATATCATGGGGTATCTCCCCTTTGGGACTCTATGTCCCTCTAAACACACTTCGTTGAAATACTGGGGCAGTGCACGGGGCACCTATGAACTGGGTCATGATTGATAGACTGAGATCTGAAACTAATGTATGACTCATGCTAACATATAATCTCAAAATGGGAGCAAAGGATCTTATAATGCATATCATAAAGATGAAGGACTCATAACATACCCAAATCTATATTAGGGAACCTTTCCTGATCATGGTTGGTCTGAAGCGCATGGAGTCTATTCTGACGCTGACCACTGGTGGCATCAAAAGGGGCACCCTGCTGATGAAACTCTCTAACCCTCTGATCTATCACTCTACACTCTCTCATTCTATGTCCTGATGTACCATACCCAAAGCACACATCACTACCAACTCTACACATACCTAGGTGGCTCTTGCAACACTCTCCATAAAGTGGATTGGTACGAACACCACTAGCACTAATCAGGGTTTTGGAGACTGGCTCCCTATAATAACTGACATCCCCAAACTTTAGCACGGGTACAATAGCTGAGAATGGAGCTGGGACTGAAAATTTCTGACTATGCTGAACACGGCTACCATCCTGGGACCCTGCCTGAGAAAAACCATTACTACCTGTTCTGACTCTCTTACTCACTCTCTCTTTTTCTTTTGTCTTATCTGCCTTAATTTTCTATGCATGAATCATCATCCTAGCAAGGTCCATATATCTATTGAGCATAGCAGCCCTACACTCTTTCAACACTAACCCGGATGCACTAGTCACAAACTTATTCATACTCACTCTAGGGTCAACTATCAAGTCGGAAGCAGACTTAGCTAACTGGTGGAACTTAATACAATACTCCTTCAATGACATGGATCCTTGACTTAGGTTCATGAACTCTTCTACCTTAGCTTTCCTCATCTCTAGCAGGAAAAACTTATCTAAAAAGGATCCTGAAACTCCTGCCAAGTCACGGAAGTTGCATCCTTCCCTCTACCCTTCTTCCACACTAAAACCCAGTCATGAGCGCTATCCTTCAACCTATAGGATGTTAAATCTACACTCTCCTCCTCAGAAACATTCATAACCTGGGTGATCTACTTTACCTCCTCAAAGTAAACTTATGGGTCCTCACCTGCTACTGACCCATAAAAATTTAGCGGGTTTATTCTTATAAAATCTCTAATTCTGGCTGCGACTGAACCTTCATCTTGCTGAGGTAGGGCCACATCCTGACGGTAACCCTGGACATTAGTCATAACTCGGGCTAGTGCCTGAAAAGCTGTTCAAAACTCTGCATGTGACACATTCTCATTCTCAGGATATACTGGTTGAGGCGGTTGGTCATCAACCCTAGGGGAATTATTTTTGTGAGGAGGCATCCTCTGTAAATAGAGGAAAGAGGTAGATTAGACTGAGGAGAAACTTGAGCTCATGCTCACTCGCACGATATGAACACTGAAAGAAGGGAAACTGCTCCTAAAAACATCTTATATCCTCTTGTACATAAAGGCGGCGCGCAACACACCCATGCACAAGACTCTACTAGATGCGGCTTTTCAGACTCCCTTGGACACTATTGAACCTTAGGCTTTGATACTATGTTTATATTGACCTGATTTTTTAGAACCGGAACATCACACGGTGCTTATGATCCTGAAGGACCACAAGACAACCCTCTACTAATATCTATACCTGAACACTGTATAATATAGATAATAAATATGAAAACTGTCCATAAGGTTTAAAATATCTAAAAAAATACTCAAAATTGAAAACTGAATACTGATACACCTATTCGAAAAGACTCTAAACTGTCTGAACTGTGGAGTTAATGGGACGTATCCCAAACTAACTTCATCTACTAAAAATAAACTAAGTCTGATACAATAATAATAAAAATAAGGATCATCCTCGACTGAAGAGGACTCACTGCTATGTCTACTAATGCTGAATGGGACTGAGCTGCTAAGGGTACTCTAGATCTCGTGCCTCTGAACCTAGGGTGTCAAATAAAACACCATAGCACAAATGCGTCAGTACGGGAATGTATAGAGTATGAAGATGAGGTAAGGCTAAATGCAAGGGCTTATGAATGAACAATTACTTACCTGAATAATCATGAGAGTATTGTATGAGAACACATGCATGAATGTACGAACCATAACTAAAATCATCGTGACTCAAAATACTGAAACTCGGATACTACTTTACTGCCATCAGAACTCACTACTAATGTCTAAGATACTGAACACTGAATCATCTGATATTGATAACTGAGTACTGGAGTTGAGATCAGTCTTATCTAGTAAGTGATCTCAAAAACTGATGATACTGAAACTGATTAATTAAATCTACTCATATCAATGACTGAATTCTGAGCTTTCTACTCTCGACTGACTACATCGGAGATCAAACCTCTCTAATGGATGATTCTAGAATCTACTATCAATGATAAGAAATGGTCATGTCTGAATCTGACAATAAGAATACTCAACTGAATCTGAGACTGAGATCAAGCCTATCTGACGGGTGATCTCAGGTTCTGATAATGATATTACTCAACTGAATATGAGACTGAGATCAAGCCTATCTAATGGGTGATCTCAGGATTTGATACTGGATAACTTTCTATGGGACCAATCCTATCTGACGGGTGGTCCATGAATTAATGGAACTATCTGAGTTCCTCACTAAGATAGATAATTGTATCTAATAGTCCTGATTTCTGAAGATTGATATTGAAACTGTAACTGTGGGAAATAGTCACTTAACCGACATACCCAAATCTTAACTGGTGAGGTCCAACCTGTAACCCCAGCTGGAAGGGTGTAAATACAAAGCCATGGGTAAAGACCTCTCTGGTCAAGCCTATCTGATCGGTCCTCTCGCAGGAAGTCAAGCCTAAGGCAATATAATAGTCAATCCTATCTTACGGGTGACCAGCCTTTCTTGACGGGTGCCTCCTGCATCCTGCACTGGCTATGCAGTTCTGGAGTTCAGGGATAGCTCTTAACGACTCTGCCTCTCTGACGTGGAGTCGTCATCCCTGCCCTCACTCAGTGCTAGATCCTACACCTAACTGAAAGACTCTAAACTGATTCTTAATTGAATACAAACTAAGCTGAATATGATACTGATTATGTTTATCGAATGATCTGACTGAGTTAAGCTGAATTCACTTGGTTTTGTATATAACGGAATACTAGTGAATCTCATTATCCGACTGAATGAAACTAAGCTCGGAATAGATTACTCGAATACTACTGAGGACTTAACTGAATGCTGGAATACTACAGATATGAGCTGAGTACAGAACTGAGGCTAGATTACTAGTGATACTGAGACTACGGAGATTACTAAAATTTCTTAAGTTCTGTATCTGTCTGAGAGTACAAAGTTCTATAATTCACTAAGTTTTGAGAATCATAGCTTGACTGAGATTATTGGGAAAACTGACACTGGCTTTAGACTGTAGCTAAATTGTCGGGTATAAATACCCCCAGGACTCGATAACATAAAAGTAAAATAAGACCATTCTTGAATAATCAAGACTATAGGGAGACATTCATTCACCATCACAATAACTAAAGCATCTCTTCAAGTATTTAGAAATCATAAACATGTGATAGTACAAGGAGTCATGCTATTTGCTCATATTCCATTCACCAAGATCTAGCATCAAACACTTACCATGTATCGAAGAGAACATAATTGGAGAATTTAATGCTATCATTCCATAACTCATTCACTAAGGCTTTTCAACAAACACTTGGCATGCATGGGCTTGCACACAATTGGAGATTTCTAGGAAACATGCTATAATGGCTCTAATTCCTTCACATAAGCATTTTATCAAACATATGGGGAGCATGCTTTACTTATTCAACAATTTCTATGCTTAATTGACATAAACACACCACTTAACAAGCAACTTGAAGAGGGGTTATCATGAACAACACATGAATATCACATACTAGGGTCAAAGCTTGAAAACCTTGTAAACAAACATGAATCACATCTCAATAATATTATGAACATCAATTTAAACTCACATGAATCATGAAAACTCATAAACATAAAAGCTTTGAAATTTAGAAAAGGATTCTTGAAATCTTGGATGAAAGGGACCCAAAAATCAATATCTGCATACCTTAGTTTCTTGATTCTTGAAAAGTTAACGGAGGAATTTTGATGACTTGGGTCTTGGATTAGAAACCCTATGTCTTGTTCTTGGTTTCTTGAGAGAGAAAATATTTTGATTTGGGGGAAAAATTGATGAATAAAGAAGTATTTTCATTATTTAGGGTATGGATCCCTTATATAGACTGGTTTGGGGCTTTAGGAAATTACCAATTAGTCCTTGAAATTTAAAAATAGACTCTGAAAATCTCAATTTCACATGCTGGCACGACGCGGTGGAATCGCGCCAGGTCACTGGAAACTGGACAATTGGGAAACTGGTTGGTGGCGTGATGCGGTGGAAATCTCATTGCCGCATTGGTTGCGAAATGAAAAGGCACTGCAACGCGGTCGAATTGCGTTGGTGCAATGGAAATTTACAACTCTAAAATTAAGCCTTGGCGTGACATGCCATAATCATGGAGGCTCACTGGATTTTGACAATTGCCATTTTGGCTGGCTCCGCTCCGTGCTAAAGTGCCAGGTGGCACACTGTCTCACTAAAAGAGCTGTAACTCTTTTCCCGAGTGTCGGATTTGGGTGAATTTGGTATCTATGGAAAGCTTATTCAATTCTCTACATGACAAAAAGTCAAGAATTTAATACACTTCGGAAGAAACTTCTCAACCTTTTAGGGACGGATTAACACTTCACTGAATATGCTCTAAGGCTCAGACTATGAGAGAATTTTACGGGGTCTTACAGTGTAGCTTAACCATCCTAGAACCGTCCAAGGGCTATATGGGTCTAGTTTTACCCCCTAAATAGGCCTCGATGTATGTATTCACTCGAACCGAAGATACCACATGAATAAGAGATTCCCATATACCCTTCACTCTCCATGATACATATATACTAGTGTAACTTAGGGGATTCTCGTGTACCCCATAAGTATAATATAGGGTCACCATGACAAATCCTCATGTTGGCAAACATGAGTTTGTAGTTTCCATCCAATGGACACACACCTTCATGATTAGCTATCACACCCCACCATTATTACCCAATTAAAACTATTAGCATACAACCAAACCACCATTCCATTTACTATTAACCAAGCCTATAAGTAGTGGTATCATCATACCGACTATAGCTTGCAAGCAATGTCCTTAGACAACCTTTTAAAGAATCAAAGAGATTCCCTTGTACCCATAGATTACATTATTATTAAGTTTACTTGGGAGATTTTCATGTACTCCATAAGTAGTTCGTCATCATGTTTGCTTAGGGGATTCCCTTGTACACCATAAGGATTTTAATCAAACCAAATCATGAACACCAAGACCTTACTATTTAAAACCATACAAACCAAGTTAAGTTCCTTTACCAAGTCATACCATGCAGTTGTTACATTAAAAGTCCAACAACATAGTAAAAGCATTCTCATAGGCAATTTATCAAACATGTTAGGGGCATAGTATTCCAAAGCCAAAACCAAGTACCAATTAACCATTCTCATCTAACCAATTGTTCAAACCACCATTAAAATTGAAAACCATAAGTTAAAGACATGGGAAAACTATAACCAACCATTATAACCAAAACCCCCAATATATATTTGAAAACCCAAAACCATAACATAATTATGCCATGAAAATAATTCATGAAACATGCCTTTAGTTGGAACTAGGAATGAGGGAGGAGTAACAAGGATTAGATTATGAAGAAGACATAGAGAAACCACCCTTTTCAAGCCCTAAATTGATTCGATTGATGAAACCTTAGCCTTCTTTGACCCAAGAGCCTCTGAGAGATTTTGAGAGAGAGTTAAAGTGTTTGAGATTAGAATAATAGGGTAAATGATGTACCAAGAGTGATATAAGTCACGAGGACTTAATAGATTAACAGGGAAAATGTCCAAATTACCTTCAACTTAAACTATACAAAATTCTCAAAGGAGGGTACGACCACCCCCTCCCCAAGCAGTACCCTAGGGTATGAGCGGTACCCTTATCTCATACCCTAAGCCTAACCTTAGATCCCAAAACTGTATAATATATGACTACCCAATCCAAACTATACCCAACCATATGATAAGTACCATGAAACCATACCCTAGGCAGAATAGGATCACCTAGGTTAAACATAGGGAAACATACGACTGACATCTTACCACTAGTACCCCAAGATACAACTAGTAGGATCTATTCGAACCTTGGACAAAAAACAAACCAAACCACACTAGTTAACACACGACTAAGCTACCAAACTCTACCTCATCATATGACTAGTACCCCTAGTCTAACAATGTCCATACACTAAATACCCATGAAATTTCTAAGGATTAAAACCCAGGATGTTTCACCTTCCTATTTATAGTACAATAAACCTATTTTGTCCTTGGTCTTCCTCAGACAATATGCACCTCAAATCAAGAAAAATACCTAAGTTAAGGGTGGCTATCATAGGGGTGCATAGTATAAAATGGATATGAAGAAGGATAAAATAAAATAAAAAGTTGGTAGGGTTGGGTGTGGTAGAAAAAAAATGGTGAAAAAGAGAAAAAGAAAGAATAAAAGACCACCCCCTGTGCATAAAATAACAAAAAGGGAGAAATAAGGGTGGAATAGTAAGTGAGACACCAAAGTTAGTGTAGCACCAAGAGGGCTTAGTCACTTGATATGCCCATATATACTATACCATCTCCAAGCCTACATTACAAGCCGAGAAAAGTCCTATAGTGATCCTAACTTGACTATCTGAATGATAAGGTAAATAAAATAAGGGAAAATTTATGGTATTTGACATACATTGATTGGAAATTTTCTTTTGAGTGCGGGTGTATATTGACCGTCCCTGGATCGACATGTATGATTTTATATAAGTGAGTAGGACAACCTTGTTGTTGGGGAAATTGAGTCATATTGCTTTCTATTTGCTTGTTTTGGGTAGTGTTCATTGTATATATGAGTTGTTGTTTGTTACTAATGTAATTTTCATACCTTGATCCCATTGTGTCATATTGCTATGTTTCATGTTCATACACAGTTGGTTTTGAAAAATAAGATTAGAGAGGGATGTTATAATTTGAGTTTAAGTGTTGACTGACTGCCTTGCATATTTTAGTCTGATGACATGCAAACGTACTAAGTTGAGGGTGTTGATATGCTATAGAAATATAGCATTTTCGACACTTAAAATAAGGAAAAAATGTTTTTTTTAGGTTATTTTGATAAATATGATACTTTGTATGCATGTTTGTAGGAAACCATGTTTTGAATGATAAGTTCGTGAAAAAGGTGAAAAAGGTGTTTTGGCTATTTTTGGACAAATTATAGATGTTAGAGACACTTTTCGGCTTGATCGTGATCAAATCATGTTTGGGAATTGAAGAAGATCTGAAAGGTGACTCTAGGCACCTACTAAGTCAACCTATAGACCGCATGTAGGACCCACAAACTACAGGTAGGTAAAGCAAGTGACTGAAGTCCAAAATCCTGAGAGTTGAACTTGCAAGAATTTTTCATTCGGTAGCTAAGATTTGTACCTGCGCTCAGGGTCAGGACCGCAGGTACTACCTACGCAAGTGCCAAACCGCAGGTACAGACCACATGTGGCCACCAACCCTATTTCTCCTATTTCATTTGGGCTTTGGTTATAGGGTTTCCTTATGTACTATAAATACCCTTTATGTATTTTTTAGTAGGAGTTACGCACTTTTGATATTCCAAAAAATGTTTTGATTCCATGAGCCGATTTTGACGTTGGGATTCTCTTTATTGACTTAGGTTTATTAATTCAGTTATGATTGTGGGTTTTATTACTTCTTATCATTGTGATTTTATCTATGCTTTTAAATATGAATGCTATTAATTTCTTCATAAGATTGAGTAGCTAAAACCCATAGCTAGGGTTGTAAAAACCCTAAAAGATTGACGAAGTAAGAGAAATGCTTTCCTTGTTCTGAACCGATACCCATTCATGCATTGCTTTATCTTCATTATAATAATTTTCCTAATGGGTGCACACATTAGGATCCAACTTAGATATTGTTGCTTGCTCCAAAAGAGAGGAGTAGTTACTAGTAAAAGATAAAGATAACAGTAATTTAGAGTTTAACTATCGATCCACGCTTCTAGGTTCTATCTTAGGAAAGTGGTTAGATTTTATCTAATAACTAGAGACTCAAAAGGTAATAGTTAACTAGGATCAATATAAGGGTTAGTAAGGTAAAATCCTGAGACTCAAAAGGTAAAGGGTGAAATCCTTTTGCTCGTCAAAAAGACTGCAAAAGGTACATAATTTATCGATTCTTCCTGAAAAGTATCAGTTTGGTTCCACAAAGCATGATAAGCCTACAAAATTGAGAAGCCAGGTGGAACACAATCCTAGTGTTCACCTACGAATGATTACAACCGAAGTTAGTATAGTTATTTGCTCTAGATTACTACATCAAAACCCCCATTTAGTTTCCTTGTTTTTCTTATGGACTACAACTGCTGAGATCCACACTTCCACATGTTCCTTTGTGATTCGACCCCAAACATTATTGGGTTACTATATTTTGACCACAACCGTATCATCATCAGATAGAAGGTGTTGTTTGGACGTCATCAGATGCCTTTGCAGTCTTTGTATTAGTCACATAGTCTTCCATCCATATAGGAGGTCTTGTTGTTTTAATGGTGGTTCTTTTTAGTGCTGGCTGCACATTTCTACTTACTTTATTAGTGAATATAGCCTCATATACTGGCATTGAGCATGATCAATATGTATGTGTAGCTCAACCTCAATATTGGTGAAATCAACTAGTGCTCCTTCTACAAAATTTGCTACTACTTCTTTAGAACTTGGCAAGTGTTAACCCATATTTGATAAATCTCCACGAACTTTATCTTTTATATCTTTAAAATACTTTCTCAACTTGTTCGTATTCAACTTCTAATTTAATTCATGCTTGTTCATATGTGGGAGGTGTAAAACAGAATATATCATCTAGATCATCTTTGACTCTTTTTAAAGAATATGGAATCTCTAAAACTCATATCCCTGCTCACTAGAAATACTTAAGCTTCTAAGTCAAGTGATCTATAGCACTTTTGTTTGTCCTTATAGCTTTGAAAGACGATTTTACTAGCCCTAGCATCAAACTTTCCACCTCTAGGAAACATGCTAGAAATATGTAGACTTCCAAAGACTCTTAGGTGATCTATAGTAGTAGGCTTGTCACAGAAATCTTTATATAGAGATTTATCATTCAACACAACACTAGGAAACTTATTAATAAGATACACAATAATTTTCACAAAATCACCCCTAAACTTGTGTGAAACACCACTTTGAAATTTCAGTGATCTTGCAAGTTCTAAAATATGTCCATATTTTATCTCTACCACTCCATTTTGTTATGGAATATATGAGCAACTACTCTGGTGAAAATTACCAAGGGAAGAGAACAATTCAAAACATTTAGAATTGAAGAATTATTTTCCACTATATGTTCTTAAGACTTTAATAGAGACATCAAACTGATTTATTATTCTACATAAAAAATCACTCGACACAACTATTACTTCATACTTAGACTAAATCAGATGAGTCCATGTGTATTTGCTAAAATCATCTACAATTGTAACAGAATTGGACTTCCTATCATGAGTAGCACCTTAGAAGGTCCCCAAATATCAACACGATTAAATTAAAAAATACTAGTACTAGTGGAACCACTAATGAATAAGAATCGGGCTAAATCTGCTCAAGCCATCTAATAAGAATCTCAAAGAAATGATATTTCAAAAAGATAACACTAGTCCATATAGCTACCCAGTAGGGATCAATTACATCAAGTAATAATATCAAATAACATCAATAACCTCAAGCAGTGATAGCAATAGCAACAGTAATATCAAATCCCACATAATCAATAGGCGATACCAAAATAAACATCAATATTATATACCACTCAAAGGACATAGTAAGGCCAATGTGCCAAAATAAATGGGATTCAAACCTAGAAAAAAATCATATAAGAAAATATCAACACAGAACTACTCCATCCACTACTAAAAAGATAAACCACGGGAGAAGTCACATAAGCATGTTTTTAATTACAAGGCACACAAATAACCAATATCAACTCATCAAGGCATATAATCATAAATAGGTATGGAAAATCCCTATACACATAATAAAAATAAATGTGGTAAATAAAAGAACACCTAGAATGGTGAAATCTGCAATAACATGCCTAGCGAGCATAGAGAGAATGAATCTAAATGGGTCCAAACTCAGCTCATCCAACTAAGTCATCAACTGAGGTGCCAAGCGTACTATCTTCAACTAAAAATGCCATAATATCATGAGGCAGATCTGAATGAGCTAAAGTGACTAGAAATCCCATGTCGGGGAAACTTTCTGGACAAGTAATCGATCTCTCTATAGTCATAACAAAATCCTAAGACTCTAATTCGAGAGAGCAACATGATATAAAGCCCAAATGGCTGGCCAACTGACACTAAGAGAAAACTCCAATAGAATATCCATCATTTCCGCAATCATAGCCTATCATAAAAACTCTACTATTGCGAGGAATACTTGATAACTCTACCTGATCACTAACTCACATCTGAAGCGCTCTTAGAACCAATATCTGATCTCGTCACAACCCTAAAATCTCTCGAGCAAAATATCACTATATTGATAGCATGGACCCTTGTCGTCACCTTCGTAAGTGCCAACAGAAGCTCTCTTCCTGGACCTCGTATAATTCAAAAATATGAGAGAAAAGAGACATAACTACTATTATATACTCCGACGTGAAATGCCCCAAAATTTTTCCTAGCTAAATTTTTGTCTCTAAAGTATCAAGCGTTGGATTATAGAATGATTTATACTTATTTACCTATGTAATTCCTTAGATTTCAACTTTTCATTTCGTAGATGATCAAATAAGTTTTCCGTCGACATAAGATTCGTCCAAAATGGACACACGATGATGAAGTTATGGTAAATTTAAGTCCTAGTCGTAAAACACCGTCATTCCTGTCCTTGGCGCATCGCGGAGAGGGTGTAAATGACGATGGTCAATTTGCAGTGAGACTCTGAGATGGTGTCTCTTCGCGAAGTGGGCCAAATTCCTATTCGTCAATTTCCAGCGAGCCACCGCGATAGTGGCGCATCGCGGTGGCCCATAAGATCGGGTTCCCAGTTTAAATTTTTCCAGTTTCATTCAAAAGTTAACAAGGGTAGTTTAGACTTTTACCAAGTCTCTTAAAACATCCAAACAAGATATTTAAGACCTCTACAAGCATAATATACGACATTCTCAAGAATTCCCTCGGAAAAAAAACCCTAGTTCATATATTTCTCCTCCAAGAACTCAAGATTCAACCATGGGTTTTCGAAATTAATCAGAGATTTGGAATCCCCAAACCGTAGGCTTCAAGAATCAGCCATTATTCTTAATAATCGAGGTACACGAGGTTTTCCTAAAATCTTATGGGCATAGAAATTATGATTTTAAGAAAGGGGTTTTCATATTATAAATACATTCATGTTTAACAAATCTTGACGGTATTACTTTGGTCTTTTGACCTTTCCCCCACATTGATTCAGAATTGTATATATATGTATGCTTGTGTTTTAAGGTTGATGATTTAATTGAGAGCATGACTTATGTGAAATCCCTCTCTTGTTTTGATTTTCATTTACTTATCATATGCTATAGATGTTTTGAATGCATTCTTGAAAAGCATGAATTAAAATATCTTGAATTATGTTATAATTGGATTAAGATTTGGATTTCAAAAGAGAGGGTAGTTTTGTTGATAAATGTTGAAAATATTCATATAATGAAAGAGTGCATGATTTTTCCAAAAGCACATGACCACCATATGTTTAAAGAATTCTTGCATAGTTTTGATTTATGCTTCAGGACATAAAATCTCTTATACTATTTGAATGTTTGGATGGTATGAACTATGTTTTAATGAAAGATCATGCTTATTGTACTATGGCTCAGAAATATAACTTGCAAGTCTTGGTGTAACGACACCAATTTAGATTATGCCATGATAATTCAGAACAGAATAGAATGCATGTTTAAAATCAGACTTTCAACTTTTAAGATTTAAAATGATATATTTTTAGAAGTGGTTAAAACTTGGCATAAAAAGACGTTAGGTGGTTCCCCAAATAAGGCATGAATTTAGAAAACTCATTTCCCGAAATTGTGATTTGCTGATCCAGGTATATTATATTATGATGGCCTAATGTCGTGTGACGTATCAGAAATAGAAACTCCAACCCTGGCAGCACACTCGGGTTGGGGGCTTCCTCGCCGAGTCAATGGAGGATTCCATACATCCAATGGGATTTTAGAATTGTAGGGGCATAACACCTAACTCAGAAGTAATACAAAGAACAGATAGTGTATTGACAAGAATGACTTATGATTTTCAGAAAGTGCCCATGTATTTTGAGAACTGTTTATCCATGATGTTTTAACAAATTTCTCTCCACTATTTTACTTATATAAAGGTTTTATTTTGGATTACTTTGCATACCAGTACATTTGTATTGACCTTTCCTTCTCCCTCCAGGTTCTAAGGCTCAGTCTAGGGGTCTAGAAAAGCAATAGATTTTATCAGACAGAGTTGCAGTGTCCAGTTGGTTAGCCTTCTTTATTCCAAAAGGCCTATTTACTTTCAGAAAACTATTATTAGATATGATTTTGGTCTACTGGGGGCCTTGTCCTAGTTTTCAGATTGTGTTAGTGACCATTTAGTAGATATTTCACAGATGGTTTACAGATGTTGATAGTTAGTTTTGGATTTCATTCTTAAATGCTAAATTCATATCATATTTATGACCTTGATTATTCCTTGCTATAATTTCCATATTTCCTTGTTTATGAATAAACGGTGCATATAATTTTAAGTTAGAAGAGTGTCCGGGCCTTCATGGTTTGGGATGTTCATCACGGTCAGGACCTTGGTTTGGGTCATGAAAAACTTTGTATCAAAGAATGGTTCATGGTCCCAGGGTGTCTGCAAAATTGCGTCGGGTAGAGTCTTATTTATGGCTGTGTAGAGCACCACACTTATAAGCAGGGGGATACTAGGCATTTAGGAATGTTTCCCCTCTTTGTGAACTAGTTCGTTCTTTGGAGTCTAGTCTACCTCAAATCAATGCTCTCTTGCTTTTCAAAAAAATCGATCATGCCTCCTCAATGCACTATCGATCAGAATACGTAGACAAATGAGGTATGTCCCACTCACGGGATACGGACCCATAATAGAGATCTCACCTCAGAACCTGTTCCTACTCCAAAAGTACCTCCAGTCCCAACCAGCCCACCTCGGGCTACAAGGACCAATGTTAAACATCCCCCGACTTCTCAGAGAGATATTTCTAATGCAAAATTTAGACAGTCTAATCATATGCTAGCATAGTTAGTAGCCTATCAGGCTCAACGATTGGAAGATGTTGGGTATATATCTATTACATCTGAGGCTACTAGGTGGGTCAGTTCATGAGAATAAATATCCCCAAGTTTACTGGCACCAAGGTAGAAGAAGATCCACAGGAGTTTGTGGATGAGATAGAAAGGGTAGAGTTAGCAACTTATTAACTCAAGGATGTTGCAAATTAGTGGTTAACGAGTAGGAGAATGTGAAGGGAGAGAGTGTTGAGCCCACAGTTTGGGGTGAATTTCTGAAAGCCTTCCTTGATTGGTTCTTTCCTCTAGAGTTAAGGGAGGCCAAAGCTGAGAAGTTTATGTATATGAAGTAGGGAAATATGAGTGTCCAAGAGTACACTTTGAAGTTTAAACAATTATCCCGCTATGCACCAGAGATGACTAGAAATATAAGAGCCCGGATGAGGAAGTTTGCATCCGGCCTTTCATATGATCTAGTGCTTAAATGTCAAGGGGTGATGCTAAATAGGGATATGGACTTTGCTAGGCTGTCAATCCATATGCAACAGGTAGAAGAAAAGAAAAAGAAAATCACTGAATCTAGAGAGAAGGATAGGCAGACAAAGAGAGATAGAATAGTAGATCAGCATCACAGTCAGCTGCAAAGTGATATGTGGGGCAATAAATTGTAGAAAAAGAAGAATTGGGGTAATGCACAGTCCGCAGGCAGCACCCCGGCGCCCAGACCTCCAGTTGACAGAAGATCTCAGAGTTTCATGACTAATCAAGGATCCAGAACTCAGGATACCCAGTCACAGGGAAGTGTGGCTCAACAGTACCATCCTTATCCGTGGTACGAGACTTGTGGTAGGCATCATCCAGGAAGGTGTCAGCTAGGTGCATTTGTGTGTTATTTTTGTGATCAGACGGGTTACCTTCAGAGGGATTGTCCATATTCTAGGAAGAATGTTGGTGGGGAAAAATCTCAGGAAAATTCCTCAACACCACCACCCCCTCAGAAGGGCACCACATCAGCTGCCTGGAGCGGTCGCAACCGGCTGTACGCTTTGACTAACCGCCAGGTGGTAGAGGCCTCACTAGATATTGTCATAGGTATGTTACAAATCTTTTCCCGTGATGTTTGTGTGTCACTTGATCCCGAGTCTACCTTGTCTTATGTGACCCTAGATGTGGCTGTTGGTTTTGGGTTTGAGCCCAAAGTTATTACCGACCCTTTCTTTGTTTCCAGTCCGGCGGATAATTCTATTGTGGCTAGGAGGATATATAAAAATTGTGTTATGTCTATTCTTAGATGGGATACTATGGCAGATCTCATAAAGCTTGATATGGTTGATTTTGATGCTATCCTAGGGATGGAGTGTCTCTATTCGTGTTATGCCATACTAGACTGTAGAACCCGAAAGGTTACTTTTTCTTTTCTGAATGAGCCAGCAATAAAATGGGAAGGGCACTCTTTAGCACCTAGAGGGCACTTCATATCTTACCTCAGAGCCCGTAAACTTATTTCCAAGGGTTTCTTGTATCATCTTATTCAGGTTAAAGATTCTAATGCTGAAAGTCTTCCTCTTCAGTCTGTCCCAGTAGTAAATAAATTCTTTGAAGTCTTTCCAGATGATCTCCTAGGAATACCACTTTATAGAGAGATAGATTTTGGCATAGATGTGTTGCCAGAAACCCATCCTATCTCTATTTCACCATATAGAATGGCTCCTGCAGAGTTGAAAGAAAAACTGTCATACCTCCTAAAAAAAGTTTCATCCATCCTAGTGTTTCTCCCTGGGGTAAACGTGTACTTTTCATGTGAAAGAAATATGGTTCCTTGCGTATGTGCATAGATTACCGCTAGTTAAACAAGGTCACTATAAAAAATAAGTATTCTCTTTATAGGATTGATGATCTGTTTGACCAACTTCAGGGTGCTAAGTGTTTTTATAAAATAGACCTACATTCAGGATACCATCAATTTAAAGTTAGGGAGTCAGACATTCCCAAGACATCTTTTCGAACCAGATATGGCCATTATAAATTCCTAGTCATGTCCTTCGGGTTGACTAACTCCCCTGCAGCCTTCATAGACCTAATGAATAGGGTCTTCCGACAGTTTCTAGACTTGTTCATCATAGTTTTCATTGATGATATCTTGATTTATTCCAAAAGTGAGGAGGACCATGCCAATCACCTCCGAATTATCCTCCAGACTCTCAAAGATCAAAGGTTGAATGCAAAGTTCTCCAAGTGTGAATTCTGGTTAAATGTTATTGCTTTCTTGGGGAATATTGTGTCTAATGAGGGGATTAAGGTTGATCCCTAAAAGGTTGAGGCAGTGAGGAAATGGCTCAGACCCACGACTCCAACTGACATTCGGAGCTTCTTGGGTTTGGCGGGTTATTATAGGAGGTTCGTAGAGAGTTTTTCTTCCATAACTGCACCACTTACTAAGTTGACTTAGAAAAAGGTGAAATTTTTATAGTCTGACTCTTATGAGAATAGTTTTGAGAAGTTGAAATACAAGTTAACTACTGCTCCTATTTTGATTCTTCTGGAGGGTACAACAGGTTTTGTTGTATACTGTGATTAATCCCGAGTGGGACTTGGGTGTGTTCTTATGAAGCACGGTAAGGTAGTGGCTTATGCATCTAGGCATTTGAAGGAGCATAAGCGGAACTACCCTACTCATGACTTGGAGTTAGCGGCTGTGGTTTTTGTACTTAAGATCTGGTGGCACTATTTGTATGGGGTACATGTCGATATATTTACTGACCACAAAATTTTACAGTCTATTTTCTCGCAGAAAGAATTAAATCTCAGGCAGAGGCCATGGTTGGAACTTTTAAAAGACTATGACATGAGCCTACACTATTATCTGGGCAAGGTGAATATGGTAGTCAACGCCCTCAGTAGGTTATCTATGGGTAGTCTTTCTCATGTGGGGAAAGAAAAAAGGGAGATGGTAAAGGATATTCACCGACTTGCAAATCTAGGATTGTGACTTTTGGATTCCGAGGATGGAGGAGTGGTTGTTCATAAGATACAAAAATCTTCCCTTTGTGCAAAAGTTAAAGAGAAGAAGTTTGAAGATCCCATCTTGATGCAGATTAAGAAAGATGTGGGTGAACAAAAGGTAATGTCATTTAAAATTGGTGGTGATGGTATTTTGAGATACCAGGGTAGGTTGTGTGTTCCAGATATAGATGGTCTGAGGAAGAGAATCCTTGACGAATCTCACACGTCGTGGTATGTTGTTCACCCTGGCTCTACTAAGATGTATCATGATTTGAAAACCCTTTATTGGTGGAATAATATGAAGCGTGATGTGTCTAACTATGTTGCCATGTGTTTGAATTGTCAACAAGTTAAAGTGGAACATATGAGGCCAGTTGGTTCTTCTCAAGAGATAGCTTTTCCTTTGTGGAAGTTGGAGATGATTAATATGGACTTCATTATAGGAATTCCGAGGTCCCGAAACCAGTATGATTCCATTTGGGTGATCGTAGATAGGCTGACCAAGTTAGCTCACTTTCTACCTTTCAGGACTAATTATTTGGGAGAGGATTATGCCAAGCTGTTCATTACAGAAATAGTTCGTTTACATGGGGCACCTGTGTCCATCATATCCGATCGAGGTACACAATTTTCTTCTCAGTTTTGGAGATCTTTTCAGAGAGGTTTAGGTACCCAAGTGAACCTAAGCACTGTTTTTCACCCTCAGACTGATGGGCAGGCTGAGAGTACCATGCAGACCCTTAAGGATATGTTGAGGGCCTGTGTGATTGATTTTAAAGGTAGTTGAGTGGAACACCTGCCCCTGATAGAGTTCGCGTATAATAATAGTTTCCATTCCAATTTTAAGATGGCACCATTTGAGGCATTGTTTGGGAGAAGATGTAGGTCACCAATAAGGTGGTATGAAGTGGGTGAAACGCAGATGTTTGGGTCTGATCTTGTTCATCAGGAAATAGAGGATGTGAAAGTCATTAGAGAATGACTTAAGACAGCTCAGAGTCATCAAAAATCCTACCCCGATGTTAGGAGAAGAGATCTAGAGTTTGAGGTTGGAGATTGGGTGTTTCTTAAGGTTTCTCCTATGAAGTGAGTTATGTTTTTTGGGAAGAAGGGTAGGCTGAGTCCTCGCTATATAGGTCCATACCAAATTGTGAGAAGGATAGGTGGAGTTGTGAATAAGTTAGAATTGCCTTCCATTTTGGGTTCTGTTCATCTGGTATTTCATATATCTATGTTGAAGAAGTTCATACGAGACCATTCTTTAGTGTTTCCTGTCGAAGAAATCAAAGTGACAAACTCCTTATACTATGAAGAAGAACCTGTAGAAATTTTGAATCTCCAAGTTAGAAGATTGAGGAACAAAGAGATATCCATAGTTAAAGTGTTGTGGAGAAATAAGAAAATTGAAGAAGCAACTTGGGAATTAGTAGTTGACATGAGAGCTAGATACCCAAACCTTTTTTATCCAATGGATGATGAATTGGAAGGTACAATCCTTGCCTTATTATTTCTATGCCTTAGTATGCTTGAACTTATGCTTGTCTGTGTCCCGCGTCAACATTCGAGGATGAATGTTCCAAAGGGGGGATATTGTAACGCCTCAAAGTTTTTTGTAGCTGAATTTTTGTCCCTAAAGTATCAAGCATTGGCTTCTAGAATGATTTATACTTATTTTCCTATGGAATTCCTTAGATTTCAACTTTTTATTTCGTAGATCATCGAATAAGTTTTCCGTCGACATAAGATTCATCCAAAACGGACACGCGGTGAAGAAGTTATGGTTAATTTAAGTCCTAGTAGTAAAACACCATCATTCCTGTCCTTGGCGCATCGCGGAGAGGGTGTAAATGATGATGTTCAATTTCCAGTGAGACTTTGCAATGGTGGCGCATCACGGAGTGGGCCAAATTCCCATTTGTCAATTTTCAGTTAGCCACCATGATAGTGGCACGTCGCGGTGGCCCATAAGATTGGGTTCCAAGTTTAAATTTTTCCAGTTTAATTCAGTAGTTAACAAGGGTAGTTTGGACTTTTACCAAGTCTCTTAAAACATCCAAACAAGATATTTAAGACCTCTACAAGCATAATATACGACATTCTCAAGATTTCCCTCGAAACAAAAACCCTAGTTCATATGTTTCTCCTCCAAGAACCTCAAGATTCAACCATGGGTTTTCAAAATTAATCAGAGATTTGGAATCCCCAAACCGTAGGCTTCAAGGATCAGCCATTATTCTTAATAATTGAGGTACACGAGGTTTTCCTAAAATCTTATGGGCATAGAAATTATGATTTTAAGAAAGGGATTTTCATATTAATGAATACATTCATGTTTAAGAAATCTTGACGGTATTATTTTGGTCTTTTGAGCTTTCCCCCACATTGATTCAAATATGTATATATATGTATGCTTGTGTTTTAAGGTTGATGATTTAATTGAGAGCATGACTTATTTAAAATCCCTCTCTTGTTATGATTTTTATTTACTTATCATATGCTATAGATGTTTTGAATGCATCCTTGAAAAGCATGGTTTAAAATGTCTTGAATTATGTTATAATTGGATTAAGATTTGGATTTCAAAAAAAAGGGTAGTTTTGTTGATAAATGTTGAAAATATTCATATAATGAAAGAGTGCATGATTTTTCCAAAAGCACATGACCACCATATGTTTAAAGAATTCTTGCATAGTTTTGATTTATGCTTCAGGACATGAAATCTCATATACTATTTGCATGTTTGGGTGGTATGAACTATGTTTTAACGAAAGATCATGCTTATTGTACTATGGCTCAGAAATAGAACTTGCAAGTCTTGGTGTGACGACACCAATTCAGATTATGCCATGATAATTCAGAACAGAATAGAATGCATGTTTGAAATCAGACTTTCAGATTTTAAGATTTAAAATGATATAAGTTTAGAACTAGTTAAAACTGGGTATAAAAAGACGTTAGGTGGTTCCCCAAATAAGGCATGAATTTAGACAACTCATTTCCCGAAACTGTGATTTGTTGATCCAGGTATATCATATTACGCTGGCCTAATGCCGTGTGACGTATAAGAAATAGAAACTCCAACCCTGGCGGCACACTCGGGTTGGGGGCTTCCTCGCCGAGTCAATGGTGGATTCCATACATCCCGTTGGATTTTAGAATTGTAGGGGCGTAACACCTAACTCAGAAGTAATACAAAGAACAGATAGTGCATTGACAAGAATGACTTATGATTTTCAGAAAGTGCCTATGTATTTTGAGAACTATTTATGCATGATGTTTTAACAAATTGCTCTTTACTATTTTACTTATATAAAGGTTTTATTTTGGATTACTTTGCATACCAGTACATTTGTATTGACCCTTCCTTCTCCCTCCAGGTTCTGAGGCTCAGGCTAGGGGTCTAGAAAAGTAATAGATTTATTCAGACAGAGTTATAGTGTCAAGTTGGTTAGCCTTCTTTATTCCAAAAGGCCTATTTACTTTCAAAAAACTATTATTAGATATGGTTTGGTTCTACTGGGGGCCTTGTCCCAGTTTCCAGATTGTGTTAGTGACCATGTAGTACAGATTTCACAGATGGTTTGCAGATGTTGATAGTTAGTTTTGGATATCGTTCTTAAATGCTAAATTCATATCATATTTATGACCATGATTATTCCTTTCTATAATTTCCATATTTCCTTGTTTATGAATGAATGGTGTATATAATTCCAAGTTAGAAGAGTGTCCGGACCTTCATGGTTCGGGATGCTCGTCACGGTCAGGGCCTTGGTTTAGGTCGTGACAAACTTTGTATCAAAGCACGGTTCATGGTCCCAGGGTGTCTGCAAAATTGTGTTGGGTAGAGTCTTGTTTATGTCTGTGTAGAGCACTACACTTATAAGAAGAGGGATACTAGGTATTTAGGAATTTTTCCCCTCTTCGTGAACTAGTTCATGCTTTGGAGTCTACTCTGCCTCTAATCAATACTCTCTTGCTTTTCAAAAAAATCGATCATGCCTCATCGTTGCACTATCGATCAGAATACGCAGACAAATGAGGTCCGTCCCACTCACGGGATACGGACCCATAACAGAGCTCTCACCTCAGAACATGTTCCTACTCCAAAAGTACCTCCAGTCCCAACCAGCCCACCTCGGGCCACAAGGACCAATGTTAAACATCCTCCGACTTCTCAGAGGGATATTTCTAATGCAGAATTTAGATAGTCTATTCATATGCTAGCACAGTTAGTAGCCTATCAGGCTCAATGATTGGAAGACTTTGGGTCTGTATCTCTTAGATCTGAGGCTACTAGGTGGGTCAGTTCATGAGAATAAACAAGCCCAAGTTTACTGGAACCAAGGTAGAAGAAGATCTACAGGAGTTTATGGATGAGATGGAGAAGATCTTTAAGGTGATGCATGTGGAGGAGATAGAAGGGGTGGATTTAGCAATTTATCAACTCAAGGATGTTGTAAATTAGTGGTTAACGAGTAGGAGGATGTGAAGGGAGAGAGTGCTGAGCCTAAAGTTTGGGGTGAATTTCTGAAAGCCTTTCTTGATCGGTTCTTTCCTCTAGAGTTGAGGGAGGCCAAAGCTGAGAAGTTTATGAATGTGAAGCAGGGAAATATGAGTGTCCAAGAGTACACTTTGATGTTTAACCAATTATCCCGCTATGCACCAGAGATGACTAGAAATATAAGAGCCCGGATGAGGAAGTTTGCATCCGGCCTTTCATATGATCAAGTGCTTGAATGTCAAGGGGTGATGATAAATAGGGATATGGACTTTGCTAGGCTGTCAGTCCATATGCAACAGGTAGAAGAAAAGAAAAAGAAAATCACTGAATATAGAGAGAAGGACAGGCAGACAATGAAAACCAGAATAGTATATCAGCATCACAGTCAGCTGCAAAGTGATAAGTGGGGCAATAAATGGTAGAAGAAGAAAAATTAGGGTAATGCACAGTCCGCAGGTAGCACCCCAGCGCCCAGACCTCCAGTTGACAGAATTTCTTAGAGCTTCCAGACTAATCAGGGATCCAGAGCTCAGGATACCCAGTCACATGGCAGTGTGGCTCAACAGTACCATCCTTATCCGCGGTATGAGACTTGTGGTAGGCATCATCCAGGAAAGTGTCATCTAGGTGCATTTGTGTGTTATTTTTATGATCAGACGGGTTACTTTCAGAGGGATTGTCCATATTCTAGGAAGAATGTTGGTGGGGAAAAACTCAGGAAAATTCCTCCACACCACCACCCCCTCAGAAGGGCACCACATCAGCTGCCTGGAGCAGTCGCAACCGGCTGTACGCTTTGACTAACCGCCAGGAGGTAGAGGCCTCACTAGATATTGTCATCGGTATGTTACAAATCTTTTCCCATGATGTTTGTGTGTTACTTGATCCCGGGTCTACCTTGTCTTATGTGACCCTAGATGTGGCTGTTGATTTTAGGTTTGAGCCCAAAGTCATTACCGACCCTTTATCTTTTTCCACTCCGGCGGGTGATTCTGTTGTGGCTAGGAGGATATATAAAAATTGTGTCGTGTCTATTCTTAGATGGGATACTATGGAAGATCTCATAAAGCTTTATATGGTTGATTTTGATGTTATCCTAGGGATGGAGTGGCTCCATTCGTGTTATGCCATACTAGACTGTAGAACCCGAAAGGTTACTTTTTCTTTTCTGAATGAGCCTGCATTAAAATGGGAAGGGCACACTTTAGCACCTAGAGGGCACTTCATATCTTACCTCAGAGCCTGTAAACTTATTTCCAAGGGTTGCTTGTATCATCTTATTCAGATTAAAGATTCTAATGCTGAAAGTATTCCTCTTCAATCTGTCCCGGTAGTAAATGAATTCTTAGAAGTCTTTCCAGATGATCTCCCAAGAATACCACCTGATAGAGAGATAGATTTTAGCATAGATGTGTTGCCAGAAACCCATCCTATCTCTATTTCGCAATATAGAATGGCTCCAGCAGAGTTGAAAGTGTTGAAAGAGCTACTATCATACCTCTTAGAAAAAGTTTCATCCATCCTAGTGTTTCTCCCTGGGGTGCACCTGTACTTTTCATGCGAAAAAAATATGGTTCCCTGCATATGTGCATAGATTACCGCTAGTTAAACAAGGTCACAATCAAAAATAAGTATTCGCTTCCTAGGATTAATGATCTGTTTGACCAACTTCTGGGTGCTAAGTGTTTTTATAAAATAGACCTTCATTCAGGATACCATCAATTGAAAGTTAGGGAGTCAGACATTCCCAAGACAGCTTTTCGAACCAGGTATGGCCATTATAAATTCCTAGTCATGTCCTTCGGGTTGACTAACTCCCCTGCAGCCTTCATAGACCTAATGAATAGGGTCTTCCGACAGTTTCTAGACTTGTTCGTCATAGTTTTCATTGATGATATCTTGATTTATTTCAAAAGTGAGGAGGACTATGCCAATCAGCTCCGAATTATCCTCCAGACTCTCAAAGATCAAAGGTTGTATGCAAAGTTCTCCAAGTGTGAATTCTGGTTAAATGCTATTGCTTTCTTGGGGAATATTGTGTATAGTGAGGGGATTAAGGTTGATCCCTAAAAGGTTGACGCAGTGAGGAAATGGCTCAGACCCACGACTCCAACCGACATTCGGAGCTTCTTGGGTTTAGCGGGTTATTATAGGAGGTTCGTAGAGAGTTTTTCTTCCATAACTGCACCACTTACTAAGTTGACTTAGAAAAAGGTGAATTTTTTATAATGTGACTCTTGTGAGAATATTTTTGAGAAGTTGACATACAAGTTAACTACTGCTCCTATTTTGACTCTTCCGGAGGGTACAACAGGTTTTGTTGTATACTGTGATGAATCCCGAGTGGGACTTGGGTGTGTTCTTACACAGAATGGTAAGGTAGTGGCTTATGCATCTAGGCATTTGAAGGTGCATAAGCGGAACTACCCTACTCATGACTTGGAGTTAGCGGCTGTTGTTTTTGCAGTTAAGATCTAATGGCACTATTTGTATGGGGTACATGTCGAAATATTTACTAACCACAAAAGTTTACAGTCTGTTTTCTCACAGAAAGAATTAAATCTCAAGCAGAGGCGATGGTTGGAACTTTTAAAAGACTATGACATGAGCCTACACTATTATCTGGGCAAGGCGAATATGGTAGTCGACGCCCTCAGAAGGTTATCTATAGGTAGTCTTTCTTTTGTGGGGAAAGAAAAGAGGGAGATGGTAAAGGATATTCACCGACTAGAAAATATAGGAGTGTGACATTTGGATTCCAAGGATGGAGGAGTGGTTGTTCATAAGACAGAAAAATCTTCCCTTTGTGCAAATGTTAAAGAGAAGTAGGTTGAAGATCTCATCTTGATGCAAATCAAGAAAGATGTGGGTGAACAAAAGGTAATGTCATTTAAAATTGGTGGTGATGGTATTTTGAGATACCAGGGTAGGTTGTGTGTGCCAGATATAGATGGTTTGAGGATGAGAATCCTTGACGAGTCTCACACGTCATGGTATGTTGTTCACCCTATCTCTACTAAGATGTATCATGATTTGAAAACCCTTTATTGGTGGAATAATATGAAGCGTGATGTGGCTAACTATGTTGTCATGTGTTTGAATTATCAACAAGTTAAAGTGGAACATATAAGGACAGTTGGTTCTTCTCAAGAGATAGCTTTGCCTTTGTTGAAGTGGGAGATGATTAATATGGACTTCATTATAGGAATTCCGAGGTCCCGAAACCAATATGATTCCATTTGGGTGATTGTAGATAGGCTGACCAAGTTAGCTCACTTTCTACCTGTCAGGACTAATTATTTGGGAGTGGATTATGCCAAGTTGTTCATTATAGAAATAGTTCGTTTACATGGGGCACCTGTGTCCATCATATCGGACCGAGGTACACAATTTTCTTCTCAGTTTTGGAGATCTTTTCAGAGATGTTTAGGTACCCAAGTGAACCTAAGCACTGTTTTTCACCCTCAAACTAATGGGTAGGCTGAGAGTACCATTCATACCCTTAAGTATATGTTGAGGGCTTGTGTGATTGATTTTAAAGGTAATTGAGTGGAACACCTGCCCCTGATAGAGTTCGCGTATAATAACAGTTTCCATTCTAATTTTAAGATGGCACCATTTGAGGCATTGTATGGGAGAAGTTGTAGGTCACCAATAGGGTGGTATGAAGTGGGTGAGACGCAGATGTTTGGGCCTAATCTTGTTCATCAGGAAATGGAGGATATGAAAGTCATTAGAGAATGACTTAACACAGCTCAGAGTCGTCATGGGAGACCATTCTTTAGTGTTTCCTGTCGAAGAAATCAAAGTGACAGACTCCTTATACTATGAAGAAGAACCTGTAGAAATTTTGAATCACCAAGTTAGAAGATTGAGGAACAAAGAGATATCCATAGTTAAAGTGTTGTGGAGAAATCAAAAAATTGAAGAAGCAACTTGGGAATCAGAAGTTGACATGAGAGCTAGATACCCAAACCTTTTTGATCCAATGGATGATGAATTGGAAGTTACAATCCTTGCCTTTTTATTTCTATGCCTTTGTATAATTGAACTTATGCTTGTCTGTGTCCCGCGTCAACATTCGGGGACGAATGTTCCCAAGGGGGGGATATTGTAACGCCTTAAAGTTTTTTCTATCTGGATTTTTTCCCTAAAGTATCAAGCATTGGCTTCTAGAATGATTTATAATTATTTTCCTATGGAATTCCTTAGATTTCAACATTTCATTTTGTAGATGATCGAATAAGTTTTCCATCGACATAAGATTCATCCAAAACGGACACGTGGTGAAGAAGTTATGGTTAATTTAAGTCCTAGTAGTAAAACACCATCATTCCTGTCCTTGGCGCATCGCGGAGAGGGTGTAAATAATGATGTTCAATTTCCAGTGAGACTTTGCAATGGTGGCGCATCACGGAGTGGGCCAAATTCCCATTTGTCAATTTTCAGTCAGCCACCATGATAGTGGCGCGTCGCGGTGGCCCATAAGATTAGGTTCCAAGTTTAAATTTTTCTAATTTCATTCAGAAGTTAACAAGGGTAGTTTGGACTTTTACCAAGTCTCTTAAAACATCCAAACAAGATATTTAAGACCTCTACAAGCATAATATACGACATTCTCAAGATTTCCCTCGAAAAAAAAACCCTAGTTCATATGTTTCTCCTCTAAGAAACTCAAGATTCAACCGTGGGTTTTTGAAATTAATCGAAGATTTGGAATCCCCAAACTATAGGCTTCAAGGATCAGCCATTATTCTTCATAATCGAGGTATGCGGGGGTTTTTTAAAATCTTATGGGCATAGAAATCATGATTTTAAGAAAGGGGTTTTCATATTTATGAATGAATACATTCAGGTTTTAGAAATCTTGACGGTATTGTTTGGGTCTTTTGACATTTCCCCCACATTGATTCAAAATTGTATATATATGTATGATTGTGTTTTAAGGTTGATGATTTAATTGAGATCATGACTTATGTAAAATCCCCCTCTTGCTTTGATTTTCCTTTACTTATCATATGGTATAGATGTTTTGAGTGCATCCTTGAAAAGCATGGTTTAAAATGTCTTGAATTGCGTTATGATTGGATTAAGATTAGCATTTAAAAAAAGAGGGCAGTTGTGTTGATAAATGTTGAAAATATTCATATAATGAAAGAGTGCATGATTTTGCCAAAAGCACATGACCACCATATGTTTAAAGGATTCTTGCATAGTTTTGATTTTTGCTTCAAGACATGAAATCTCTTATACTATTTGCATGTTTGGGTGGTCTGAACTATGTTTTAATGAAAGATCATGCTTATTGTACTATGGCTCAGAAATAGGACTTGCAAGTCTTGGTGTGACGACACCAATTCAGAGTATGCCATGATAATAGAATGCATGTTTGAAATCAGTTTTTCAGATTTTAATATTTAGAATGATGTATGTTTAGAAGTGGTCACTACTGGGGGCTTGTCCCAGTTTTTAGATTGTGTTAGTGACCGTGCAGTAGAGATTTCGCAGACGGTTTGTAGATGTTCCTAGTTAGTTTTGGATTTCATTCTTAAATGCTAAATTCATATCTGATTTATGACCATGATTCCGCCTTGCTATAATTTTCGTATTTCCTTGTTTATGTAGGAATGGTGTATATGATTTCAAGTTAGAAGGGTGTCCGGGCCTTTATGGTTTGGGATGCTCGTCACGGTCAAGGCCTCGGTTCAAGTCGTGTCATGATGCCAAATTGAGTGTCAATGCTAGTCCTTTAACAAATCCATGCACCAAGTCTAACTCAGAAGAATATAGAATAGAAATATGCCAGGCCCACTGAAGAAACCTAATATCATACTCAGAAACTAGTCAGGAAACCTGATGAACACCAACTAATCCAACTCTGGCCTAAGAACTATTTGATGAGTTGGATGTCATCCATAGCTGTGAGGGATCTGCAACATGAATTGGATACCGAATGTTGATCCTCAAAGGGTTGAAGTTGTCACGAGCTCAACTGGAGCCTTAGCTAGCTTCAAATCTTTTGGTTGACGATGAAGTCTTCGACATCCATCTTTGACTCTCTCAACCGATGTTGTACTGAAACTGTAAAACACATATCGAAGTCTCATCCACATTTTTTGACAGCATCATCATCCTTTAGGGATAGAATAGAGTCAAAGAATGTGCTCGAGGTTCATAGCCATGCGGACTCACAATAAGGAGTCAAGAAGAGAATTTCCTAAAATGTCCCCGTAGCCTTCCAAAGATAGGTTATGGACATATCCTCACCGATCTGAACGACTCTACTAAACACTTAGCTCTTTTACCAACACACCAGTGAAACGTAGGCTCTGATACCAACTTGTCACATCCTAGTTTCTCAAGCCATGATGACACCTCCTATAACCCACTAGTAGGCAAGCCAAACCCGTTGAATAGCTAGTAATGGACTACTCAAATAGATAAAGAAAGGAATGTGGAAAAAGATGCAAAAATAGATCAAATACATACTAAAGTCCCAAAACCTAGTGGTGTCAGTACAAGAGCTGCTAATAAATTAAGAGTACAAAGTAGAGTACAAATGAGTACACTGATACAACTTATCTCAAAATACAACATAGAGACATCTAATACATAAGAGAGAGATAAGTAGTACTGCAAACATCAGGAGCTCACTCTAATTATCCAAACCTTGGCTTGTCTGCATGACACACACATTAATGGAGATAACCCATACTATAATTTGCAGGCTGCAAAAGTGTAGTATGAGTACCAAACTAATGGTACTGAGTAGGCAACTACCAATTGAGCTCCAAACATAAAGCAGATATATATAACATATAATGGAAACTACACCCCAAGTTCAGCAACCACAAGATTGCCAATGAGATAATAAGGATAACATATCTTATTTATGTCCAATAAACTAACATAAGAAGGCTAAAAAGGTATCGAGGTTTATCTATCCCATTCCATCTATACTTACAAATCTCAACTGACACGACCCGAACGAAGGCCTCTCCATTTCAGGTATCTCAAGTCCAACCAGGACCCAAGACCACCCCAATACCCAACCATTGACATCCTTACACTCTATGTCGGATGAATTTCAAACATTAACAAGATAAGAGAATATCAACTTAAAGACATTATGATAAATTTATGACCAAAACCAACTACCAACAACCAACCAATACCAATACCGATACCAAAACCAACACCGATACCGCTTATGTCCACAGTCATCCAACAAAGCCTCTAATCAAAACCAAAGAATATCCAGTAGGGACATTCCCTCGACCATAACAAAAACTAAGTCCAAAGAAATAGTCAAAACATGAAATAAACCAAATCATTAAATGGGGCCTTCTGAAGAATGAAAGCTCACCACTTTAGCCTGACTTATGAGCTGATCCCGAATCCTAGTCAAAGTGCAGGAGAGATAGAAGTATGGCTAGTTCCTGCATCGCATGGGGATACAACATCCAAAGATAGCTAGCAGGGTGAACACTAGATTGTAAATCAAGGATAAGGATAAAATAATGCCATCAATTCAAACCAAATCAAACCAAAGCACATGTACACATCCATGCATATCCATGTATAAACGTATACATATAATGCTGGGATAGCAATGGGATTATCATAAACTTTAAAAATTTAACCTGAGTTTGTATAGCTTTACCATCACAAATCCACCGTTGGGCTATATGGGTTTAGTGTTACCCCCTGAACGGGCCTTAGTGTGTGTTATCCACACAAATTAGAGATAACATAGATGACTGGGGATTCCCTTCTACCCCTTTCCCTCCATGATAAATATATACGAATATATACTTAAGGGATTCACTTGTACCCCACAAGTACATGGTCATCAAGACCAACACTCATATTGGCAAACATGAGTTTCCAGCAGTACTTCGGACTCACACCTTCGCGGCTAGCTATCACAACTCCCATTATTGCCCAATTAAAACATGTAACACATAATCCAACCACCAATTTCAGGAGTCAAATATTAAGTCATTCTTAAGTGGTATCATCATACTGACTATATCTTGCAAGCAATTTTCTTAGCCAACACTTAAGGGATTTCCATGTACCCGCAGACTCTATTGTTAAAATCACTTGGGGATTTTTGTGTACCCCACAAGGTTTTCAAAACTCTCCTTAACCAATAACCATTTATGCTATGCATTAGTTTCCAGAAACAAACCAAACCAAGTAATAATGCATAAACCAAAATCAAGTACGCAAATAAATGGGTTGGGGTTGTACAAATTTTCCTACAAAACCAATTAATTTGGGGATTCTTTTATACCCCTATTTCTATCTACCTTTCCCATGCACTCCAATGCATTTACCAACCATCAATTTAAGCACAATAGTTCATACATATCATGGAAAAGCATTTAAACAATTTATATTAAAAACCCTCAACCCATTATTAGAAATCCAACATCAATATCTCATGAACAATGCTTTAAATCACATGCTTTTACAAAATTGACAAGGAGAGAAGAGTAACATGCCTGAAATACCAAGAAATTTGGAGAATAAGGCACCCTTAGAACCCTAGATGACCACTGTTTTTAAACCCTCACCTTAACTTTAACAGAGAGTTTGAGAGAGAATTTAGAAGTGATTGGGAATGATGTGATAATAAAGCTCCAACGAAGGCTTTAAGTCATGGGGTCCAAGGGGTTAAAGTGGAAAATGTCCAGAGTACCCTAAACTTAAAAACTGAAAAAGTGTCACATTTGATTATAAGTCAACCATCAACTCGTTACCACACCTTAAGACTCGTTACCATGAGTCGTAACCAAGATAATAACTAGGACCCCATATACTGTTGACCTTACAATCTGAACAACACATTCATAATGAGACACCACGACTCATAGGGTCCAATCGTAATCAACCCAGAAATGAAATAGGGGCTTACACTGGACACCCTATGATTGAACCGAACAACTCGTAATATATCCTTATGGTACTTAGTGAGCCACTCGTACTTAAAGCTGAATCATACCACAAAATTACATGATTAGGTTACAACTCATCCTAATGACTCATCAAGCATCTTTACGACTCATGCCCTCAAATTGTACCCAGAAAAAAATTCAACGCCCCTCACTGGTCACCTTATGACTAGGATCACTAATCCATTAGGAAACCCTACGACTCATGGGGTAAAGTTGTAACTAGGGAAGTAAGTTTAAAGCTTAATGAATTTTCAAGGGACAAATATTAGGGGTGTTTCGATTTACCCCCACTTGGATCATTCATCGTCGAATGATGATTCAAGGCAATTTCTAGCATGATTGGACTCCATATACCTCTACTCATACCTTTAAAAGGGTCAAAAAACAAAGATATTAAGAATAACACATACCTTAGGCATGATTATCCTGAGCGGAGAACAAGAATGGATACTTAGACTTCATGTCCTCTTCAACTTCCCTAGTAGCCACTTTAAGCTTATGGTTCCTCCATAGAACCTTCATCAAAGCTACGTCCTTCATTTGCAATTGATGAATTTGCCGATCCAAGATTTAAACAGGGACTTCCTCATAAGACAAGGAATATGAAATACCAGTAGCCTTGATAGGCATAATTAGGGATGGATCACCCATACACTTCCTCAAAATTGACACATAGAACACCAGATGAATAGAGCTCAAACTACAAGGAAACTCCAACTCATACACAATATTACTAACACTTTTCAAGACCAATTATGGGACGACATATCAGGGACTGAGCTTTCCCTTCGTCCCAAACTTTATTACTCCCTTCATGGGAGATACCTTTAAGAATACCTAATCGCTAACCTCAAACTCTAACTCCCTACGCCTCATATTCGTATAGGACTTTTGGAGACTTTGGGAAGCTTTAAGTCTATCCTGAATCACCTTCACCTTCTCCATTGCTTAGTGAACCAAATTTGGGCTAAACATCTCCGCCTCACTAATCTCGAACCACTCTATAGGATATCTATAATTCCTATAGAACAATGTCTCAATTGGGGACATCCAATACTAGAGTGGTAGCTATTATTATATGCAAACTCTATAAGAGGCAATCGATCAACCCAACTACCACCGCAGTCAATCACACAAGCTTAAAGCATATCTTACAATGTCTAAATAGCCTTTTTTTCTTTCCCATCCGACTGCGGGTGGAAAGTAGTACTAAAGATCACCTTAGTTCCCAAAACTCTCTAAAATAAATGCAAAAAGTATGCTGAGAATTGAGTACAACGATCTGACATGACAGAAACAAGCACCCCATACAATTTCACAATCTCTTGGAGGAACAGCTTAGCATAGTCCTCTACCGAATAATTAGTCCTCACTGGCAAGAAGTGAGCTGACTTAGTCATCCTATCCACGATAACCCAAATAGAATCAAACAAATTCTGAGATGGAGGAAGACCGGTAACAAAATCTATATTAAGTATCTCCCACTTCTATACAGGAAATTCAATCTCTTGATACGACCCTCTGGGTCTTAAGTGCTCAACCTTCACTTGTTGACACACCATGCATTTGTCCACAAAACTGGATACCTCTCCCTTTATATTGTTCCACTAATAAATCTCCTTAAGATCATGATACATCTTTGTAAAATAGGGATGAATAGTATAACATGATTCATCGACCTTATCTAGGATCCTCTCTTGCAATCCATCTATGTCGAGATCACATAACCTACCTTGGTACCTCAAGATACCATCGCCACTAATCTTAAAAGTTATAACCTTTTATTATCCCACATCCCCTTAATCTTTATTAAGATAGGATCCAGTACCTGTTTCTCCTTTATTTCAGCAACAAGGGATGACTTCGCCACCTCTTGCACAAACACACCATCATTCTTAGAGTCTAAGAGACGAACTTCAAGGTTAGACAAATATTGAATATCTTTCACCAATTCCTTTTTTTCCTCATCCACATGAGCTAGACTCCCATGGATAACCTGCTAAGAGCATCAGAAACCACATTAGCTTTACCTGGTTAATAATAGAGACTCATGTCATAATCTTTCAGCAACTAAGCCACCTTTTCTGCCTAAAATTCAACTTCTTGTAGGTGAACACATATTGTAGGATCTTATTATCAGAAAAGATATCTACATGGACTCCATACAAATAGTGACACCAAATCATCAATGCATACACCACAACCAACAACTCCAAGTAATAAGTCGGTAATTCTTCTCATAAACTTTTAATTATCTAGAAACATAGGCCACAACACTACCATGTTGCATTAACACACAACTAAGTCCCATATGGGATGCATCATAATAAAAAACAAATCTACCATTATCCTCGGGAATGGTCAAAACTAGAGCAGAAGTCAACTTATCTTTCAGCTTCTCAAAACTACCCTAACAAGCATCAGACCATAAGAGCTTCACTTTCTTCAGGGTCAATTTAGTCAACGGGGCAGCTGTAGTCGAGAAACTCTCCACAAACCTACTATAGTAACTGGGTAAACCCAAGAAACTCTGAATATCACTTGGAGTAGTAGACCTAGTCCACTTCTTAACCACTGTAACTTTTTGTGGATCAACCATGATCCCTTCACTAGAAATGACATGACCCAGAAAAGTAATAGCCTTCAACCAGAATTTACACTTTGAAAACTTAGTACAAATATTGATCTCTCAAGATATGAAACACAATGTAGAGGTTATCGGCATGATCTACCTCACTCTTGGAATATACAGAAATATTATCTATAAACACGATGATGAACAAATACAGAAACTGACATAAAACCCTATTCATCAAGTCCATAAATTTTGTCGAGGCATTGGTGATGTCAAAAGACATCACCAAAAACTCAAAATAATCATACCTAGTTTTGAAGGCAATCTTAGGGATATCCGTCTCCCTAATATTTAACTGATGATACCTAAATCAATGATCAACCTTAGAAAAGAACTAAGAACACTAAAGCTGATCAAAGAGATCATTAATCCTCAAAAGTGGATAATTATTCTTTACGGTCACCTTATGTAATTGCCGATAGTTAATAACCAGTAGTCAATAAAAATCTGAAGAAAACCATCCTTCTTACATACGAACAATACTGGTGCACCCCACGGAGACACGCTAGGATGGATGAATCCCTTGTCTAGAATGTCCTTTAACTGCTTCTTAATCTCCTTTAACTCTTTTGGAGAAATTCTATATAGGGGAACAGAGATCAAATGAGTGTCCAAAACAAGATCAATCCCAAAATCAATCTCCCTATCAGGAGGGACACCAGGAAGATCATCAGGGAATACCTCAGGGAATTCATTAACTATGGGAAAGAAATGAAATGAAGGACTTTCCAAGTTAGAATCTTTAACTTGGACCAAGTGGTAAAGACACCCCTTGAAAATTAATTTTCGGGCTCTAAGATACAATATGAATCTCCCCTTAGGCACTAGAGAACCCCTTTCCCACTCAATGATGGCCTTATAAGGGAATTTATCATAACCATATGGGTTGCCAATCTAAGGAGGCATAGCACGAGTGCAACAAATCTATCCCTAATATGACATCAAAATCAACCATGTCTAACTATATCAAATCTACCAGAGTTTCTCTACCACCAACCGACACCACACAACCCCTATAGACTCTTCTAGCCACCACAGAGTCACCCACTAGGGTAGAAATAAAAAAGTGATAAAAAATAAACTCGGGACCAAAACTAAAATACACAGCCACAAATAGGTTCACAGAAAAAAGAGTGGAACTCGAATCAAGTAAATATTACACATCATGGTAAAAGAGTTTCAATATACCAGTAATGACATTAGGAGATGACTCATACTCCTGACGTATAGTGAGAGCATAGAGATAGTTCTGACTAGTGCCGGAGCTAGAAGGGGCACCCTGTGATGACAAAGCTAATGAGAAGACAACAGGAACTTTGTTAACTCTAGAAGCAACTTTACCCATAGGATAGTTCCTTAGAATATTCCCTAAATAACCATATTTGAAAGATCTATCCCTCCCATCATCATAGAATCCATGATGCAACCAACCATAAAACCTACACGGAGGGTATGATAGAGCTAACAGAGCTCTACCATCTTGAGATTAGGAACCATGTACCCTATACCACTATTATGTTGAGAGAGATAATCATATGACAGCTTTGTATAGGGAGTAATAGCCATAGAGTAGGAACCAGAACTTTCTCACTTCTTCTTAGACCACTTTCCACCATCTCTACCATATTACTGCTAACCTCCACCCTGATTCGAATAGAGAAACTTCTTGCTCTGTATCTCCACAAATTTAGCCTACTTTTTTTTCTCTGCTTTGACTTGCTATAGACAAACCACTAGTCGAGAGATCTCCATATCCTTATTTAACAAGGAAACCTTACACTCCAGAATCAATTCTCAAGACAACCTGCAAATGAACTTCCTCATTTTAACCCTTATGCTAGACACCAACTCCGGAGCATACTGATGTGTTATAGAAATATAGCACTTTCGACGCTTAAAATAAGAAAATTATGCAAATTTTTGAGGCCTTTTTGTTAGATATGATCTATTTTAGGTATGTTTTTTAGGAAAGCATGTTTTGGGTGATAAAATCATGAAAAGGGTATTTCTAGCCATTTTTGGAGTGATTATTGATGTTTGGGATGTTTCCAGCTTGATCGTGATCAAAGCATGTTTGACAATTGAAGAAGAGCTAAAAACCTGACTCCCGCACCTACTAAGTTAACCTACAGATCACATGTACACCTACGGACCATATGTAGACAAAGCAGGTGCCATAAACCCAAGATCTCGAGAGATGACTTGCAGAAAAATTATCTATTTGGTACCTGCAGTTAGCACCTCACTCTGTGCTAGACCGTAGGTACTACCTGCACCCTGCCAGACCACAGGTATAGATAGCAGGTGGCCACTGACCCAGTTTTCTCCTATTTTGTTTGGGCTTTATTTTTCGGGTTTTTTCATGGACTATAAATACCCCTTATGTACTTTCGAGTTGGAGTTATTGACTTTTGAAAATTAGAAACATCTTTTGATTTCAAGATTCATCTTTGATCTTGGGATTTCCTTGTATTGACTTTGATTGATTATTCTGTTAACGATTATAGGTTTTTATTCAACTTATCACTGTGCTTTCATCTACTCTTTATATTATGAATGTTATTGATTTCTTCACAATCATGAGTGGCTAAAACTCATAGCTAGGGTTGTGGAAACCCAAGCAAATTAACAAAGTATAAAAAGTGTGATTGTTGATCTAAACCAATACCAATGGCATGCATTGCTTTATCTTTGTTATGATTGATTTCTTAATGGGTGCACACATTAGGATCCTACCTAGATATTTCTACTTACTCCAAAAGAGGAGTAGTGACTAGGAAAAGATAAAGACAACAGTCATTTGGTATTTAACTATCGATCCATGCTTCTATGTTCTATTACGTAAGATGGTTAGGTTTTATCAAATTACTAGAGACTCAAAAGGTAATAGTTAACTAAGATCTAGATAAGGGTTAGTAATGCGACACCCTGAGACTCAAAAGGTGAAGGGTGAAATCCTCCTACTCTTCCAAGATATTGTAGGAGGTGATGCCGCCCAAAACTAACATCCAAAGAAGTATGTTGCGTTCGATGAAAAATATAGTAACCCAACTAGGATGGGGTGGATCCCATAGGGAAAATATTGAACAATTGCTTAACCTTGATGTAATTTATAAGCAGTGCAGAGATTAAATAGGGGATTTTGGAATTACCAGTAACTAGTAACCAACTCTTGAAGACTTTGAGTTGTAAATAGTAGAAGATGTACACTAGGACTATGTTCTCCCCGGCTTTTCAACTATGTAAATTTCTCATGTTTAAACCACCTATTTTGTTGCTCTGTATGTAAAGTCAACAAGATATGTACTATGAACTATCTAATGAACATGTTGATAAATCTCACTCATTACCTTGTGAGTCTCAAGGCAATGCCTTATTACTCCTTGTCTTATGACTTCAGTTCAAATTTAACCTTTTGAGTCTCAAGTTGATTAGATGAGATAATGGACATAAATCTCAAATTACTGTCTTAATCTTCTTTTCCTAATCACAAATTCCCTTATGAGGATGTTTACAAATATAGGCTATCCCCAAGCTTTTGCAGTATCTCTGAGGTCAATTATTATAAAAAAGGTTATGATACATGTGTAAACATTAGAATAGATGAATATCGCACTTCCTATACGTAGCTAATCCATTAGAGTTCCCACAACCCTAGTAAAGGAAATTAGCCACCCATGTTCATGCAATAATCTATGATAATCAATGAAGAATTCATGTAATTAATTGCACAAAATAAGATGAATAAAATTTGAAGTCTTCAATTGAATAATAACCCAAAATCGCAAGAATAATGTAAAATATGTAAAAGTATATAGGAATAATGTTAAGAAATATAACCTAATAAAACATAAACCCTAGGGTATTTATAGTATCTCAAAATTAGCTAGAAATCCTAACAAAAATAAAAGAGGAAAAGTAATGTAGGCATGAGGTACGACTCGCTCGTCCACTCGTAAGGTTCTTACGAGTCGTACTATACCTCTCGTATCCATTCCAGTGGCTGATCTTCCAAGGGCTTCACTTTATGTTCTTCTTACGACTTATACTCACGAGTTATAACTTGCCCATAATACTTTTGGACTTCACTCGTCACCACCTGGGACTTCTTCCTTTAATCCTCTAAAAATTGGTCATTTTACGATTAGTTGGTATAAGTCGTACTCAAACTTCTGACTCATCTTCTTCTGGGACTTAAGCTCTCGATAAAAAAAAAATTGTTCTCTTGATGGTTTCATGTCATGACCCATATCAACATATTACGACTCATATGAATGAGTCATATCTTTTCTTTACTTAGTTTATCTTCTTGACCTTCATTTCTGTTGGGCTTACAAGTCATCCTACGATCCTTATAATGTGTTGATGACTCATGAGAAGACTCGTACCATCTTCAGGCTTCTCTTTTTCAAGTTGTTTTCTCCCAATTTAATTCCAAGCCTCTTATTTACCTGTTTTACCTACAACAAGCATAAAACCACCTTATATCCACTATAACAACCTAAGTGCAAGCATAAATTCTTGGTTTTAAGCATCGAAAGTGTCATGTTTCCATGGCACATCAACACCCTCAACTTAGAAAGTTTATGTGTCCTTAGGAAAACAATGATCATAAACTCTAACACAACACAATAATGGTTAAACAGGAAGATCCTAAGATACCTATGGTAGTGACTTTTAAATCAATTTTCAATAATTTTTCCCCATCCTAGTTTTAATTTTTCAGGAATCAGACTGTATATATTGATTTGACGTATAAAGAAACATAAGGGAATCTGATGATGGAATTATATTAGTACTAGACAACTAATCATATACAGATCACATTAACCGAATAATCTAGCAACCTAACAACATAACCCATGTGTGCTCACAGTAAAAGAAATCTTATTCACTTAGTTTAGATAAATCAAATTATGCGGGGATATAGCAAAGGACACCCTCACTCACAAAGAAGTATCATTGGTGTATACAGAATACCATAGGCTTGCCCATATGCTCTCTTTCTAAGTTTTTGGACAGTTGAGGTAGGATCACTAAAGGAATTTTTTCGGCTTGTAACATAGGTTAGGGGATGGTATGGTATCTCTTTTGGATTTATTTAGTGACTCTGCCTCCTTGACACTATGCTTTATTTGGGGGTCCACTTATTCTTTACTTTGTCTTTATTTTATTTCCACCTTTATGTCTCCCTTTTTATTTTCAAGCGCATTCATTGGACTAGGTGTGGTTTTCTTTTTCTCACTTTCTCTTTTTTTTCTTTTCTTGCAATTTTTCCTTTTCTTTTCTTTTCTCTTATTTTCACCGCACCTATCTTTTTTTCTTTTTTCTTTTTCACTTCTTTCTTCATACCTATTTTTCCTTCGCACCCTTATAATAGACACCCTCAACTTAGGCGATTTGCCTAATAGACACCCTTATAATAGACACAGTGTCCAAGAAGGACCAGGGACTATACAGGTTCATTATAGAAATGGAATCTTACCTGGGTTCTGGAGTTGGTATGACTCAGTGTGAAGAATCGTACCTTGAGGGTATGACTCATTTTGAAAGTCGTAAAGACTCAAAAAACTTTTAACTGATTCTAAATTTTCTCCCAGGTCCTTACGACTCCTACTCACGAGTTGTACCATCTAGATACAACTTGTGAAAAGTCCATATGACCTACGAACTTACACTTTCCTTGATCTTACCTACAATCTTAAGTCCTGCACACTGAACAAACATATTACCCTATAAATAAATAAGTACAAAACATGTGTGCCTCCCACACAATGCTTGAATTAGCGTCATGACACTTGCGGCAAAGTTGGATACTCATATTTCACCAACTATCCTCAAGGGTTGCCTCTTATGTAGTGTTAGATGTAACATCGCGGCATGATATAATTGCCTTGGTTACTCAGACTTCACCAAGGTCCATCTCAAAAATCACATTAATGTCCTTAGTGTTACCTATATAATGATTCTCTCTTTTCTCATTATCCTTGAACGAGGCTTCACCATCCCACTTCAATTCCAAAGCACCATATGGGAACACTCTTAGCACAGTAAAGGGACCCTACCATCTGGACTTTAACTTACCTGGAAACAAGCGAAGCCTTGAGTTGTAGAGAAATACCTAGTCACCTTTTTCGAAGATCCTTTTCTCAATCTTGAGATCATGATACAACTTCATCTTTTTTTTTGTAAAGTGCAGAACATTCATACGCCTAAAGTCAGAATTCATCAAACTCATTCATATTGTTCATCCTTGACATTGTTGTATCTTGCCACTCAAAATTTATCTTCTTTAAAGACCATAGTGCTTTATGTTCAAGTTCAACGGGTAAGTGACATGCCTTGCCATAAACCAAATGATAAGTAGAATCACTAATAGGGGTCTTGAAAGCCGTTCAGTAGGCCCATAACACATCATCTAACTTTCATGACCAATCAGTCCTATTAGCATTCACTATCTTTGACAAGATGGATTTGATTTCTCTATTGGACACCTCAACCATTCCACTAGTCTACAGATGATAAGGTGTTGTCACCTTGTGTTTCACTCCATACTTCTCAAGCAGACTCTTAATAGACAATTACAAAAATGTGACCCACCGTCACTAATGATAGCACGTGGTATGCCAAATTGAGAAAAGGTGTTCTTTTACAAGAATGCAATGACACTACGTGCTTTATTGTTGGGGAGCACAACTGCCTCCACCCATTTAGAAACATAATCCACAGCCACGAGTATTTACTCCATGCAAAACGAACTCACAAAAAGTCCCATGAAATCTATGCCCCATACATCGAACAATTCCAATTCTAAAATAGGAAACATAGGAAGTTCATGGAGTCTAGAGATGTTAACCGGGCGTTGACATTGATCACAAATGGAAGCAAAATCATGTGAAGCTTTGTAAATTGTTGGCCAATAGTACCCATATTACAAGATTTTTTAGGTTGTGCGGGTTCTTCCATGATGACCCCCAACTGGTGAAGAGTGAAAATCCTCAAGTATACTCATCTTTTCTACCTCAAGTATAAATCTACGAATAATCCCATCCGCATAAATTCTGAATAGATAAGGCTCATCCTTGAAAAATTTCCCTACCTCATGCATAAACTTCTTTCTCTGCTGAAAGGAAAGATCTTCTGGGATTACACGGCCCAAACCAGAGCATTGCCGTAATGGGCATCACAAGTCTAACAAGGACCGGAGATCACCCCTGATACCCAACCGAACCAATCATCAAAACACAAAATAATAAGAAAATCTATAACTATTCCATAATATACCCAAGTCCACAGTTTGTCCATACAAAGCCTCTTAAACCAAACAAGAATATCCAATCAGGACATGCCCCCGACCATAGCCAAAAAAAATATCCAAGTCTAAACCAATAAAGATATATGAAAACTCAAAGCAAGAAATAGAGCCTTTTGAATTATGGAAGCTCACAACTTCAAGTCAACTTAAGTTGTCCCTGAATCCAAGTCACTGAGCAGGGGGTGTGATAGTATAACTAACACCTATATCGTGTAGGAATACAGCGTCGAAGATGGTTAGAGGTTGGAGCTCCAGTATTAATTCAAGGATAAGGAAAAAATAATGCCAACGGTTCAAAACCAATCAACCAATGAATATAACCAATGCAATACATATATATGCATATATACTATTCCGGGATAGGGAACAAGATAAGCATGAACTTTGAAATCATGAACCTAGTATGTGTTGTATGACCGACATATAACAATGCATCCACGGGCTACATAGGCCTAGATCTCCCCTAGTTAGAAGGCCCCCAGTGCGTGTAGCTGCACGAACTAGAGAATATCCAATACCGTATAAGCCTAAATGGGGTACTCAAACGTCCCAGCATAATCAAGGTGACTTAAGCACCAATACATGTATTAATGGGGAATCGAACGTCCCATTCATTTATTAATTCAGGGGACTCGAACCACCGATCGTAAAGACGCCCACACCGGCTAGCCCTATTTCTAGTGTTAGTCCTTCAGACTTCACTTTCATGGCACGACTACACATACTGCTTTAAAGCCCAATTTAAAACCATCATTTCACATACAGAATCATTTATCCAATTACTTACCACAGGCACTTTATTGTCTCATCATAACAACGCCACTTACAAACGTACCACATGCCATTACCATTATCAATAATTTATTTGACTTTGGGACTCAATCCCATTGTCTAACAAAGACACTAATTCATTTCAAAGTTTAGGGACTCGAGCCCATTGTCTAATAAAGGCATAAATCAATTTAATGTTTCGGGACTCAAACCCTTTTAGCCAATTAATCCATAAAGGTTACCATTCAAATCATTACATGGCCAACAATTCTTTCACAAAACCATTTACCAACCACCCATATTTATTAGGCCAACGCCTTAGTGAAAAACACCATTTAATATATGACTAGTTTATTCTCTTAGACATGTTCACAAACCTGTTGAGGGCACACCTTTATCAAGACCAAAACCCAGGCAAAAACCAAAAAGTTTAGGGTTACCCATGACCGATTTGTTAAACCATAATTACCAAGCACCCACATGTTCAACCCAACACTAAAAACATGTATAAACATAATTTAAATTAAGAGTAAACAATACTCAACCATATGCAACAAAATCCTTAACATTGGTTTTCAAAACCACCATTAATGAATCATAATCAATGTTTAAAACACATGATATTTGAGAACTAACAATAAGGGAAGAGTCACATACCTTATTCACGAAGATTCTCTGAAAGAACTTGACTTTTGAGCCTCTAGATTAACACCTTGTATAAACCCTAGACCAATCTTCAAAAAAGTGTTTAGAGAAAGTTTTAGGAGTGTTTTGATCCTTCGAAATGTGTTATAAGAGGCTACAATGTGTTATAAGATGTGGGGTCTTAAAGGTTTTGAGGTGGGAAATATCTAAAATGTCCTCAGCTAAAAGACAAAAATAGTGCACAGGAGGATACAACTCCATCCTAACTCTTACACCAATCATATGAGTAATACACACCACTCGCACCCTAGACAGAATATTGAACTCCAATTCTATCCAACATATGATTTCATAGACTAACTCATATCCAATCATATGATTGGCACCTTAGAACCGTACCCTAGGAAGAATCATCTAGGCTAGACACACTGAGCAACATACGAATGGCTTTCCTCACATGTACTATCGCCATACGACTCGTATGGTGTCCATTCGTACCTTAAAAAGTAACCAACAAAAACCATACTTAACAACATCCAACCAAGACTCCTAAACCATACCCACATCATATGAGAAGTAAGCACAAGTCGTATGATGTCCAGAGAGCTCAAAATCAAGAAATTTTTGAGGGTCAAAACTAGGGTGTTTCAATTCTCCCCCACTTGGATCATTCATCCTCGAATGACGGGTAGGAAATCACAAGCATGAGTTAGCACATTATTACCCATCAAACTTCCCTTTAACCAAGTTAGAAAATAAAAATACAAATATCAACACATACCTCAAGCAGAAACTTCTGAAATGGGGAACAAATGCGGATACTTGGACATTATGTCCTCTTCCGCTATCCAAGTAGCTTCTTCAACCTTATGGTTCCTCCAAAGAACCTTTACGAATGCCACATCCTTTGTTTGCAACCAACGAATTTAATGATCCAAGATATCAACCGAGACTACCTCATAAGACAAGGAATCCTAGATACCCAATCTTTTTAAAGGAACTACCGATGATGGATCACCCATACATTTTCTTAACATAGAGACATAGAAAAATGGATGAATGAAGCTCAAACTAGAAGGCAACTCCAACTCATAGGAGACACTACCAATCCACTTCAAGACCAAATACGAACCAATAAACCGGGGACTAAGCATCCCATTATTAAAAAACTGCATCACCCCCTAATGGGATACACCTTCAAGAACATCTAATCACCAACTTTAAACTCCACCTACCTATGCCTCATATTCACATAGGAGTTTTGGTGACTTTGAGTGGCTTTCAACCTATCATGAATTACCTTTACCTTCTCCAAGGCTTGGTGAACCAAATCAAGGCCAAACATCTTACCCTTACCAACTTCATACCACCCGATAGGAGAATGAAATCTCTTACCATACAATTCCTTAAAAGGCGCCATACCAATCCTAGAGTGATAACTATTATAATAAGCAAACTCTATAAGAGGTAATAGGTTAACCCAACTACCACCATAGTCAAACACACAAGCACGGTGCATATTTTCCAATGTCTAAATAGTCCTCTCTATTTGTCCATCTGACTACGGGTGGAAAGCGGTTCTAAGGCCCACCTTAGTTCCCAAACCTTTTTGAAACAACCTCAAAAAATGAGATGAGAATGGAGTACCATGATCAGAAAAGATAGAAACAGGAGCACCATGCAACTTCACAATCTCTGCAAGATACAACCTAGCATAATACTCCGCCGAATAACTAGTCCTCACTAGCAAGAAGTGCACGAACTTGGTCATCCTATCCACAATAACCCAAATTAAATCGCACTAGCTCTAGGATCGAGGAAGACTGGTAAAAAAATCCATATTAATTACCTCCCACTTTAATTCGGGAGACTCAATATCTTGGTATATAACTTCAGGTCTCATCTGCTCAACTTTCACTTATTGATACACCATATACTTATCCACATAATTAGCCATATCTCACATCATATAATTCCACCAATAAAACTCCTTAAGATCATGATACATCTTCATAGAACCAGGATAAATAGAATAATGAGATCCATGAGGTTTTATCTTTTGCCTCAATCCATTGACGTCGGGAACATATAACCTGCCTTGGTACCTCAAGATACCGTCTCCACCAATAATAAAGTCAACAACCTTTTGCTGACGTAAATTTCCTTTAATATTCATCAAATAAGGATCTAACATTTTTTTCCTTTTTCTCAACAACAAGAGACTACTGCGATACTCGATGCATAAACACACCACCATCCTTAGAGTCTGTGAGACAAACTCCAAGATTAGCCAAACGGTGAATGTTCTTCACCAACTCCCGCTTATCCTTATTAACATGAGCTAGACTCCCCCTGGATAACCTGCTAAGAGAATCAAAGACTATGTTATCTTTACTTGGATGGTAATAGAGACTCATATCATAGTCCTTCAACAACTCAAGCCACCTCATTTTCTTGAGATGTAACTCTTTCTGAGTAAATATTTACTGGAGGCTCTTATAATTAGAATAGATATCAACATGAACCCCATAGAGATAACGATGCCAAATCTTCAAAGCAAATACCACAACCAATAACCCTAAATTATGAGTAGGGTAGTTATTCTCATGAACTTTCAACTGCCTAGAAGCATAAGCAACCACCCTACCATGTTGCATCAACCCACAACCAAGCCCAATACATGAAGTATCACAATAAACTACGAAGCCATCATTACCTTAGGGCAAGATCAAAACCAGAGTTGAAGTCAACTTATCCTTAAACTTCTCAAAACTTCCCTCACACCCATCCGACCACAAGAACTTCACCTTCTTCTAGGTCAATCTAGTCAATGGGGCAGCTATAGTCAAAAAACTCTCTATAAACCTCCTTATTAGCCGGCTAAACCCAAGAAGCCCCAAATATCAATTGGAATCGTGGGTATAGGCCACTTTTTAACTACTGTAACCTTTTACGGATACACCATGATCCCTTCACTAGAGATAACATGACCAAAAAAAGTCACATCCTTCAACCAAAACTCATACTTAGAGAGCTTGACATACAAATGTCACTCCTTCAAGTTGCAACACAACATGAAGGTGATCGACATGATCCGCCTCACTATTAGAGTATACCACAATATCATCTATGAAGACAATGACGAATAGATCCAAAAACTTATGGAAGACCCTATTGACCAAATATATAAATGCTACCAGAACATTGGTCAACCCAAGAGACATAACTAGAACTCATAATGACCGTATCGAGTCTTGAGAGCAGTCTTAGGGATATCCTTCTCCTAACCTTTAGATGATGATAACCCAACCTAAGATCATTGTTAGAGAAAAAATTTACCTTTTGAAGCTGATCAAACAAATCATCGATCCTAGGAAGAAGATATTTATTCTTTACAGTCACTTTATTCAGCTGACAGTAATCAATACACATCCGAAGGGAACTATCTTTCTTACATATGAACAACAAAAAAGCACCCTAAGGAGACACACTAGGAAGGATAAAACCTTTATCAAAGAGATACTTCAATTTCTCCTTAAGCTCCTTCAACTCAGCTGGAGCCATTCTATAAAAAGGGATAGAGATAGGATATGTGTCTGGAATAAGATCAATTCATAAATCAATTTCCCTATCAGGAGAAACACCAGGAAGATCATCAGGGAAATCCTCAAGAAACTCACTAACCATAGGAGAGAATTCTAGAGAAGGACCTTCCGAGTTAGAATCTTACCAATTGATACAAACACCCTTTAGAAATCAACTTTCGGGCTCTAAGATATAAGATGAATCTCCCCATAGGTACTAAATAACCCCCTTACCATACAATGATTGACTCATTAAGGAATTTAAACATGACCTTGAGGGTTCAAAAATCTAGAAAAGCATAGAACAAATACAACCAATCTATCCCAAATATGACATTAAAGTCAACCATGTCCAACTCTATCAAATACACAAGAGTTTCTCTACCACTAACAGATACCAAACATCCTCTATAGACTCTTTTAGCAATCACAGATTCACCAACTGGGTAGATATAGAAAAAGGATCAAAAATAAACTCAGGACTAAAACCAAAATGCACAGCCACAAATGGGGTCACATAAGAAATAGTAGACCCTAGATTAAGTAAATAATACACATCATAGGAGAAAAGTTTTAACATACCAATAATACATCGAGGGATGCCTCAGAATCCTGGTAATACGCAGGAGCATATAACCAATTTTGGACAGTACCGGTACCAAAAGCAGAAACAGATATAGAAGAAGCACCCTTTGATGTCGGAGTAGATGAATAGCTAACGGGAACCTTATTATACCCAAAATCCATTCTAACATGATAGTCATACTGTATATGACAAATCTGACCATAATAAAAATATCTATTCTCCCCTTCCTCACAGAACCCACGATGCCACCGCCCATAAAATCTATAATGATGGTCGGATGAAGCCAACTGAGCCCCACTAACCTGAGATTGGGCACCATGATCTCAGAACCCACCATCATGCTAAGACAGATAATCACTCGATGACTTTGGCTAAGGAGCACTAGCCATGTAAAAAGAACCATAACTCCCCCACTTCTTCTTTGGCCACTTACCACCATCTCTACCACTTTTCTTAAAAGGCCTAAATTTCTTTCCCTGCTTCTTATTAAACTCATCCAGCTCCTCTTCTTTTTCTCCAATTGCTACATATACATAACTAACCTGGAGATATCTATGTCCTTGATCAATAAGGTAGCCTTACTCACAAGGATCAACTTATGAGACAATCCCAAAGAGAACTTATGCATTCTAGCCCTCAGACTAGAATCCTAATTAGAAGCATACCTAGAAAACTGATGAAATTTCAAGGCATACTCCTTGACAGACATCCTACCTTGCCTAAAATTCAGAAACTCTTCCATTTTTGCCTCCCTCAACTACCGAGGAAAGAAACGGTCCAAAAATACACTAGAGAAATCCTCCCACAATGTAGAACCAACATCTTCTCCCCTCGACTGTTCCCACTCTTTATACCACTGGTACACTATATCTTTCATTTGGTAGGAAGTAAACTCAACACCTTCAACCTCCGAAGTATGCATAACTCAAAAGATATTCTCTATTTCATTAATGAAACTTTGAGGATCATCCTTAACCTCTGTACCAATAAACATAGGAGGATACAAAAAATTTAACTGGCTAAACCTTATGGACTCAGAGGATGGAGTAACAGGAACACAACGCTGAGATAGAGAAGCTACCAACTAAGTCAACAGATTAATTTAGCGACGGAACTCAGCATTAGAAACCTCTCCTTAAGGTATCTGAGTATGAGTATCACCCTCAAGAGTAGGGTTAGTAGGGGGAAGGTGGAACCCCTACGAGGATAGTCAGATAATGAGACCCTTGACCGGGTCATAACTCTAAAAGTAGAGCTTGTTCCATCAATATTGTCCCCAGTTAGGACAAAAGAGTTTGCATAAACATCAGATCTTATTTGGGGCATGATCTAAAATATAAGCAAATAAAAATTAGAAGAATTCAATACCTTAGACTCTATAGCTTGAAGTAAGACAATAACAAATTGCAATATTTCTAATTGTCTCATACCCCCTCTCTTATAAGTATGGTGTGCTACACACCCATAAAAGAGACTCTACCTGATACAACTTTGTGGACACTCGACTGACCATAAACCTAGGCTTTGATACCATCTTGATAAGACCTAAACCAGGGCCTTAACATAATGGGCATCCCATGTCCAACAAGGACCAGAGATCACCCCTGATATCCAACCCAACCAAACATCAAGCCATAAAATATTAACCAAATCCATAATTATTCCATAACATACCCAAGTCCACAGTTTGTCCATACAATGCCTCTAAAACCAAACAAGAATATCTGGTCGGGACATGCCTCCGACCATAGCCAAAAATAATATCTAAGTCTAAAATAATAAGGACATAAGAAAACTCAAATCAAGAAGTAGATCCTTCCAAAGTATGGACGCTTACCACTTTGAGTCAATACAAGCTATCCCTGAATCTAAGTCACTGAGAAGGAGGTATGATAGTATGACCAACACCTACAGTGTATTTGGGATATAGAATCAAAGACGATTAGAGGTTGGAGTGCTAACATGTAACTCAAGTATAAGGATAAAATAATGCTAACATTTCAAAACCAATCAACCAATGCATATAACTAATGCAATCTATACATATTCATACATACCATGCCGAGATAGGGAATAAGATTAGCATAATTTTTTAAATAATTAACTTGGGTTGTTTAGCATGACCATCATATAACAAGGCACCCACGGGCTATGTGGTCCTACTCTCCCCTAGCTGGAAGGGCCTTAGTGAATGTAGCCACACACACAAGAGAATATTTGATACCAGATATGCCTAAATGGGAGACTCAAACCTCCCAGCATAATCAAGGTGAATTAAGAATAAATATATGTATTATGGAGGATTTGAACCTCTCATTTATATATTCATTTGGGGGACTCAAACTATCTGGTCATAAAGACACCCGCACCAGCTAGTGCAATTTCTAGTATTAGTCCTTCGGACTCCGCTTTCACAGCCTAGATAAAAATCTCACTTTAAAACCCAATTTAAAGCATACACAATCATTAAGCCAATTACTTACCAAAGGAACTTTGTTGGTATCGTCAAACCAACACTGAGCGTACCACATTTCTTTACTATTATCAATCAACCAATCATTCATTTGAATTTGGGACTCGAATCCATTTTCTAAAAAAGACACTAATTCATTTCAAAGTTTATAGACTCAAACCCGTTGTCTAACAAAGGCATAAATTAATTTAAGGTTTAGGTACTCAAACCCTTTGTGCCAATTAAACCACCAAGGTTACCATTCAAATCATTTTATGGCCAACAAGGCCTTAACAAAATCATTTACAAACCATTCATATTAGGCCAATGCCTTAGTTCAAAACACTATTTATTATGTGACTAGTTTATTCTCTTAGACATTTTCACAAACATGTTGAGGGCATACCATTAGCAAGACCAAAACCAAGGTAAAAACCATCAAGTTTAGAGTTACACATGACCCATTTATTAAACCATAATTACCACACAACGAATGTGCAACCTAACACCAAAAACATATATAAACACAATTTAAACTAAGAGTAAATGATACTCAACCATATACAACAAAATCCTCAACAATGGTTTTCAAAACCACCATTAATGGATCATAATCAATGTTTAAAACACATGATATTTGAGAAATAACGAGGGAAGAATCACATGCCTTATTCATAAAGATTCACGTAAGAACTTGACTCTTGAGCCTCTAGATTAACACTTTATAGAAATCCTAGCTCAATCTTCAAGAGAGTATTTAGAGAAAGTTTTAGAAGTGTTTTGATTCTTCAAAGTGTGTTATGAAAGTCTGCAATGTGTTATAAGACATAGGGTATAAGGGTTTTTAAGGTGGGAAATCTCTAAAATGTCCTCAACTTAAAGTTAAAAAAAGTACGCAGGAGGGTACGACTCCCTCTAACTAGTATACCAATCATACGAGTGGTACATACCATTCATGCCCTAGACAGAATACTAGACTCTATTTCTTTCCAACATACGAGTTCATGGCCTAACTAGTATCCAATCATACGATTGGTACCTTATAAATTTTCCTTAGGCAGAATCATCTAGGCTAGACATACTAAGCAACATATGAGTGGCTTTACTTGGACCTTCTCTATATGACTCATATAGTGTCTATTCGTTCTTTGGACGGTAACCAACCCAAATTATACTTAGTAACATACAACTGATACCCCTAAACCATACCCCTATCATAAGATAAATATGTACAAGTCGTATGATGTCTAGAGAGCTTGAAATCAAGAAATTTCTATGGGTCAACACTAGGGTGTTTCATGGGACTAAATCACTGGCTAAATAGTTTGCATAGTCTGCAAACCATGGAATTAGATCTTCGGAAGCTGCTAATATCTGCTTTTTTAGAAAATTGTCATCAATCTCGAGCCCATTTTCAAAACTATGCATAGCTTCTTCCTTAAGTCTAGATAAATGATCCTCAACTTGATTCTTAGTGCCTTTTCTATCCTTGACCTCAAAATCAAATTCTTGCAGCAATAGACCCACCTAATTAATCTAGTCTTTACATCTTTCTTTGATGTAAAGTACCTCAATGTTGCATGATAAGAGTGCAAAAATTCCTTTGTCCTAATAAAATAAGACCTACACTTCTCAAAGACAAAAAGCACTGCCAACAACTCTTGTTCAATGATAGTGTAGGTTTTTTTAGCAGGATTAAGTTCTTTGTTAGCATAGTAGATGGGATGAAGGATATTTTTTTTTGTTGGCCTAGTACAACACCTAAGGCCAATCCATTTGTGTCACACATAATCTTAAATATCAAGGACCAATCTATGGAAAATATGATAGGCGCAGTCATCAACTTCTCTTTCAGACATTCAAAATGCTTGAACTTCTCTTTCAAACATTTAAAATCCTTTAAGCATATTGTAGAAAAATCAAATTCACCTCTTTCTCAAGAATCCTACAAAGGGGGTTGGCAATTTTGGAGAAATCCTTGATGAATCCCCTATAAAATCAAGCATGTCCCAAAAATCTTCGAACACCCACCACAAAAATTGGTGGAGGTAATTTCTTGATCACTTCAATCTTCACTCTATCTACTTCAATACCCTTTTTTGAAATTTGTGTCCAAGGACAGTACCTTCTTTAACCATGAAATGGAATTTTTCCCAATTAAGTACCAAATTGCATTCTTCACACCTTCTAAGACTATTTGCAATATGAACTAGCAGTCATAAAAAAAAAATCAACAACTGAGAAATCATCCATAAAGACTTCGATGGTGCCTTCTACCATGTAAAAGAAGATTGACATCATGTATCTCTGAAATATGGCTGGAGCATTACATAACCCAAATGGCCTACATTTGAATGTAAAGGTACCATAAGGACATGTGAAAATCATTTTCTCTTGGTCCTTGGGCGTAATAGTGATTTGGTTATAGCCTGAGTACTTATCTAGAAAATAGTACTATCCCCTGCCCTCAAGTCTATTCAGCATATGGTCCATGAAGGGCATGGAAAATGGTCCTTCTGAGTCCATGTGTTCAACTTTCTGTAACCATGCATACTCTCCATCTTGTGACTAGCCTCATCGGTACTAGATCATTTTTCTCAATAGACACAACAGTAATACTAGCTTTCTTTAAAACACATTGTACTGGACTGCCCACTTGCTATTAGTAATGGGATACACTACACTAGCATCAAGCTACTTGATTATTTCTTTCTTCACCACTTCCTGCGTAGGAGGATTGAGTTGATATTGATGTTATATACTTGGAATACAATTTGGTTCAAGTTGAAATTTATGAGAATAAAGATCATGCGGGATACCCATAATATTTGTAATGGACCAACCAATGGCCCTATTGAATCTCTATAGAACTGATAATACAGCTTCAACTTGTCTCTTAATCAAGTCAGCTGCAATAATAATTGGCAAAGTGTTAGTGGCCCCCCAAAATGCATATCAGAAATGAGAAGAGAGGGCCTTCAACTCTAAGATGGGTGGCTCCTCAATAAATGGGCGAACTGGGGTGGTGGTTTTATTTTTTAGATCCAAATCAGGATTCTTGGGTGCATAAGTGTAAAAACCACTCTCATAGAGTACACATACCATCTCATCTTAGTCATCAATACCATCACTACCGAAGTTTATGATCATGACTGCTAGAGCTTCAACACATAACCTTTCTTCAATAGGAACAACATCAGAAGCATCATCCCAAATAGTCACTGAATCAACATCATAGAATGAATCTATCTTCTAATCGTGCACATCAATCACGGATAACACTCTTAACTCATCAGGTTGATTCATGTAATTGTATACATTAAATATCACTTGTTCATCATTGAGACTTGGAATTAGATGTCCTTGCTCAAAATTAATCATTTCTATAGCTAAGAATGGTCTTCCTAAAATAGTTAGGACTTGAAAGTCCCCTTCATAGTCCAATATTACAAAATCATTAGGAAAGATGAAAGAAGACACCTTCACCAATACATCATATAGAATACCAACTGGCTTTTTCACTATCCTATCTGCCATCACTAGTCTTATGGTGGTTAGTATGGGACCTCTCAACCCAAACTGTTTGAATACTGCTGATAGCATGAGGTTGATACTAGCACCTAAATCACATAATGCTAGAGTGAAGTTGAAAGATCCAACGGTGCAAGGTATAGTGAAAGCACCAGGATCTTTCTTCTTCTCCACCAATGATCTAGTAGCTACAATACTACAATGATGAATATTGTTGACTGGTTCAACTAACTGACCTCTTCTCGGTAATTAAATCTTTCAAGAAATTTGCAAATCCTGGCATTTGATCCAATGCCTCTACAAGTGGTATGTTGACTGGCAACTCTTTTAACATTCATAAAAACTTTTGATACTTACCCTCTTCTTGCTTCATTTTTAGTTTTTAAGAAAAAAGAGGGTGAGATCTTAGGATTGACTTCAAAATAGGCTCCTCAACTGTGTATTTTACTTTTCCTTGCTTGATACTACTCTTGGCATCAACAGAATCATTATCATTCTCTTGTTCATCAACAGTGGGTATAGGCAGATCCATGGTAGTTTTACCACTCTGAGTGGTAATGGCATGGCAGTGACTGTCATTTTTTAGATTTACTACTATTTTACTCGAGAGGGTTCAAGGCAGACTTTGATTTACTATGGATGACATCTGACAAGATTGCTACTCTAACTGTTTGATTGTGGTAGCATATGACTAACTTTCTGATTTAGCCCCGACAGATCTACCTTAATCTCCTTAAGACAGCTTTATTTACTTTCTTGACCCTTGACTAATTTTGAAAAAAGTGCCTCCATTCTGGATTCTGAATCACGACTACCTGGGGGAACATACTTGTCACTCTTCTCCTTGTGGTCATCTTTCTACTGCCAATCACTATCTTTCTCTCTACTTATTTCTCTGGATCTGTCATTATAATAGTTCTAACCTTCATTAATTTTCCCTTGGTCTCAAAAATTCACCAATCCACGGTCAAGATACTTGACTTTCTCTTCAAATTCAATCTCAAAAGTTCTAGAAGTAGATCCCTGTACTGCAACTGGATTTACTTTCTCAGCCCTTATTATTGCAAATTGTTTTGTAAGCAGCCTAATATCTATTCAAAGTTATGCAACCGCTTATGCTTCTAAATCTTGAACAACTCCATAATTATTAGTTAATCCAATAGAATATGTACCTCCACCACGCTCAATATCTCTAGTATGGCAACCTTTATTAGTCACCAAAATATCATCAAGCATATCCTGTGCAGCATCCCACCAAAGACGCATGAATGCACATCCCAAAAATATATCTATCATTGCTCGAGAACTTACATTTAGTGATCTATAGAAGATTTCTAACAAGATGGACCCTGTGATTCTGTGATTAGGTACCATACCCAGTTTCTTCTTGAATCTAAACCATGCCTCATACAAGGATTCTATAGGTAACTGTCTGAAATTATAAATTTCATCTTTTTACTGTAGCATCCTTATAGGAGGAAAAATCTATTCAGAAACTGTCTACGCAACTTATACCAAGTAGTGATTGAACCTCTTAGAAGTTCCCATAACTATAGTGATGCTTCACTTGTCAATAAAAATGGGAACAACCTCAACCTCAAAGCTTCCTGATTTATCCCCAAAATAGTATATAATGTGCAGATCCAAGTAAAATTATCAAGATGCATATTTGTATCATCATTTTTTTATCCCATAAAGACACCCTTCAAATTCAATAATTGGATCATAACACTAGTTATATCAAACTTCACATTGGGAGGTAAAGTAGGATAAATGATGGCTCCTGTCTTAGTAGGCTTAACATAACCTATATCCTTTTCATCATCATATGGGTGTAAGTGCTGATATGTAGGAATCAATGGAGCTTTGCCTCTCTGAACTTTGTCTTGATGCTCGGTTACCTGCCTTGGCCTGGTTGTCCTCTTTGGTAAGATAACCCAGTTTCTTCAGCTAGTCGAGCCTCATTAACTGCTCTTATCTTAGCCTCTGCAATAGTTAAAGTTGTTGTGTTTGTAAATTTGCAACATTCTATGGATCACCTGGAGTACATGGAAGTGTGGCATTAGGATAAATATGTGGAGGGTCTTGAACCCCAGTAGGAACATCATCACAAACTTGAACTAACATCCTTTTCAGTATCTGAAGAATTCTTTCAGGCCCTGGATCAAAACCCGCAAACTTTACCAATGAAATTAACTACTCAAATCGTCTTCCCCGATAATGGTGCCAAAATTTAATGTCGCCCAAAACTAACCTCCAAAGAAGTATTTTATGGTCGATTCCATATATAGTAACCCAACTAGGTTGGGGTCGATCCCATAGGGAAAAAGTTGAATAGTTTTTTAACCTTAACGTAATTCACGAACAGTACGGAATGTAAATAGGGGAAATTTGGAATTATCATTAACTAGTAACCAAATCTTGAATGTTATGAGTTGTAAATAATAGAAGACAAACACTAGGGTTTTATTCCCCCTGGTTTTTCAACTCTATAAACTTCTTGTGTTTAACCCACTGATTCTACTGTTGTGCATGTAAAGTCAACTAGATATGTATTATCACCCGTCTTGTGAATGTGTTGATAAATCTCACCATTTACCTTGTGAGTCTCAGAGCATCGCTTTATTGATCCTTGTCTTATAAATTTAGTTAAAATTTCACCTTTTGAGTCTCAAGTTGATTAGATGAGATGATTGAATAATAAGATGGATGTTAATCTCATATTACTGTCTTAATCTTTTTTTTCTAATCACAAACTCCATTGTGAGGACTTATATAAATAAAAGATATCCCCAAGATTTTGCAGTAGCTCTAAGATCAATTATGATGAAGAAGATTAAGATACATGTGTAGACGTTAGAATAGATGAATCTCCTACTTCCTTTATGTAGCTAATCCGCTAGGATTCCTACAACCCTAGTCAGCAAAATTAATCGCTCATGTTCATGCAATAATCTATTATAATCAATGAAGAATTCATGTAATTAATTGAACAAAATAAGATGAATAAAATCCAAAGTCTTCAATTTAATAATAACCCAAAATCTCAAGAATAATGTATTGTACATAAAAGTATGTAGGAATAATGTTAAGGAATGTAACCTAATAAAAGATAAACCCTAGGGTATTTATAGTATCTCAAAATTACCTAAAAATACTATTATAAATGAAATACAAAAATTAATGTTGACACAAGGTACGACTCACTCGTCCACTCGTAAGGTCTTCTTACAAGTCGTATTGTGCCTCTCATATCCATTCCAGTGTCTGATCTTCCAGGGGCTTCACTTTCTATTTTTTTTATGACTCTTTCTCATGAGTCATATCTTGACCATACGACTCCTGGCCTTTACTTGTCACCACGGTAAATGTGAAGGCTGGTATGAGTCATACTCAGACTTCTAACTCATCTTCTTCTGAGACATAAACGGTGGATGACTGCTTTGGTTTTTGTTCTCTTGAAGGTTTTATGTCACAACCTGTATTAACATATTAAAATTTGTATGACGGAGTCGTATCTTTTTCTTACATAGTTTTTCCTTTTGGCCTTCATTTGTGTTATGCTTATAAGTCATCCTACGATCCGTATGATATGTTGATAACTCGTGAGAAGACTAGTACCATCTGTAGACTTCTCTTTTTTAGGTATTTTTCTTCCAGTTTCATTCCAAGCCTCTTATTTACTTATTTTATCTACAACAAGCACAAAACCACCTTATAACCTCTAAAATAACCTAAGTGCAAGCAAAAATTCTTAGTTTTAAGCATCGAAATTGTCGTGTTTCCATGGTACATCAGGATGTACATAACTTATTGATTCTATATACAAGGTAATGGATTAGTTCAACAACGCATCCTAGTGTTCACTTACGACTGATTTCAACCAAGCTATTACTATTCTTTGTTTTAGATTACTACAAACAAACCCCCCATTTACTTTTTTGGTTCTGCCCATTGACTACAACTACTGAGATCTGCAAAGCCATGTGTTCCCTTGGGATTTGACCCTAACTTTACTTGGGTTACTATATTTTGACAGCCACCGTACCATTATCTAAAAGGAGGTATTGCTTACACGTCACCAATAAATTTGCCCCGTTGCCTGAAACCACGATGTTGATTTGTGATTTGAAGATTGTTAAAGTTTTAGGGTTTTTATTTTTGTTATTGTTCTTAATTAGGCATACACTGGTGTATGCCTAGCACACAGAGTTGAGGAAATTCCTTGCCCCCAATAAATCTAAATCCAGAGAGGATCCTACAACACCTGGATGTCTAAGCCAAAAAGAGTTGATCATCCTGAAGGGGTTCGTAATGTTTTGCCTCCGCCCAAAGGATTGCAAGATATTGTTGATCATCAAACAAATGAGATGTTAGATCATTCTGAATATGAGAAGAGGACAATAAAAAAAGCTCAGAGAGTAGCTAGGGAAGCAGATCTAACAGAGTAGAGACAAGCAGCATACCATAGAGCAGCACTTGATGGAAACCAGAACAGATCTAGAGGTGCTCGTATTCAAGTAATCCTTAAATATCAGTACATCTAGCCGTACATAGATGATGAAGAAGATTAGGTATATGTTGAGCGACCTAGACTGGAGCCATTATACCTCTTTCTTTTCCCCCAGGAATCAAATTTTACATCACGAGTGCCATAATCCAACTTCTGAATTTAAAGGGTGTATTTGCAGGATTGTCTGCCGATGATGTAAATTTACACCTTGGAAATTTTCTTGGGATATTCACCTCGTATACCATTATAGGGGTAGATCAGGAAGCACTTAGACTGAGACTTTTACCCTTCTTAATTACAAGAGAAGCATCTTTATAGTTAGGGGAATTGCCAAGAAGATCTATCATGACTTGGAATGAGTTGTGCATAAAATTCTTAAACAGGTTCTTTCCTCTATCAAGGATGTTATAGATCAAGGATTAGATCTATAATTTTGGGTAGCTGCAGTCAGAGTCCATGTACGAGGCATGGTTCAAGTTTAAAAAGAAGCTGATCATGGTACCAAACCATTAGTTTTCAGGGCTAACCATATCAGAGATATTCTACAGAGCCCTGACCATCAATTCTAAAGCCATAGAAGACACCATCTCTGGAGGAGCTTTTATGAGACAATTTTGGAAAACATCTACGAAGATGTTAGATTGAATTTTACTTACTAATCAATAGTGGCAAACTCAAAAGGCTAAGGGGGGATTTGGTACTTATGGTATTGGAGCCTCCTACGACCATAGAGCAGCTGATAATACAATAGCACAAGAAATTGTATTACTAAGGAAAAATTTGGCGGTACTAGCAAAGCAGTTTGCAGCATCGAATGTTGAGAAAGTGAATGCAGTTGCAGCACGAGGGTTAGCTTCCAAAGCGTACGAGTATGAATTGGAAGAGGAAGTTAATAATTTAGATCATAAGATAGCGGGTTTCTAAGCCCAAAGAAAAGAGAACCAAGGTCGAAACTATTATGATAGATACATAGACCGTAGTAGAAAGAGAAATGGTGACTGAAGGAAAAAGGATGACTACAAAGAGAAGGGAGACAGAAACATTCCACCTGGTAGACGTGATGCAGAATCTAGAATAAAGAAAAAGTTGTCTAAGTTGGTGAAGGTCCAACAAAGTCAAGAGACCAGCCTTAAGGAGATTATAGCTGATATTTCAAGGTTGAACTGAAAGGTTGAGTCACATGCCATTGCTATCAAGCAGTTAGAGCACCAGTTTAGGAAGATGTCAGCAACTCTGAACTAGAGGTAGAAAGGTACCTTACGAGCAACACAGTGCAAAATTCAAGAAATAATGGTCATGTACTTTTTATTACCAGGAGGAGTGGTATCATTATTATGGATCCCCCACTATATACTACTAAAGTTGTTAATGATGAGACACCTTCTGTTGATTCTTAAAAGTAATAGGTGGTAGAGTTATAGTTGCTAAAGATAAAGGTAAGGGTCTGATCATTGATCCTAAAGTCAGACAAATCCTAAGACCACCCCCACCTTTTCCTCAGTGATTTAGGTAAAAGAAAGAGGAAGGTAAGTTTAAGTGGTTTATTAAGATGTTGAGAGAATTGAGCTTGAACATATCTCTTTTTGAGGTGTTAGAGCAGATGACTGGATGCGCCAGGTTCATGAAATGGTTGGTCACAAGGAAAAAAGGAGTGACTTTTAAGGATGTTGATGGTATTCACAACTGCAGTGCATTTATGACTAGGTCCTTGGAGCAGAAAAAGGGTAATCTCGAAGCATTCACTATACCTTTACTATTGGGACATCCCAGTTTTCCCGAGACTTGTGTAATTTAGGGGCCAACATTAATTTGATGCCACGGACCGAATTTAAGTAATTAGGCATGAACCCTCCGAAACCAACTTTGATGCGGCTATTGGTTGTTGACCGCATAGTGAATAAGATTGTGGGAATCTTATTTGATGTGATCATGAGGGTGGATAACTTTATATTTCCGGCTAACTTTTTCATCTTGGACTATGAAGTTGACATTGAGATGACCATTATCTTGAAAATGGTTAACATGGAAAATGGTGAGTTAAAATTCAGCGTCAATGATGAGGAGGAAATATTCAACATCTGAAAGTCAATGAAACAACATACCGACATGAGGGTAGTATCGGTGATTGATTGTATTGATGGCCCTGGAGGATATTCATATGGGTATCTTGAGTAACCATGGTATTGTTGGTGAAGTCGGGGTAACAAACATAGCCACGTCATTCTGTGACGTTAAATCAAGCATTGAGTGAAAGGAAACCCATAATGTTTTAGTGTTTATGATTTTTTGTTTATCTTTTTGTAGGTTTTTAGCTTTTGGACCTTACCCAGGATACGGTAAAAATTGCTACATTCATCAATTTACAGGGAAGGGACTGTGTGATAATCCCATCATGGTCACAAGCCCCATACAATAAGTTAAGTAATAAGCTAAAAACTTGAAATTTTGACGATTAAAAAAAGGTAAGTTATGGACTATGGCATTTACTTTTACTTTTGGGACCTAAAACTTAAGTTGTAGGAGCATAAGTATTTTCAAAAATATCGAAACGCCGAGTTTGGGTTGCAAAAAAGTGGGACAAAGATTTTGGCCCGATAACTGTGCCCAGTACCTATGGGCCACAGGTACTACATGCGCCCAAGACCCAACCATAGGTACAACGCGCGGGTACGTGCCACGGGTAGGTCAATTTTTGGGCCCACTTTTTATTAAAAATTTCAGGCCCACCAACATTTAAATATGACCTAAAATAGTCCCCCACCAATATAAATATTCTTACCCTCATTCTAACTCATTCTAATCCTCAAAACTCAACTTTTCTATTTGAACTAAAACTTCCCACTTAATAGACCAACCAACCCCACACTTAAGTAAAGGCTAAATTTATACTTTTCTAAGATGCCAACTTGTCCCAACACGCTAAAAAAAAGTTCCAACTTTGGTTTTGATTGAGTTCTTCATTATTCTCTTACGGATCTTCATATAAAATTTAACTTTTTTGGCTCCTAATGGTAATATATTGATCTATCTATTGTTTAAACAAGTTGATATATGTATTTCATTGCAATAATATAGAAACAATCATGCTTGTATGTGGGATCCTTGAAGTGGCCTAAAATCATAATATAGGGCCTTGTTTTGAACTAAATTCTAATTTTAGACCCTAACCAAAAGTTGAACTTGAATGAATAAGAGCAATACCATGGTTTAAATGTGTTTGTTTTCTTTGAAATTCATGATTCTTGATTAGTGTGTATACATTGAACTTGTTAGTATTTCAAATAGGTTATAAGGATGAGAAAATTGAGGAAAAATTCAAACTTTCTGAATTTTGAGTTTTTCTTCGACTTTTGCTATCCCTCACTTTTTTTAGACACTGACAATTAGTTTTTTAGGTACATATGGCACCTAATGCAGTAAAGAAGATGAAGAACGATACATCAAGGAGATGGGAAGAATCTCCCGAGCCTAGAAAATTAATGGAGGAGTCCACGAGGCAGCGACGTAGAGAGACTACCACTGTGGTGACATGCAGAGTTACGAAATGACAGACTCGCCAGGCTTCTCAATCAGTTGCATCCCGATCGAATATGAAGTCTTCATAGATATCACCCCTCATACTCCTCCACTTGATGATGATAAGAAGGAGGAGATAGAGTCCAAGACTACTCCACAGGTTGTTGCTCAGGACCTCTAGTCTGAGGAGAGGTCCCAAGATTTATTTGATAAGGTTTAGAAGGAGAAATCATCTTCATTACCCCAGTCAAAAGAAGGTACCATCACTCATATATAGTAGACAGAGGTACCCCAGTCTGATAAGGGTGTTGATCATCCTTTCCACGATATTTCAGTACAGCAGATCCACGCACTCGCGCATACCCCAGATGCACCTCTTGGGGAGGGTTATTTGAGGTGGTGTGTGGAAATAATGTGACATATATTTGAGATTTCTATTTATGCATAGTATATAGGCAGTTCTACAAAATATATTTATGACGAGTATTGTATTGACTTATCAGAGATAGAGTAAGTACCAAAGCTATGGGTCGTGTTGGACAGATATCAGCAAGAGTAGATGACCAGACCACTCGGTTCCTACAAACCAGCTATGTTACGGGAGTTTATCCATCCTATAGAGCTACCATATTCCTCCTATGCCCTCAATATTTATAAGATTTTCACGATAGTAATAGCTTGATGTCACACTGGTTAGAGGGGTCAGAGTTGACATATCGATAGAGACTACCTGTAGAGTTATATTTGGCCCAGATTACATCACTCCTATATCTAAAGCTGAGTGTGAACATAGAATAAGTATCACATAGAATTGACATATAATGCGGAATATTGAGCACCATCTAGAGAGGGTTGAGATAGCTAGGTGAATAGCCATTTATATTTGACCCCTGGGTGATGCAACCCCATGGATTGAGGGGCAGGCTGTGATCAAGAAGGGCCTCTTGATATTAGAGGCTATATTTTGATGGTTGTTGATTAGATACCACCTGAAACCCACTGCATCAGATAGCACCTTGATGTTGGAGGGATCAACACTAGTTTCCTGTCTGATGATCGGCTATAATGTTGATTTTGCGGCTAGTCTAAGGCACGAGTTGCATGATAGAGCCTTTGGTAAGCTAACTAATTTTACATTACCTTGATTGATCCAGAGGCTATGTGATGAGGCTAGAGTGCCTGAGTTACCAATTATTGATGAGAGTGTACCTATGACCACGACTGCATAGTTGAGGACCATGAAGGGTCCAGAACCTTCTGGCACTTCTAGAAGATCGAGATAGTGAGAAGCAGTACGACAGACCCAGTCTGAAGGGCTAGCAGTTTCTGCAGAGCCTTATAAGGCACATATAGACAATAAGGGTATTGGTATTAACATAGAGATAAAAAAGTAGAGAGATATTCCAGATTTGAGTACAAAAGGAGAGGGGACGTAGGCAACTTCTTCTTCAGCCCCATCTTTGACCTCGAATCCGGTTGGTGAATCTACAGATCCTGCTCACCCATCCACGACATCTCCTATGACAGGTATGATTATTGTATCCAGGGACTTTTTGCAGATCTTAGTGCAACCAGAGGGCCGCAACTACTCAGTTGAAGGTGGTCAATAAGGAAGATGACTACCCTCTTCAAGTAGATAGGATCAGGGATTAGGACTAGATTTGAGAATGCCGAGGCTAGATAAGAAGCTGCTCAAAGAAATGCACTATTAGAGTTGCATGATTATTTTTAGACAAGGATCGATGAGCTGGGGAGATGGGTTACATATATAGAGACAGGCATACTATATCTATTTTAGCTGAGGGGCGATTTTGATATCTTATAAATAGAGGTATGCTCTCTTACAGAGAGACGTGTAATAGCTACTTCCCCAATTATACCCTTTGTGGTCCAGATATTACCATTGTGCATACCAAGATACTTTGATTTATTTGTAGAGGATGATAAGAAGGTACCAACAGTTAGGACTAAGATAGGTCACTTAGACGAGTTGTAGGATCCTGATATGATAGAGGAAGAGGTTGTTAAAAAGCCAGACATGATTCTTTAGAAACTGCATTCATCAATAGGTAGAGGCATGCATCTATAATAGACGGTGCATCCACTAGTAGTGCACTACCATTGTCGCCTCCGTCAGCAGATATGCTCTCATCTGAGGATGCTCCTAACTCAGGCGCCTGGTGTATCCTAGGTATATTGTCACTTCCCTATGGTTTACTTTGTTTTAACGCATTAAGGACAGTGCATAGTATTTTAGTTGGGGTTGGCATACCATGTCGCTATGGGTTTTTGTTGCCATGCTTTTTTTTCTGTCGGCCACGGTATGGTTACAGAATTGACATGTCTAGGATAATTATATGTCATATTGTGTTTTTTCTTCGTATTGTGTTATTTTTTTGTAACTAGGAGATTTTTGAGTATTTAAGGTAGTAGTCATATTTTGACTAATTTTTGATACCCCTCTAAATTTTTGAGTTTTCAGAACTGTGTTGATGTAAATATGTGTGAAATTTGTGAATCTTGTTATGGCATTTGTATTAAGGACATGATAACCATTTGCCAACAATCGCATGAACTGGATAGAAAGTAGTTGGTGATATTGACTCTGTGATATGTGTGAGTGAAATACTACCTAGTTCCCCTTTTATGTCGAGTTTAGTACTTGTTTTTTTAATGTTGCCTAGGTTCAAGGATAGTTGGTTAGGAAAGGATCATCGCCCATTTTTTATTTTAGACCATTTTTAGCCTAAATGACCTTCCATGTACGAATGATATACCTTGATCCCTGCTTTGAGCCTTGTAAGCCAATTATTCTTGTTTTCACTATTACCTTCCCATTTGTATTACAATTTACCTATTTTGTCCCAGGTCCTCCTTGGATACTATGCACCTCAACACAGGCAAAATACCTAAGTTGAGGATAACTATCATAGGGATGCGTAGTGTAAAATGGGTATGTAGAAGGGTAAATAAGAAAATAAATTAGTAGGGTTGGGTGTGGTAGAAAAAAAATGTGAAAAAAAGAGAAATTGAAAGAATAAAAGACCACACCCAGCCTGAATGTGTATAAAAGAATAAAAAGGGAGAAATAAGGTTGGAATAAAAAAAAATTGGATTATAAGTGAGACCCCATGGTTAGTGTAGTGCCAAGGAGCCTTAGTCACTTTATATGTTCATATGTATCATACAAGCCCCCAAGCCTACATTATAAGCTGAGAAAAGTCCTATAGTGATCCTAACTTGACTACCTTAATGCTAAGGTAAAGAAAATAAGGTCAAGCCTATGGTATTTGGCATGTATTAACTAATACTTTTTTTATTGAGTGTGAGTGTCTCTTGACCGTACCTTCATTGACATGCATGATTTCATATAAGTGAGTTGACATCTTTGTTGTGAGGTAACTTGAGTTATGTTGCTAGATATTTGCTTGTTTCAGGTAGTGTAATTTGTACATATGAGTGGTTATTTATTGCTAATTTAATTACCATACCTTGAACCTATTGTGTCACATTATTGTGCTTCAGGTTCATACACAGTTGGCATTGAAAAGAGATATAGTAGGGGATGTTGTAGTTTGAACATAATGTGATGACTAACTGCATTGAATAGCTTAGATTCTCCTAGTTAAGCATTATTTTTATTTTGTTTTGATTTTGTTGACTGAGGACATGCAAACATTCTAAGTTAGAGGTGCTAATGAGCTATAGAAATATAGCACATTCGATGCTTAAAATGAGAAAAATATGCAAGTTTCTGAGGCCTTATTATTGGATATGATCTATTTAGGGTGTGTTTTGCAGGAAACCATATTTTGGATGATAAGTTAGTGATAAGGTATTTTTGCCCACTTTTGAAGAGATTGTGGATGTTTGGGATATTTTTCGGCATGATCATGATCCAATCATGTTTGAGAATCGAACAAGAGATGAAAAATTGACTCTTGGTGCCTACTAAGTCAACCTACAGACCGCATATAGACAAAGCAGGTTCCAGAAATCCAAAATCCCGAGAGATGAATTGTAGGAAAAATGTCTATCTGGTACCTATGATCTGCACCTACGTCTTGTGCCAGACCACAGGTACAGAGAGCAGGTGGCCACCGACCCGATTTTCTCCTATTTTATTTAGGCTTTGTTTTTAGGGTTTTCTTATGTACTATAAATATCCCTTAAGTACTTTCTAGTAGGAGTTATGCACTTTTGAAACTTAGAAACATCTTTTGATTTCAAGATCCGTCTTTGAACTTAGGATTTCCTTGTATTGAATTTGATTGATCAGTTTATGGTTGTGGGTTTTTATTCATCTTATCATTGTGATTTCATCTATGCTTTCTATTATGAATGTTATTGATTTCTTCATAATCATGAGCAGCTAAAACTGTAATGACCCGAAACTACCCCTAGTCGTTACACGATGCTCATGTCCCCGAAGGACTACAAGCTAACCCTTTGTTGATATCTGTACCTGAGCACTGCATAATATAATACAATAAATGCAGAAAGCTGGCAAAAACTTGCCATAAGGTTTAATACAACTAAAATACTCAAACTGAAAACTTAATACTAATACATTTGTCTTAAAAAGCCTCTAACTATCTAAACTGTGGAGTTGATGGGACATGTCCCCAACTAACTCCGTCTACTGATAATAAAGTAAATTTAATAAAGTAATGAAATAAAAAGCATCCTTAGATGATGAGGACTCACTGCTACGTTTAGTGCTGCTGACTGAGTCTGGACTACTAAGGGTGCGCTGGGGCTCGTGCTTCTGAACCTATGGCGTCAAATAAAACACCATTGCGCAAATGCGACAGTACGGGAATGTACTATGTATGTAGATGAGGTAAGGCAAAATATAAGGGCTTATGCATGAACAATAGCTAACTGAATGAGATGCAAGAGCTGTATTAGCACACATAGAATCTGTAACTACTTAACATACTGTGCATACTGTGACTGAGCATACTGGGACTGAATCTAATAACTGATACTGAATATGCCATCAATCTGAGGTTTGTGAACATACTAAGATTATACGTATCTGAAGCTACTAAAACTGATATCCGTACTTATTAATACTGATAAACTGGATGACTGAGCCTACCTATAATTGATACCGACTGGCTGAATCTGAGGTCAAACCTATCTAGTGGGATGAGCTCAAAATCTTTTAACAATGATAAAATATTGACTAAGCTTGAGATCAGGCCTAACTAACGGGTGATCACTAAAAATGATATTGAGAAAACTCAATTGAATCTGAGAATGAGATCAAGCCTATCTGACGGGTGACCTCTGTAGGTACTGATACTGAATAACATTATGTGAGACCAAGCCTATCTATCGGGTGGTCTATGAATCATGGAACTATCTGAGTTCCTTACTGAGATTGATGATTGTATCTGACAGTCCTGATTTCTGAGTTCTACTCTGAATATTGATACTGAAACTATAATTATGGGAGTTCTCACTTAACTGACATGCCAAAAATCTAATCTGGTGGGGTCTAACCTATAACCCCAGCTGGAAGGGTGTCAATATCGTGCCACGGTTAAAGACCTCTGCTATAGTCAAGCCTCTCTAACGGGTGACCCTGACCAGGAAGTCAAGCCTAAGGCAGTATGATAGTCAAGCCTTAATATAATGGGTGACTCCTGGTCCTGCGATGGCTATGTAGTTTTGGAGTACAGGGATTGCTTCTAATGACTCTGCCTCTCTAACGGGTAAGCCGTCATCCCTGCACTCGCTCGGTGCTAGTTACTACTCCCAACTGAAGAAATCTGAACTAATTCTTAACTGAACTTAGACTGAGGTAAATCTATTACTGATCATATTTCATGATTGATCTGACTGAGTAAACTTGGTTCTGTTATCTTATGGAACACATATGAATTCAACTTTCTATCTAAAAGTAGCTGATGTTTGAAGATGGATTGAACTAGTACTGAGATTTCTAAATTTTCCTAAACGTTCTATCTCTGACTGAATTCTATGGATCATAACATGACTGAGATTATCTTGACACTGACTCGGCTCTAGACAAGCAGCTAAGTTTTTGGGTATAAATACCCCCAAGACTCAATAGTATAAATTAATAAGATGGAACCACACTTGAATATCATGAAAATGGACTACCATTCACAACACAATCAATACGATATCTCATCAATCACTTGAATGTCATAAGCATGAAAATGTATAGGGTAGTCATACTAATATCTCAGAGTTGTTCAATAAGGAAAACTCATAGACAAGAATACATGCAACTTATCATAATACATTCACTAAGGCCTTTCAACAAACACTTGGCATGCATGGGCATGCACAAAATTGGGGATTTCTAATCAATATGCTAGAATGGCTCTAATTCCTTCACATAAGCATTTTACCAAACATATGGGGAGCATGCTTTGCTTATTCAATAATTTCTACACTTAATTAACATAAACACACCACTTAACAAGCAACTTGACGAGGGTTTATCATGAACATCACATGAATATCACATACTAGGGTCAAAGCTTGAAAACCTTATAAACAAACATGGATCACAACTCAATAATAGCATGAACATCAATTCCAACTCACATGAATCATGAAAACTCATAAACATAAAAGCTTTAAAAATTAGAAAAGGGTTCTTGAGCTTCTTGGATGAAAGGGACCCAAGAATCAACATCTGCATACCTTAATTTCCTAGATTCTTGAATTTCTTGATGAATCTTGGAAGGATTCTTGAGATTTCTTTTGAAACTTGAGGGCTAGGGTTTTTTATCTTTGAGAGAGAGTGTTTTGTTCTTGATAAAGTAATGAGAATAGATCAGCAACTTTGGCTATTGGGGTTTTAAATCCCGTGTAGAGACTGATTAGGATTTTAGGGAAATTACCAAAGGGTACCTGAAATTTAAATAATAGAACCTAAATGAAATCCCAATTTTACACGCTGGCACAACGCGCCATAATCACGCCAGCTTACTGTAAAGTAGACAATTGGGAAACTGCTTGATGCCGAGATGCGGTGGAACTTGTGTTGCCACCTTGGTTGCGAACTGGAAAGACACCGCGACACAGTGGCATCGTGAAGGCTCACTGGAATTTGAAAATTGCCATTTTGGCTGACTCCGCGACGCGCTAAAGTGCCAGGTGGCACACTGTCTCACTAAAATGGCTCTAACTCTTCGTCCGAGTGTCGAATTTGCACAAATTTGGTATCGATGGAAAACTTATTCAATTCTCTTTATAACAAAAAGTTTATATTAGGGAAATTCTACATATTTCAAAATATTTCTCACTTGGGAAGTTACTTCAAAACCTTTTAGGGTCGGATTTACACTTCACTTGACACGTTCTAAAGCTCAGACTATAAGAGGAGTTTACGGGGTCTTACAATATCTCCCCCTTGGGAACACTCGTCCTCAAATGTGACTGATTAAGCTTAGAATACTAGCAGGCTAAACTTATTTACTGGATAAGAATATCTGAAATATGACTATACAACTGGAACTACTGTTATACTAAGATTTCATACTGAATATGCATGAAATGCATGACTGAACCTACTCATAAGCTGAATACTCATAATGGACATGCATTTCTGATGCATGGATTCGTGACTGAGTTATCCTCATGAATGCATGACCGAATACACTGATAATCTGAGATTTTCTACTGAACATGCATATCTAATGCATGAATACTTGACTGATTATGCAATGATATCTGATGCAAAGCTTATAATGAGAATCTGAGCATGAAACTGAATGGGTTTAAGGAATGGAAAACATCGGGGAGTTATAGGGTATCTCCCCCTTGGGACACTATGTCCCTCTAAGAAAACTTACTTCACCGACATGCTTGAGAAAACTAAGGCGATGCACAGGGCATCTACAAACTAGATCGTAACTGAACCTCGGAGAGGTAAAACTAATGCATGACTCATGAACTGAAATCATCTTCCAACTAGTAAGACTCGCTACCCTAGAATAGTTACATTCCTGAGATTTTGGATAGCATGAATAGATGAAAAGATGCGAAAACAAACTATACAAATCTGACTGTCTAACTGCTAAATTGAATTGCTGGCATTACTAACTGACGCATGCTGAAACATAAGCTCACATAGGAGTAAGGGATATAATAATGCATATCATGAATATAAAGGACTTATAATGTACCCAAATTTATGTTAGGGTATCCTTCCGGATCATGGTGAGTCTGAAGTGAATAGAGTCGGTTCTGACGCTGACCACTAGTGGTACTAGGAGTGACGCCCTGCTGACGTGAATCTCTACCCTTCTAAGCTATCACTCTACACTCCTACACTCTGTGGCCTATCTTTCCACATCCAAAACATACCTGACTATTAGCTCTGCACGTACCTAGGTGGTTCTTGCTACACTCTCCACAAAGCGGATAGGTACACTCACTTCTAACACTACTCTGGGCTTTGGAACCTAGCGCCCTATCATGAATGACACCTATGGAATTTGGTGCAGGCATAGCTGAGGATGGAGCTGGGACTAAAGTTTTCTGACAATGGTGAGAACGATTACCACCCTGTGATCCGTCTTGAGAAAAGTTGTAACTACCTATTCTGAACCTCTTAGTAGACCTCTCTCTCTCTCCTTATATTTATCTACCTCTATCTATTGGGAATGCATCATTAACCTAGCAAGATCTATGTCTCTATTGAGCATAGAATTTCTACACTCTTTAAACACCAACCCAGAAACACCAGTCACAAACTTACTCATACTCGCTCTAGAGTCAGCTATCAGATCAGGAGAAAACTTAGCTAACTGGTTAAACTTAAGACAATACTTTTTCACTGTCATGGAGCCTTGCCTTAGGTTCATGAACTCTTCTACCTTAGCTTCCCTCATTTTTAGAGGTAAAAACTTATCTAAAAAGGCATCCTGAAACTCTTGCCAAGTCACGGAAGCTACATCCTCCCCTTTACCCTTCTTCCACATCACTACCCAATTATGAGAAATATCCTTCAGCCTATAGGACGCTAACTCTACACTCTCCTCCTCAGAAACATGCATAACCTGGGTGATATTCTTTACCTCCTTAAGATAAAGTTGTGGGCCCTCACCTACTGCTGACCCATAGAACTCTGGCGGGTTCATTCTCATGAAAAATCTAATTCTGGCTGTGGATGAACCCCCGTCTTGCTGAGGTGGGTCTATATCTTGACGGTTACACTGAACACTAGTGGTCATATCTTGGGCTAGCGCCTGAAAAGATGCCCGAAACTCTGCATGTGACACATTCACATTCTCAGGATCTACGGGCTGAGGGGTTGACTGGTTCCCTATTCTCTTCTTAGGAGGCATGTTTTGCAGACAGAAGAGGGACCAAGATTAGACTGAGTGTTCAACTTGAGGTTTTGCATACTAGTATGACATGAATACTGAAAGAAGGGAAAATATTCATAAAACATCTTATAGCCTCTTGTACATAAATGTGGCGTGCAACACACCCATGCACAAGACTCTAATAGATGCAACTTTTCAGACTCCCTAGGACACTATTGAACCTTAGGCTTTGATACAAAGTTTGTAATGACCCGAGACTACCCCCTAGTCGTTACACGGTGCTCATGACCCCGAAGGACCACAAGCTAACCCTTTGTTGATATCTATACCTGAGCACTACATAATATAATACAATAAATGCAGAAAGCTGGTGAAAACTTGCCATAAGGTTTAAAATATCTAAACTACTCAAGATGAAAACTGAATACTAATACATCTATCTAAAAATGCCTCTAACTATCTGAACTATAGAATTGATGGATCATGTACCCAACTAACTCTGTCTACTGATAATAAAGTTAATCTAATAAAGTACTAAAATAAGAATCATCCTTGGATGATGAGGACTCACTTCAACGTTTACTGTTGCTAACTGAGTCTGGACTGCTAAGGGTGCTCTGGGTTCATACTTCTGAACCTATGGAGTCAAATAAAATACCATAGCGCAAATGCGTCAGTATAGGAATGTAATGAGTATGTAGATGAGGTAAGGCTAAATGTAAGGGGTTATGCATAACCAATATCTAACTGAATGATATGCAAGAACTGGATTAGCATACAAAGAGTAACATACTGTGCATACTGTGACTGAGATACTGGGACTGAATCTAATAAATGATTCTGAATTTGCCGTCAATATGAGGTTTCTGAACATACTAAGATTACTTATCTAAAGCTACTAAAACTGATATCCGTACTTATTAATACTGATAAACTAGATGACTGAGCCTACCTATAATTGATACCGACAGGATGAATTTGAGATCAAACCTATCTAGTGGGATGATCTCTAAATCTTTGAATAACGATTAAGATTGACTAAGCTTGAGATCAGGCCTAACTAACGGGTGATCACTGGAACTGATATTGAGAAAACTCAACTGAATCTGAGACTGAGATCAAGTTTTATTGACGGGTGAACTCTGTAGGTACTGATACTGAAAACTTTATGTGAGACCAAGCCTATCTAGCGGGAGGTCTATGAAACTATGAAACTATCTGAGTTCCTTACTGAGATTGATGACTGTATCTGATAGTCCTGATTTCTAAGTTCTACTCTGAAGACTGATACTGAAACTGTAACTGTGGGAGTTCTCACTTAACCGACATGCCCCGAATCTGATCTGGTGGGGTCCAACCTATAACCTCAGCTAGAAGGGTGCCAATACCGTGCCACGGGTAATGACCTCTGCTATAGTCAATCCTCTCTAGCGTGTGACCCTGAATTAGAAGTCAAACCTAAGGCAGTATGATAGTCAAGCCTTAATATAATGGGTGACTCCTGGTCCTGCGCTGGCTACACAGTTTTGGAGTACAGGGATTGCTGCTAACTACTCTTCCTCTCTAATGGGTAAGTCGTCATCCCTGCACTCGCTCGGTGCTAGTTACTACTTCCAACTGAAGGACTCTGAACTAATTCTTAATTGAACTTAGACTGAGCTAAATCTGTTACTGATCATATTTCTAGACTGATCGGACTTAGTACACTTGGTTCCGTTATCTGACGGAATACTTATGAATTCTACTTTTTGTCTGTAAGTGGATGATGTCTGAGGCTGGATTGAACTAGTACTGAGATTTCTGAATTTTCCTAAATATTCAATCACTGACTGAATTCTATGGATCATAACACGACTGATATTATCTTGAGACTGACTCGGCTCTAGACAAGCAGCTAAATTTTTGGGTATAAATACCTCCAGGACTCGATAGCATAAATTAATAAGACGGAACCACACTTTAATATCATGACAATGGACTATCATTCACAATACAATCAATATGATATCTCGTCAATCACTTGAATGTCATAAGCATGTAAATGTATAGGGTAGGCATACTAATATCTCATAGTTGTTCAATAAGGAATACTCATGGACAAGAATGCATGTAAATTTTCATAATACATTCACTAAGGCCTTTCAACAAACACTTGGCATGTATGGGCTTCCACACATATGGGGATTTCTAATCAATATGCTAGAATGGCTCTAATTCCTTCACATAAGCATTTTACCAAACATATGGGGAGCATGCTTTGCTTATTCAATAATTTCTACACTTAATTAACATAAACACACCACTTAACAAGCAACTTGAAGAGTGTTTATCATGAACATCACATGAATATCATATAATAGGGTCAAAGCTTGAAAACCTTATAAACAAACATAAATCATAACTCAATAATAGAATGAACATTAATTCCAACTCACATGAATCATGAAAACTCATAAACATAAAAGCTTTAAAATTTAGAAAATGGTTCTTTAGCTTCTTGGATGAAAGGGACCCAAGAATCAACACCTGCATACCTTAGTTTTCTATTTTCTTGAAGGTTTTGAAGACTCTTGGAAGGATTCTTGAGATTGCTTTTGAAACTTGAGGGCTAGGGTTTTCTATCTTTGAGAGAGAGTGTTTTGTTCTTGATAAAGTAATGAGAATAGATGAGCAACTTTGGCTATTGGGGTTTTAAATCCCGTGTAGAGACTGATTGGGTCTTTAGGGAAATTACCAAAGGGTACCTAAAATTTAAATAACGGAACATTATTGAAATCCCAATTTTACACGCTGGCACGATGCGCCATCATCGCGCCAGCTTACTGGAAAGTGGACATTTGGGAAACTGCTTGATGGCACGATGCGGTGGAACTCACGTTGCCACCTTGGTTGCAACCTATAAAGATACTGTGATGTAGTGGTATCGTGAAGGCTCACTGAAATTTGACAATTACCATTTTGGATGACTCCGCGATGTGGTAAAGTGCCAGGTGGTACACTTTCTCACTAAAATGGCTCTAACTCTTCGCCCAACTGTCGGATTTGGATGAATTTGGTATCGACGGAAATCGTATTCAATTATCTTCATAACCAAAACTTGATATTAGGGAAATTCTACATGTTTCAAAATATTTCTCACTTGGGAAGTCACTTCAAAATCTTTTAGGACCGGATTTACACTTCACTTGACACGCTCTAAAGGTCAGACTATAAGAGGAACTTGCGGGGTTTTACAAAAACCCATAGCTAGGGTTGTGGAAACCCTGGCGAATTGAAAAAGTAGAGAAAGTATGATTATTGATCTGAACTTTTACCAATGGCATACATTGCTATATATTCGTTATGATTAATTTCTTAATCGGTGCACACATTAGGATCTCGCCTAGGTATTGGTACTTACTCCAAAAGATAAGTAGTGACTAGGAAAAGCTTAAGACAATAGTAATTTGGAGTTTAGCTATCGATACCGCTTCTAGGTTCTATTTACGTAAGATGGTTATGTTTCATCTAATAACTAGAGACTCAAAAGGTAATAGATAACTCGGATCAAATAAGTGTTATCAGTATGACACCCTGAGACTCAAAAAGTAAAGGGTGAAATCCTCCCACTCTTCCAAAAGACTGTAGGAGGTAAATAACTTATCGATTCTACAGGAAAGGTATTGGACTAGTTCAACAGCGTACGATAAGCCTACGGAGTTTAGAAGCTAGGGGAACATAATCCTAGTGTTCACTTATGATTGATTTCAACCAAGTTAATATTGTTCTTTGTTTGAGATTACTACAAATAAACCCCTCATTTACTTTTTTGGTTCTACCCATTGACTACAACTACTGAGATCTTAAAAGCCACGTGTTCCCTTGGGATTTGATCCCAACCTTAGTTGGGTTAATATATCTTGACAACAATTGTACCATCATCTAAAATAAGGTGGTTTTTGGACGTCATCACATACCAAGTCAAATGATGAAACTTCAAGGCATACTCCTTGACTGATATCTTACCTTGCTACAGGTTAACGAACTCTTTTTCCTTTACCTACCTCAACTCTTAGGGAAAGAGGCGGTCCAAACAAGCACTAAAGAAATCATCCTATAAAGCGGACTCAAAATCATCACCCCTAGACTGGTCCCATTCCTCGTACCATTGGTACTCTACATCTCTCAATTAGTAAGAGGTGAACTCCATGCCCTCCATATTAGTGGCATGCATCACAAAAATATTTTTTCCTTCTCATCAATGAAGTATTAAGGATTTTTTTCAAATTTAGAACCAGTGAAAGTAGGAGGACTCAATCTCATAAATTAGCCAACTCTAGTGGCCTAGGAGTAAGGAGTAATGAAAGCACCCCGCTCATTATGGGAGGCTACCAACTGGGAAAAAAAGTGAATCGAATAGAAGAACTCTACATTAGACATATCCTCTAGAGGTTCCTGGGGAGGAATAAGAGGAACTGGTGGAGCTCCATAAGGGTAATCAGAAGTAGCGACCCTAGACCGGGTCTAAACTCCTGGAGTAGGATGAGTTTCGACCATACTATCCTCAGACTGGATAGAAGAGTTACCCCAAACATCAGATCTTCTTGGAGTAATGATCTAAAAGTAGAACAAATGGGAATTAGAGAGACTCAAGAACTTAGACTCTGAAGCTCGAATTAAATTAACAAGAAAGGATAACATTCCTAAATGCCTCGTAGCCTCTCCTTTATAAGTGTGGAACGCTACACACCCATAAAATATTCATTTTGACACGGATTTGTGGACACCTAATTGAACATGAACATAGCACTTTTATACCAATATGACACGACCTGAACCAGCCATTTCGGGTATCTCAAGTCCAACTAGGACTGGAGACCCCATGTCGGATGAATTATGAACATATAACTAGATAAGATAATATCAATTTAAAGACATTATAATAAGTTTATGACCAAAATGAACCTCCAGAAACCAAACAGTCAACCAATACCAATACTGATACCGTCTATGTCCACGGTAGTCTGACAATGCCTCTAATCAAAACTAAAGAATGTCTAGTTGGGACATGCCCCTGACCATATTAAAAACTAAGTCTAAATAAATAGACAAAACATGAAATAAACCAAAGCATAAAATGGGTCCTTCTAAAGTATAAAAGCTTACCACTTTAGTCTAACTCACGAGTTGATTTTGAATCCTTGTCAAAGAAGGGGAGAGATAGAAGTATGTCCAGTTTCTGTATCGCATGGGGATACAACATCCAAAAACTAGTTAGTGGGGTGAACTCTAGCATGTAACTCAAGGATAAGGATAAAATAACGCCATCAATTCAAACCAAGTCAAACCAAAGCACATGCACACATCCATGTATATACATATACATATACTGATGGAATAGGGAATGGTCTTATCATGAGATTTAAAACTAAAACCTGAGTTTTTGTAGTTTTAACATCACAAATCCACCCACGGGCTATATGGGTCCAATGTTACCCCCTAAATAGGCCCTAGTGTGTGTTAGCTGCACAAACTAGAGATATCATAGATGACCGAGGATTATCTTGTACCCTTCACCCTCCATGATACATATATATGAATATACACTAAGGATATTCCCTTTTACCCCATAAGTACATAGTCATCAAAACCAACCCTTATTTCGGTAAACATGAGTTTTCAGTATCAGTCCTTCAGTCTCACACCTTCACGGCTAGATATCACAACTCCCATTATTTCCAAATTAAAACAAGTAACAAAAAATACAACCACCAATTTCAGGAGTCAAACACTAAGTCATTGGGACTCCCGCAAGTTAAGGGATTAATGTTATCTATGGGTACATGGGAATCCCTTGATCTCAAAAAGGTTTGGATAGGTACAATACTTGAATGTTTCAGTCGATATGATGATACCACTATATATAACCTCGGCTAAAAGCAATGTTTTAGTTGGTTGGAAATAGTTTTAATTGGGCAATAAAGGCGGGGTGTGATAGCTAACCGTGAAGGTGGGAGTCCAACGGATGAACACTGGAAACTAATGTTTACATTTATAAGGGGTAGGTCATGGAGACCTTATATGATAATACGAGGTACATGAGAATCCTCTAAGTACATTATACATATGTATCATGGAGGGTGAAGGGTACTTGGGAATCCCTTACTCTTATGGTGTCTCCGATTCATGCGGCTACATGCATCGAGGCTCTTTTAGGGGGTTACACTAGATCCATATAGCCCGTAGGTAATTAAGGATAGTTAATAAACATATACTCAGGTTAGTGGTTTTAAATATTTGTTAAACCCAATTCCCTTTCTCGACACGGTTATATATATATATGGTTTGTATGCATATGGATGGTTTATTTGCTTTTGTTAAATGGCATTATTTTTTCCTTATCCTGAGTTCATACTAGAGTTCACCCGCTAACCCATCGTTGGGTGGTTGTATCCCCATGCGATGCAGGAACTGACCATTCTATTTCTCTTACTTAGCGATTAGACTTCGGGATCAGCTATTAGATTAAAGTGGTGAGATTCTATTTTTTCAGAATGCTCAATTTAATGAATGTTATTTCATACTTTGGTTTATTTATGGATATTAGTTTTGGCTATAGTTGGGGTATGTACCAACAGGATTATGGTATTCTTTTTATTAGATGCTTTGGTAGAACTACTATGGGTTGGAATGGGTGGGATCGGTAGGGGTATCAACCTTAGTTTTGGTAGTGGTATTAGGGATGATACCAGTTGACTGTATTATTGGTTGTTCCATCCTCTTTTCCTTTGGTATTATACAATTACTATGGAAATCATATAAATGGATTTGATTATGGTTTGGTTGGTATTGGTTATTGGTTGGGTATCAGACGGTTGGACTCATTTGCATTGGTCATAGTTATAGACCTATCTTTTATTCTAGATTTGGATAGTTATATGCTATCTTGTTATATATTCAGAATTCATCCGACTCAGGGTATGCTCATGATAGTTGGGTTGGGTATTGGGGGTAGTCCCTGATACTGGTTAGACTTGAGATGCCCATTACAACAAGGCACCCAGTCGAGTCATGTCAGGTTGGTATCAGAACTTTAGGTTCATGATCAATTAGAAGTTCACAAAGCCATGTATAGTAGAGTCACTTTAAGGGGTGTGCAGCATGCCACACTCATAAGAGAGAGGCCACAAGGTATTTAGGAATATTTCACTTTCTTGTTATTCTATTTTCAAGCATGGATTCTAAGTCCTGGAATTTCCTTGAATCCTTGTTTATTCATTTTTCAAATCATGCCTCAACGATCTAAAATACAAGGAAATTCTATTGTCCCACCTGGGGACCATGTTGATGGGGTACGCCTTACACCTGGAGTTTGCACTCAATCTCAGGGTCCTATCCCTGATTGTTCTTGAGTTCCCCGATTGCTACTAGTCCTCCTCAAGGTGAGGTGACTAATATGGAATTTTTCCAATCAATACATATTATTTATCAGTTGGTTGTTGCTTAGGCTGAGCGAGATATATCTAGTATTTTATCTACTGAGGCCACAAGGGTTAGCCAATTTATAAAGATGAATACTCTTACTTTTAATGGAGTAAAGGTGGAAGACGATCCTCAGACTTTCTTGGATGAAATAGAGAAAATCTTCAGGGTGGTATAGTCTACGAATGTGGAAGGGGTAAACTTTATAGCTTATCATCTCAAAGATATTGTGTTCTAAAGGTACGAGGATTGGGATAGAGATAGAGGTGATGTTGAGGAGTTGTCCTTGTGGGAGGCCTTTTCTAGTTCTTTTTTGGATCGCTTATTTCCTTGAGAGGTAAGGGGAGCAAAGATGGAGGAGTATGTGAATCTTAAATAGGGAATAATCTCTGTCAAGAAATATGCCTTGAAGTTTCATCAGCTGTCATGGTATGCTCTGGACTTGGTGTATGATATAAAAGAGAGGATGAGAAAGTTCACTTCTGGGCTATCTCGGTATTTGATCCTTGAAAGCAATACTTCCTTGCTGATTAAGGATATGGATATTTTGAGGTTGGTTGTCCATATCCTGTATGTGGAGAATGAAAAGAGGAAATAGGCAAAGTTTAGGGAAAGGCAGGGTAAGAGAAGCAAGTTCTCTAAGCAGGGTGGTTCTCAGCAGTAGGGTGGTTAGGATGGCAGAAAATGGCTGAAAAAGAAGTGAAAGAGTCTTACTTCCTTCTCTACTGCTAGAACTCTTTTCTTGAAGTCGCCAGGTGACAGGCGTCTGTACGGTAGTGATAATTTCTGAGCACATGGTGCCCAATCTCAGGCGAGTGGGGATTAGTTAGCTTCTTCATGCCCTCCTTATTAGTTCTATAGTTGTCTTCATCAGGCTTTTATGATGAAGGGAGGGACGGGTGTTTTAAATATAGTTAGCCAGTCCATATGCTTAAAAACTGTCCGATTGATAAGGGTGCTTTGGGAGCGGTCAAAGCTCCGTTGCTTCATTTTCTGCTCCTGCATCTAGTGGTACTGTTTCCACGTCTGCTCCTATTTTTTGTGTCGATATTAGTCGAAAAAGGTCGTATGCTCTTGCATTTTGGTAGAAATCTAAGGCATCACCTGATATCGTTACTGGTATGATACAACTCTTTTCTAGTGACATGTATTATCTCCTTGAACTGGGCTCCACTATTTCCTATGTGACCCCATATGTGGTTTTATATTTTGGTTTTGATCCTGGGGTTGTTTCAGATCCTTTTTGTATTTATACCATGGTAGATGACTTGATTTTTGCTAAAAAAAATTGTAGGGGGGTGTGGTATCTGTTAGTAGAAAGCAGACCTTAGTAGATGTGTTTGTGTTGGATATTATGGATTTTGACGTTATTTTGAGGATGGATTGGTTACACTCTTGTTATGTGTCCTTAGATTTTCGGACATATAAGGTTGTCTTTAGATTTCTCGGTGAATCGATTATAAAGTGGGAGGGGGTTTCCCTATCTCCTAGGGGAAGGTTTATTTCTTATCTTAAGGATCAGATATTAATGTCTTCTAACTCGAAAAGTCCTTCTTTTCATTTGGTTTTGGTGCTAAGTGAGTTTCCTTAGGTTTTTTTGGATGATCTTCCTGGTGTTCCTCTGGATAGGGAGATTGAGTTTGGTATTGATTTGGTTTTGTACACTCATCTAATATCTATTCCTTCTTAGAATAGCCTCGGCTGAGTTGAGGGAACTCAAGGAGCAACTTAAGTATCTTTTGGATAAGGGATTTATCTGTAATAGTGTATCCCTATAGGGCGCACCGGTGATGTTCGTGTGTAAGAAGGATGGTTCCCTTCGGATGTGCATTGACTATCGACAGTTGAATAAGGTAACAGTCAAGAACAAGTATCCTCTTCCAAGGATAAATGACTTTTTTTATCAGTTGCAAGGTGCCAAGTTCTTTTCTAAGATATATCTTCAGTCTGGGTATCATCAACTTATGATTAGGGAGGAGGATATCCCTAAGACAGCTTTTTTTTACTCAGTATGGGCACTTTGAGTTCTTTAGTTCTGTCATTTGGTTTGACTAATGCCCCAGCGTCATTTATGGATTTAATGAACAGGGTTTTAAGGAAGTTCTTGGATCTTTTTGTCATTGTGTTTATTGATGACATCTTGGTGCATTCTAAAAGTTAGATGGATCATGCTAATCACCTTGTGGTGTTGCAGACCTTGAAAGAGCAGCATTTGTATACAAAATTCTCCAAGTGTGAGTTTTGTTTGAATGTTGTGACATTTCTTGGTCAAATTATTTCTAGTGAGGGTATCATGGTGGATCCTCTAAAGGTGGCTATGGATAAAAGGTGGTCTAGGCCCACGACTCCAACTGACAGTCATAGCTTCCTGGGTTTGGCAGGGTATTATAGGTGGTTTGTGGAAAGCTTTTTGACGATAGTTGCTCCTTTGACAAAGTTGACTCAGAAAAATGTCAAGTTTACTTGGTTAGAAGTGTGTGAAGGGAGTTTTGAGAAGCTTAAGGATAAGTTGACTTCAGCTCTAGTTTTGACCTTTCTAGAAGGTACGGGGGGGTTTATGGTTTATTGTAACATGTCTCGGGTAGGACTTGGCAGTGTTTTAATGCAACATGGAAAGGTGATTGACTATGCTTCTAATCAGTTAAAGGTGCATGAGAGGAATTATCCTACTTATGTTATAGAGCTTTTAGCGATGATTTTTTCTTTGAAAATCTGGTGGCATTATTTATATGGAGTGCACGTAGTTTTCTGATCATAAAAAACTACAGTACGTGTTCAATCAGAAGGAGCTAAATCTCAGGCAAAAGAGATGGTTGGAGTTTCTCAAGGACTATGATATAAGTCTTTACTACCACCCAGGTAAAGTTAATGTGCCTTTTGATACTCTTAGAAGGTTGTCCATGGGAAGTTTAGCTTATGTAGAGAAAGGAAAGTGTGAATTATTGAAGAATAGTCACCGCTTAGCCAATCTTGGGAGTTTGTCTCTTTGACTCCAAGGATGATGGGGTGATGGTAGAGGAAGTGGTTAGGTCATCTCTCGGTGTAGATATTAAGGATAAGCAAGTACTAGATTCTGTCTTGATGAAAATCAAGAGTGATGTTAGTGGGCAAAAGGTGATGGTCTTTGAGATCAATGGCGATGGTACTTTACGTAATCAAGGAAGGTTATGTGTTCCTGATGTCGATGATTTGCGACAAAGGTTTTTGGCTGAGTCACATGAATCGCACTATGTTGTTCATCTCAATTTGACAAAAATATATCATGATCTCAAGGAGATATGTTGGTGGAATGGTATGAAGGGGGTTATGGTTGATTTTGTATCCAAATTCATGGTGTACCAACAAGTTACAGTTGAGCACATGAGGTCTAGTGAGTTGTATCCAGAAATTGATTTGCCCAAATGGAAATGGGAGGTGATCAACATAGATTTCATTACTGGTCTTCCTCGGTCTTAGAATCAATTTGATTCGATTTGGGTCATCGTGGATAGGATGATAAAGTTTGCACACTTCTTGCCAGTGAGGACTACCTTTTCGGTGGAGGACTATGCGAAGTTGTATCTTTAGGAGATTGTGAAGCTACATGGGGTACTTGTTTTGATCATCTCTGATCGTGGTACATAGTTTTTATCTAATTTCTGGCAGACTTTTCAGAAGGGATTGGGTACTAAGGTGTGTTTGAGTGCTTTTTTTCATCATCAAATGGATGGGCAAGCGGAAAGGACTATTCAGAAATTAGAGGATATACTTCAAAAATTTGTGATTGACTATGGTGGCAGTTGGGTTGAGCATCTACCTTTAGTAGAATTTTCTTACAATAATAGTTATCATTCTAGTATTAGTATGGCCCCTTTTGATGCATTGTATAGTAGTAGGTGTAGCTCTCCTTCTGGTTGGTTTGAGATTGTTGAGGCGGATATTTTCGGTTTAAATTTTGCTTAATTGGAAATAAAAAGGGAAAAAAAGATTCGGGATAGTCTTAAGGCTGCCCAAAGTCATCAAAAGTCCTATACGGATATAAGGCATAGAGACTTAGAGTTTAAGGTTGGGGATAAGGTGTTCCTAAGGGTATCTCCCATGAAGGGAGTGATGTGGTTTGGTAAAAATGGTAAGCTCAATCCCCGATATATTTGTCCTTATGTAGTTTTGCGGGGGGCTGATAATGTGGCATATGAATTGGAGTTGCCTTCTGGGTTAAGCGTCATTCATCCGGTATTTCATGTATCTATGTTAAGGAAGTGTCTTGGTGATCCTTCTTCAGTGGTTTCTCTGGAGGGCTTGGGTATCTTGTATTCTCTATATTATGAAGAGGTCCCGGTCAAGATCTTAGATAGGCAGGTTTGTCAGTTATGGACCAAGGATGTGGCTTCAGTTAAGGTTTTATGCCGGAACCACAAGGTGGAAGAGGCTACATGAGAAGCGGAAGAGGACATGAAGTCTAAGTATCCATATTTGTTTTCTTCTCCTGGGATTCGTGTAGAAGGTATGTGTGCTTCAATATACTTTTGTTTACAAACTTTGTAAAAGGAAAGATTAATATGTTTGCATCTCTATTTTCTAACTCGGTTAAAGGTTGGATTGATATTTGATTATGCAAATGAATCGTACTTGTGGTTACCCTACCTTGTCCGTCATTCGGAGATGAATGTTCCTAGTGGGGGAGACTGAAACACCCTGGGTTTCTGGCCCTTAGAAAATTTCCTGGATTTTTGGTCTCTAAACAGGATACGACTAGGAAAAATGACTCGCACGCTAGGATACCAGTGGTATGGGATAGTCATATGCCGATCAATGTTGGTTGGTGGATTGGATTTGGTTTCTAGAATAGGTATGATTTGGGTAGCATGAGTTGTATCGGTGGACACGGGTCGTTTGGTTTGGGTCTCTACTTCACTTAATCTAAGACTTGGTAGACTAAGCTGGATCTGAGTACGAGTGGCTCACTATGAGCCGTAAGATAGGGCACAAGTCGTACCATGGACTCATATGGTGGGTAGTGTTCAATTCTCTTTAGATTCTATTCTGCCAGAGGTATGGATCATGAGTACCAGTCGTATGCATTGATACGACATGGTTTAAGGTAAGTCGTACCTTGGACTGTGTTGTGTCCAAGTGATATGGCATTGGGTACGAGTGGTGGGTACCACTCATATTGGAGGGTACGACTGGTACGGATACTCGTATCCCTCTGACGGGATTTTGCTGTCATTTAAGTGAGGGCAATCTGAACATTTCCTCACTTAACCTAATAAGGCCCCACGACTTTTAACTCACTTGGGAGGTTATTTTCCCTATTATTCTATTCCTTAACACTTAGAAAAACACTCTCTAATCCTCTCTAAAGTTCTTGGGAAAGGAAAGCTAGGATTTCATCTTAAGGATTAATTTGGGGCTTGTGTTGGAGATTTTTCTCCATCATCTTCTTGGTTGAAGGGTTGTTCTCTTCCCTCGTTGTTAGTTCCAACTAAAGGCATGGTTTTATACAATGTTTTCATGGTTTGATTATTGTATGGTTTTGGGTTTTCAAATATAATTTGGGGGTTTTGGTTATAAATTCCTAGTTATGTTTTTCCCATCTATTAAATTTGGTAATTATCTTTTGTTTTATAAATACTATGCCCCCAATGTGTTTAATAAAATGCCTATGATAATGTTTTCAGTACATTATTGGATTTTAATGGTACTTATGCATGGTTTAAACTTGGTAATGGAACCCAAAATGGTTAAATGGTGTTGAATGTGGAATGGTTTTGGGTTTAACAATCATTCTTGTGGGGTACAATGGAATCCCCAAAGTAATCATAATAATGGAACACTTTTGGGGTACATGGGACTCCGCCAAGTTAATTGGATAATGTGATCTATAGGTACATAGGAATATCCTAATCTCAAAAGGTTTGGCTAGGGACAAGATTTGCACGTTATAGTTGGTATGACGATACCAATATGTATAGCCTCGGCTAATAACAATGGTTTAGTTGGTTGGACACGGTTTTAATTGGGCAATAAAGGCGGGGTGTGATAGCTAACTGTGAAGGTAGGAGTCCAATGGATGAACAATAAAAGCTCATGTTTTCCGAAATGAGGGGTAGGTCATGGTGAATTTATATGATACTATGAGGTACATGGGAATCCTATAAGTACACTGTACATATTTATCATAGAGGTTGAAGGGTACTTGGTAATCCCTTACTCTTATGGTATCTCCAGTTTGTGCGGCTACACGCATCGGTGCCCGTTTAGGGGGTTAGACTCTACCCTTATAGCCTATGGGTGGTTAAGGACGGTTAAGATACACATACCCAGGTTAATGCTTTTAAATGCATGTTAAACCCGATTCCCTTTTCCAGCACGGTTATATATATATATGTATGTATGGTTTGTATGCATATGAATGGTTTACTTGGTTTTGTTAAATCGTATTATTTTATCCTTATCTTGAGTTCATGCTAGATTACACCCGCTAACCCATCTTAGGGAGGCTATATCCCCATGCGATGCATGAATCAGCCATTTTACTCCTCCTACGTAGCGATTGGACTTCGGGATCATCTATTGGATTGAAGTGGTGAGCTTCCATTTTTCCAGAAATGTCCATTTCATGAATGTTTTTTCATTCATTGGTTTCTTTATGGATAATGGTTTTGTCTATGGTTGGGGGCATGTCCCAACCATATTCTGGTATTCTTTTGGTTAGAGGCTTTTGTAAAACTACAATGGGTTGGAATAGGCGGGATCGGTAGGGGTGTCAGCCTTAGTATTGTCATTGGTAATGGGTTTGATACCGGTTGATTGTATTGTTGGTTGTTCCATCCTCGTTTATTTTGGGATTATATAATTACTATAGAACTCATGTGGTTATGGTTTAGATTATGGTTTTGTTGGTATTGGTTAACAGTTGGGTATCGAACGGTTGGACTTGTTTGGGTCAGTCACATTTATAGACCTATCCCAGAGTCTAGATTTGGATAGTTGTACTCTATCATATTATATGTTCGGAATTCATCCGACTCAGGGTATGCGTAGGATGACTGGGTTGGGTATTAGGGGTGGTCCCCTATCCTTGTTGGACTTGGGATGCCCATTACGATAATTCTCCAGGTCGGGTCGGGTCACAGTGACTAGGACCCCATACACTGTCGACTTTACATCCTGACCACCCCATTCGCAATGAGACCCTATGACTCGTAGGGTCAGTTGTAATCAACATAGAACCTAAATTAGGACTTACAGGGGACACCCTATGATTGAACCTAACGAATTATAACATATCCTTACGGCTCTTAGTGAGCCACTCATACTCAGAGTAGTATCATGCCACAAAATTACATGATTTGGTTACGACTCATCATGTGTCTTTACGACTCGTTCCCTCAAGTCGTACCCAGAACAGAAACTTCAGCACCTCTCACTAGTCACCTTAATACTAGGGGTCACCTAACCCATCAGGACACTCTACGACTCGTGGGGTCAAGTCGTAACTAGAACAGTTATCTCAAAGCTCAAGGAATTATCAAAGGACAAAATTTGAGGTGTTTCATCAACCCTATACCGTATATCCCTGGACAGCATATGAATAAAGGATGAAGGAAGATTAAATATATCAATATACAAGGCCAAGGAGTGTTATACAATATGAACAATAAAGAAAGGGATATATGGTAATATCATAGCCATAAATGCTAGATATGCATATATATATATATAAATAAGGCCAACTCAAAGAACCACCTAGATCATCATATCTTCAATATAAGGCCTTACTATAATCCTGTCAGGATTTGGTACTATCATATTCAGGGTTTCTAATCAGTATGACTAAACATGAAATAAACATGCACAATAATGCAATCATAAGATAGAAGAGGCTGAAAATATACCTCAAATATCGATACCAAATCAATGACCTATCAGTTATAAACTAGCCATACTAATGATCATAACAATGATAATAACAATACCAATAACAGCGCGAGTAACCGTCTATTCCGTACATCTAAATACCTAGTCGAGCTTAGGCGTACCCCCACTACCCCAAGATTGAAAGGCTCAATTAGAAAATAATAACTCAAGGATTAATCATCACCCATAGCTATGTAATCGTCCCATACTGACTGATAAACATAGGCTCATACTAGTGATAGTCAATGTGCATGCATGTATGAATGAAACAGAATTTACAATACCATAACCATTATCATAATCATAACTATCATCATAATAATAATAATTATCATCCTCTGGCCTTGTCGGGTATCAATATAATCATAATAACATCCTTTGTCCTTATCAGTATCATCATAATATCCATCGCCCTTGTCGGGTATCATCATATAATCATAATATCCTCTGGCCTTGTCGAGTATCATCATATCATCATCAAATCCTTTGGAATTGCTAGGTATCATCATAAAATCCAACTCAATGTCAGTAATAGAGAGCGAACCCTACAAGGTCTAAAGTAAAGTGCAAGCCCCACGAGGGATAAAGTAAAGTGCAAGCCTCATGAGGACTAAAGTAAATAATCATGAAAGAGAAGAAAGATATATTATATTCCATAATTCATCGTTAATCATCAATATCACATTATCAATAAGCATATATATATATATATATATATAATAGGTGACCATACTCAAGCCATTGCTAAAAGAGTGTAAATTCGTAAATCCATTGCCTGGAGTGATCTTTGGAACTAAATCTTTATAAAAGCATAGAAAGGGTCAAGTATTACACGACCGGAGTACTTTGTAGTATCAAATCATTGACCTGAACTAATCTAGGTCAAGTCCTTAAAGCATCACTACTAACCTTTTTTACCTATAAGTTATTCATTAAAGATTGGCATTTATTAGTATGAAGAAATCCATTATTGAGGTAGAAAGTAGGCTTTAACCCTTGTTTAGTGGCAGCCATAATAGTATTATTATCTAATCGGAACCGTATAAACCATTGATGCAACGACCATGAATGTACCAAGTCTATGCATGCCATTACCAATATTCAAATATTGGAATCATAAACATCATACTGCATCTTCCTCCACCCCATACCATAGAGATATGTATAAGTACATAAACACACACACACACATATATATGTATATATATATATTTATAAACTACAACTGTACCCTCTACAAGGATAATTACTTCCTGGATATCTAAGCAATATTGTAATCATGACCTTAGAACCACATATGTATGTGAATCTCATATCAATAATCATGTATATAGAAATCATCTCATAACTATAGGCCAAAGCGTATTCATGAGGAATAACATCTCTATAAGTGCAATGATGCATGTCTATAGTCATCTCACATATAGAAGGTATATCACTTCTAGGAGGCATAATGAATCAATAATCATATCTCATACTATGAGGCATATCACATCTATGAGGCATCTCGCATCTATAGGTCATGTATTATGACCATGACGAATATTATCTCTATAGGCCAATTATCATATCGAAGAGGAATAACATCTCTAATGTCCCAATATCACATCTAATAGAAAATAGCATCTCTAATGGCCCAATATCATTTCTATAAGGAATATTATGGCTATAATCCCTTATTCATTATCTGGGTGAAGATACCATCACTATTCATCAAACCACCAAATAATATTACACTAAGGTTTACAAGTCTCAATTGTGTCTAACATCCGTAAATAAGTCCACTAAGGCTAACAGAAGTCTTGGCCTAAGGTGGGCCGGATGATCCCACTTCTAATCCTCAAATTCCATATTCAGGAAACTTATACGCCAAACTAGGCTAAGGTATCTAGTTCAACTTCTAGATGTCAAGTAAGCCAAAACAAACCCTAAGATAGGAATCTCATCTAGGAACAAGGGTATTTAAGTCAATTCGATCCAAATTAGGGTTTCAAAGTCTCTAGATTATCCAAACTAATGTGAAGCACACTAACCATGGTTCCAACACTTATATCACATCACAAACCTAGTATTATATCATATCCATGCTACAAACTAGTCCAATCAAGGGAGAGGTCAAAAAGGGATTCTAAAGGTACTAAGTATTTCACCTTACTGGTTCAAAACCCTCATATCTAATTCCCAACTTTAATATCAAATACTAAGCTATTCTACTCATAATCAAACTTTACATTCACATTCACATGCAATATATATCAAAAAAGTAGACAGAAGCCTACCTCAAAGCCGAAATACAAAACCTTACATCATTCACCAATGTCCATCTTCACTTCACAATCCCCAAGATTCTATCACACTATAAAAATAGTAATCTACTCATCAATATGAGTCTAACGATACCCATATTGCACTATTGTGCTTTGGGTCCAAAAACCTAAAGTTGGTCCCACTTATGAAAAACGTGTTTTTGTGGTCAACCCAACATCCATAAATGAACAAAGAATCATAACCCTCAAGAAATGGGTGAAAACTAAGCTTATTTGGGGCTAAAATCAAACCCTAAGCTATATTAGTTTTTATGGTCAAGAGCCGAGAGATTCACATAGAAATTGATGAAATCTTACCTTAATTAGAATGATAATTGTGATAAAAGATATTTAGCAAGCTCCCAAGTCATCCACAATAATCAATTTTGAGTTATCATACCCATTTAGGGTTTTTGGATCTCAAGAGTGAGGAGAAAATGACCAAAACGTGGCCTAAGGGGTCATTAAATACCCCTCCCAGGTAAGGAAGTTCCACGATTACACTTCTTGGACCACGATCGCAGTGCCACAACTGTCATCCCTCTCTTGCGATCTCCCTATTCTCTGTTATAACAGATGATAGTTAAAACTTGGAATTTTTCCAAGTCTCGGCCAAGGCCTAGGGACTCATTCGAAATTCAATTTTCGCAAATAAACTATGTAACCACACTAAATTCAACATTCTGGACGCGTTGGCAAAGTCAGATTTTCCATCTGAGGTCATTTCAACCAATGTGGTCCCCACACCCATATTTTAAATTTTCAATTTTCCAACCAATAGGTCAAACTGAGCTCGGGGGCATTACGACTCAAACAAAGGTCTACCTAGCCTAAAATTGATATTTTGGAGCTAATGGCATAGTCAAAATTTTATCTGAGATCTCTTTACTAAAGTTTCTCCTTGTGTCCATTTGGAACCATCAAAGACTTCTATATAAGGAATTGGTTCTAGAAACCAAATAAATTGCCCGATCAAACGGTCATACCCAATAAGTCACAAATAACTTAGGGAAGTTACGGAGAAGCTCAAATGTCGAAAATAAATGGAATTATGGAAATTGACCAAAAGATTCATTACAATATCCACTAATAAAAAGACTTTTATCCCCAAAAGTCAATGAATATAAAAAATCTTAGAAGCTCGAAAGGGTTGAGGTACTGGGCCCGCATGCTTCGAGCATGATGATGTTGGGTGTATTTATGTATTCTAGTGTCACTATTTTAGCCTTTTTAGCCTTGTTTTGGGGATGATTCTATGCTATATGCATTTATAATAAGATAAATATGTATCAAAGTGTTAAAGCATGTGTTTACAATGGTTATAAGTGAATTCCAAGCAAGTTGGTACTTCAAAGAGTCAATTAGAGTTCAATAGAGAAAACTAGTCTTTCTAGCTTGATCTAGGTGTTTGTCTAGTCTATCTTGTTGGATTCTATTATGTTTGATGTGTTCCAAATGGTTTTAAATATGTTATTATATATGTAACAAGTTTTTAGGAGTGTACAAAGTTCAAATGATTAAAGTAATGAGTCGAAACTTGAAGTGAAAGATCATGGAAACCAACCTAGTCTAAGTTCTTGTTTTTTAATCATTATGATGGATATTGTGTGTTTGTACCTCTAATTCGTGTTGTAGGATATTTTGTGTACTTAATATGATGATATATAAATGATATTGGGGCTGTAAAATCATTGTAAAGACACCACAAGATAAGGGAATAAAGGAGGAAGGAACAACACTTAACCAAAATTCGGGAAGCAAATTCCAGTGAAGACCTGTGATAAGCGTGTGTTGCATGCTCTATTCCTATGAAATAGAGGGTGCGTCTCATGCTCCATTCCATAGGAATAGAGGGTGTGACGCATGGTCCATTCTATAGGAATAGATGGTGCGATGCATGGTCCACTCCACCCCTGGGCGTTTCATTCTAATTCAATTCCAACACGGACTTGGCGTACCCTATTGCTATAAATACATATTGTATCACATTTTTACATACTTTGGGACGTCTTGGACTAGTTGTGAGGCTACTCAACACTTCTTTTATGGTTTATATCTCTGTACTTTAGTTTCTTTCATGGTTTGTACCATCAATCCAAGGGATTGGATGATGAATATTTCCATTAAAGGCTAAAACTCCCTTTCCGGGGTTAAGGCCAAGATCATGACTACTTTCATTTTGAATTGATTTCATTCAAGTTGCTTATCATTATTGGTTGATTGTTTATTCTTTTTTTAACTATTTTAAGGATTATCTACCCTTAGAATACATGAATTGTCAACCTTGTGATCTCGGGAGAGGGAATAGGGAGATAGAATAAGGGAATAAGCAATGTATGGTTCTTCTTTATTTATAAAAGAAGAGACTTGAATTAGCATCTAGGATAGGGATGTACCCAGATGCCTTACTTGATTCACATGTAGAATGATAACTTACAGAACTTAATTGGATTATTACATCCCCTCTCAACGATGTAGGTGTAAGTTCCAACTTAGGTAAAGGATTAGAGGTTGGAAAACCATAATCATGTGATTAACCCTACGAATCAACAACTGCGATAAGCAATCTAATGAATGAAGTTCAATAATGTAGTATGATTGGTCGTAAGACTTAACCCTGGGATTCTATCTATTAATTGTACTAAGTCATTACTTTACTGCATTAGTTTAGTTTCTCTTTAGTTTACAATTGTAAAAGATTCTTGTTTACTTTTTCTCAATTGTTAAACTAGAATTGGATAGTTGTTTAACACAAGTCCCTGTGGAATCGATAACTCGGCTTTCTTGAAGGCCACTTTACTACTTGTTAGACCACGTACACTTGTGCGTGCTGTCACATGACTTCCCAGATAACCTTCACAACTAGGGAAAGCTTCCAAGGGATTTCGCCACTGGTATCCCTTTTTCAACCAGCACTCTCACTTTACTTCCAAACAGCCAAAACTTAACTCCATCCACTAACTAACCTCCAACTGAATTGAAGAGGATGATGCATACAAATCTAAACCACAACACACTGATAGCATCTCGATATCCACACAAAATCAATAGAGGCTTATTTAAGCCAAAAGAAAACCCAAAACATGAGTCATGCCACTGAATCTAAATCCACATATAACCTTCCTTTACCATTTCGCACCTGCTACCCACTCAAAACCAGAAGGAAAAATCAGTGTAGTCTTATCTGCACAATCTCATCATAGAGAACTCAAAGAACTGAAGTTGATACGCTGAAAGTCCAAATGGAAAACACAAGAATAAGCCCACAAGGCACTGTCTGGGTACACTAATGGAGATAATCAAGGGATGCAATCTATGACAATGCTACAACCAGTCCGGATGGTAATCAAAAGATTAAGCATGACTACTCGTTACTGAACATTCTGCTTCAGGATGTCCCATTAACTAAGAATGAAACAATACTGAACCCAACTCAAACATACTACTCCCACAGACTATATCATCCAAAATTCTCAAAGAAGATTAAAAACTCAAGGGAAAAGATAAAAAAATCCATACTGGGACCATGGGACATCATCCAAACGCTAAGAAATTATAATCCAGCCGAAGTGGAGAAGAGCGAATATGTAACCACAAAGTAGGCTCAACAAGCCTATAAATGGAATTCTAACTGAGGTGAATCTGAAAATGAAGATTGTGTCTCAGCTCTACGATACCAAGTTGAAATCTCAACACCAAGGCTGAATTGATTGATCTCAACTACCCAAACCAAACTTGAAGATGGGTAGGCATAATACTCTAAATCTACCATAACTTACGAATTGCCATTCCAAGGCATTAAGTCAAAACTAAGACCATAAATATATATCAAAGTCAAATACTCAAATTGACTTCAGTATCCAAATATGACATATCTGATCTAAATCATACCAAACCAAAATCAAAACTTAGCTGAAGAACAAAATAACCACATGGACAAACATCGACTGAAAACATAACAACCAACTATATATAAATTAGAGGGACTGAAATGTAGAAAAAGAACTAAAACCATGCCAGAGGCTAAATCACCGGTTGAAAATGCAAGTAACCCACCACATAACTACTGGAGGGCATGAACTATCAAAACATACTTAAAACACCCCAAAGCTGCAAACCAAACCAGGAAAGGAAAGAACTCTAGAAACTCAGAGAATTGCAACTTCAGCCAAAACTAACTAGTTCAATAATCCATCTCAGCAAACAATATCCATAGGCACATATTGACAAGGAGTAACACTCCATCAAGCCTCATAAGGCGAACAAACTTTGGAATGGGGATTTCCTAAATCTACCCAAGAATCACATCAGCGAAGAAGAAATATACCAATCTCAAAACCAAGGTTAAGGTCAAGGCCACTACCAAAAAATGAACCAAACACGCAAGATAAGAGTTTTTGATTTGCCAACTTAAGAAGCTATCACAAAAAAGGTCTCCTACCTATAACTCTCTGTCATGACCCAAACTAGGGCCTAGACGTAATGGGCAGCCTAAGTCCAACCAGGACCGGGGATGGATGACAGCGCCCAAGTGTACACGCAAGTGTACCTGGTCTACCAAGTAAGATAGTGGCCTTCAAGAAAGCCGAGTTATCGATCCCACAAAGACTAGATTTGGCAATATTTAATTTCAGTTCACACTTTAGATTCAATTTATGTGAATGTAACCAAATAAAGAGTTTGGAAATTGTAAATTAAAACTAAACAATGCAAAAAGTAAAGGTCTTAAGACAATCAATAAGAGAAAACCCAGGGTTGAAGCACTCTGAACAGTCATATTATGCTATTGGATTACATTCGTTAACTAGATTATATTAGTTTTTGATTCGTAGGGTTAATTGTGGGATTATAGTTTCCAACCTCTAATCTATTACCTAAGTTGATCCTTACACCTACATCTTTGAGCAGGGATGTAATAGTTCACTTAAGCTTTTAAAAAATATCATCCTACATAGGAATCGAGTAAGGTATCTAAGTACATCCCTGTCCTAGATACTAATTCAGGTTTCTTATTTTATAAAGAATCAAGAACCATACTCTGCTTATTCCCATGTTCTATCGCCTTATTCCCTCCTCCGAATTCATAAGGTTAACAATAGATGTATTCTAAGGGTCGTGAATCCTTAAAATAGTTAAAACGAGAATAAAAAAAACCAATACTGATAAGAAAAGCAAACAAACTTAATCCAAGGCAATAATACTCCTGTTCTTGGCTTCAACCCCAGAAAGAGGGTGTTTCACCACGCATAGTCATAATCGTAACCACAATATTGTAATTAATGACTAAAACCATGAATGAACTAAATAAAATTAATAAAAAAACTAATAATGAAGTTGTAGTAGCCCCTTTATCTCAAAAATATGTCAAAAAATATATGTAAAAATGTGATACAGCAAGTATATATATAGCATAAGAGTAAGCCAAGTCCATGTAGAAGTCAAATTAGCTTGAAACGCTCGAGTGTGGAGTAGAGCGTGCGTCACACCCTCTATAGATATGGAATGGGGTGTGCGCCACACCCTGTATTGCACAGGAGTGGAGCATGTGACGCATGCTAAATGCATGCACTCTCTAGAAATTGTCCTCCGAATTTTGGTTAAGTATTGGCCCTTCCTCCTTCTATCCCTTGTCTTATGGTGTCTTTCCCATAAATTCCAAGACTCTTTAATATCAAAATATCCTCATATTCAGCTCAATAGAATTCTACATCATCACACCACACGAATTACAAACACAAACAACACTAAACTAATTACGATGAATCAAAAACAAGATCTTAGACTAGGTTGAATTCCATGATCTTCCACTTCAAGTTCCCACTCTTTCTTTGACTCATATAAACTTTGTACACTCCTAACAACTTGTTTAAAAATTCATAACATAATAAAAACCATAAGGAACACATAGAACACAATAGAATCCAACAAGATAAACTAGAAAAGCAACTAGCTCAAGCTAGGAAGACTAGTTTTCTATATTGAACTCAAATTGACTCTTTTAAGTACAAACTTACTTGGACTTCACTTGGAACCTTATAAACACATGCTTTAATATTTTTATACACATTTATATCATTATCAACCAATATAGTATAGAATCATCCTCAAAACAAGGCTAAAAAGGCTAGAATAGTAATGCTAGAAAGCATAAATACACCCAACACTACCACCCCATACTTAAATCCTTGTTCGTCCTTGAACAACTCTTAACTATAATCAACACCAACTAAGGAGACTTTACACTTCTACTAAATACAAGAAACTCAAGCTTGCACCACAATGCCTACATAGAATGCAAGTTACTAAGTTAAGCATGTTATTTATACTATTAAAAGCTTATAAACGCTACTCCAAAACATCTTAGCTTCAAGAATTTGCTCAGCTAGTGGAAAACTCATACATATTTATCAATCAAGAACATCATACAAATCACCCACACTCATTAAACATGTGCACCTCACAACAAGAGAGTTACCCATAATCGCTCACAATAATGCAATTCTTAATATGATGGGTACACAAATTAAATTATGCTCACTCTCAAAAAAGAATTCACAAGTTGCACCCAATGAACCATAGGCTTGCCCTTAGTGTAATGCTCCAATAATAGTCAAATGTAAAGCTTAGATCAATTAGGACTTTTTTGGGTTGTAATGTAGACTAGGGGATGGGTAAGGACTATTTGGGAATAGTTACTAACCTCTCTAAGAGCTTTACTACACTATATTATACCTTTAAAATGACTCTCCACAACCAAATTACACCATTTTTGTCTACCCTTATCTTTTGTTTTTGCCCCATCTCTTTTAAGCATTTTCACAAATACTTAGTGGACACATAGTTTACTACCACAAGAATCATTTTTTCTCTATTTTCACAATCATGGAAATATTTTTAGCAAAAATTATATCTCAACCATCCACCACATATCAATCATACACCAATAACTATTACCTTGGGGCATCAATTTCACCTTTTTCTTCTTTAATTTCTCAAACTCCTTACTAATTCATTTTTTTCATTAAAGCACTTAGGAACTTTTTTGATCAATTTATGGTCTATAAAAGAAGGGATTAGGCTACATATGAAGCTACCAAAGAAAAGGATAAAGGCTCAATGAGGGTTAACTAGGATAATGCACGATGGGTAGGACAAATAGAAGGTATGGAATAAGGTTATCAAAAAAATGCCTAAATCATCTCCTAAACCCACACTCTTTATTTCGCTTTACACATACACCGGGAAAGTTATAGACATCACATGCAACAAGGAATATACAAAAATCTCACATCATACATGGAACATGCTAAACTCCATAGGATCATCATAGACTCCTAACCAAACAATAGCACAAATTCAAAATTAAGCTAACAAGTACAAGAGTCATAAACATGATCCTAAGAGTCTCAAAAATAGCAATTCACTCAATTAACATCCGTTTACAAACAAACCCACTTGCATCATGTAATCAAAATAGCATCAACAAGAATATCTCACTTATTCCAAAAAAAAAATTGAGCCAAAAATTGGAAATTTTCCCACCCCACACTTAAAAATTTACTTTGTCCCTAAAGTGAATTTAAAAGTAAGAGACAGAAATACTCTCTGAGGCCTCTAGGCCTAGCTAGTAGCATCTTCACATAAAGGAGATCCATGGGACCCCACACTCAGTCTTTGCCCTACTCCTTAGCTCAAGTTTATGGTACTCAGACTTCCCATTAACCTGTGACTCAACCAAAAATAAAAACTACGTGAAGTAAAAACTAAAAAAAATTGAAAAGAAAACATACCTAATTAACTTGGGTTTTCTCCCAAGTAGCGCATAATTTAGTGTCGCGGAATGACTCAACTCAACCATATTCCTTCATATTTTTCCTCACACTTGGAGGCTATCTTATTTTCCTTTTCACCTCTTTTGGGTGTGAATTCTCAAGAACATCAAGTATCTCAACTTTAGACTTTTTAGGATCATCAACTTACATTATGTCAAGCTTAGTAGATAGAGAATTAAGCTGCTCAATCAGGTAGTTTGAAGAGGTCTTTTGTGGACTAGCCACCCAACACTTATCCCCTTCAATAACATTGATCATATACAAATCTTTAACTTAGGACGTAATTATGGGTGCTTTGTATACATCAAACACCACTTCTTCATATTCTACCCTCATTTTAAGTGTTCCTTCTCTAACATCAATTAAAGCTCCTTCGATTGCTAAAAATGGACACCCGAAGATGATTGGCACCTGTTTATCTGCCTCAAAATCAAGAACAATAAAATCAGCAGGTATAATGAATTTACCAACCTTTATGAGGACATCCTCAATTATTCTATCCAAATGTGTGAATGACCCATCTACTAACTGCAACACCATGGTAGTCAGTCTCGGCTCTCCCAAGCCAAATATTTTAAAATGTGATAGGGGCATCAAGTTGAAGCTTGCCCATAAATCACTTAGAGCATGGACTGCTTTACTCCCAACTTTGATTGGGATGGCAAACTTTCCCTGATCTCTTAATTTCTGAGGGATTTTCTGTGTCATCATAGTGCTACACTCTTCAGTAAGTGTTATAGCTCCCACATCCTGGAATTTCACCTTTTTAGCCACCATATCCCTTAAGTACTTTGCGTACTTGGGCATACTCTATAAAATATCTAACAAATGTAAGTTAATGTGAAGCTCTCTGAATGTATCAAAGAACTTCTTAAATAGTGCATCCTCCTTGGCTTTAATTTGCCTCTGAGAGAATGGTAATGACAGTGTCTTCTTCACTTCTGGTTCAGCAACTTTTGGTCTCAAGTACTCAGACGTTCTTGAATTCTCAGCAACTTCTTAAGGAACCTGTTTGGTTACCATATCATTATCTACCTCCTTAGCTGCCTTTAGAGGTTCTCCTTGAAGCTCTTTACCACTTCTTAGGGTGATTTCCATAACCTGCTTTGGATTTTCTGTGTCAGATGGAAACCCACCTTGTGGTCTGGTATTTGTTGTTTGTTGATTTTTCCCCACGTATAACTCTAGACTTTTTATGGACGCTTGCAAATTTTTCAAGTCTGCAGCAAACTGTGTCTGATTATCTAAGATCTGTTTCATCATCTCCTTCATATTGTTGCTTGACTGATTTAGTTGGACCTGTGGCTTTGGTGCGTTCCATGGTTGATTTAATAGATGAGTCTACCACTTCATGTTGTAGGCATTACCATAATTTGGCCTTTGTGCATTACCCACATACATGACTAATTCCTAATTTAAAGCATACACGGCCGCTGAATGACCCATTATTATCGAATACCACACACCAACCTACAGCTTGTTGGATAGCATTGACTATGGTTGCAGGTTGTACTGCTCCCAGCTTCATGCTACTGAATAATGTGTTGATCAAATTTTGTAGTGCAGAAACCTGTGCTGATAAGGTTGTGAATTGGTCCACCTCCAATACACCCGTAATTCTTTTTGTGGCACTTCTAGAATCTGAATGTCAATCTGAATTTCCTTGTGCTATGTGGTTTAGTAATGTGTACAGCTCATCATAAGTCAATTCTAATGCTTGACCACCTACTGCTGAATCTAGCAAAATCTTTGTATTATGATCCAGAGCTTCTACAAAAGTATGATCAAGTACCTTATTAGACTGTTGGTTGTGTGGACACTTCCCAAAGAAGTGCCTTAAAGCATTCTCAAGCATGATAGAGGTTTTCATCAGGCTTCTATTTGAAGCTCACTATTTCACTATGAAGTCTCGCAGTTTTGCCTGATGGAAAGAATTTGATGAGGAAATTTTTGGCTAAGTCATCCGATGATGTGATTGAATGACCGGCTCCACATTCAACCACCTTTTAGATTTCCCCAAAAGTGAATGGGGAAATAGTGTCAGTCTCACACAATCTAGAGTCACCCCAGTCAGAGTGAATGTATCTGTAAGCTCAATGAAGGTCTACAAATGGACTTATGGATCCTCGAATGAAAGCCCTGCACATTGTCCACTGCTAATAAGAAGCTACACCGTGTTATGTTTCAACTCAAAATTCCCCCCAGCTTCCGATCTTTGAATTAGGGAAGTTAAGCTCGTCGGAAGTGGGACTGCCACTTCCCTAACCTTCCTACCAACTGCTTGTTATTTATCAATAGGAACAGTATTCCCTTGGTCTTCTTGGATTTAAGGAAATCTAGGGAGAAGTATTTCTTCTCTCCTGCATTGATGGTAAAGTTACTCGGGTTCTGGTCTTGGTTCTACCAACTCCCGATCCCTTGCCAGCTTATCAACCTATAAACCTGTTTCCTGCAAGAACAAAACCAAGACCATGCGTAAAAACACCAAATAAACCTAAAAGTAAAACTCAAATAAACAATTGCCAAGATACAAGTCCTGGGCAACGGCGCCACAAAATTGACAGCACCCAAGCGCACACACAAGTATACGCGGTCTACCAATTAATATAGTGGCCTTCAAGAAAGCCAAGTTATCAATCCCACAGGGACTAGATTGGGAAATATTTGATTTCAGTTAGCACTTTAGATTCAATTAATGCGAAAGTAACCAAATAAAGAGTTTGGAAATTGTAAATTAAAACTAACCAATGCAGAAATTAAAGGTCTTAAGACAATCAATAAGAGAAAACATAAGATTGAAGAACTCTGAACAATCATATTATGCTATTGGATTTCATTCGTTAATTTGCTTATCTTGGTTGTTTATTCATAGGGTTAGTTGCGCGATTATGGTTTCCCAACCTCTAATCTAATACCTAAGTTGAACCTTACACCTACATCATTGAGCGGGGATGTAATAGTTCACTTAATCTCTTAACAAATATCATCCTACATAGGAATCAAGTAAGGTATCTAAGTACATACTTGTCCTAGATACTAATTCAAGTTACTTATTTTATAAAGAATCAAGAACCATACTCTGCTTATTCCCATGTTCTATCACCCTATTCCCTCCTCTGAATTTACAAGGTTGACAATGGATGTATTCTAAAGGTCGCGAATCCTTAAAATAGTTAAAATGAGAATAAAAAAAACAACTAATATTGATAACCAAAGCAAACAAACTTAATCCATAGCAATAATACTCTTGTTCTTGGCTTCAACCCGAGAAAGAGAGTGTTTCGCCATGCATAGTCATAATCGTAATCACAATGTTGTAATTAACGACTAAAAACATTAATGAAGTAAATAAAATTAATAAAAACCTTAAAATGAAGTTGTAGTAGCCCTTGATCTCCAAAATAGGTCAAAAAATATATGTAAAAACAACATGTATATATAGCATAAGGGTAAGCTAAGTCTGTGTAGGAGTCAAATTAACTTGAAATGCCCAGGTGTGGAGTGGAGCGTGTGTTGCACCCTCCATAGATATGGAATGAGGTGTTCTATGCACCTTGTATTGAACAGGAGTGGAGCATACGTCTCATGCTAAACGCATGCACTCTCTGGAAATTGTCCTCCGAATTTTAGTTAAGTGTTGGCCCTTCCTCCTTTCATCCCTTGTCTTGTGGTGTATTTCCCATGAATTCCAAGACTCTTTAACATCAAAATACCCTCATATTCAAATATAAAATCATTATACATCATTACACCCCACGAATTAGAAGCACAAACAACACTAAACCAATTACGATGAATCAAAAAGAAGAGCTTAGACTAGGTTGAATTCCATGATCTTCCACTTCAAGTTCCCACTCTTTCTGTGACTGATATGAACTTTGTAAACTCCTAAAAACTTGTTCCATATATCATAGAACAATTAAAACCATAAGGAACACAAAGAACATAATAGAATCCAACAAGATAAACTATAGAAGAAACTATTTCAAGCTAGGAAGACTAGTTTTCCGTATTGAACTCAAATTGACTCTTTAAAGTACAAACTTACTTGGACTTCACCTTGAACCTTAGATACGCATGCTTTAACACTGTTATACACATTTATCTCATTATCAACCAATATAGTATAGAATCATCCTCAAAACAAGGCAAAAAAGTCTAGAATAGTGATGCTAGAATGTATAAATACACCCAACATCAATGGCCCGATTAACCCAACCCAACCACCTTTCACAGCCTTAGATGAGCTGAATTTTGAGCGTATAACAAGATTGTGTAAATGCTCGCACGAAGACTCTGGGATAGTGTCACAACTATGAACAACCCAACCGAGTCTACCCGCACCAAACCAACTATACACACCATACCAAAACCCCAGAGAATGTCAAAACATAATATGATAATCAAACCCAAAATGTAGAAGGATGGAACAACCAATAATATCGTCCAATGATGTCAGGACCAACACCAATTCCAATTCTAAGGATGGCACCAATACCAATCCCCCCATACCAATCCCCAGAAGTACCACAAATCCTCTATCAAAAAGAATACAAAGATTCGATTGGGACATGCACCTAACCATGGCCAGTTCCAATATCCAAAAGAAAAGAAAAATTTTCTAAGAATGTCCATATCATGAAATGGAGTCTTCCAAAAAGATGAAAGCTCACCACTTCAATCCAAAAGTTATCCCTAAATCAATCACTATGTAGGAGGAGACGAACGGTTGGTTCCTACGTAGCGTGGGTATACAGCCGCTAGTAGATGGGTTAGCAAATAACCACTAGCATGTATCTTAGGATAAGGATAAAGTAATGCCATTTAAACAACCAAGTAAAACCATCCATGATGCATACGACCATACATATATATAAGTTCCGGGAAAAGGAATTTGTGTTTAGCATGCTTTTAACTGGGTTGTGTAACCTTGTCGTTTAACCACACCTATGGGCCGTGTGGGTTCAGCTCCCCCTGCTGAAAGAGTCCCATTGCGTGTAGCTGCACGACCAAGAATATCCCATGGGATGACTAGTAAATCTCTCCAATGTAAAATGTGAAACTCACACATGGTCATATCAAAGACCCCTCATAGCGGCAAATATGAGATTCCATCTTTGGTTCCCTTGGAACCTCCACCTTTCACGGCTTAGTTACACATCCTGACAATAATGCCCAAATTAAAACCATTCCCAAAAAATCCAATATCCATTGATTACTAAGGCCAATTATTAGTGGTATCATCATACCAACCATACTTGCAAGATTTATCCATAGCCAAACCATTTAGGTTAAGGGGACTCTCAAGTTCCCTCTTTCCATTTACCATATTAACCTCTTAGGAGACTACCATGTCCTCCACAAGCATAAACAATTAGCCTTTAACCTTTGTAAATCATTTATAGTTTCATATATAAGATGAAAACAGGCAAAAGTTCCATTTAAAGAAGTCAATGCAATGAACATATATTTATAAGCATTTTATCAAACACCTTGGGGCATAATAAAACCAAAACCAATTCCAAAGATCATTCAAACATTACCATGCAAACCAATTGCCCAAAACCATCATTGATACATTTAAAAGAACAATTAAACCATAGGAAACCATAACCAAGCCATTATAAACAAAACCACCAATTAATAGTTGAAAACCATAAACCATGAAACATTGAAACCATGAAAACTTCCTTTAAATCCATGCCATTTTAGGAGTAAGAAGTGGGGAAGAGAACATGTCTTAAACCAAGAAAGATGATGGGAAAAAATCACCAAAGCAAGCCCCAAAGCAATCCTTAAGTTGAAACCCTAGCTCTCTTTCCCCAAAAGCTCATGAGAGAATTATGATGTATTTTGAAATAATTTTCTAAGTGTTAATGAATAGAATAATAAGGTAAATAACCTCTGAAGTTTACTAGAAGTCATGGGTCATAATTAGGGTCAGTAGGGAAATGTCCAGAATACCCCCACTTAAGTCCCTTAAAAACCCATCACAGGGAAACGACTGACCCTCTTACGAGTCATCCCCTTCCTTAAGATTGGTTTCCACCAGTCATACCCAATCCTTAACCTTTGGATCAGACACTGTCTAGCATACAACTCATCCAACCAAGTCGTAACCTCATCATACGATTCATACCCAAGATTCGTATCCTTGGATGAATGAATTGCCAGGTTGATCAAACATTGCACATCATACGAGTCATTGATATGACTTGTATCAATCTTTACGACTCACACCCCTAATTCATAACCATTCCATTAATCAAACCATCTCTTCATCTAACATTGGTCATCTTACAATAGGACCATACCACTCATACCCCAGTATACGGCTTATACCCTAGAGTTATATTGGGTCTGAAGAACGGATTTCAAGGAAAATTTCAAAGGCCAAAATCTAGGATGTAACACTCTCCAACTTTAGTTTAGATATGAACCACATCACGATAGTAAAGGATCATACAATCCTACACCAATAACAAGGGCAAACCATCACAGAGGAACAAACCTAAAATATCTAAGAGGTAAATCTACAATATCTCAATCTCAATCTCAAAATCACTATCGATCGATAAATAGCCACAAATAAAGAAGATCCAAAACTATTCAAGCTCCAAATGGGCTATATAAAAAGGGAATAGTCAACACAAAAGCCTTCTTACCCAGGAGGTAAGTCTAAGAATTTCAAACTCCAGATCAAGCAATATAACTAAATTGCCAAATCTAAAGTCATATCAAACCACAGAAGGTCAACTTACCTTCGATACCACCATACATCCCTGAATCAATCTAACAAAGCTAAACAAGAGGGAAACAATCAACCTCGCCACACTATGGAAAGGAAATCATCAAATCAGGCTAAATTTACTCAAGCCACCAAATAAGAATCGTAAGGAAATGAAATTCTAACTAGATAGCACTAGTCTATACAGCTACCCTGTGGGGATCAATTACATCAATTAATTATATCAAATAACATCAATAACCTCAAGCAGTGATAGAAATAACAACAATAATATCAACAACCACATAATGAATAAGCAGTACCAAAATAAACATCAATATCATGTACAACTCAAGGGACACAATAAGGCCAATGTGCCAAGATTAATGGGACTCAAACTCAAAAAAACACTCATAATAAGAAAATATCAACACAGAACTACTCCATCCACTACTAAAAAAGAAACCACGAGAGTAGTCACATAAGCATGTAGTTAATAACAAGGCACACAAATAACAAATATAAACTCATCAAGACATATAATCATCAATGGGTATAGAAAATCCGAATGCACATTATAAAAGATGAATGTAGGAAATAAAAGCACAGCTAGCAAGGTGAAATCCACAATCACATGCCTGTCAGTCATGGGGAGAATGAATATGAATGGATCCAAACATTAATCGTCCAACTAAGTCATCAACTGAGGCACCAAGTACACTATCTCTAATTGAAGATGACACAACATCATAGGGTTGATCAGAATGAGATGAAGTGACTAGAATGACCATGTCGAGGACACTCTCTAGACCAGTAATCAATCTCTCTACAGTCGTAAAAAACTCCTGAGGCTCTAATCCTGGAAAGCAACATAATTTAAGCCCAAATGGCTGGCCAACTAATACTGAGATCAAAATTTAGTAGAATATTCATCCTTCCTACAATCATAGCCTATCTTGAAAGATCTAGGACAGTGGGGAATACATACTAACTCTATCTGATCACTAACTCACATGTGAGGTTCTCTCTGAAACAAATAAATGGTACTCAATAGGCAACTGCCAACTGGGCTTCAATGATAAAGAAGATATATATAACATATAAACAGAATGAAAATTACACCTAATGTTTAGCTACCACAAGTTTGCCAATGAGATAATAAGGATAGCATATCCTATTTATGTCCAATAGACTAAGATAATAAGGCTAAGAAAGCATTGAGGGTGAACTATCCCATTTCAGACGCACTCTAAAATTTCAACACTATACCATATATCCATGGCCAATATACGAATAAATGATGAAGAAAGATCATATATATAAATATACAAGGCCAAGAACTGGTATCCAATATAAACAAATGAAGAAAGGGATATACGATAATATCATACCATATATAGCTAGATATACATATATATAAATATAAGGCCAACTTAAAGCACCACCAAGATAATCATATCTTTATTTTATGGCCTAATTATAATCATGTCAGGATTTGGTACTATCATACTCAAGGTTTCTAATCTGTATGACTAAACATGAAATAAACATGCATAATATCATAATCGTAAGATAGAAAAAACTGAAAACATACCTCAAATGTCGATGCTGAATCACTGACCCATCAGTCATATACTAGCCATAATAATGATCATAACTATAACAATATCAATAACAACACCAGTAACCAACTATTCTGGACAACCAAATACCTCGTCGAGCCTATGCATACCTCCACTACCCCAGGCTCAAAAGGTTCAATCAACATACAATAACATAAGGCATAATCATCAATCATATCTATCCAACCGTCATATACCGATTGATAGACATAGGCATATACTAGTGATAGGCAATGCACATGCAAGTATGAAAGTAATAGAATTCACAATATCATAACCATCATAATAATCATAACCATCATCATTATTATCATCATCCTTCGACCTTGCTGGGTATCAATATCATTATCATAAGATCCTCTGGCCTTGTCGGGTATCATCATATCATCATAATATCCTCCAGCCATGCTGAGTAATATCATATCCTCTGCCCTTGCTAGGTATCATTATATCATCATAATATCCAATTTAATGACAATAATAGAGAGAAAACCTCAAAATAGATAAAGTAAAGTGCAGCGCCCTACGAGGGCTAAAGTAATTAATCATGTGAGAGAAGCAAGATAGATTATATTTTCATAATTCATGGTTAATCATCAATATCACATTATCAATAAGCATATATATATATATATATATATAAAAAGTGCACGGACTCAAACCGTGGCTTAAAGATTGTAAGTTCATAAATCCATTACCCAGAGTGATCTTTAAGACTAAATAATTATAAAAGCGTAGAAAGGGTCAGAATTTTTCATCACCAAAGTAATTAGTAGTATCAAATCATAGATCGAAACCTATCTCGGTCAAGTCCTTAAAATATGACTATGAAACTCTTTAACTATAAGTTATTCATTAAAGATTGGCATTTATTATTATGAAGAACCCATTATTAAGGTAGAAAGTAGGCTTTAACCCTTAGTTACTGGCAACCATAATCGAATTATAGTTAAATTGGAATCATACCAACCATCAATGCAATGATCTGAATGCACCAAGTCCATGCATGCCATCTATTCAAACATTGGAATAATAAACATCATAAGGCATCTTCCTCCATCCCATATCGGAGTGATGAATATAAACACACACACACACACATATATATTCATAAACTACAACCGCACCCTTTACAAAAATAATTACTTCTCGGATATCTAACCAATATCGTAATCACAGCCTTAAGCTCACATATGTATCCGAATCTCATATCAATAATCATGTATATAGAAATCATCTCATAACTATAGGCCATAACATATTCATGAGGCATGACATATCTATAAGCTATGAAGCATATCTACAGTCATCTAACATATAGGAGGCAACTCACTTCTAAGAGGCATAATAAATTAATAAGCATATCTCATAACTGTGAGGCATATCACATCTATGAAGCATCTCGCATCTATTGGCCATGTATTATGACTATGAGGATTATCATTTCTATAGGCCAATTATAATATCTAAGAGGAATAATATCTCTAAAGGCCCAATATCATATCTAAAAGGAAATGGCATCTCTAATGGCCCAATATCATTTCTATAAGGAATATTATGTCCATAAGCCCTTAGTCATTATCCAGGTGAAGATACCATCACTATTTATCAAACCACCAAGTAACCTTACACTAGGGTTTACTAGTCTCAACTATGCCTAACATCCGTAACTAAGTTCACAAAGGCTAACGCAAGTCTTGGCCTATGGTGGGCTGGACGATCCCACTTTTAATCCTCAAATTCCATAATTAGGTAACTTATACCCCAAACTAGGCTAAGGTATATATTTCAACTTCTAGATGTCAAGTAAGCTAAAACCAATCCTAAGATAGAAATCTCATCTAGGAACAAGGGCATTTAAATCTTTTCTATCCAAATTATGGTTTCAAGGTCACTAGACTATTCCAACTAAGGTTAAGCACACTAGCCATGATTACAACACTTAAACTACATCATGAACCAAGCATTATATTAGATCCATGTAACAAACTAGTCCAATCTAGGGAGAGGGAAAAAATGATTCTAAGAGGTACTAAGTATTTCACATTACGAGTTCAAAACCCTCATATCTAATCCCCAACTTAATACCCAAGACTAACCTATTCTACTCATAATCAAACTTAACATTCACATTCACACGCAACATATATCATAAAAAGAGTAGACAGAAGCCTACCTCAATGCCAAACCACAAAACCTTACATCATTCACCTCTATCCATATTTACTTCACAATACCTAAAATTCTATCACACTATAAAAATAGGAATCTAATCATCAATACGAGTCTAACGATACTCATATTGCACCATTGTGCTTCGGGTACAAAAACAACACCAAAAACCCTAAGTGGTTCCGACTTACGAAAAACGTGTTTCCAAGGTCAACATAACATCCATACATGAACAAAGAATCATAACTCTCAAGAAAAATGTGAAAACTAAGCTTTTATAGGTCTAAAATCAAGCCCAAAGCTATATTGGGTTTATGGTCAACAACCAAGAAATTTACTGAGAAATTGATGAAATCGTACCTTAATTTGGATGATAATTGCGATAAAAGATGTTTATCAAGCTTCCAAGTCATCCACAATAATCAATTTTGAGTTATCATACCCATTTAGGGTTTTTGATTCTCAAGAGTGAGGAGAAAATTACCAAAAACCGGCCTAAGGGGACATTGAATACCCCTTCTAGGTAAGGAGGTGTTGCGATCACACTCTTTGTACCATGATCGTGGTGTCATGGTTGTCATACCTCTCTCATGATCGCCATATCCTCTATTATGACAAATGACAGCTAAAACTTGGTATTTTTCCAAGTTTTAGCCAATGCCTCGAGACTCGTTAGGAATTTGATTTTTGCAAATGAACTAAGCAACCAAACTAAAGTCGACGTTCCAGACGCATTGGCAAAGTCGTATTTTCCATCTGAGGTCATTTTAACCCAATGTGGCCACACACCCATATTTCTAAATTTTAAACTTTCTGATCAATAGGTCGAAATAAGCTCAAGTGCATTGGGATCCAAACCAAAGGTCTACCTAGCCTAAAATTGATATTTCAAAGAGGGTGGCACAGTCAGAATTTGCATATGAGATCATTTTGCTGAAGTTTTTTCCCAGTGGCCGTTTGGAGAAAGAAAAGACTTCTAAATAGGGAATTGGTTCTAAGAACTAAAAAAACTGCCTGGTAATAGAACGGACAGTCCCAGCAAGTCATAAATGAATTGGGGAAACTATGGAGAATCTAAAATGGAAAAAACAAATGGCATTATGGAAAATGACCAAAAAGATCATTACAATACCTTACCAAGGGTACAAACACTGACTGGTGAGGATCCACTAAACTATGTCAGAATGGACTAAGGTATCAAGCCTAGTCTGACAGGTGACCCTTTACAACCTATGGTGATACTACAGTTCTGAGAATTAGGGACTTCTAATAAAGGACTCACCCTAACTAACGGGTGAGCCATCATCCTTGCTTCTGCTTGGTGCTTAGTACTACTACTAACTAAATGACACTGATAACTAAATTGCTCAATGATGGTAATAATCTAAAGACTAAAAATAAATTCATTATATAAAAGCATTCAAAATGTTTAAACCCAAGGATATAATACTAAAAAGAATATGAATGAAATCCTAGGTCATCGGGTGTTCATAACCCACCATCCCTTAGAATGCAACTATCATAAACTAAGTGAATAGATAAATTTAATAACTCAAGTCCAACAATGATGGAGTTTACAATATAATTAGGATTTATGATTATTGATTGTAATGATACTAAAATTCATGGTAGAACTTGTGTTTATAACTCAATGAAATCCAGGAACTGAAATATCAAGAAATTCACAACATTCATAAACCCTAAGCTCTGAGGAAGAAATTAAAATGAGAAATTAAGTTAGCTTTGGGACTCAATGGGTGAAAGAAGACCCATTGATGAAATTCCATATACCTGGAGATAAAAACCCTAAAGAAATCTTTAAAATTAGGGACTGAAGTTGAAGAACCCTAGTTCTGCCTTAGGGAAAGAAAATCACATTTTTCTCTGTGTTAAAGCTAAGTGTCGATTATTTTCTAAGTAACAAGGGCTTAGGGTATTACTAAAATTAATAATATCCCTTTAATTAGCTTAAACGACGTAGCTTTGATATTAAAAGAGTGGGAAAATACTAATGTGCCCTCTTAAATTCATAACTAATAAGCTGCTGCAAGGTTTTGTCTTGGTCGTTGTCGCCTTAAAACTAGTCTAAATCATTTCTCATACCATCAAAATGTGATGTTAGATTCTACATGTACTTGAAGCATGGTTCTAATATTTGCTTGGATTTTTAGGTGTTACAATATCTCCCCCTTGGGGTCATTCGACCTAAAATGAAAACTAACTACGCTAAAGTGTTAGGAAAAAAGTTGCAATTTCCATACTGACTTTCTAAGAGATAAAAATTGGCATGATAACTAAATTTATAACTTTAAGTTGGAATAAAATTGGCATGATAACCCAAGCATTCAAAATTTTTAAACCCGAGGATAACTAATTTCAACTCTCTACCTAACCATCTGTCTGTGGGCAAAAAGTTGTATAAGATGAACTTGAGTACTAAGACCCTTCTAAAACATCTTCCAAAATTGAGAGATAAACTGAGTTCCTCTATCTAAAATGATAGTAAAAAAGACTCTATGCAATTTCACTAACTCCCCAAGATAGTGTCTTAGTCGTCAACTGAATATGATGAGTTAACTGGAAAGAAATTGGTCAACTTAGTCATTCGGTCCATGATAACTCAAATAGAATCATATTGTCAATGAGTACGTGGAAACCCTGTAATGAAGACCATATTCACCACTTCCTACTTCAAATTAGGAATGCTCATATCCTAAATCATACCACTAGGTCTCTAGTGCTCAACCTTAACCTGCTGAAAATTTGGACACGTAGACACAAATTAGTGATATCATTTTTCATGCCATTCCACCAATAGATTTCTCATAAATCACGATATGTCTTAGTGTATCCTTGGTAAATAGAATAACGAGAATCGTGATCTTCTTATTGCATCCGTTGTCTTAAGGCATCTATATCTAAAACACATAGTTTTCTCTTATAATGAAGAACACCATCTCCCTCTAGGTAGAAAACCTCAACCTTCTAACTTTGGATTGCTTCTTTCAACTTAAGCAAAATAGGATCACTATCTTGCTTTTATTTCACCTCAACTATCGAAAAGGATTTTGAACCATTTTGAATGAAGATATTACCTTTGGCTGGATCGACCAATCAAACTCCTAATCTAGAAAGACGGTGAACCTGATGAACTAACTCTTTTATTGACACCCTACTAAGGACGTCAACCACTATATTAGTTTTACCTAGATAGTATAAAACACTCATATCTTAATCCTTTAATAACTCTAACCATTTCCTCTAATGAAGATTTAGATCTTTATGGATGAACACATACTATAAGCTCTTGCTAAAAGTGAACACGTCAACATAAACCCCAAAGAGGCAAGGCCTCTAAATCCTTATGACAAAAACAACTCCTACCACTTCAAGATCATGAGTCATGTAATTCTTCTCATGAGGCTTGAGTTGTCAAGAGGCATATGTTATAACCTTGCCCTACTACATCAACACACAACCAGGTCTAACTATGGAAGTATCACGATAAACCAAAAAACTATTTAAACTCTTTTGTAGAGCAAAAAATAGAGCAGTGGTGAGTTGAGTCTTCATCTCCTGGAAACTCTTTAGTTTTCTCACAAGAATCATAAAACTAAAATTTGACCTTATTTTGAGTTAGTATGGAAATGGGAGAAGCAATAGATGAAAATTTTTTGACAAATCATCTATAGTAACTAGTTAAACCCAAGAAACTCCATATATCTAATGGAGAGATGGATCTATGTCAGTTCTTCACTAATTCAATCTTTTAAGTATAAACCTGAATGCTTTCACCAGAAATAATATGACCAAGAAAGGTTAATGATTTCATCCAAAATCCACACTTCCTAAACTTAGTGAATATTTAGCGATATTTAAGAGACTGCAAGATAATCCTCAAATGGTTTGCATGTTCATCCTTACTTTAAGAATAAATAAGGATGTCATCTATAAATACTATAACAAACATGTCTAAGTACTGCTTAAACACCCTACTCATCATATCTATAAAAGCTTTAGAAGCATCCATTAGTCCAAAAGACATAACAATAAAGTCGTAGTGACCATATTGAGTTTTAAAGGTTGTATCAGAATTTCACATTCCCTCACTCTAAGTTGATCATAGCTAGATCTAAGGTCTATCTAGGAAAAACACTTGGCACCCAAAAGCTGGCATCAAGTCATCAATCCTGGTAATAGAATAGTTATTCTTGATCGTGACATTGTTAAACTGACGGTAGTCTATGTACATTCTGAGAGAACTGTCTTTCTTATGCATGAAGAGAGTAAGAGCACCCCATGGAGAGAAACTAGTCTTGATGAAACCCTTCTCTATTAGATCTTTCAACTATTTCATTAATTTCTTAAGCTTGACTGGATCCATTCTACAGGGTGAAATTAAAATAGGTTAGGTATACAAAATGAGATCTGTTCCAAAGTTAATTTCCCAATCAAAGGAACTCCAGGCAGATCTTCAGGAAACACTTCTGAAAATTCATTTACCACCAAGAACTAACTAAAGATTCGAGGTATCATATTTTGAATCCTTTACCCAAATTAGATGACAGAGTCACTCTTTGAAAATTATTTTTCTTGCCTTAATTAAGAGACAAACTAACCTATAGACTTTGAGGTACTACCCTTCCCCTCTAAGTCTGGCTTATTTGGAAATTGATATTGGAATACTTTATTTCACGATCAAGAAAGGCATAGCTAGTGTGGATCCAGTCCATTCCAAGAATAATATCAAAAAATTCCAAGTATAACTCCATAAGATCGACTGAGATGACTTTACAAAAAACTGTGACTGGGAAACTCCTGTATACTCATCTGGATATGACTGAATTACTGACTAGAGTAAAGACTGATAAGGGTTTAGAGAGGATTTTGGACTGACGCCAAAGTATATTGTTGTATAGGGAGCCATGGAAGAAAGTATTGCTCCAAGATCAACTAGTGCATAATCATGAATATAAAGAATTATAGTGTACCAATTGATATATCAGGAGGACCTTCTTGATCCTTTCGAGTCTAAAAGAAATAAAACATATTCTGATACTATCTGCCAGCTGCACTAAATGAAGCACCATATTGAATCGAGTGACCTGTTGGGGCTACTGAAGAGTTAAACTAACTTTGCTGACAAGCATCCCTACCTCTATGTGAAGCCACTAGATATTACCTCAATCTATGGCCTGGATTCCACACCAAAAACAATTATCACTACCATCCATACACTCACCATTGTGGTTCTTACCATATTTCTTACAAATCGGTTACTACAAACACTCACTACCCTGGGTCTTAGATCCTAGTTCTCCATCTCAATTATTTTGTCTGAACTTGGGCACTGGAGAACCAGCAGAAGATGTGGCTGGAAATGAAGATTTTTGGTAGAATTGAGAATGATTACCACCATCTGACTTCTACTAAGAGAAATTAAAGCTACCTATTCTTGCTCTCTTACTCTCCCTTTCTTTCTCCTTAATTTTATTTTCTTTAATAAGTTGAGCATAAACCATTAACCTAGAGATGTCCATCTTCTTAACCAACATAGCAGTTCTATACTCTTTGATCACGTCCTCAAAAACACCCAATGCAAACTTGCTTCTTCAGTCCCTAGAGTCAGCAACCATAACTGAAGCATATTTTGCCAACTAAGAAAACTTAAGAGAATACTTCTTTACACTCATGTTACCCTATTTTAGATTTATGAATTCATGTACCTTGTCCTCCATCAGATCAAGTGGAAAGAACCTGTCCAAAAATGTAGCTACAAACTCATCTCACTTTACTAATCTTGTATTTGAGCCTCTATCATTCTTTCATTGTTTGTACCAGGTGTGAGCCACTTCTTACAACTAATAAGAAGCCAAATCAGCACTTTTAGTTAGAGTGATTCCCATTATATCATTAACTTTCTAAATACTATCCAGGAAATCCTCTGGATCTTCTTCAAGCTTAGACCTAAAGAATACTAGAGAATTCATTCGATTAAAGTCTCGAACTCTAGCTGCAGTCATACTCACTATTAGGTTTTGATGTCACTCAAAACTAACCTCTACAAGAAGTATTTTGTGGTCGATGCCAAATATAGTAACCAAACTAGGTTGGGGTAGATCCCACAAAAACTCTTCTGGATCCTCTTCAGACTTAGACCCAAAAAATACTAGAAAATTCATTCGACTGAAGTCTCAAACTCTGGCTGTAGCCGTATTCGATATTAGTTTATAATGTTACCTAAAACTAACCTCCAAAATAAGTATTTTGCAGTCGATGCCAAATATAGTAACCCAAATAGGTTGGGGTCGATACCACTTGGAAAATGTTGAACAATTGCTTAACTTCACATAATTCATGAGTAGTGCAGAAAATAAATGGGGTAAATTTGGAATTATTAGTGACTAGTAAGCAAATCTTGATAACTTTGAGTTGTAAACAATAGGAGACAAATACTAGGCTTATGTTCCCCCTGGATACTCAACTCCATAAATTTCTCGTGTTCAGTCCACCTATTTTGATACTCTGCATAAAAGTCAACAAAATATGTATTACCAATCGTCTTGGGAATATGTTGGTAAATCTCACCTTTTACCTTGTGAGTCTCAAGGTGTCAACTTATTGCTCCTTGTGTATGAGTTCAATTCACTTTAACCTTTTGAGTCTCAAGTGATTAGATGAGATGATGGAATGGTATGATGGAGGTGAATCTCAAATTATTATCTTAATCTTTTTTTCCAAATCACAAACTCCCTTGTGAGGGTGATTGTAAATACAGTCTATCCCCAAGCTTCTGTAGTATCTCTAAGGTCAATTATTGTGAAAAAAATCAAGATACATGCATAAATCCTAGAATAAATTAATATCCTACTTTCTTTATGTAGCTAATCCACCAGGGTTCCCATAACCCTAGTTAGGGAGATTAACCGCTTATGTAAATGCAAGAAACCATGATTATCAATGAATAATATATGTAACTAATTGTACAAGAATAAGATGAATAAAATCCCAAGTCTTCAATTGAATAAAAACACAAAATCTCAAGAATAACTGCAAAGTAGTAAAAGGAATGTCACAGTACGTCAAAGTAAGTCACCTAATAAAAGATAAACCCTAAGGTATTTATAGTATCTAAAAAATACTTAGAAATCCAAATAAAAATAGAAAAGGTAAAGTTATGTCAGCACAAGGTACGACTCGCTCATCCACTCGTACCGTCTTCTTATGAGTCGTACCATGCCTCTAGTATCCACTCCAGTGTCTAGTCTTCTAAGCTTCAAATTTTTGTTATGCTTATGACTCCTTCTCATGAGTCGTACTTTGATCATAGGACTCCTGGACTTCAATCGTATCTACCTGGGACATCTCTCTTTCTAAGCTTGGACACTAGTCTGCTTACGGTTGAATCATACGAGTCATACTCAGACTTTTGACTCGTAGTCTTCTAATACCTCAACTCTGAATTTCTTACTTGGGTTCTTCTCTGTATACGATTTCATGATACGACTCGTATCCTCAACTTACGACTTGGATGCTTAGTCATATCTTCTCAATATTTAGTTTTTCTTTCTGGCCTTGGTTTTAGTTGTGCTTACAAGTTAGACTACGGTCATATGAGGTGTTGACAACTCGTGAGGAGACTCATACCTTATGTAACTTTGGCCTTTTTAGTTATTTTTTTCTAGTTTCTTTCCAACGCTATGCTAGACCTATTTTACCTGCAATTACCACAAAAAACACATCATATCGACTAAAATAACCTAAGTTTAAGCATATTTCCATGGTTTTAAGAACCGAAAGTGTCGTGTTTCCACGACACATCAACACCTTCAACTTAGAAGTTTATGTGTCCTCAGGAAAAATAAAAACTAAAATCAATCACAAAACAAAACTATACGTAAAACAGGAAGATACTAAGATACCTATGGTAGTGAACTTTCAATTTAATTTTTCAACACTTTTATTCCCTCTCCTACTTTCAAATTTTCACAAAACAACTATGTATGAAATTTGTTATGTGGAATTATAAAAAGGAATATGATGATAGCATTGCAGTAGTAATAGACAACTGGCATATACAAATCACAGTCCCCGAACAGTCTAGCATCCTAACAGTATATCCCATGTGCGCTCACAATTAAAGAAATCCCAATTTCACTCATTATAGAACAATTATTTTTTTAGGGATATAACAAAATATGTTGTCTCACACAAATAAGTATCGTCGGTGTATACAGAATACCATAGGCTTGCCCATATGCTCTCTTCTTAAGTTTTTCGACAGTCAAGGTAGGATCACTAAGGGACTTTATTTGGCTTGTAACATAGGTTAGGGGCTATTAAGGTATATTTTTGGGATTTATTTAGTGACTTAGACTCCTTGACACTACGCATTTTTTGGGGTCCACTTATTTTTCACTATATGTTTTCTTTTTATTTTCGCCCTTAGTCTCCCTTTTTATTTTAAAGCATATAGATCTTAGACCCGGTGCGGTTTTCTTTTACTAAGTTTCTTTTGCTTTTGATTTTTCCTTTTTCTTTTTCTTTTATTTTTTATTTTCACCACACCTACCTTTTTTATTTTTTTTCTTGCACATTTCTTTCTTCACACTCGTTTTTCCTATGTACCCCTATAATAGCCACCCTCAACTTAGGTGATTTGCCTGAGTTGAGGTGCACAGTTTCCAAGGAGGACCGAGGCCAATACAGGTTCATTTTAAGTGGAAAAATTGGCCACCTCAGCCTTTACCTCCATAATGTCTGGGGTTTGGCCGCTACTCAACTGTTGAGTCATCTTTGGCTTAAATACATCCAATCTCTACTGCACCCTTCTGTCCTAGTGTGCCAACTGAGTATCAACCCACGACTTTATGCCCCCTTACATGTTCCAAAACTTGGCCTCTAATGTACCTAATATAGTCATTGCCTTGGTCCACATGCCCTGTGAAATTACGGGCACTAGATATACCCTCTGCAGTTGAAGTATGTGCGGTCTCAGTATGTCCACCTATCTCCACAGCCTTAGTAGTCTTGGTAACCTTAGTCTGATTTATGTTCATCTCAGCAGGCATATCAACTCCTTGACTCACCTGCCTGGCCAATAGGTTGGTTGTATCTCTAATCAGGCCCAAGTATATGGTGTTTATGGCCTTTATCATCTCATTGATACTCGGGAGTTCCTGCACCCCTGTAGCCAAACATAATTGCATAATCATACAGAGGTATTCTAGCAGCGGCTTCCCACCCTGTACATCTCGATCTCTCATCTTCTGGGCTAGAAACTCTCTTAGAACAAACACATAGCTGGCTATGAACCCGACTATCAAAGTTGTCTGGTATGAACTCAACACGTTATCCCTAGTGGTGGGACAAAGCCTATGTCAAGACAACATTCATTATGCTTTGTCCTTGAAATTAAGAGTATTCTTCTCTATCTTCTGCGAGGTGACACCAGGGACACCAACTACCCACACTGTGTTCTTACCATTCGACGTTATCCGACTAGAAATCCATCAAAAATAACCCATCTTATTATCCGACCCCATCTGCTTTTGAGTAATTTTTCTCATCTCCTCTAGACGGTAATCCATTTCACCTGTGTTTACTGGAGGTTGATAATACAATCCGTACAAAAATCTAGCAATAGTGCATGAAAAGATGTCGACCCGCACACCCTAAATGAACAATGAAGTAATGGGGTCTCCACTTCTCCACAGCTAACCCTGTGGATACTATCTCTGTAGCTCTCCCTTTGACACCACATAAAACTCCTAAACTACCTGTCGGGCGCTCTGGTCATCCACTCAAACTAGTGCTACCTGAACTAATCATCAAACCTAGGAAACTCTACCATACCAATAGTAATGAAGAGTCTCTCGAGATACAGGTTCCTTTTGATTTTTCTATTTCTGAGTTTGTTCAGGACATCATTATATGTAGCCTACATATCAGGGTACCCCTATCATTCAATGATGGGAACCACATCAAGTGTAATGGATGGGGGAGGATGTTACACATCAATAGGTTGCACGTCAACATCTTCTACATTTTCTAAACTTACCTCCTCAGAACTTGATTCGACATCATCTTCTGCCTTTAAAGGTTGAGGTAAGTGAGGAGGAGAGGTACTTCGGTTTTTCCTCCTTATTCCCTGTGGAGTTGTGTCATATGGGGTTGCTAATTTCTTTACCTAAGCATTTCTTTTTCCCCTTTGGTTAGATTATACCTTCACTTGGAACTCAACTGCATCACCGCTACTACTAGTTGACTCAGTAGATTCAAAACTAGTAGATGGTGCCTTTTTGTTTCCCTTATTGGCCACTTTTTTGGAAGAAGATACACCTTTTGGAGGCATGGTACCTGAATGTATATAGTAATTAGTAATTAAATTAATAAAAGAAATAAAAAATTAGAAAAATAAATAGTAGTGTGCAAGTTCAGTTCAGGGTACGGTGGGGGGTACTAGTCGTATCGACAAGGTACGACACGTATGATCGAGTTGTATGATACTAAGTATGTACATGGGTGTTCACATATCTGATTACTAGTCCTTCTAACGATTTGTAAGAAAAGGTAAGACTCATTACCAACACGCGTAAGCAGTCCAAAAACAAAATCCTAAAATACAACCTCTACCCAGGTCATTACAACTTACTTGTACGAGTCGTATAGGTTGGGTACGACTCATTTTGCCAAGTAGTACCCATACTAGAATTCAAACTTAGTTAGACTTCTATGTTTTTAGTGGGTACGAGTCTCATTACAACCTCATTACTTGTGGGTATGAGTCGTAAGGAGTCTCATATCCACTACAAGATAGATGTTCAACTTTAGAGTTGACTCCAATTCAAATTTCCCAAATAACCCTTAACATTTTGAAGCATTACCATTCCAAATCCGTCCAAAACCACACAATTACAACATAACATTTCAAGTTCTTCCCCAATACCCATTTTCAACCAAAATCCTAAGAGCTAGGGTTCATATTGCAACACTCAAGTAAATTTAACTTAAAGCAAGTTGAAAATAACTCATATTTGCAATTTTAACTTGGAATATAATGAGTTTGAGTTTGGAAATTTACTTGTTTGGTTGAGTTCTTAGCTTTGCCCAATTTTAAATTTTCCTCCCCAAGTGCCCAGTTTATTCAATGTGAGATAATTCGAGCAAGTTGGAATGTGATTCAAAGTGATTTCGTGCCTTGAAAGCTTGAAATTTGACCAAAAATGGAGTTATTTTAGATTTGGAAATGATTTGGATTTCGGGTGCCCATATTGGGTGCCTTTTATTGTTTTAAATCAAAGAATAGGCCTTGTTGACCCACGACTCCGACCTGATAAACTTGGGTATGAGTTATGGGCTTATGGGCCTTATCTTATACTCGTAAAGACCTGAACCTTACTTGGGTTCTTGTGTTGATACGACTTAATTTGATGAGTCATACCTAGAGGGTACGACTCGTTCTGAGAGTTGTAAAGACTCTAGAAACTTTTACCTGAACCTACATAGTCTCTGAGGTCCTTACGACTCTTACTCACGACTTATACCATTAAGATACGGCTCGTGAAAATTCCATAAAACCTAACTGCTTGAACTTTTCTGGATCTTTTCTGCAATCTTTAGCCCTGCACACCAAACAAACATATTACCCTATAAATAAATAAGTAAAAAGGCATGGTTCCCTCCCACGCAGTGCTTGATTTAACATCAGGGCACAACATAATGACCTTGGTTACTCAGATTTCACCAAGGTCCATATCAAGAATCACATTTATTTTCTTAGTGTTACCCATATAGTTCTTTACTCTATGCCCATTCACCTTTAACAGGGCTTCACCATCCCACTTCAATTCCAAAGAACCATATGGGAGCACTCTTATCATAGTGAAGGGAACATACTATCTAGATTTCAACTTACTTGGAAACAAGCAAAGCCTTGAGTAGACGAGCAATACCTGGTCACTTTTTTCAAAGATTCTTTTCTCAATTTTGCAATCATGATGCAGCTTTATCTTTTCATTGTAAAGTTTAGAACTTTCATGAGCTCAGAGTCTGAAATAATCTAACTCATTCATCTTGTTTAATCTTGACTTGACTGCATCTTGCCACTTAAAATTTAGCTTCATCAAGGCCCACAATGCTTTATGTTTAAGCTAAATAGGCAAGTAACAAGACTTGACACACACTAGATGACAAGGTAAAGCACCAACTAGAGTTTTGAATATTATTTGGTAAGACCATAATGCATCATCTAACTTTCGTTACCAATAAGTCCTATTGGCATTCACTGTCTTCGCCAAGATGGACTTGATTTCTCTATTGGACACCTCAACTTGTCCACTAGTTTATGGATGATAAGGTGTTGCCACCTTATGTTTCAATCCATACTTCTCAAGCAGACTTTTTAATAGAAGATTACAAAAATATGACCCACTATCACTAATGATAGAACATGGTGTGCCAAATTGAGAAAAGATACTCTTTTTCAGGAATACAGTGACACTACCTGCTTAATTGTTGGGAAGTGCAACTGCTTCCACCTATTTGGATACATAATCCATAGCCACAAGTATATACTTCATGCCAAATGAACTGACAAAAGGTCCCATGAAATCTATACCCCATACATTAAACAATTTCAATTCTAAAATAGGGGTCATAGAAAGTTCATGGCGTCTAGAGATATTACCTTGACATTGGCATTGATCACAAGTAGAAGCAAAATCATGTGCATCTTTGTAGATTGTTGTCCAATAGTACCCACATTGCATGATTTTGTGGGTTGTGCGGGTTCTCCGTGATGACCCCCGACTGGAAAAGAATGACAAGCCTCAAGTATGCTCATCATCCCTACCTCAGGTATACATCTAAGAATAATCCCATCCACACATATTTTGAATAAATAAGGCTCATCCCAAGAAAATTTCCTTAACTCATGCATAAACTTCTTTCTTTGTTGGAAGGAAAGATCTTCTAGGACTAGATCACTGGCTACATAATTTGCATAATCTTCAAACCATAGAATTAGATCTTGGGGAGCTGCCAATAATGAATCATCTGGAAAACTGTCATCAATTTCAAGCCCATCTTCCACTTTCTGCATAGCTTACTCCTTAAGTCTAGACAAGTGATTCGTAACTTGGTTCTCCATTCCTTTTCATTCCTTGACATCAATATCAAATTCTTGTGGTAAAAGTACCCACCTAATGAGTCTAGGCTTTGCATCTTTCTTTTGCATCAAGTACCTCAATGTTGCATGATTTGTGTGCAAAACTACCTTCGTCCCAATCAAGTAAGACCGAAATTTCTCAAAGTCAAAAACCACTACCAATAAATCTTGTTCGGTCATTGGGTAGTTCTTAGAGCAGGATTCAATGCTTTGCTGGCATAGTGGATGGGATGAAGAATCTTTTATTTTATTTGGCCTAGGACAACACCCAAGGCCACTCCACTTGCGTCATACATAACCTCAAAATGCAAGGACCAATCGGGAGACACAATGATTGGATCCAACATCAATTTATCTTACACATTCAAACGCCTTCATACAGGCATCATTAAAAACAAATTTCACCTCTTTCTCAAGAAACTTGCAAAGAGGATTAGAAATCTTCGAGAAATCCTTGATAAAACGCCTATAAAAACTTGCATGCCCTAAAAGGCTTCGAATTTCTTTCACAAAAATTGGCGGCGATAATTTCTCAACCACCTCTATTTTAGCTCTATCAACCTCTATGCTTCATTTTGAAATCTTATGCCCGAGCACAATACCTTCTTTGACCATAAAATGGCACTTGTCCTAATTAAGCACCAAGTTGCATTCTTCACACCTTGTAAGAGCATTTTCCAAGTGCACTAAGCAGTCATCAAAAGAATCACCAATAACCAAAAAATCATCCATAAACACTTTGATGGTGTCTTTTACCATATCAGAGAAGATGGATACCATACATCTCTTAAATATGGCTGGAGCACTGCATAGCCCAAATGGTATACATCTGAATGCAAAAGTCTCATAAGGAAATATGAAGGTGGTCTTCTCTTGGTCTTCAGGCATAATAGTAATTTGGTTGTACCCTGAATACCCATCAAGAAAATAGTACCATCCTATACCCGCTAACCTGACTAATATCTGGTCCATGAAGGGCATGGAAAAATGGTCCTTCTAAGTCCTTGCATTCAATTTTCTGTAATTCATGCATACTCTCTATCTTGTGATTGGCTTCATTGGCACTAGCTCATTCTTCTCATTAAGGACAACAGTAATCCTGCCTTTCTTCAAAACATATTGTACCGAACTGACCCACTTGCTGTCAGTAATGGGATATACTACACCAGCATCCAACCACTTGATTATCTCTTTCTTCACCACCTCCTGCATAGGAGGATTAAGTTGACAATGATGCTCTATACTTGTAATACACACCAGTTTAAGTTGAATTTTAAGAGCACAAAGACCAGGCGGAATACCCACGATGTCTGCAATGGACCATCCAATAGTTATCTTAAATCTCTGTAATACTGATAACAATGCTTCCACTTATGAGTCAATCAAATCATCTACAATAATTAATGGCAAAGTGTTGTGGGCCCCCAACAATGCATATCATAAATAAAAAGAGAGGGTCTTCAACTCTAAGACAGGTGGCTCTTCAATGGATGGACGAACAGGTGGAGTAGTTTTATTCTTCAAATCCAAATCAAGCTTCTTTGGTGCAAAAATGTAAGAACTATGTTGTAACACCCCAAAAAGGGTCTCGAGACTTCACACGGTGCTCAAGACTATGAGTAGCCTCAAGCTAACCCTGTAAGCCTTCTACTAAATCTAAAGCTTATAATAGAGAAATATAGACATATAATCAAAGCTAAAATACAAAATTCTGTATGAGCTAAGCTGAAACTGTCTTTATATAATATCTGAAAATACTAAACTCAAGAGCCAGATCGATCAATACTAAAAATCTAAATCATATCTAGTAGTCTGACAAGTCTCTACTACTAATAACTAGAGAGCCACTGGAACAAGTCCCCAGCTGACTTAAACTGACTGAAAAATACTTAATCAACTACTATAATAAACTAGAAAATCTGAATAACTGGGTCCCCAAACTATGAGGACTCACCAAGTGTCGGGATATATATGGAGATGCTCGAAATCACTTACACTACTGAAACTAAGCACCTAAACCTACATTATAAGACAATGTAGCACATAGACGTATATATGGATCAGTACTTCTGGAATGTACTGAGTATATGGGGGTGAATTCATATGTAAATCAATATCTCAATATCATTATGAATTTGTAAAAGAAATGCATACTAAATCTAGATGATTCACATAAGCTGGAATATCTGAAAAATAAAAATCATATTCATGGATAGTAAAACATATTGCATAAATCTAGTGAGTCATAACATTTAGTTTCTAAAAGCTGCACTTGTATTCTATCTTTAAATTGTGTTGTCTAAGTGTAGAAAGGACTCACTTTTTACCTGAAATCTGAAAGCTGACATCTGTAACTAATGCCTCATATAAAGCAATATCTGAGTAAAATTTGTGAACCTTTATACTTAGTTTCTAAAAGCTTTTCTGTTATTCTTTACTCTTTTCTGTAAGCTGTATGGAGGTTCTTCTAACCGACATACACTATGTGAGCTATCATAGTGTCCAACGTCTAGTTCCCTTATGGGAAAACATCACTTGGGGAGAGATGTCATACTCTTGCCAAGGAGTATAACCTAATTTGAGTGATCACATCTATAACTGTCATCCATATAGAAATAGGAATAATCTGATAATTTGTACCTACGTTGGCTCGTAGTTCTCAACTCGGTGCTAAATACTACTCCCTTTAATTTATATGCTCATTTTATAGGAAATTTACTTTAAAACTAGTATAATGGTTTATAATGAAAACCAATTGTAAATCTATTAACTTAAATAGTAACTGAAACTATAAAGTGAATTTCATGTCTAATCTGAGATCAAAAGATCAGATCTTTATTAAAATCTGAAATCACTAGTCATGGGATGCTTAAAGCATAGTCATTTTTGAAATATCAACATTCAAACTAGGGCTAGTAACCCATGCATCAAATTCACGTCAAATCATCATAAAGTTTAGGCTTGATAATAAAACAATTAATAATTAAATTCTAAATCTGGAAATTTATATCATACGCATGGAAATACAAAAATAGCCATGCAATTCATCATCTAAATCACTTGAAATCTCATAATCTTCAAATAGCAATAATTCGGTATGAACCCTAATTCAAAATTCATGTACGTTCATGTAAAATTAACTTCAAAAACTAATTTTGGGCACAAGGATGAAAGAATTATCCTTGTTGAAAATCCCACATACCTTAATTGATTATTAGATGGAGAAACTTGAACTTTGAGTTCCTATTTGTGCTCCTGAAGATAGATTCTTGAAGTTCTTGAATTGGGAATCTTTAATTTTAAGCTATCTTGAAAAGAGAATGATGGAAATTTGGATTTCTTGGGGATGAAGGTTTAATGCTCTAGGGTTTCTTTGAGAGAAAGTTGGTGAAAAGTGATCATAATGGGCTTAGAATAGGTTTAATCCTCTATTTTTCATGATTTGGGGGCTTGAGAAAAGACTAACTTGCCCTTTAAAAATTATATTTTGAATTAGAAATCCCAATTTTTTCTCCCACCGAGATGCGACGCTATCGCGGTGGCTTACTAAAAAAAGGACGATCGTCTTTTTCTCCTTTAGCGTGATGCAGTATAATTGCATTGCATCACTGGAAAAGAACGAGTGCCAATTTTCCCTTCTCCATGACTCCATGCTTTTCGCGATGCCCTACTGCTTTCACTAAAATTGCCATAACTTCTCAACCGAGATCAGATTAAGGCAAAATTGGTATCGGAGGAAAGCTAATTCAATTATCTACACATTCGTGGGTCTAGAACTGGAAAGTCCTATACGCATCAAGAGTTATGCACTTTCAAAGCTAACCCTTTCTACACTAGAAGCTAAACTGAGCTAGAAAAAATATGAGGTATTACAATATCTCCCCTTTGGGAACATTTGTCCTCAAATGAGACTAGTTAAACTAAAAATACTGAGATTTTGGGGCTATATACTGGTATGAACAACTAAAACAAACTACATGACCGAATCTAAAACATACTAAGAAATTGAATGAATATGTGAGTGCATGAATTTACATGAAGATAGCTATATGGCTGAATCTGAGACTGGAAAAGAACTGAATTAAGGAGGACTGTTACCTTCGGTTGAATTTGGTTTATGGAGAAAAAGTGAGGATACTTGGCACACATGTTTTCTTCTACTTCCCAAGTAGCACCCTCAAGGACTGATTTCTCCATATAACTTTGACCAAGGGAACTTCTTTATTTCTTAGTCTACGGATCTGATGATCAAGAATCTTTACTGGAACTTCTTCATATGAAAGGCCATTCTGAATATTTATGTTTTCTAGAGGGACTGTAATGGCTGAATCATCCATGCACTTCTTCAATAAGGACACATGGAACACTGGATGAACTGATGACAAGTCTGCAGGTAGCTCAAGCTCATACACTACCTTCCTAACACGACTCAAAATCTGGTAAAGGCCTACATATCGGGGACTAAGCTTTCTTTTTTTGCCAAATCTCTTCACCCCCTTAATAGGTGCATATGACTTCTGACGACTCTAGGCTGTTTTCAATCTCTCTAGGATTAACTGAACTTTCTCCATGGATTTAAATATTATATCTGTCCCAATCAAAGAGGCCTCACCAACTTCGAACCAACCGACTGGTGATCTACATCTACGCCTATAAAGAGCTTCAAACGGGGCCATCTGAATACTAAAATGGTAACTATTATTGTAGGCAAACTTAATCAATGGCAAGTGGTCATCCCAACTGTCTTTGAAATCAAGAACACATGCTCTCAATATATCTTCAAAGGTCTGGATGGTCCTCTCTACCTGACCATCTATTTGCGGTGAAAATCTGAACTGAGATGAGCTTGGGTACCAATACCCTTCGAAAAGGCTTTCCAAAACTGAGAAGTAAACTTAGTACCCCTATCTGAGATGATGGACAAGGTAACTCTATGCAATCTAACCAACTCTATGATGTTCAACTTAGCATAATCTTCAGTTGTGAAGGACGTGTGAACTGGTAAGAAATGGGCTGATTTGGGCACCTGTCTGCAATAACCCAAATCAAATCATGTCGACGAAACGAATAGGGTAATCTAGTCACAAAGTCCATATTCACCTCTTCCATTTTCCAAGTGGGAATACCGAACTCCTGCAAAGTGCCACCAGGTCTTTGGTGCTCCATCTTAACCTGTTGACAAGTTGTACACTTGGCTACAAATTCTATGATATCTTTCTTTATACCACTCAATCAATAGACTTTCCACAAATCGCAGTATATCTTGGTGGATCCTAGATGAATGGAATAATGTGCACCATGCGCTTCTGCTGAGTCAACTAACCTTACACCCAATCTAGCTAACCGGTGAACTTCCCAAACTAACTCTCTCTTATCATTCTCCACATGAGAAACACTGCCCATAGACAGTCTACTAAGGGTGTCTGCCACTATATTAGCCTTGCCTGGATGATACAATACACTCATATCATAATCCTTCAACAATTTTAACCACCTTCTCTAACAAAGATTTAACTTCTTCTGAGTAAACATATACTGCAAACTTTTGTGATCCGTGAACACATCAACATGCACCCCATAAAGATAGTGCCTCCAGATTTTCAAAGCAAACACAATAGCAGCTAACTCAAGATCATGGGTAGGGTAGTTCTTTTTATAAAGCTTAAGTTGTCTAGAGGCATAGGCTATAACCTTACCTCTTTGCATCAAAACACAACCCATACCGATTCTAGAGGCATCACAATATACAACAAACCCATCTGTACCATCAGTTAGCGCTAAAATTGGGGATGAAGTGAGTCGAGTCTTCAACTCCTGAAAACTCTTCTCATAGGAATCTGACCACTGAAACTTAACTTTCTTCTAAGCTAATCTAAACATAGGGGAAGCCAGAAAAAGAAAAACCCTCAACAAAGCATCTATAATAGCCAGCTAAACCCAAGAAAATTCTAATGTATGATAGAGAGATAGGTCTAGGCCAGGTTCTTACTGCTTCTGTCTTTTGGGGATCAACTATAATGTCATCACTGGAAATAATATAATCGAGGAAAGTTACTGATCTTAGACAAAATTCACATTTGCTAAATTTGGCAAATAACTGACGATCCCTAAGAGTTTGTAACATAATTCTAAGGTGGTCTGCATGATCATCCTCACTACGAGAATAGTCAAGAATACCATCTATAAAGACTATGACGAACTTGTCCAAATACTGTTTGAACACTCGATTTATCAAGTCCATGAACGCTACTGGGGAATTTGTTAGCCCAAAGGACATGACTAGAAACTCAAAATAACCATAATGGGTTCTGAACGGTGTCTTTGGGATATCACATTCCCTCACTCTAAGTTGATAATAGCCGGATCTAAGGACTATGTTTGAGAAGTTACTTGCACCTTGGAGTTGGTCGAATAAGTCATCAATACTAGGAAGAGGATATTTGTTTTTGACTATGACTTTATTCAGTTGGAAAAAGAATGGTGGAAATTTGGATATCCTGGGGATGAAGGTTTGATGTTCTAGGGTTTATTTGAGAGAAAGTTGGTGAAAAGTAAGCATAATAGGATTAGAATAGGTTTAATCCTCTATTACTCATGATTTGGGGGATTTGAAAAAGACTAAATTGCCCTTGTAAAATTTTACTCGGAATTGAAAATCTCGATTTTGCCTCCCACCGCGACGCGACGCTATTGCGGTGGCTAAATGGAAAAGGACGATCACCATTTTGGACTTTGGTACGATATGACGTAATCGCATTGCATCACTAGAAAAGAATGAGTGCCAATTTTCCCTTCTCCGTGATACGATGCTTATTGCGATGCCCTACTACTTTAACTAAAATTGACATAACTTCTCGACCGAGTATAGGATTAAGGCAAAATTGGTATTATTGAAAAGCTAATTCAATTATCTACATATTGGTGGGTCTAAAACTGGAAAATCCTATATGCAACAAGATTTATACACTTTCAAAGCTAACACTTGCCACACTAAAAGTCAAACTGAGCTAGGAAAAAGTACGGAGTGCACATACCATCTCAACATACTCCTCAATAACATCACAGTCAAATTTCATGATCACTATTGTTAATGCTTCAACACATAACCTCTCTTCAATAAGAACAGCAACATCAGAACCATTATCCCAAAGAGTCACAAAATCAACATTATAGAATGAATTCATTTTATCATCATACACATCAATCATGGATACAACTCTTAACTCATCAGGTTGATTTATGGATTTGTATACATTGAACACCACTTGTTCATCATTGGGTCTCAACATCAGATGTCCTAACTCCAAATCAATCAATGTCCTTCTTGTAGCCAAGAATGGTCTTCCCAAAATAATTGGGACTTGGAAGTCCAATTCAAAGTCCAATATCATATAATTTGTAGGAAAAATAAAATAAGCCACATTCACCAATACATCATATAAAATGCCAACTGCTTTTTCACAGTTTTACTTGTTTGGGATCCCCCAACCCCAACTATTTAAACATTGAGAATGGCATGAGGTTGATGCTAGCACCCAAATCACATAATGCACGAGCGAAGTTGAAGGTTCCAATAGTGCAAGGTATAGAGAAAGAACTAGGATCCTCCTTCTTCTCCACCAATGATCTAGTAGCTACAGCACTATAATGATGAATATTATCGACTGGCTCATAACTAACTGACCTTTTTTTGGTAATTAGATCTTTCATGAATTTTGCATGACATTTTCTCTAATGTCTCTACAAGTGGGATGTTGACTGACAAGTCTTTTAGCATTGACACAAAACTTTTTATACTTACCATCTTCTTATTTTTTTCAGCCTTTTAGGAAAAGGAGGACGAGGTCATGGGATAGGCTTCAAAATAGGCTCATCGGCCTTATATTCTCCTTTATATTGCTTACTACTAGTATCCACATCAATAGGATCATCATCATTCTTTTGCTCATCTACAACCAGTACAGGTGGGTCTATGGTGGATTTACCACTTCGAGTAGTAATAGAGTGGCAGTGACCATCATTCTTTGGAATAGCCACTATGTTACTCGGGAGAGTGCTAGGCTGTCTTTGATTTACTGTGGTTGATATTTGACCAAATTATTTCTCCAACTTATTGATGGTTGTAGAATATGACTTAACTTTTTGGTTTAGACCAAATAGGTCTGCCTTGATATCCTTAAGACATCTCTCTTGACTTTTTTGCCTCTTGACTAATTTTGACAACAGTGCCTATATCCTAGATTTTGAATCACGATTACCTAGTGGAGCATATTTGTCACTCTTCTTCTTGTAGTCATCTTTCCACCGCTAATCACCATAACTCTTTCTACTTCTTTCTCTGTATCTGTCATTATAAAAGTTCCAACCTTTATTCCCTTACCCTTGGTCTCAAAATCCTCCAACCTACGATTAAGATATTTTGTTTATTCTTCAGATTTAATATCAAAAGTTTTATAAGCAGAGCCTGTGCCGCAACTACATTTACTTTCTCAGCACTGATAGTTACGAACTATTTTGTAAGAAACCCAATATCAGTATTAAGATGTTCAACCTCTTGTGTTATCAAATCATGACCAGCTCCATAATTATTGGCTGCTCCAATAGAATATGTACAGTATCACGTTCTGCATTTCTAGTATGCCACCCTCTATTAGTCACCGAAATATCATCCAGTATATCTTGTGCAACATCCCATCGAAGATGCATGAATGCACTTCCCAAAATCATATCTGTCATTTCTCTCAAACTGACATTCAATGATCTCTAGAAGATTTCCAACAAATTTGATCCTCTAATTCTTGATTATGTACCATGCTCAGCTTCTTCTTGAATCTAAACCATGCCTTACATAAGGATTCTGTAGGTAACTATTTAAAGTTATAAATCTCATCTTTCAACTGCAATATCCTTTCAAGAGGGAAAAGTTTGTTCGAAAACTATTTACACAACTCATGCCAAATAGTGATTGAGCCTCTTGAAAGTTTCCCAAACCATAGTGATACTTCACCTATTAATGAAAATGGGAACAACCTCAATCTCAAATCTTTCTGATCTACACAAGTAATAGTATATGATGTGCAGATCCCAATAAAATTAGCAAGATACATGTTCGCATTATCAAAAGCTGATCTTGAAAATACACCATTCAAGTTCAACAATTGGATCATGGCATTTGTAATATCAAACTTTACATTGGGAGGTAAACCTAGAGGAATGATGGTTCTTGTCTCAGTAGGTTCAGTATAACCTATATCTTCTTTATCATCGTATAAGTGTAAGTGCTGATATATAGGAATCAATAAAGATCTGCCTCTCTGAACTCTGTCTCGATGCTCAGCAACTTGTTTAATCCTGGCTAGTCCTCCTTGTTAGGCTAACCCAGTCTCTTCAGCTAATCGGGCCTCTTTAGTTTCTCTTTGCTCTTCCACAATAGCAGCTATTAGTTATTGCATCTATAAATATGCAATATTTTATGGATAAAATGGAGCACACAGGATTTCCATATTAGGATCAATAGGTGGAGGGTGTTGAACCCCATCATAAACTTGTCATGTCATTCTTCTTAGTGTTTGAAGAATTCTCTCACGCTCTGGATCAAAAGAGAGTAAGGGATTGCCTATTCTCCTAGTGTTTGTCATAAATTAGTGTTTTCTCTTCAAAATTTTGATTTTGTATGTCAAATTAAAGATAGAAAATAAAAAATGCAAACATCACTAATTTAATTAACTACTCAAACTATCGACCCCGACAATGATGCTAAAATTTGATGTCGCCTAAAACTAACCTCCGAAAGAAGTATGTTGCGGTCGATGCCAAATATAGTGACCAAACTAGGTTGGGATCTATCCCACAGGAAAAATGTTGAACAGTTACTTATCTTAATCTAATTGACAAGCAGTGCAAAAAGTAAATGGAGGGAATTTGAAATTATCAGCAACTAGTAACCAAATCTTGAAAACTTTGAGTGGTAAACAATAAGAGACAAACAATAGGCTTGTGTTCCCACAAGATTCTCAACTCCATAAATTTCTCATGTTCAATCCACCTATTCTAATGCTCTACATATAAATTCGACAAAATATGTATTACCAACCATCTTGTGAATGTGTTGGTAAATCTCACCCTTTACCTTCTGAGTCTTAAAGTGTCGCCTTATTGCTCCTTGTCTATGACCTTAGTTCACTTTCACCTTTTGAGTGTCAAGTGATTATATGAGATGATGGACTTGTATGATGGATATGAATCTCAAATTACTGTCTTAATCCTCTTTTCCCAATCACAAACTTCCTTGTGAGGACGTATGCAAATGCAGGTTATCCCTAAGCTTCTTCAGTAGCTCTGAGGTCAATTATTGTGAAGAAGGTTAAGATACATACATAAACCCTAGAATAGATGAATCTCCAACTTCCATTACATAGCTAATCCACCAGGGTTCCCACAAACCTAGTCAGGGAGATTAAACGCTCATGTTTATGCAAGAATCCATGATTATCAATGAAGAATACATGTAATTAATTTCACAAGAATAAGATGAATAAAATCCCAAGTCTTCAATTGAATAAAACCCAAAATCTCAAGAATAACTGCAAAGTAGTAAAAAGAATGTCACAGTACGTCAAAGTAAGTCACCTAATTAAAGATAAACCCTAAGGTATTCATAGTATCTCAAAAATACTTAGAAATCCTAATAAAAATAAAAAAGGTAAAGTTATGTCGGTGCAAGGTATGATTTGCTCATCCAGTCGTGTTGTCTTCTTACGAGTCATACCATACCTCTCGTATCCACTCCAGTATCTAGTCTTCCATGCTTTAACTTTCTGTTTTGATAATGGCTCCTGCTCATGAGTCGTACCTTGACCATACGACTCATGGCCTTCAATCGTATCCACTTAGGACTTTTTTCTTTCAATGCTTGGACAGTGGTCTATTTATGGTTGAATCATACAAGTCGTACTTAGACTTTCGACTCGTAGTCTTCTGATACTTAAACTCTGAATTTCTTCCTTGGGTTTTGCGCTGTGTACTCTTTTATGTTATGACTCGTGTCCTCAACTTACGACTCGGATGCTTCTCAATACTTAGTTTTTCTTCCTGGACTTGGTTTCATTATTCTTATAAGTTAGCCTATGAGTCGTATGAGGTGTTGACGACTCGTGACAAGACTCGTACCTTCTGCAACTTTGGTCTTTTCAGGTCTTTTTCTTCTAGTTTCATTCCAACACTATGCTAGACCTATTTTACCTGCAATAACCACAAAAGCATATCATGTCTACTAAAATTACCTAAGTTCAAGCATATTTTCATGATTTTAAGCGTAGAAAGTGTCGTGTATCCACGACACATCAGGTTAGTAGGTGCAGCAGCCTATTGGTTATTCTAGGTGTTCATGGACTTGACTAACACTATAAAAGCAGCCCCAAATTTTGCATAGGATACTTATTCATTCAAAGGGTTTATTGAAGCTGGTGGTGGTGCTTGCTAATTTGGATTATTGTTGCCATTTCAATACCTCTTCTGTTAGTTTTCTTGGGAGGCTATTCTGTAAACATGTAGAGCATGAGTTATAATAAGGTTTTAATCGAGTTCACACCCTTTCGCATAATATGAACATGAAAAAAATTAAAATTTTCGTAAAATATTTCATAACCTCTTACTCATAAGTGTGGAGCGTTTCACACTCATGAATAATACACTACTTAACATGACTTTTAGACATCCTAGGACACTTTAAACCTGATGCTCTGATACCAAATTTAACACGACTCGAGACTACCCCTTGTCATAACATAGTGCCTGTTATGATCCATTTTCGAAAAGTCAAAAATATTTCATAACTTCGTGGAAAAAAAATAAGTATATTTGATTTTATTTTGAAAAAATAATTTAGAGTCGACACTTATAGAAAAATTAAGAACCATTTAAAAAGTTAATTTTTAAAGAAAACTTTTTTAAAAATAACCAGAGTTTAGGTAAGGGTTCAAGTAAATTCAAAAGAAGGTGTTAGGTACTTTTGAAAATTCAAAAAGTTTGGTTCCCAATGGATTAAATTTATTTTGCTTGTTTTTGAAAATTTTTTGTTAAGTTATTTGAAAAAAATCATGTTCTAAGAATCGTGAATTTATTAAAGATATTCTAAGTAATAAAATAAACTAAACATCAAAGTTCAAAAATAATTCTAGCTTCAATAATTTTATCTGAATTAAGACTTTGGGCTAAATAATTAACCCAACTTCATAAACGTGGATTTTGAGTCATTAATAACAATGAAAGGATATAAATAAATTATCAAGTTATTCTAAGAGTTTATGTTTGTATAAATAGAGAACTTTAAAAAATTATTAAATAACTAAAATAAAATGAATAATTCAATTTAAATTTGCTCCTTGGGGATTCATCTAGATTAATTAAATAGAATTACAAACAAATAATCAAGAGAATTGCAAGAAAATAAAAGAATAAAAGTTGAGATTTGGGCCCCTTTTAGCCCATTTCAAATCTGCATAGGTTTGGGCTTTATTCATGGACTTTGGGTCTTCTTTCCTTTTTGTATATTAGTTGTATATAAACAGCTTAATTTTTTGGATTTTTTTCTATACTTGGTGTATACATGACTGAAAATCAGTCATAAACACCTCCTTTAATCCTCCAGCTGAATATTAGCACTCTTTTTCTAGTATATCACCTTTATGTCATGTATATTTACTGTATATCTTTATATACAGCCTTGATCTTTATGATTTTAGTCCATTTTGGACTTGGTTGAGGCTTTGACTCAAAGTTAATATAGGCCTTTTTATCCCATTAGGAAATGCAGGGGTGAATGAGGTCTATTGGGACTCAAGCAGAATTTTACATGTAAGAAAAACGAAGATAAGGATTAGTTGGAGATGAATAATAATAGCAATACAAGAAATAGGTTGAAAACCCAATGAATGTTCAACAAAGGCTAATCGATTCAATCAGGTGATGAAAATATGATAAAAATAGTTTCAACAGTACTTTCCCAACCAACGAATTTATGGAAGAAGATTTACAAATTAGTAATTTCCTATGCAATCTTTCTAATGAATTTAAGCAAGTTCCATACAATACATACATATGTCTACGGAAACGAACATAGCTAGACTTACATCTAAAGATAAAAGGGTGTATGAAATTTAAACAAAGAGAAAGATCGGAATGCAAGAAAAAACTAAAGCTAAGGACAACAATATGAATAAGTGCACCAATATTGGTCTTGATCAAACCCATAATCAACAACCCAATTCAAACTTAAATGTCTCTGAATCAAAAACAAACATTAATATTGTGAGATCACTGAAAAGCATCTCAGTAGTTAAAGATCAAGACAAAAAATAAGCCACCAAAAAATTCAAACACGTAACTATCAAACTTAATCAAAACACAAAATAGATGATAACGAACCAAAGGAAATAAAAAATAAAAGATCAATATATCCAACCTATTGTTTATTCAACACAACTATACGAGTAATGACGAATTCAAAAGAAACAAAATATATCAACCTGCTTCATCCAGTGTCTATGGTAACAAACTTCCAATACCAACACATTACTTATTAAAATAATTTCGAATTGGTTACTAGAAAAAAACACGAAGAGATTTTAAGGGCTAGACTAGAAGAAAAAACATAGATAAACTGAACAAGAATACCATCAAAAGTAGTGATCATTCTAGCACTAAATACCAGAAAATCATAGGAATGACGTAACATTAACTCTAATATCCTATCAATAATTTGCATAAGAAATTAGTCAAGAAGGGAATTACAATCTAAACAAACAACAATTCCAATCATAGAAGTACTGAAATATTTTTTAAAAGAAAAGATGTAAAGAGAATGAGTTTTACCTTTTTTCAGGCAGCGTAATGGGACGATGAGTTGACGACGATCTCACTTACCTACTTTTGATTTGAAAACGATAATGAAAAATAAACTTGAACCAAAATTCTTATAAATCCAGGTTGGGGATAGAAGTCCAAATCCTAACCGAGTAGAAAATATTTAGCCCTCTTCTTTTAAAAAATCCACCTTTTAACAATAAAAGAGAGGGGTTTATATAGAAACCCAAAAATCTCCATTCTTGAGGAATTTGTCGATGTGGGATAGAGGATTTAGGGGGAAATTTGGGAATTCCAAATTGAGGATAAGGATTGTTGATGATTTGGAATTGTACAACCAGTACGTATTTGAAATTCAAAATTCAAACGGATAGAATAGGGCAGTGTCATTTTTGGTATTTTACTGGGTTGTGCCCATAGGTTGAAATCGTGGTTGTTGTTCTTGGGTTGCAGGACCAAGTTTTTGGGTCGGGTTTGTTTGTCTGTTGCTTAGATGTTAGTGGAATTGGGTTGTTGAAGTTGTCAAATGTTGTTAGTTGTTGCTTGCCAATGTTGAAGTTATTGTTATTGATGTTGCTTATTTTTTGCTTATTTAGGTCTGTCATTTTGGCTGAATAGGAGTAAAAGTGGTAGGACAGGTATTGGTAAGCGGGGAATGGAAAAAAAAATGTGGGTCAGCTGAAATAAACTGGTGCGATGTTGTGCTTGTGGTTGGGTTGAGGGTTTTGGGGTTATAACCCTAATCAAATTAGGATTTAGCCATCTCATTTAAATTTTGACCAAATTGAGAAAATAATTGGCCAATTACATGGCAATTGTGGCCATTTTGATTTCAATTACGACCAAATCTAATAAGATGGCTAAATTAAATTGTAATTCAACATGAATTAATACCCAATTTAATTTTGAGTTTCATGTTTTGATAAAATCAAGGACATATTTTTTAAAACCAATTATATTTAAATGAAGACTTTGCCATATCAATTAATTTTCAAGATAATCCTTAGTTAAGATCTAATTTTTTTCATATAATAATTATTTAAGTAATAAAATTATACAGTCTCGTATATATGGATACGAAAATATATAATCGCTACTTAAAATGACAAAATTACCTAGATAAATATTTTAAAAAAAGTTTTTATCCGGATAAAATAAATATTGTTATTTTATTTAAAACCAAAGAAATTTAGAATTAAACTTAGTCTGGGAGGGCAAAAATTAGGTGTCAACAACTGCCCCCTGCCTTTGAGTAGGGTGGATAAAAGTAACCCTGGGCAAAGGGAGGTTGACGTTCCTAATTTTGTCCGATCACAAATTCATTTCTTGAAAGAGGTTGATTTTTGCATGAATTTTAAGGAGTTATGGCCGGACCCTAGTATTGGGTTTCCTACATATCTTAGGTTACATGAGAATTCAGGCCACTTGTAGTTCATGAAGCTTGATTTTGAAACACGATTTTCAAAGAATTCACAAGCTATCTCAATTTTTAAATTTTGGTGAAAATGAAAAGCTAAAGAATAAGAGGATTGGGGGAAAGTTGGAATGCAATCGAGTTTTCAACACGGAGCCCAGCCTATATATTCCTGAGATTCATGGATTCGGACTTCTTGTAGTTCGACTCATTCGGTAGAAAAGATAGTCTTTTTTTATACGATCTCTAGCTTGAGATGAGTGATAAGTTATTTGAGCTTATAGAAAAGAGGCTTGTAACCTCTTAATCATGAATGTGGGATCCTTCACATCCATAGTCAAGAATTTACTTGGACATAATTTCTAAAACTCTGAGTGTATTATCACCCGGATTTGACGAGCATAGAAGGTTACTTCCGGTATGAATTTAGAAATATCTTAAAAATAAAACTGAAACCAGAATATCCCAAATACCCCACATTCCTTCAAAAAAGAGTGTGGTTTAATGATGGTAGAAATCGTCCTTCATCTCGCGTCCAAAGAGTTTGGTATTCCTCTTTGAACTATGTCTCAGTTCCCTACTAAGAAAAAGTTTCACATTGTGTTGCGTCCTTTTTGGATTCGTCCACACTTGTGGTTTTGATTTGAGAATTTTATCCTTTTGGATGCTCTCGACAATAACTCAAACAAATAATTAGTTGTAAATGTAGTATTACACAAATTTAAATTGGTGGAAACCAGTTTGAACATGTTATGTTGAGATAGTTTATGGACCAATTTGCACTACTTGTTTTAAGAATATTATTCCATTTTGAACGGGGTGACAACCCAACATGTACCAGTAAAAGGACAATGACTTATCATGAATATAACATGCTACCTTGAATGGAGTGACGGTCCAACGTGTCTCATTGAAAGGTGGATGACCTATTTTGAAAGTAACATATCACTGTGAATGGAGCGACGGTCCAACATGTCCCATTGAAAGGCGGACGGCCTATTTTGAATGTAATATGTCACTTTGAATGGAGTGACAGTACAATATTTCTCATTGAAAGGCGGACGACCTATTTTAAATGTAACATGCTACTTTGAATGGAGTGACAGTCTAATGTGTCTTATTGAGATGGACGACCTATTTTAAATGTAACATACCACTTTTAATGGAGTGATGGTCTAACGAGTCTCGTTGACAGGCGGATGACCCATTTTGAATGTAACATGACACTTTGAATGGAGTGATGGTCCAACGTGTCTCATTGAAAGATGGATGACCTATTTTGAATATAACATGACACTTTAAATAGATTAATGGTCCAACGTGTCTCATTGAAAGAAGAATAACCTATTTGAATGTAACATGCCACTTTGAATGGAGTGACGATCCAATGTGTCTATTAATCACCTGCACTAAACTTATTAATAGAAAATGCAACATAAGAGAAATTGTGCAAACCTTGTATTAGTATACCACACTGAAGAAGGTGAAAGTACATAATATAGTAATATATCATGCTTAAAGAGGTGACGATCCATAATAACATGTCACACTAAAGGAGGTGACAGTCTATAACATAATAACATGCCACTCTAAAAGAGGTGATGGTCCATAACATAATAACATGTCACGCTGAAGGAGGTGACGATTCATAACATAACAACATGTCACTCTAAAGAATGTGACGATCCATGGCATAATGATATGTCACTCTGAGGAATGTGATAGTCCATAACATAATGACATGTCATATTGAAATAGGTGACGATCCATAATAGAATAATATGTCACGTGAAAGAGTTCATAGTCCCTAACATAATAAAATGTCATTCTAAAAGAGGTGACGGTCCATAACATGATAACATGTCACTTTAAAGTAGGTGATGATCCATAACATAATAACATATCACTCTGAAAGAGGTCACGATCCATAACATAATAACATGTCAATCTGAAGGAAATGACAATCCATAACATAAAATGTGTCACTCTGAGGGAGGTGACAATCCATAACATAATAACATATTACTCTAAAGGAGGTGACAGTCCATAACATAATAATGTCACTCTGAAGGAAGTGATGGTCCATAACATATTAACATGTCACTCTGAAGGATGTGACGGTCCATAACATAATAACATATCACTCTAAAGGAGGTAACGATCCATAACATAATAACATGTCACTCTAAAGGAGGTGAAAATCCATAACATAATAAAATGTCACTATTAAAGAGGTGACAATCTATAATATAATAATATGTCACTCAGAAGGAGGTGACGGTCCATAAAATAATATTATGTCACTTTGAAGGAGGTGATGGTCCATAACATGATAGCATGATGTCTCAAATAAAGTAATGGTCCAATGTATCCTCTTAAAGGAAGGAAAAACCCCAAATATAATAATATGTGCCCTTTTGAAAGAATGGATGACCCAAATATAATAAGATGTGTCACCTCAAACGAAGTGACAATTCGGTATGTCCTCTTGAAATGGTGGATGACCCAAATATAATAAGGACCTTGAATAGACTGAAAATCCAAAAAAAATTGGAGGGTAGAAAACCCTAACATATAAGAAAAGATAGAAGTTGATTTGTGGAACTTCATCCTTTAAATCGGAAATCCTTAAAAGGACTTGTGCATGTCCTGAGCTTTTGGATTGAATCCTCAAACTTTGAGAGGATTGGTTTGTGTTAGCTCTTAGAGGCGGTATTGGATAATATCACCTGCATAGCTCAAACAACACTCATTAACAACTTAACAATTTGTTGTAACTAAGTTAAAAGAGTAATAAAGGATGGAATTTAGAGATAAAGTTATTTGAGTCATGATGATTTGGAGATAGTGTTTGAATGATATCTCCATATCTTAATTGTTATTCCTGATCATTTTCCTACAAAATCAGAGGAAGTGTTAGAGATCATAACGAAGTAATAGAAACATAAATCAAAAGAAAAAGGGAGAAGAGAAGTTGTCTGGATTATTATGCAAGGCATCAATGGATCTAGTTAACACTGTCAATGTTGTGACTTCATTGTTCTTGTATCCAAGGAAAAATTCTTAGTTTTGAGAGACTAATTGTGTTGATATTGCCTTACTCTCCGGATGCTCCTTGTTGATCATCAATTTACAAGCTTTTTTTATCTTAAAGCATAGTTTTGGGGAATTTTTAAGGATTTTCGTCAAAAATTCTATCCCAGTTTATAACATAGAAACTCTCGAACTTCCTTGTAACTTATGACATCATTTAGAATAGAATTTTTCAGATCTTCTCAAAAATTCCGCCCCAATTTATAACATAGAAACTCTTGACTTCCTTGTAACTTATGACATCATTTAGTATAGAATTTTAGAGATCTTCTCAAAAATTTTGCCCCAGTCTAAAATGCAAAACACTTGAGTTCTTTATGATGTAGCGTAGCTTGAAATTTGAGGATTTCTCAAGAATTATTCCCCAACTTTAGCTCCACCAACGTCTGATGGTCACCTTTATAGAAAATGTTGAGTTTTCTGAAATTTTTGAGACCTTCTCAACAAATTTTGCCCCAATTACATGCTTCAATGTTATCTCTGTGTAACTTGAAAAAGGATCCTCTTGATAGAATCTTGAGATCCTCTAAAAAAATTATCCCAGATTTTATGAAAATCTTATAGGGATATGATCAAGTTAATGGGGTGCCTACATATTCCATTGAGGTATGAATTATGTCAAATGTAGTTCCACCAAAAGATGAAAAAAATAAATTTTTTAAAGGGTTGACCAAAGCCGATATGATATGCCTACTAATCCATTCTTGAAAATTTAGGTCCAACATAGTTCGTATAACTAAAAAAAAGTGTATGTACAAGGAAATCAAATCATAAAATTCAATTACAAGGAAATAAATAAACAAAGTGTGATTACAAAGAAATAACGACAAGAAAGTACAATTACAAAAAAAGAAAATGATAACTTCAAAATGCAAGATTAAAGGATGCCGAAAGTGCTCCTTTGAGGAATCTTCATTCTTCTTCGGGGATGATGGCACCAATGATTACTTTGATTTTAGTCTTTTAAGAAGCGAGCAATTTGATTACCAAAGTGAGCAAATTTGATTACCAACACAAATCAGTCTCTCTCTAAAAGGAAAGAAAATGCCCAAAAGGTAAAAATATTAGTTCATGAATTGTAATAATTGACCAAAGTAATATATGAGATAGATCAAACAAATATAGTGTAACGCCCCGAATCTGGTACTCGAAATGCTACACGATGCTCATAATCCTTAAGGACCACAAGCTAACCCATGACTGATATCTGTAACTGAGCCCTGAATAACAATGGTAATATCGTAAATGCAGAAACAAAAACTGAAAGGCCAAAAGGTTCAATACTGATACATAACTAAAAATATGGTATAACAATACCAAAACAACCAAAATAATTGTCTGAACATGTTGTAGTCTGAAAACCTCTGAAACTGAACTGTCTAAATAAGGATTTGATGGGACAATCCCCCAACTAACCCCATCTGCTAAAATAAACTAAGTACTGAAAGAATGAAATAATCAAATAATAACATCCTCAAATGATGAGAACTCACTGCTGACTCTGACTGCTGAAACTGGAATACTACTGATACTCTGGAGCGCGTGCTTCTGAACCTATGGAATAAAACACCATAGCGCAAATACGTCAGTACGATTAAATGTACTAGTATGCAAGTGAGGTAGGCTGAATGCAATGGTTCATATGAATGAACTATACTAACTGACTGAATAACATGAACATGAGAATACAAGCATGAATACGTAACTGTATCTGAGATCATGATAACACTGACTCATGAATTCTGATAACATAGATTTACTGATATATGGGTACTAATACTAGGATACTGAAAGACTAAGTCTATTGAGTACTGAGGAACTGATGTCATATTACTGATAAAGAAATGACTATTTCTAACAGTTTTGATTATGAAAAACTGGTCTGATTGACTATATCTGACAGTCTTGAAATCTAAATATTGGTAACATGAATCTCGTATAATTAATATACTATTAACTGGGTGACTGTGTCTGATAGTCCTAATTCTGATGGAGCTAGATAAGTTTCGTACTGAGCTGAGCGACTGTATCTGATAGTCCTGAAATTGTAGAATTGAACTGAGTTCTATTACTGAGACTGGATCCGAAACTGAGACTGTGGGAGGTAATCATCTAACCGACATACCCCAAAATTGAACTGGTGGGGTCCAACCTGTAACCTCAGCTAGAAGGGTGTCAGTATCGTTCCACGGGTAAAGATAAGCTGTGAGTAAACCCTATTTGATAGGGAGCTCTTCCGTCAACCCCTTCTAGTAGGAAAAACTCAAATGAGGTGTATAATCCCTAAAATCGTAGGGTACATCTCAATCTACACTGGATACGTAGTTCTGGAATGCAGGGATTGCTTCTAAGGATCACACCCTCTACGAGCTAACAGGTGAATCCCCATTCTTGGGTTCACTCGGTGCTGAATCCTACTCCCAACTGAAGAGACACTGAACTGATTTAAATTGAACTGTTACTGATAGTATATTTTTAACTAATTTGAATAGAGTTCACTAAATTACGTTGACTGACGGAATACTACTGAAATCTGATAACTGACTGAGATTACCAAGTTTTCCTGAGTCATGTAACTGACTGAATTCTAATGATCATGGCTTGAATTAGAGTATCATGAAAACTGACACTGGCTCTAGGCACACAGCTAAATTTTTTAGTACAAGTACCCTCAAGACTCGATAGCATGAAACTTACAAGACTTGACACTTCTTGAACACATAACCAATATCAATAATTCATAATACAATAAGTTGGGGACTTCATGAATCACATGGTTGTCATAATGTTGTACATGGATGGAATTGCATATAGACATGTCATACTTTCATCAACCTAATCTCATGAACATTCCATCATATACTTATAATGCATGCAATATCATGGAAGTCAGTCTTGGTCATAAAGGTAAAGCATTTATGTATTATTTGAGTCACAATTGACCTAAAATACCTAATTTCTATCCTCCTAACCATTTTGTCAAACACCCTACATGCACAACTTTGGGAATACGTGAAATCATCAAATTACACATCATAAACAACTCAATTCATGGATTTCATCTTGTATGCTAACGTAGTTTCATGAAAACACATAAAGATTCCAACTTGGGAATCATACAACAAGATAAATATGGTTACAAATAACCCACAACATAAATATCATGTTTTATAATTTGAAAGAGGTTTCTTGGACTTCATGGATGAAAGGAATCCATAAATCAACACTTGACATACCTTAGTTCCTGATTTTACAAAGATTGACGGAGAGATTCTTGAATTTGAGTATTGAATTTGAATCCTTAATTGAAAACCCTAGCTTGTTCTTGAGTGAAACTCTATATTTTGAGTGAAATATGACTGAATCACATGTTATTGGGTTTATCTAAGGATGGGAAATTAACCCTTTTGCCCTTAAAAGTACGGACATTTAATGACTAAAAAATTAGAGTTGATGCTACAAGCGACGCAGCGCGTTGATGGTTGCGATGCGATACTCGATGTGTCTCTCCATGATCGCGTTGAGCCTTAGAAGTTTTGGATCTAGAAGCCTGCACAAATGTTGACCAACGCGATTGGCGATGCGGCGCGCTATGATCGCGTTGGTCCACTATTTTAGGACTCCGAACATGATCTAAACGTGTTCTGAAAAATCCGAAATTTGTTCGGGAACACCTATTGACCTTCTTGATCATGAACTAATAAAAATACAGACCATTAAAGGATGTTAAGGTGGCGAAATAAGATTGCCAACTTTCGAAGGCAAATAATAGGCTAAGTCTGGGAACCTAGCTAGAATTTTCTAAGTCTGGGACCCCTTGACAAGCTTAAAGAACTGAATTAAGCTTTAGGATTTTATGGGGTCTTACAATATCTCCCCCTTGAGAATATTCATCCTTGAATGAGACTGACTGAAAGGGAAAAAAAGATAAACTGACGTACATACTGAATATGAACAACTGGAATATGATTCCATGACTGACATGACCGATAAACTGAATGTATCATACTGAACATGCATATCTGATGCATGGTTATCTAGTTCATAAATGCATGACTGAATATACAATGGTAATTGATACCAAGTTTATCATGGAAATCTGAGCACGAAACTGGATAAGTTCAAGAGAGACTGTTTCCTTAAATTGAAAATGCTAATGAGCCTGAAATTAATTACTAAATATGCACAAAAGGAAACACGTGAACATAACTGAGTCTGGAACGTGATACATGAGATGGATATCGTGATCTAAACTGAGTACCTTAAATACGTGGATTACGACAGAGGTCAGAGTTTGAGGGTCAACTTATAAATACCTCATTACTCCAAACTGGATTTATTAAGATAAGAGATAATAGCATGTTTTATGTCATGAGAGTTCGAGGAATTATCGTGTATCTCCCCCTTGGGACACTAGGTCCCTCGAAGAATACTGATTTTACTGAGATACGGAGGAATACTAGGGCAATGCATAAGGCACCTACTAACTGAATCGCGGCTACATATCTGGGATCTGAAGCTAAGACAAAGTGATTAGACCTTACGCACTACAACTGAGACTACTAAAAAGATTTATGTGGGTGCTGAGAACGAATGCATAAATATATACTAACTTTATCTGATTAACTGAATAACTTATATCTGAATACTGGGCATATAAGACTGAACTATACTTAGTCTAGATAGCTGGACTGAGACTATAGGGTATTATACATAGGAGGTAATGACTGACTGGTAACATGAGGTAACTGAGCATGAGTGAGGGAAAACTGTATTACCTTAGGAACGCAAGACCAGGCATCTAATCATGATTCGGAAATATTCTGTAAACTGAGGTACTGTAATACTAATAACTGAGTAACAAATGGCTATATTCTATGGTCGGGTAATCTTGAAACTGGACTGAGTTTCTGATCTGACTAATGAACTAGGACTGGGACTGAGATTATAGCTAAGACGATAATTGAGACTGTAACTGTAACTAAGACTGTAACTGAGACTGAATGATGGTTTTCTATAATTGAGGGTTAGACTAGTATGGAAGTACTGAATTCTGATGGCTAAGTAACTAATAGCTAAAATCCATGGTTCTGTAGGACTATCTGAGTCCATTACTGAATATTTATTACTGAACTGACACTGTAACTGAGGCCTACGGGATGGAATGTTAACACTATAGATTCACTAAGGGGTATAAACTGAGGGTATACATGGCATAATCTTAGTTTGACTGAACACTAGGAGTGAAGTCATGAATCGTGTGGGCTAAGCATACTATAAAGCATGACATGAGTGCATAAGTCATGAGCTGTACAAATTGGGTTTGGAATTTTTGAATTCGTGGAACATAATCCACAACATTGGATGAACTTGGACTCCTCATATGAGGAACTTGAAACACACACTATTCTATGAAAAGTGCATGGATATAAGTTGTATTCGTGGGACTGAAATGGAAAGCATGTGTAAGTATCATGATGGTTGAAGTACAAAAATTTGCACTGAGATAGGAATGGGTCGGGAATCATCTTCTCTTATGGATTTCCTACACATACTGGTATTACTACTAGAACCTAAAGGCCTAAATTTTAGAGATTTCATAATCGGACAGTTCATGTATACTTGCTGGGATGTGTTAGACTGACTCACTGGGGTGGGGATTGGAAAAAGGTCCTGTTAATATTTGGTCTGACCTTAAAGTTGACTGTTATGCAAAGAGTTACAAAAGAAAAAGAAAGCTCCTGAATTTAAAAAAAAGTGAACATGTAAATGAGGGATCTGTAACATACCAGTGGTTGCATCAGGAGGACTTTCCTGATCCTGTCGGGGCTGAAGTGCATAGAGTCTGTTTGGACATTGCCTACTGATAGCACTGGATTGGCACCCTGCTAATTCGGGGGACCGGACTGAGTTGAAGGACGATCGTGCTTACTTCTAGGGCCAGGCCTAGGACAATCTCGGACCTTTTGACATGTCTCGCTACATCTGAAACACACATCACTACCGGCTCTACATATACCCTTATGATTCTTACCATATTCTTCACAAAGTGGATGAGTAAAAACCCTGCTCTCACTACCCTGGGCCTTGGAGCCTGGTGCCCCATCTTATGGTTATTTCTTAACTTTGGTACTGGTGCACTAGCTGAAGATGGAACTGGGGCTAAAAACTTCTGTCTATGCTGAGAATGGTTACCACTTTGCGACCTTGGCTGAGAAAAACTATAACTACCAGTTCTGTCCTTCTTATTTCCCTCTTCTTCTTCTTAAGTTTCTGCTTCTCAATCTGTTGAGCATGGACTATAAGCCTTGATATGTCCATCTCCTTAATCAACATCCTAGTCCTGCACTCTTTAACCACTCTACCTGATATCCCAGACATAAAATTATTCATTCTAGATCTACTGTTTGCTACTACATGAAGAGCGTACCTGGCTAACTGAGTGAACTTGAGAGAGTATTCTTTTACGCTCATGATACCTTGTCTGAGGTTGATGAATTCTAATACTTTGGCTTCTTTCTACTCTAGGGGAAATAATCTACCTAAGAAATCCATTGCAAACTCTTCCTATTCTATAGACTCTGCATCTTAACCTCTGTCTACCTTCCACTACTTAAACCATGTATGGGCTACATCTTGTAGCTGATAGGCAGCTAACTCTGCACTCTCACTAAAAGTTACTCCCATTATATCTGCGACTTTTTGAACCTGGTCGAGAAATTTTTGTGGATCCTCTTTAAACTTAGAACCGTAGAACAGGGGAGGATTCATTCGGGTGAAGTCCCAAATCTTGGCTGCAACAGAATTGGCCACTAGGTTGGCTGAAACAGCAGCTAGCCGGTTATTCTAGCTGTGACTGAATTGGCTAGAGTAGTGAATACAATTCTGAATTCTGCATAAAAGACGTGCTCATCCAGAGGATCTGCCTAGATGGGTTGAGGTGTTGACTGATTCCTTGTTCCTCTTTTATTAGCCCTTTTGGGAGGCATGTTCTGTAAATGGAAGAGAAAAAGGGATTAGCTGAGAGTTTGACTGGAGCGCATGCTCACTCGCATGACATGAATACTAAAAGAAGGGAAACTATTCCTAAAATATCTCATAGCCTCCTGCATATAAGTATGGTGCACAACACACCCATGTACAAGACTCTACTAGATGTGGCTTTTCAGACATCCTAGGACGTTGTTGAACCTTAGGCTCTGATACCAAGTTTGTAACACCCCAAATCTGGAACCTGAAATGCTACACGGTGCTTATAATCCCAAAAGACCATAAGCTAACCCATGACTGATATCTGTAACTAATTTTTGAATAATAATGTTAATATCATAAATACGAAAACATGAACTAAAAGCCGATAAGGTTCAATACTGATACATAACTGAAAATATGGTATAACAATACCAAAATAACTAAAATAACTATCTGAATATGTTGTAATCTGAAAGCCTCTAAAACTGAACTATCTGAATAAGGAGTTAATGGGACAATCCTTCAACTAAGCCCATCTGCTAAAATAAACTAAGTACTGAAAGAAGGAAATAATCAAATAATAATATCCTTGAATGATGAGGACTCACTCTTGACTCGAACTACTAAAATTAGAATGTTACTGATACTCTGGAGCGCGTGCTTCTGAACCTATGGTATAAAACACCATAGCGCAAATACATTAGTACGATTGAATATACTGGTATGCAAGTGAGGTAGGCTGAATGCAGTGGTTCATATGCATGAACAATACTAACTGACTAAATAACATAAACATGAGAATACATGCATGAATACGTAATTGTATCAGAGATCGTGATAACACTGACTCATGAATTCTGATAACATAGATTTACTGATATCTGGGTACTAATACTGGGATACTAAAAGACTAAGTCTATTAAGTACTGAGGAACTAATGTCATATTACTGATAAAGGAATGACTGTTTCTGACAGTTCTGATTATGAAGAACTAGTCTGATTGACTGTATTTGACAGTCCTAAAATCTGAATACTGGTAAATAAATTTTGTATAATTAATATTCTATTAACTGGGTGACTGTGTCTGATAGTCCTGATTCTGATGAAACTAGCTGAGTTCCGTACTAAGCTGAGCGACTGTATCTGACAGTCCTGAAACTATAGAACTAAACTGAGTTTTATTACAGAGACTAGATCTGAAACTGAGACTGTGGGAGGTAATCATCTAACCGACATACCCCAAAATTGAACTGGTGGGGTCCAACCTGTAACCTCAGCTAGAAGGGTGTCAGTATCGTGCCACGGGTAAAGATAAGCTGTGAGTAAACCCTATTTGATAGGGAGCTCTTCCGTCAACCCCTTCTAGTAGGAAAAACTCAAATGAGATGTATAATCCCTAAACTCGTAGGGTACATCTCAACCTACGCTGGCTACGTAGTTCTGGAATGCAAGGATTGCTTCTAAGGATCACACCCTCTACTAGCTAACAGGTGAATCCCCATTCTTGGGTTCACTCGGTGCTGAATCCTACTCCCAACTGAAGAGACACTGAACTGATTTAAATTGAACTGTTACTGATAGTATCTTTTTAACTGATTTGAATAGAGTTCACTAAATTACGTTGACTGACGGAATACTACTGAAATCAGATAACTGACTGAGATTACCAAGTTTTCCTGAGTCATGTAACTGACTGAATTCTAATGATCATGGCTTGAATTAGAGTATCATGAAAACTGACACTGGCTCTAGGCACACAGCTAAATTTTTGAGTACAAGTACCCTCAAGACTCGATAGCATGAAACTTACAAGACTTGACACTTCTTGAACACATAACCAATATCAATAATTCATAATACAATAAGTTGGGGACTTCATGAATCACATGGTTGTCATAATGTTGTACATGGATGGAATTGCATATAGACATGTCATACTTTCATCAACCTAATCTCATGAACATTCCATCATATACTTATAATGCATGCAATATCATGGAAGTCAGTCTTGGTCATAAAGGTAAAGCATGTATTTATTATTTGAGTCACAATTGAGCTAAAATACCTAATTTCTATCCTCCTGGCCATTTTTTCAAACACCCTACATGTACAACTTAGGGCATAGGTAAAATCATCAAATTACACATCATAAATAACTCAATTCATGGATTTCATCTTGCACGCTAACGTAGTTTCATGAAAACACATAAAGATTCCAACTTGGGAATCATACAATAAGATAAACATGGTTACAAACAGCCCACAACAAAAATATCATCTTTTGTAATCTGAATGAGGGTTCGTGGACTTCATGTATGAAAGGAATCCATAAATCAACACTTGACATACCTTAGTTCCTGATTTGACAAAGATTGACGGAGAGATTCTTGAATTTGAGTATTGAATTTGAATCCTTAATTGAAAATCCTAGCTTGTTCTTGAGAGAAACTCTAAATTTTGGGTGAAATATAGCTGAATCGCGTGTTATTGGGTTTATCTGAGGATTGGAAATTAACTCTTTTTCCCTTAAAAATGCAGATATTTAATGACTAAAAATTGGGTGTCGACCCTAGAAGCGACGCAGCGCATTGATGGTTGCGACGCGATACTCGATGCAACGCGCCATGATCGTGTTGAGCCTCAGAAGTTTTGGTTCTAGCAGCCTGCACAAATGTTGACCAACGCGATTGGCGATGCGGCGCGCCATGATCGCGTTGGTCCACTATTTTGGGACTCCAAACATGATCTAAATGTGTTCCAAAAAATCTAAAATTTATCCGGGAACACCTATTGACCTTCCTGATCATGAACTAATAAAAATATGGATTATTAATGGACGTTAAGGTGGCGAAATGAGATTGCCAACTTTCGAAGGTCAATAATAATAGGCTAAGTCTGGGAACCTAGCTAGAATTTTCTAAGTTTGGGACCCCTTGAAAAGCTTAAAGTACTAAATTAAGCTTTAGGATTTTATGGGGTCTTACATATAGATAAAGCAAAATAATGAAGCATTTTAGAACATAAATAATTTTAACGCGTCCTAGTATACATGGGACCTTTCAAGCCAAAGGCAAGCCTAATGTTTGAAGGATATATATGTCATTTGTAAGACGTTCCATTTCCCCTAAAATATTATACAAACTTCATGAATAAATCGAATGGGGATACAAAATAAGGGAAAGGGGTAATATATGATATCAGGGGCAAGGGAGCAAATCTAAACTAAACCTCCTGGAAGTCCTTCGATCTTGAACTTCTTAAAACTGCTGAATACCTTTTCGGTGAAGATCTCCTCTAAATTACAATAAAAGAAACTATAAAATCAAACCCTCAAACTAAGGGACAATGGTCCGTACAATCTGAAATTATATCCTTCAATTTAACGCATGAGGGATGATTGTCCGTTTTGACTCGTGGTCAATACTTGCAAGGTAGGTTTCGAAAGGGCCCAAAACCCACTCAGGTATTGGGTCGTCCTAGGATCATGCCTAAAAATGGGTTTTGATTTTGCTCTATCCAAGGCATCTAGAATGGGCTTCGACTAGGTTCCCAAATGGACAACTTGAGTTTGGAAATACAAACGGCCATCGGACGCCTAACGTGTCAATAAACCATTGTATTTTCAAAACTTGATTTGGAATTGAATAATAGGGGTCGAGACATCCACGAAACCCCAAAATAGTTTAATAATCAAAATATAGAAGTATGCCATGAAATGCAACAGTTAATAATTGCGTAAATTTAAACACATAATTGCAAAACTAACAATTAATAAAAATATTAGCCAAACACATAAAATCCTTATGGTTAGAACTTAGATGAATCCCCAGCAGAGTCTCCATTCTATTACGATCCATTTTCAAAAAGTCAAAAATGTTTCATAACTTTGTGGCCAAAAAAAAGAGAAGTCAATTTGATTTTATTTTGAAAAAACTAATTTGGAGTCTCAACTTAATTTTAAGAAAATCAAGAAACCATTTAAAAAGGTAATTCTGAAAGAAAACCTTTAAAAATAATCAGAGTCTAGGTAAGGGTTCAAGTAAATTCGAAAGAAGGTGTTAGGTACTTTTGAAAATTCACAAAGTGTGGTTCTCGACGGATTAAACTTATTTGGCTAGTTTTGAAAAAAAATTATTAAGTTATTTGAAAAAATCTTATTCTAAGAATCTTGAATTTATTCAAAAATATTCTAGGAAATAAAATAAATTAACCATCAATGTTTCAAAATAAATCTAACTTCAACAATTTTATCCGAATTAAGACTTTGGGCTAAATAATTAACCCAACTTCTTAAATGTGGATCTTGAGTCATTAATAACAATGAAAGGATGTAAATAAATTCTCAAGTTATTCTAAGAGTTTATGCTTGTATAAATAGAGGAATTTAAAAAAAAATATTAAATAATTAAAATATAATAAATAATTTAACTTAAATATACCCCCCAAGGATTCATCTATATTAATTAAATTGAATTACAAACAAATAATCAAGTGAATTGCAGGAAAATAAAAGAATAAAAGTTGAGATTTGGGCCCCTTTTAGCCCATTTCGAATCTGCCCAGGTTTGGGCTTTATTCATGGACTTTGGGTCCTCTTTCCTGTTTGTATACCAGTTGTATATCAACAGCTTAAATCTCTATGTTTATGTATGCTTGGTGTATACATGACTGAAAATCAGTCATATACACCTCCTTTGACCCTCCAGTTGAATATGAGCACTCCTTTTCTCGTATATCACTTGTATGTCATGTATATTTGTTGTATATATTTGTATACAACCTTGATCTTCATGCTTTTACTCCATTTTTTATTTTGGTTGAGGTTTTGACTCGAAGATGGTATAGACCTCTTTGGCCCATTGGGAAATGCAGGGGTGAATGAGGTCTGTTGGGACTCAAACAGAATTTTACATGCAAGAAAAACGAAGATAAGGATTAGCTGGAGATGAACACTAATAGCAACTCAAGTAATAGGGTTAGAACCCAATGAATGTTGAACAAAGGCTGATCAATTCAGTCATCTAAAGAAAACAAGAATAAAATAGTTTCAATAGGACTTTCCCAACCAACGAATTTATGGAAGATGATTAACAAACTAGTAACTTCCTATGCAATTTTTCTAATGAATTTAAGCAAGTTCCATACAATGCATACATGTTTCTATGGAAAAGAACATAGATAGATATGATAACTTCGGAGAATAAGGTGTATGAAATTAAAACAAAGAGAAGGATCGGGATGCAAGAAAAGACTAAAACTAAGGACAACAATATGAATAAGTGCACAAATATTGGTCTTGATCAAAGCCACAATCAACAACCCAATTCTAACCTAAAAGTTTCTGAATCAAAAACATATATTAATATAAAGAGATCACTAGAAAGCATCTCAGCAATTAAAGATCAAGACAAAAACAAGCCACCAAAAAATTCAAACACGTAAGTGTCAAACTTAATCAAAACACAAAATAGACGATAACGTACCAGAGGAAACAAAAAATAAAAGAACAATATAACCAACCTACTATTTATTCAACACAACCATACGAGTAATGACGAATTCAAAAAAAATAAAACATATCAACCTGTTTTATCTAGTGTCTATGTTAACAGACTTTCAATATCAACACACTACTTATTAAAACGATTTCGAATTGGTTACTGGACAAACAAACACGACGAGATTTTAAGGGCTGGATTTAAAAAAAACAGGGATAAACTGAACAAGAATACTATGAAAAGCAACGGTTGTTCTGACACCAAATACCACGAAATCAAATGATTGACATAACATTAACTATAACATTCGATAAAAATATTGCATAAGAAATTAGTTAAGGGAATTACCGGCTAAACAAACAACAATTTTCAATCATTGAAGCACTGAAATATTTTTAAAAAAATGTAAAGAGAATGAGTTTTACCTTTTTTTGGGCAGCGAAATGAGATGACGAATTGACAACGATTTCACCAACTACTTTTGATTTAAAAATGATAAGAAAAAATAAAATTTGAACCAAAATTCTCACAACTACGGGTTGGGGACAGAAGTCCAAATCCTAATCGAGTAGAGAATTTGTAGTCCTTTTCTTTCGAAAAATCCTTTTTTAACAATGAAAGAGAGAGGTTTATATAGAAACCCAAAAATCTCCATTCTTAAGGAATTTGGCGATGTGGGATAGAAGAGTTTGGGGGAAATTTGGAAATTTCAAATTGAGGATAAGGTTTGTTAATGAGCTAGAATTGTACTACTAGTACGCATTTGAAATTCTATTCGGACGGATAGAATAAGACAACATTATTTTGGGAATTTTACTGGATTGTGCGCGTGGGTTGAAATCATTGTTGTCGGGTTTGGGTTGTTGGATGGGTTGTTTAGTCGGGGTTTGTTTGTGTGTTGCGTAGATGTTGGTGGAATTTGGTTGTTGAAGTTTCCAAAAGTTGCCGAATGTTGCCGATATTTTTGGCTACTATTTATCGATGTTGAAGTTGTTGCTATTAATGTCGGTTGTTTATTTCTTATTTGGATCTGTTGTTTTGGCTAAATATGAGTAAAAGTGATGGGTCGGGTATGGGTAAGAGGGGAGTGGAAAAAGGGAATGTGACTTAGCTGAAATAGGTTGGTATGATGTTGGGCCTGTGGTTGGGTTGAGGGTTTTGGGGTTATAACCCTAATCAAATTAGGATTTAGCCATCTCATTTAAATTTTGGCCAAATTGGCCAATTACATGGCAATTGTGGCTAATTTGATTTCAATTATGACCAAATTTAATAAGATGGCTAAATTAAATTGTAATTTGACACGAATTAATACCCAATTTAATATAGAGTTTCTGGGTTGATAAAATTGAATGCATATTTTTCCAAATAAATTATATTTAAATCAAGACTTTTTCCATTTGAATTAATTTTCAAGATAACCCTTGGTTAAGATCTGATTATTTTATTTAAGTAACAAAACTGTACAATCTCGTATATACAGATACAAAAATATATAATCGCTACTTAAAATGATAAAATTATCTAGATAAATATTTCTTAAAAAGTTTTTATCCGAACAAAATAAATATTGTAATGATATTTTAAACCGAAGAAACTCAGAATTACACTTAATCGTGGAGGGCAAAAATTAGGTGTCAACAGTGCTTAGAGTCACAATTAACTCCAACCTAATCCATGGTCGGGCATGACACTAAGAATATTTTTAGAAGCTAAAGTTTGATTGATATGTGAAAATCAATGTCAAATATCAATGTTAAAACAAAATGGAAATCACTGAACATCACATGAAACTGAATCTCTATTATCTGTCTGAAAGATTCTACTAAGACGAGTTGCTAGGACAAGCCTCTAGCTAACTCTAACTGTATAAAACTTATGTAAAATAAAATGAACTATTAATACTAGTCCTTAAATAACGAGTACTCACCAAAGTATTATTGCTGATACAGTAAGAGATCATACTTAAGTGTGGTCTAGATGCAGAATGTCAAAACTTATATTATGAGATAATATAGCACAAAAGAAAATATGTGATCAGTACTTTGAATGTAGTAAGTATGTGAGATACAAAATAACTAATAATGACTGAACATGATACATGTAACATAGTAAACTGATGCAAGACTAAGTAATAAACATGTTTGTATGATAAGTCGAATAACTGAATATGAGGTCATGAAAGTATCTGAATCTAAAATATAGGTTTTGGACTGTGGGAGCTACAAATAATCGACATACCCCAATCTATGTTAACCAGAATCCAACCTATACCCCCAGCTAAAAGGGTGTTCAGTACCTTGCCAATGGTACGAACACTGACTAACGTGGATCTACTAAACTGATGTCTGAATGAACTAAGGTATCAAGCCTAATCAGATGAGCGGCCCTTTATAACCTATGGTGGAGTTGTAGTTCTGGGATGTAAGGACTTCTGATAAAGGTCTCAGCCTAACTAATAGGTGAGCCTTTATCCATGCGTCATCTAGGTGCTAAGTACTACTTCCAACTGAATGACACTGATAAATAAAATGCTTAATAATGGTAATAATCTGAAGACTGAAAATAAATACATTATCTGAAAGCATTCAAAATGTGTCAACTAGAGAATATAATACTCAAAAGTAAATGCATAAAATTCTAGGTCATCGAAATTTAATAACTCAAGTCCATCAATTATGGAGTTCACAATATAATTAGTGTTTATGATTATAACATGTAATGGTACTAAAATTCATGTTAGAACGTGGGTTTATAACTCAATAAGATCCAGGAACTGGAATATCAAGAAATTGACAACATTCATGAACTCTAAAGTAAATGCTTGAAATCCTAGGTCATTGGGTGTTCAAAACCCATCATCTCTAAAGAATGTAACTATTACATCAATTTCATAAGATGAGTGAATTAGTAAATTTTATAACTCAAGTTCAACTATTATGGAGTTCACAATATAATTACAGTTTATGATTATAACATGTAATAGTACTAAAATTCATATTAGAATGTGGGTTTATAACTCAATGAGATTCAGGAACTGAAATATCAATAAATTCACAATATTCATGAACCTTAAGCTCTTAGGAAGGAATTAAAATTAGAAATTAAGTTAACTTTGGAAATCAATAGGTGAAATGAGACCCATTGATGAAATCCCACATACCTGGATATGGAAACCCTAAAGAAATCTTTGAAATTGAGAACTAAAGTTGAAGAATCCTAATTTTGCCTTGGGGAAAGAAAATCACCTCTTTCTCTATGTTAAAACTAAGTGTCGATTATTTCTAAGTAATAAGGGCTTAGGGTAATACTAAACTTAATAATCTGACTTGAATTAGCTTAATTGACATAGCTTTGATATTAAAAGAGTGTGAAAATATTGATGTGCCCTCTTAAATTCATAACTAATAAGTTGTTTGAAGGATCGTACGAGACCTTCCCATGATTGTGGGACCCACCTATAATTGTGGGTAGTGTTCATGGTTGGGATATGAATATGAGATCTCTAAACTCCACCAGATTAGCCTTGGTACGATCATGGGACCCAACTACAATCCTACCTTAATTCGTAGGTTGTAGGTTTCAATTGGATCATCTTTAAAAGTCAAGGTCGTATCGAAGATCATGGTTTCTATCCATGATCATGGTGTACTATCGTGGTTGGGAGGTATACTTGTCGACTTTCAGATGTTGGGGACTATTTCGATTAGACGAAAGCATTATACGGTCATACAGCCACACCACGATCATACCTACACTCGTAGGTTCTCACTGTTGGACAGTGCTTCAGTAAAATAGACATAAATTTTTAGGCAAAACTGGATGTGTTAGAAAGATATATCTCATTTGATGGGTCTTAAGCTCAAAAGTACCTCAAAATATAGAAGATCTACTCATATGAAGTTGACTATTGCAAGATTCTTCTCAAAAAATCAATCGGTAGGAAGATCTTGACTTTTCCATGCACTAGGAGTTACTTGAGGCCTTAATACATGTCGAAATCACTTCTCATACTACCAAAATATGATCTTTGATTTTACATGTACTAGAAGTATAGTGCTAATCTTAGCATGGATTTTCGGGGTGTTATAATATTAAACTTGACTTGCATATTTGTATGATATATTACTTTGATGATAACAACTAAGATAAATTAATTTCATTTGTCAAGGTGATAATTGAGCTTCACTCATGTTCCATATTATAACATGAATAGAAGATATTATACTTCTCTTTTGCATCCTCCAATACATAGTTCTCACCATACCATATTCCAGTAAGCAGCGAAAAATGATAATGCATTATGATATCAATCCACAAGCATTGAAATAGAGGGTTATGTTTTCTTTGCAGGAAAAATGACTTGTTTGAATTCGAAAAATTAAGAAAATTTTCAAACACAATTAAAAAATACAGAATCGCCGCTTAATTTGATTAAGGATAAATTAAGAAAAAACTAAGAAAAATTTCAAGTCCTAAAACAGAAAAAAGACTTAGGAATTTTTAAGGAAAATTCGGGTAAGCGGTTCTTATTAATACTTTAGGAAGGATTTTAAGGCACCTAAAGTATCGCTAACGTGAAGTTTTTTGATCTATTTAAAATAACTTATTTGACTAACTTTGAAAAGAATTAAAAGTTCTTGTAAAAAATCCAAACATTATCCTCTTGAAAATAAACATGTCAAAGGACTTTTGCGAGAAGACTAAAAGAACTATTTAATTAACCACTTTAAAAAAAAAATACAAAACGAAATTAGGCAACTCTATTAAAAAATTAACTAAGTTAAAAGTTAGTTAAAAAATATCAATAACAAATATGCAATAAATAAAATAGAAAAAAATACATAAAGTAGCATACTTAAGTATTAAATTACAAAAAATAGCAACACTTTTATCAAATTACATTTTGTAGCATATGTATTTGTATGTATTTGTATTTTTGTAGCAACGGTTTGCAAAAATAAAAAATACATATCGATCATAAGGGTAGTAAAAATCATATGTATTTGTATTTTTGTAGCAACAGTTTGCAAAAATACAAAATACAACTTGCTATATTATGTAATTATGAAACTGTTGTTATGAAACTCATAATTAAGGGGATAAGTATGTTATTTCTGAATTTTGCCCATTAAAATAAACAGAAGATAGGGAAGAAAGTTGGTTTTAGACATTTAGTCTCAAACCCCTAAGATTGTCTAATTTTTGGACTTTGAAGTTGTTGGGCTTGGCCCATTTCAATGTGGCATCTGTCCTATACTTTATTGAGCCTTTTGAGGCCCATGAATCATTATTTTGAACTTTTATCAAAATCTGTAAATTTTTGCCCATCTTTAGGCTGCTTTTATTAGTTAGTTTTGTATGGACTCCAGCCTATTTAAATCTTCAAGACCTGTAGCAGCTTCTCCTTGCACATGTTCTTGTCTCATGTCTCACCTTGTATGTATACTCACTGGATACCACGAGGTAATATGAAATTTAAACTTTGAGAAGGTTTTGGACTCGATAAAAATGGGCCTCATTGGACCCTTATGGAATGCAAAAAATGGGGGCGTCCATTTGGACTCACATGAATTTACATGCAGTAAAAACAAAATATGAGAAATTAAAATATAATAAGTGTATGTATAACACTGATTTTATTATGAACTAAGCACACACAAGCAAAATAAGAAACTTTGGCCCTAACTAGAAAACTAACCCGATTTCATTTCAAACAAACTGAAAACATGCTTATGTATAACACATAAAAGAGATGGAAAGAAAAACCAATGCCCCAAAAAATCAAAAGAAAAGGAAATTTGACTATTTCATTCTTCTAGACAAGAGACAGATAGTGCAAATCAGAGACACCTTTTAAAGAAGATTTTAATATACTTAAACAAATGACCAAGAACTTCATCGAACCTACACTAGAAATGTAATTATTTTCAAATTTGAGAAAACTGGGGATACAAATCCCATGTTCTTGTTACTACATTCAGTCACAGTGCTTCATGGTTTAAGTCATGTCCTTTAGAAAATGGAAAGATGAAAGGTAGGGACATTTAATAGAGGACAAAACTAAATAGAAGGAGAAGGAGATGACAAGAAAACAATCTATCGATCCTGGACTTAACATAGTCTATTTGAGAATATGATTCTTAACATAAATTAAATTATCAATAATAAGCTCAGAAAGATAATATCCCTTGGGTACACCTTCATGGCTAAGAACCAGTATGAAAATCATTCATATGTAAAGAAATGAACTTTCTACATTACTAAGCATGTGAATGAAGAACATTTGAGTTATTTTCTTGAATGTGGCGTTACAGAACTCTCAAAGTTTTAGGCTAATGAACAAAAATCAGACCATGCAAAATCAACATGAAGCTTTAGATTTTAAAGAAAAAATCAAAACAAATAAAGATGAAACCAAGAACAGTGAATTTGACACCTAAAAAGAAAATCGTCGCAACAATTCCTACTTTCATCATACAAAACTTATGACCTTCAAAGCCTCTACAACACATATCCCAACATTCTCACTCAGTGAGATTCCAAAATTAACAACTAAATCATGACTATATTAAACTAAGAGAAAACAGAAGCGAAAAAAATTCTATGTTACTGGCTCGGAGGAAAAATAACTAACAATGATTGAAAATTAAAAGAATGGGGTGTTTACCTTTTTCGGAACAACAAATTAGGACTACGAGCTTCGTCGGAGTTTGCTTCTTCACCACCACTTAAAAGGACACTTGAATTCCTTAGCCTAATAATTTGAGCTCAGAGATGAGTCTTACAAAACCCTTAATACTGAAATTCTTTTTGATAGAAAAATCCTACACTATTTTAGGGTTCCCTCTTATCCAATGATTGGCCCTTCACAGTTGATTTAGTAGGGTGTTTATAGGGAAAAATCAGATAGAATTTTGGGTTGTGGATCGATGTGGAACACAAGAATTATCTCTAAATCAAAGGGTTACCAAGCAATCTAAAAAAATGAAAGGCGATCAACCCTTTTTTGTCCTCGTTCATACTACCGAAGAATGGGAGAGGCACGGGTGTCAACTTCGAGCATATTTTTAAGAATTTAAATAGGGATAAGGTTAGGTAATAACTGAACTCGTACTTCTTCTTACAAATTTAAAATTCAAAATTAATTTTGGGAGAATGTTGTAGGGATTTTGTGGTACAAATCCTTGTGCTTAGCACGTGATTAGGATATGAATTTGAGAGATGAGCGAAGAAAATGGATGAAATCGGGGTTGAGTTTTTGTTGGGTCGATGTCAGTCGTTGAAGTCATTTGTTTTTGTATTATTGTATGTTGTTGTTGTTGTTTAAGGAAGAAGGGTTAAAGACTTGGGTTGGATTGAGTCTTTGGTGGGATGGGTTGATTGGTGTTGGTCCTAAGTATACTAAATAGGGGATGGTCAATTGGTAATTTGGGATTGAAGTGATTAAGAATTAGGTTGTTGGTTAAATAATTTATTTTTTGGAATTTTAGTCAATTGTAATTAAATTTTAGCCATATTAAAAACAATTGGTCAATTGCATTGCTATTATTCAAATTAATTTTAATTATGGGCAAATTTAATAAATTAGCTAAACTGAAACACAATCCGATATGGATTATAAAACAATTTAATTCTGAGCTTCTTGATTTTAATAAAATCAAGAAAATACTTTTTCAAATGCTCCATTTTCAAGAATAAAATACATTTAAACCAAAATTTACCCATTTGAGTTAATTTTCAAGAGGGTTCTCGATTAAAATCAATTTTTTTGATAAAAATAATTATTTTAGAATCAAAACTATACGATCCCATGTATTTGAATACGAAAATATAAAATTATTACTTAAATACCAAAATTAACCTAAATAAATATTTAAAAAGTCTTTATATGTTAAAACAGACATTTTGATTCTATTTAAAATCGAGGAACTCATGGAAAGAAAAAATTAAGTGTCTAGCAATGCTGGTAACAAATGATACGATAGGTAATACAGAATAGAGCTCTTCAAGAAACCTAGGGTTGTTCGAGAAGATGTGAAATCTTGCATCTCTATCTATTCAATTTTTCATCTTTTTGGACCTAAATATGTGTTCGCAATAAATTTTTGTTGTGTTGAAAACTAACTGCAAGCAAAAATAAAATAAACAAAAGAGTAATTTTATTTAAATAAATCTTGTGAGTACAATTTCGTGACTCTCTTGATTCTTCTCTCCTAAATTTAGAATTAATTCGAGGGCCCTCAGTAGCGTATTTCTCAAACCGATGGATGATTTGGACTCCTAGAGACGTATTTTAATCGTCGAGGATGTCGTAAAGTGTTTTGTTGCTTTGGAATAATCTCCAAAAAGAACTCCGTTGATTGTTCCTTGCAACAAATTAATAGTCAATGCTGATGTTGTCAATGTTGACGTTGTCAATGCTTGTCAAAGTCCTCTTTTCAGAATCTCTCTTTTCCCACCCTTAGAATGTTATGTTACCCTCCTATTTATAGTTGTAGGGGGTAGGCCTAGTTGTTTGTGATTAGCCGAAAACATATCATTTGGGACACTTAGTTCCTTTTGACTGGTTGTTGAATTTGAATAAGATTTCTACATTATTTGTACATGTGGCGGCGTCTCATTAGTCTTGGATTTGACTGGATGTCACGTCACTTGATGAGTTCGGGCTTCAAGGTGAGATGGACCTTGATGAGGAATAAAATGGGCTTATTATTTTTGTAAGCCCAAGATAATTTTAAACCCAATAAAATATGGATCAAATTCAAATTTTATATAAATTTGATCAAATAAATTTTACGTGTCTACAGATGTCCCCTACTTCAAGGTTGGTCGACGTGCGGGCTTGCCAAAACTTGGCGGCGAGACTTGAAGTACTCATGAATGTGTTTTCATTCTCGTGACTTCAAAGGTATTTGTTTCTCATTGGTGCATCCTAGTTAGACCAATACTTGCGAGTGGTCTTAAAATTTTACCACATATTTTCACATAGCGAAAGTTCTTCTCTTGGTTAAGCATGAAATGAATGACCCTTAATATTTGCTCAAGTCATTACACACTAGACAATATTGAGGCCCCTCCATATGGATTTTTAAAATAGGACCATATTGAGTAAATCCTTAATTTACTGCCCCTTGCATGTTAGTAAAGATTCTTGAATTGAACTTTTGAATCAAACAAATACTAACTTTCCTTTGGTGCTGAAGAAGAATTAATTTCTTTTCAAAGAAATCTTTCAAACATGGTAATTTTCTTTTAGCTACTTGAAAACTTGAAATTCCCATGGATTTTTTCTTCCAATCTTATTGCAACCTCCCTTATAAATGAAATTGAGATTTTCACCAAAACTTCTATATAAGATTTTCCCTTATAGAGAAAATTCATCAAAGCACTCGGTAGCCACAAAGAAAAGTGTTTGACTATGCTTGATTTCCAGACTGTGACGCTGTGACCTTGCCCGATACGATTGAATCCACAAACTGCTCCTCAGGTAACTGTAACTTTCATAGCAGCCCGTTGCCTTTTGCTCACTTAAATTTATACGATTGCAATATGAAATAGCAACTAAACAAAAATTTGCAGCCAAGTTTAACCTGTGTTGCTATAGTTAATTTTTATTTTTTTCTTAACATTCAACTTCAGGTTCTCTTATTTCCCAACTTGTGCGTGTCCATAACGGTTAATCTCTATTCTTTTCTTGATCTTCGGGAACGACGTAGGGTGCTCTTGGTCCCCAACAATGACTTGTTTCAACGACCTCGAAATTTCATACCCTTGCCTTGAGATTGTGGAAAGCAACCCAGATTCGCATGCAAAACTCCTCACTTTGAAAGTTCATTCTCCGGTGATTGGCGTCGTTTCGTTTGTTAGAAAGTCGTTGGAAATTTCCCGCCATCTTACAGAATGGTCAACGACTGAAACTAAGGACGTCATGGACAACTTTTCGGGCAAAATTGTGACTGAAAAAGTTCTCCTTTTGAAGTCTTCTACACATCAAAATGTTGTTGTTGCGAGCTCTTCTATCTTCAATGGGAGCCTTAGCAGTTGGCGTGTTCCTCCCTCCGACTTTGGGGAGGTTCGATATACATCTGGCTACTGGGAGTGGATAGAAGACGTTCTTGCCCGTAATAAGGAGACCTTAGAGCGCAACAAGACTTATGATGCCGTCTTTGCTTCATTGTTCACGTATGACCATAACGAGAATATGCTCTAAGCCTTCTATGAGAATTGGCGTCCATCCACCAACACAGTTTCTACTTCTATTGGAGAGCTGTCCATATCTTTATAAGACTTGAGAAAATTAGAGATCTTCATGTTCATGGGTTATTTTATGATGAAGTTATTCCCTCGGCTAAGGAGTTGACATATGTGGATGACAAAGGGGAGCCTTTTCTCCCTAGAAGCTGCTCACACTTATTTTCGGCATTCTACCAGCTTACAAAAGGTGTCATTGATGATGTCGGTTTTTTTGACTGGACTAATTTCTGATCTCGAGAACCAATAAAATACGTTGAGCCTTCACAAAATATGTCAAAAAATTGGACGAAGCCAAGGATGAATCATGACCCATTGGGGAATATTGGCATGAATTTTTTTACTACAAACCAAAGAAGAGAATATCCCTTTTGTCGAGTTAGGCAAGGGAGAATCACTCAGAGATGAAATTTGTTTGACGGCTTTCCTTGCATGTTGGCTTTGTAAATTTTTACTCCCGTTCTTCTCCTCTTTTTGGTCTTTTTCCACAATTGAGATTTCGGGCACTTTGGGGCATCCGTGGAAGAAGCTTCATAACGCATCGTGGAGGTGTCTGAATCACGAACAGCTTGTAGTGTTAAAAAGTAGACTCGTGAGGCTACGTTCTACGTAAAAACCATGCTCAATTTACCTCCAGATCTGCCAAGGCATTGTTTCAAAATCAGACCTTCAGTTCTGTTTGGACACTTTTTACTTGTTTTGTGCAGTCTTAAGAAAACTCTCATGTCTTGACTTAGGAACATCAAAATTAGGAGCCATTTTTTGCGTTGGAAACTAGACTCGTAGTTCTACATATCACATGGAAATCAACATCAAATTACATCTGAGTCGTCCCAGATATCGATCCAAAAATGGCCTTCTAATCTTGGTTCGCTAGTTATTTCAGCTTTGCGCAGCGTCACGATAAATTCCATATCTCGACATGGAAGTATCGGAATCAGGTGATGTTTTTTGCATTGGAAATTAGATTTGTAGAGATACGTCTTGCATAGAAACCACAATCAAATTGTATCCGAATTGTTTCAGATATTGCTCCAAAAATGGTCTTCTAATCTTGATTCGCTAGTTATTTCAGCTTTGTGCAGCGTCACAATAAATTCCATATCTCGACATGAAAGTATCGAAATTAGGTGCCATTTTTGCATTGGAAAGTAGACTCGCAGATCTATGTTATGCGTGAAATCTATCAGAAGAAAACTTTCATATTTTCTCAGGTACTTTCCAAAGTTGCAGCCTAAATCTCGTGTTACTTTACTTCTCATCAAATTTTGGATACTTCATGAATTTCATCTTCTACTTCAAGTTTTGGGCCGCATCACTTCCACAATATGTTGAAGGCCAGACTAGAGCAATATTTAAAGTACCATAAGTCTTTTCCTTATCGAGAAGACTTTGTTGCTTGGGAGATAATGAAAAATCTTTTTACCTTAAGGACGACATCTTCAAAGGACTCCAAATATGCATTCAAGATTCATACCTTTCTTTCTTTTTATTTTCTAAATTAATTTTTTTTTTTGGAGAGCCATTTACAGTTTAGACTCATGCGGGCCAGGAGTGATTTGACTTACAGTTTAAGCTCGTGCGCCAAGGAATATTTTGACTTGTAGTTTAGGCTCGTGCATCAAGGAGCGATTTCTCTTGCAGTTTAAGCTCGTGCGTTGAGGAGCATTTTTGACTTGTAATTTAGGCTCGTGCATCGAAGAGCATCTTGACTTACAGTTTAGGCTCGTGCATCGAGGAGCATCATGCAGTTTATTCTCGTTCCTTAAGGAGTATTTTGACTTGCAATTTAGGCTCGTGCATCAAAGAGAATTTTAACTTACAGTTTAGGCTTGTGCGTCGAGGAGCATTTTTTACTTGCAGTTTAGGCTCATGCATCAAGGAGCATTTTGACTTATAGTTTAGGATCGTGCATCAAGGAGCATTTTTGACTTGTAGTTTAGGCTAGTGCATCGAGGAGCATTCTTGACTTGCAGTTTAGGTTCGTGCATCAAGGAGTATTTTAACTTGCAGTTTAGGCTCATGCGTCAAGGAGCATTCTTGACTTGTAGTTTAGGCTCGTGCATCAAGGAGCATTTTGGGGAAGAATTCTTGTAATGTAACTTTCCTTCCAACCCTTTGTAATGGAGTATTGTTGCACTTCAGTTTGGTATTTACTGCCCCCGTTGGTTGAAGCAGATTTACACTTGATCTTGTGTCGACTTTTGGAAGTTGGAGTTTAGAAGTTCTTTAACATTTTTTTTTACAAGCGATCAATGTCCAAGTATCACCCTTCTTGCTATTGGATAAGTCATTTTGCATGGATTTGCTTGTTGTTTCTTCATGGTGGGAACCTCAATTGGGTCAAAGCTCTCAAATTGTAGCATGGTGATTCCCTCATCTTTTGGTGATGCCACAGAGCACATGGGTTGTAGAACTTTTGAAATTAAACCTTTTTTATGGTCCAGTTCGGCGCTAACATGATTTGCATCAACTGTATCGTCATCATCGGTGATGATTTTTCCCTCTTGCATTAATACCATGATCTTTTCCTTTAGGATGAAGCATTTTGAGGTGTGATGACCAACAATGCGGTGAAATTTACAGTATTTAGGATCGTCGACTTTGTTTGATTCTTTAAGTCACTTTGACTTAAGAAGCTCAATGACTTCTTTGTCTAACAACTCGTTAAGAATTTCAGGAACATCAGAGTCGGAGAAAGGATATACCCTTGCTTGTAACACTTTCAAGGTTGGTTGATTTTTTACCTCTCACATTTGTTGCTTTGGAGCTTTCTCTTTTAGCTTTTATCTTGTGGAGGCCTTCGTAAAACTCACAGTTATCGTCATAGATTCCCCAATTTGGTCTTCAGGTGAGTCTTTGAATTTTGTGACTTTTTTCCTAGGATCAAAAATAGGTGATGTCATTCTATGACTTGCAATACTTAGCTCCATGTCATGAGTGCGCGTAGCTAATTCTTCAAAAGTTTGAGGCTTAATTCCTTTGAGGATATACACAAGGCCCCAACGCATCCCTTGAATGCAAATTTCAATCGCAGAAGTTTCAGAAAATTGATCCTTGCAATTGAAGCTCAATGTTCGCCAACGATTTATGTAGTCCACTACAGGCTCATCTTTACTTTATCTTGTGTTTGTTAATTCCACCATGTTGATCGTACGATGGGTATTGTAGAAATGATTTAGGAACTGACTTTCTAGTTGTTCCCAACAATTAATTGATTCGAACTCCAAGTTCATGTACCAATCAAAAGCATTGCCTTTCAAAGAGCAAACAAAATGCTTGACAAGAAGATCACCGTGTGTACCAGCACTGCTATAAGTCTCAACGAAATGAGCGATGTGTTGCCTTGGATTTCCCTTTCCATCAAATTGTTGAAACTTTAACGGTTGATATCCAATTGGCATCGGTAAGCCCTCAATTCGCTTAGAATACGGCTTTGAGTATCCTATGAAACTTTGTGGCGGGTCGCCATATTGTGCCTTGATGGTGTTTGCAATCATATCTTACAATTGTTGAACTGTTAGAGTAGCCACTGTAGCAGATCAATCATCGCAGTGATTGTCACTTAACTTGATGAGAGATTCACCATCAACTTTTTCTCGTGGTGTTAGATTATAATTTGACTCTTTAGGATTGTAGAGATCTAACTTGCTCATAAGTCGGGCGATTTGATGATTTTTCTCATCAACAGACTACTTCAAGGCTTCAATGATTTGCTCCATCATTGCAAACTTCTCATCCATGTCAACTGTATCAACTATGAAGGTGTTGACTTTCATTGAAGTTGGAGAATTATTAAGTCTTCAGATTCTCCAAAGTTGCAGACAGTTTCGGACGATTTATCTGATAACATAGATGCAAAGTTGCCCCCAGGGATTGTAGTTACAGTCGAAATTTGAGATTTTCTCTTTTTCGTCATCTCCAAAAAGGTGAAGTATTGGGATTCATCCAAAGCACAAGCGTTGAGATTGCGTCGATTGATGGAGCCAACAAGTGTGATCTCAGTAGACGTGGCAGTAGTAGACTTCTTGCACGAAACTTCATTAATTTTTCTGAAGTCCATTGTAGTAGTTGAATTTGTGATTTTTCAATTTGTAGAAGGAAGAGATGAAGAGCAGAACTGGTCCCACTGGGCGTGCCCAAATTTATTCACAACAAATTTTTGTTGTGCTGAAAACTAACTGCAAGCAAAAATAAAATAAAAAAAGAGTAATTTTATTTAAATGAATCTTGTATGTACAATTCTGTGACTCTCTTGATTCTTCTCTCCTAAACTTAGAAATGATTCGAGGGCCTTCAGTAGCGTGTTTCTCGAACCGATGGATGATTTGGACTCTTAGAGACGTATTTCTATCATCGGGGATGTCGGAAAGTGTTTTGTCGCTTTGGAATAATCTTCGGGAAGAACTCTGTTGATTGCTCCTTGCAAGAACTTGATAGTCAATGCCGACGTTGTCAATGCTTATCAAAGTCCTTTTTTCTGAATCTTTCTTTTCCCGCCCTTAGAATGTTATGTTACCCCCACATTTATAGTTGTAGGGGGTAGGCCTAGTTGCTTGTGATTGGCCGAAAACATGTCTTTGGGACACTTAGCGCCTTTGAACTGGTTGTTGAATTTGAATGAGATTTCCATATCATTTGTACATGTGGTTGTGTCTCATTGGTCTTAGATTTGACTGGGATGCCACGTCACTTGATGAGTTTGGGATTCAAGGTGAGATGGACCTTGATGAGGAATAAAATGGATTTATTATTTTTTTAAGCCCAAAATAGTTTTAGACCCAATAAAATATGGATCAAATTCAAATTTATATAAATTTTATCCAATAAATTTTACGTGTCTACAATATGTATTTTGGACTTTCTTTTTGTTGCCCTTAATGTGTTTTCTGTCGCCTTTTCTAGTACAAACTTGTAAGGGGGTTTCTAATCTCTAATTACTGAAGAGTTCTTCAATGTCAAATGTGACACTAGTTCAAAATTCACAGAAAAGTCACAATCTCCTCCAAGGTGGAATTAGATATTAAAGTTGGTATTGAGATCAAATCAGTGAGATTTGAATGTGACATTACTTTTTGCATACAAGTAATCCTCAAAGCAATGTTTGACAACATTGGATAAGCTAGCCCAAGATATTTCCCTTCCTGTTTACTATTTTGTCTTTTGCAGAAAAGATAAATGGTGTCAAGTACCAAATATCTTTTACTCTTATTTTTGGGTGTGTTTGGTATGATGGAAAATGTTTTTCTATTTTTCCTTGTTTGGTTGCAATAAAATGTTTGAAAAATATTTTTCACAACAACTCATTTTCCTCAATTTGAGAGAAAATGACTTCCCTCATGGGCCAAGGGAAGTCATTTTTCAGAAAATGACAAATGTGACTTATGACCCCACCCCCACCCCTCTTCTCCACCCCAACAACACTTATATTCACATGACTCAAAAAATTCACATTTCTCAAAAATTTACATTACTCAAAAAAAAAATTCACTGTTCTTTGCTTCAATTTTTCACTGCTAGAAATAAAAAATAGTGAAGCCCGAATTTTTTCCATTTCCAATGTTCGTTGAATGTATTGTTATTTTCATATGCGTAGAGGAAGACTTACCTATGTTACTTTTGCTAATTGCATATTTCATTTTGTCATCGATGTAACTTGTTTCACGAGGTTGAATAAGCTTGTCGTTCCGTTATATTTTTATTGATTGTAGTATCTTGAGATTGTCCTGACAAAATATTGAAAAGTGTCTCCTATATTTGCTAATTAATAGTTGCTTAAATTTAGTGATTGTAATATTTTTGTATTTGATATTGATATTATTTGTTATGCTTGAATTAGTTCTTACAAATTGTTGAGTCGTAGAGGCACTGATATACTAGTTAACAGTTAGTAGTATTTTCTAAAAAAATATTTTTCACTCACCAATCAAACACTAAAAAATAGTCTCTACTCACCAACCAAACACCATAAAATATTTTTCGGAAAATAGTTTCCACTCACCAACCAAACATGAGAAAATAAGTAGAAAACCAACTTATTTTCCAGAAAAATACTTTTCAAGAAAACATTTTCCATGGAACATATTTTGCATCATACCAAACACACCCTTTGTGTCTTAGGTTTTTTGGATACATCAGGAGGCTAAGAAATAGAAATTGTAATATGATTGTCAATTTCCTTAGTTTTGTTGCTCGTGTTGTGGTAGAGGTGAGTTTTATCTAACCCGCTCATATCTTATCTGGTCCAATTATATTTGATCTGATTTAACCCGTTTATTTGCCAATAGTATTAGAGTGCTTATTTTCTTTTTTGAACCCACTTCTGGAGATTCTGCCTCTGCCACCGATGAAACTATGCATATTAATTTGTTATGTTTTGTAATTTTTATATTTTGTGAATAGAAAAAATTATCCCTATATTTTTAGTAATAGAGGTGCAATTTAGTTACGGGATGTGAATGTTCCTATTCTCTTTGGTCTATATATCAGCAGGCCCAATTTCAAAATAAAAAAGAACACAAGCTATGACACAAGCTCCCAAGTTCCATTGGTGGAATAAAAAGGGACACATAACTAGCCAGATCCACCTTTCTTTTGTTTATACATGACGACTAATATGAAGTACCTATGAAGTAATATTTTTGAGTCATGATAGATTAAATTAAATACATTTGTAATTGAGTCATGATAGATTACATCAAATACATTTGTAACGTTTGTAGTCAGGAATCAAATATGGGAATGGTTGACCAACTCAAGCGTCATGGAGTTGTTATATTTCCATTCAAAATCCTTTTTTTCTCCAATAATTTGTGTTACACCAACGTCTGGATTTCTTTAAAGGAAAAAGAAAGAATAAAAATAGAGATGGAGAAGAAAGGATCCTAATTGCTGGAATTGTCGCATGCGCGCGGATGATGGAATTTAGTAACGTGGAACAGGGGACTTGACTAGTAACTACCTCACATGATGTTAGACCTCACATTGAGATATCATTTTCCAACTTAGATGTAATACTAGCAAGACCTAGAAGAAGAAGAAGAAGAAGAAAATATTTTAATATAGTGTTGTTTCCATTTTGAACTAAGTTCTGTGGTTCCTTTTCCTTTTGGATGAAAACTAAATACCCATTTTAAGTAAAAAGTAGGAGCAACTAATTAGCCTCTCCTTTTCTCAAGTTCATCCAAACTCATGTTACAAGTGAAAAATGTGTGCCTTTTTCCGTGGAGAATATTCTCGATGGTAAGTTGGTGGCAAATTAGGCCAATGTCTTATCACTTCCTCTTTTTTTCATGTTGATTCTGCCAGCATGTTCTTCTCAATTTGGTTCTCCTTTTAATTTTTTTTAACTTCACCTTCTAACATCCACATCCCATGCCAGGACCAACACCTTATGGTCTCATTTCAGATGGCCCCTTCTCTTCTGTCAGAACACTATTGCAACAATATGGTCAATCAGCGTGTGCCTAACATTTGAAGCAAATTGCAGTAAAATAACATGCATAACAAGGCTTGAAATAATGCACAATGTTTGATTCAAGAAAAGAGTAGGAAAAACAGAACAAGTGAAAAAACTGATCTGATTTAGTGGAGCACTACTTTTTTTTATTGTGTCATTTATTCGATATATGATGATTTTAGATTGTGGTTCACTTGCTAATCTTTTTTCTTCCTTTCTTCATATTTTATTTCAGAACAAGTGAAAAATATGAGAAATTGACTCAAAAAATAGAAATAACATGTTAAATGGTCACTCAACTTAATAGTTAACTTGAAAAGTCACTTAATTTTATTTTATAATTTAAATGATATTTCATCTAGAAATCACTCAATCAATTTAAATAATTTTTTCATTAGATTTTGTTGAAATTGAATTTTTATTTTCAGCTATACTTTTAAGAAATAATAAAATATCCATTTTAACTATTTGTGGAGCCCGTTTGAATTTTTATGTTAAGATAATCAAAAGAGTCCTCTAGAAAAATTTGTAGAATTAGATAAAAATAACTTTTTAGTATTTTTAAGTAAAAAAAATTTTTAAGTATTTTTATAGTGTTTGAATAAAATATAAAATAATATAATAAATGTGTTCTTAAACACTTGCTTTTAATTCAAAATAATAAATATTTGTCAAAAGTCAACCCAAACAAACAAAGTGACTTTTTAAATGATTTATCCTAATGCGGCGCGAATTTAGATTAGTTGAATTTCAATGCGAATATCGAACATCGAAGGAGAAACAAAACAAAGTGAGCTGTCCTAAATTGAATACTTTTATATTCTAAATAAATTGTTTTAAATTAAATGACTTTTAAATTATAAAATAAAATTGAGTAAATTTCGAGCTGAATTATCCTATGTTTGAGTTACCGCGTCTCATATATTATCTCAAAAAATCTAATGTTCGGCACTGATTCGGCCTCTTTCATAGAGAAAACTGATAGGGTTGGCAGAGTGTTTACCTTATACTCTTTTTCTTCTCCCGTTTGAAACAATGGGTCCCATATCTCCAAACACTCTTCAAGTGGACTACTTATGGTTAATTATTGTCCATTTATTTAGAGATAATATGCTAAACGTGTTCTCCTAAATTCCTTTTTTTTAAGTTGTAAATTTGAACTTTGTTTTGTTTTCCTTACACTTCTGGCTAATAAGAATTAAAATTTACTTGGCTCGCTATTGATTGATGCGTTCAATTCACATTCTACATTTACAGGGCGTCAAGTAGCATATACGTGAGATTTGAATTTCTATTTTTATGGTGGATTTGAATTTTTATTTAGAGAATTTGAAAATAAAAATATAGTAATTCAAATTTAAATTTGAAACCTCAACATAAAATTTGAATTGTGTACCTAAATCAGTGAGCTTTTCTCTATTCTTATGTTCAAGAAATTTCAAATATCTCTCTCTTTACATATATATATATATATATATATATATATATATATATATATATATATAAAAGTAGTAACTTTTTGTCAAGGAAAATTCGGTGAATGCCCTCGTGATCCCCTAGATCCACCGTTGTCCTTCCCTCTATTAGAGACTTCCTATAGTGTTGGTCTCGAGGGGCTTGGTGCATTTCGAAACATTAGAACAAATATTAGAATTTCAAAATTAAGAATTGACAAAGTTAAAGGTGTGATTAAAATTAAGGGTTCAGATTTGATTTGAAAGTTTATGTTTCTTTCCGATTCTGTAGAGCCTTGGAGTCACATCATCGGAATTTGAAGCTTTATATATTTCATCTGCACTTTTGACATTCGAACATATTTATGACTTATGATCATTTGAAATATTTATTTTTATCGTTTATTAATATAAATCAGATTAAATTAAATTACAATCCGTACTGAATTAAATAATTATCACTGTAATTTTAAAAAAATGGAGATCGGACATAAATAATTAAAAGTAAATAAGATGATAAAAATGTAAAACCTGTTATAAATGTATTTACATTATAATGAATGTCTATCAAGTTTTAATAAGATCTAGTTGATATCTATCAGGATTTGAAGTATCTGTTTTAGTGTCAGAAACTAGGAGTATTTTTTCCCATAAATAAAGGGGTTGTGTTCATTGTATAATTAATAATCTGATGATCTACTCGAATTCTTCTTCTTTATTTCATATTATTTTATAACACGTTATCAACACGATGCTCTAACCAACTAAGTAATTGGATAATAGTATAAAGTCGTGTCGGTTTCTTACATTCCTACGTCCAGGTAACAAATTAAAACAAGGTCTGTGGCTTTCTTAACTTTATCTTATCATATGGTCAAACACAAATAAAATAATAATATAATTCAACAAGCTATACTTTCTCTGTATTTGATTTACTTTTCAAAAGGCCACTTATCTGAATTCGGTGGAAGAATTGAATTAATTATGACTATTTTTGTTATAAAACAGAATGTTGATTGAGTCTTAATTTTTCAATCATGAACAATTAATTTTAGTATTATTTAGTTTGGGTATATATATTATTCAGAGTATCGAAATTTTGTTAGTCACGAGACTCTCTGTCAAACAAGGTGAGATTATAAATATAAAGGATTAAGGTTATTAATTCCTTATATTATTGGTTTTTTGTTACTAATGATATAATTATTATTGAATATAATTATTGTTGGATTTGAGGAAAAATAATTGGTTTGAAACCATTTATGTTTTAAATTTATTCCTCAAGAACAATATTATCAAAAAGGATGATAATATGTTGGGTTCAAGTCCCATCGTTTTATGCCTAAAACACTTTTATATATGGATAAGATATTGAGTTTGAATCTCAATACACCATATTGATGATATAATGATGGCTAAGTTAACCAATATTTTTTTGGTGAAAGACATGAAATTTATCTCATTAAATATGCTCCATTCCTTGAATTGAATGTGGTAGCAATAAATCATATATATATGCCTCAATTTATTTTTGTAGTAGCTATCATAATTTGATACGCTTAAGGCATGATTATATTTCATTTCTGGAGAATGAGAAGCTTATTAATGCAAACGTGCACTTGATTGTGATCGTATCACAACTCACCTCCGAATGAGGCAGAATAACTGAGAAGAATTATTTCAAAATCTACTTTTAAAGTAGTAAATCTGAAATTTATTCATGTAATAGTAAATCTGAAATTTACTAAAGAGAAAAGTACATGTCATGGTAAACTTGAAGTTTATTAGAATAAAAGTTCTGATATGAACGATTGTGATATCTCGAAGATGTGCATATTGAATATTAGACATGTATTGAAGAACTAGAAGATTCTTCAAGAATTGATTATGTCGCTTGTTCTCATGATAAGTTGGTTGGACCAACTAATTTTGGGATTGGATCCCTTAAAATCTGAAAAGTATAAAAGGTGAATAAGGGCCCTTCGCCTATCATGTGATATGTTGAAAAGATACATCAATAAGATGATCACATGTACATTCATGGTCAACCTGCAGTTTGACATTCATTAAGTTGCTACTCAATAAAATTGAGTTAAGAGCATAACTTTCAGATTGTGTAATCAAGACAATGATGATGGTTTGACATTGAATGCTTTCGATAAATAGTTAAACCATTGTTAATGAGAACAAAGCTTCATGTGTTGGTCTGAAATATGATATGTTGCATTAGACCAACAAATTATGATTATTTTTCTCTCTTAATTGGTTCAAGGTCAGGAACCAACTATTTCATCTAATAGTTTTGATGTGCGGTATATGATTAACGAATATACCATAATGCACAAAGATGGACTCTCTAAAGTAAATTGAGATATATGTTAGTTTTTCTAACATAAGGGGGAGATTATAAGCAGCTATGAAGTATGTTAGGAATTATCATCAGATCCTCTTCAAAGGATAATTCAAGTCAAATGCCAAAAACATCTCATATTAAGCTGCAAGTGCTCCTATTTTGTGTCCCAAAAGGACAAAGTCTATGCATACGTAAAGCGTGGTAGACCAATCGATTCCAAATGAAATATTCCTTAAATGAATAAAGAGCGAATAATCATAGTAAGAAGACAATGTGCGCTTGAAGAGCCTATGGCAGAACACTTCATGAAACCTTATAAGAGGTTCAGGAACCTGAAAATAATGAAGTGATGAGATCTCAAAATGTTATGTCGCATTGTGAACTGATACAAAATGAGAAATCGTCGATGATATCTTTGATACAATATTGTAAAAGATTACGAGGATCTAAATTCTACGTTAATTTAAGCATGCTGACGTAGAAACATTTATCAAGTGACCTGAAAGGATGCATTTTGGTAAGCGTAAAACTTATTTGATTTGCAGTCCAGACACTTGAAGATGTCACACTTGACATGTTGGATATTTTTACTTGACAAACATCCATATAAAAATTCCCAAAGGATTCAAAATGCCTGAAGCATATAAAGTTTCTGAGAAACTTTTTATTATCTTTATAAGATATAATTTGATGATTTGAGTATCATTGAAACTCTTGGAGAGTTTTCAAAAGCAATAGAGTATTTGCTTAAATAAGAAACATGCAAAAATTGAATAAGGATCCATTCCGACCTCAAGAAAAGAAAGAGGAATTCATTGGTTATGAAGTATCATATCTTAGTGCAATTGATGCACTAATGTATCTTGCAAATACTACAAGGCCTGATATAATCTTTTTTTTAGTTAATTTGTTAGCAAGTTTGCAGTCCCGATCTTACTGGTCATGCTGATTTTGGGTACTTATCTGACCTACATAAAGCTCGGTCTCAAATAGGCTATGTGTTCATATGTGGTGGTACTGCAATATCTTGAAGATATACAAAGCAGTCTATCGTAGCCACTTCATCGAATCATGATGAGATAATAGCTATTCATGAAGCAAGCCGAGAATGTGTATGGTTGAGGTCCATGATACATCTCATTCGAGAAAAATGTGGTATGAAATATGACAATCTACCCATAATTTTATGCGGAGATAATGCATCATGCATAGCACATCTTAATGGAGGATTCATAAAAAGAGATAGAACGAAGCACACTTCATCAAAGCTTTTCTATATACATAAGCTACAAAAGAATGGTGATATCAACGTGCAACAGATTCGTTCAAGTAAAAATGTGGCTGATTTATTCATCAAGTCTTCTCCAATTACAACTTTTAAGAAGATGGTGCACAAAATCGGGATGTAAAGGTTCAAGGATGTTCTCATTAGGGGGAGTTAATACGCTCTGTACTCTTTTTTCCTTACGAGGTTTTGTCCCTTTGGGTTTTCCTTGTAAGGTTTTTAATGAGGCAGTCGATATATGTATTGTTAGAGATGTGTACTCTTTTTCCTTCATTAGATTTTTTTTCCTACCGGATTTTTTCTAGTAAGATTTTAACGAGGCACATTATCTATCTAGACATTCAAGGGGGGGGGTGTTATAAATGTATTTACATTATAGTGAATGTATATTAATATCTAATAAGATCTAGTTGATATCTATCAGGATTTGAAGTATCTGCCTTTTAGTCAGAAACTAGGAGTATTTTTTCCTATAAATAGAGGAGTTTTGTTTATTGTATAATTAATAATCTGATGATCTCTTATCCCTCAAGAGAGATAAGAATCACTCTCTCTATTCTCTCTACTCTTATTCTTCTTCTTTATTCCATATTATTTTATAACAAAACCAAAGGAAATGCGAGTTTTTCATCCTTAACAATGGCTTTTCAAAATATCTCAAAAAAAGGCGTCTCTCCAAAATTAGGACTTCTAAGAAAAAATAATAGAGAATTAAGACATTTATTAAAAAAAAAAAAAAGAATACAGAAGAAAGAGATAAAAGAAAAATTCAAATATAAGGACTATATTTACATACCTGAGACTCTAGAAAGAAAAAGGAAGGCTTAAATCATCAACGAATTTTTGAAATTATTCGAATAATTCACTTAGACGTCTCAACTAAGACTTATACCATAAGACACTTTAATATTAATAAATATGTACCTATTATACACAAAATGAAAATTAACTCTAAAATGATCGTGTGTGTAACTCACACGTAATTTGCTAAAATAGTCACAACTAAAACTAGAAAAATTTGCATAAGTATGCATCCTAACTTTCTATTATTACATAAAATCTCATCTACCAAAACTAACTACAAATATCTCATTTTTTACACTTTCTCTCTCCAACCTCCATATACATATCCATATACACATCACACCTCCATAATTTATGCCTAAAATCAAGCAACCATAACTAACGGATTACAAGGTTTGAATTTACAAACCTTATCTTATCAAATTGTTGAACATCATCATCTTCTTTAAATTATTATTGAGGTTAGTTTAATTTCTTAATTTTTTTTAATTTTACTAAATAAAAAATCTATGAATTATTTGTTGCATGTGTGTAATTTCCAAACCTTAAGCATAGAAATGGAGTCTGGTTCGAGTTTTAGAGAAAAAAGATCAAAACACTGAAATGATGCCGCCAAGATGAAGAAGCCGAGGGAAGTTGCTCGTACAAGCTCTAAAAAGTCTGTTGCTAAAGCTTCAAGTAAGATAAAAAGTGAAGAATCATCACGACCGCATATTTCAAAGGTATAGTGATTTGTTAATGAATCTATATTTTTTGTCGATTTACGCATTCTTATACATTGTTATATAAGAGCGTTCTGTTGTTATTTCAACCTTATAAATAAATTAGTTATGTATAGTGTTAGAGATGTCTTCTTATACATTAAATTTATTATATATACCAATAATCGAATACTTTTATTTGTAAATACTACATATTTGATTTCATCCATAAATTGATTTTCTTCCATGGTATGATTACTTAGTAAATTCATGTTGTTAGTTTGAACTATGATACATAGCGAGTTATTTATATATTTGTAGTTATGTTATTTGTTGGACGTTTAATTTCAACTCATATACATAAATCTGTTATGTATATGTATTGAAACAATTATTGTTGGGTTGTTTAATTTCAGGTCATATACATTACAGAGTTATCTATATGTTAAGCATCAATAGTGTTATACATAGCACAATTATGTATATGACTCTGTTAGATAAGACGAGTTGTGTGTATTTCAATCTATATACATAGCAGTATTTTGTATATGAAAGAACATTAGACATGTATATGATGTTATCTTTAATGGGGAAAAGGCATCATTTCCACCCCATACTATACAAGAAAAGTCTAAGTCACACCTAAATTATATAAGTGACCTATTACACACCTTAACTATATAAAAGTGATATTATTACCTCCCCGCGATCCCCATTCTAAGGCGCGTGTGTTACACTTATTTTAGGTGCGTCCAGCCTATTAAATAACAAAAGTAAACGACTAAAAACATTAAGCGAAAAGGCATCGTTTCCACCTCAAACTATAGTCAAAAAGTCGAATCCACACCTAAACTATATAAGTGACCTATTACACACCTTAACTATAAAAAAATGATACTTTTTACTGACGTGGTGTTGACGTGGCAGAGCGTGTAAAACACTACACCACATGCAAGTGGTGGTAGCCTGATAGGGTATAAATAGTTTCACTTTTTTATAGTTTAGGTGTGTAATAGGTCACTAGTATAGTTTAGATGTGGCTTCAACTTTTCGGGTATAGTTTGGGGTGGAAACGATGCCTTTTCAAGTTGTGTTTCATATTGTTATGTATATGTGATGCCTGGGATGTATGTTTTGCAAACCTATATGTATAAGGGTTAGTGTTCACTGTTGTCGTGTTCTTCAAATCTTATAGGAACCCATTTTTTTTGTTTCAATTTTTTCATACTTATATAGTAATATTCCCTTTATATATAGACTAGATAGTAAAAATTTTCGTAGACTTATATAGTAATTTTTTTTTTACAAGTCTTTTTTTTTCGTTTTAAAATTTTCTATGTCCCTTTTATTTTACAAGAGCCTTTTTTCTTTGCTTCTAAAATCTTCTATGTAATTTATGTGATAAATTCCTTTTTAGGAGTATATTTTTAAAAAAATTTACATAATTAAGAGATTCATTAATCACATTGATAAGATATAATATTGAATAATTATTAGACTTGATTTATTTTCTTAATATCATTTTGGATAATTATTTAATTTAAATTTTTTCCTTAAATATCATTTTGAATAATTATTAACTTGATTTATTGTCTTAAATATCATTAAGGAAGTTAATTATGATACATAAGTATATTTATGTATATTAACATTCAGTTATGTATATGAACAATTAAAATTCATTTGAGAAAAAAAATTATTAAAAAAATCAGAAGAGATGATAATTAAAAAGAAACGTGGTGAAATTTATAAAAATTGTCCAAAAAACTATGACACGTGACACATGAGCCTCATCTAACTATAAAAAATGAATTTTCAAATTTAAAAAATAAAAATTTATTTTCAGTCCTTAATAATTCAAAAAATAAATAAATTAAAAAAAAGGTAAATTTTCAATCCCCAGCCACCTAATCTTTTGCCCTTTCTTCTTTTTCTCCGGTCATCACCATCCCCGAATTCTCCTGTGGGATCACCTTTTCTTTTTCTTCTTATAATAAATTATTAGAATCTTCTATTATATAGAAGAGGTGGTTTCGACCACCTTTCGTATAATTACCAAAAAAAATTTTCACTTTCACTTAATTACATATCATGCCCCAATATATAATAATTTCATTATTTCATCATAATGGTTTAAATATTTAATATATTCTATTAATTTATATTAATTAACTATAACTATATATTGGAAGTAAATTTTTTTTATTTATTTAAGAGTAAATACATAATTACACCACTGATCTTGTCCGAAATTTTTAAAAAGACACATAAATTTTAACTTCGACCTATTACCCCACGAATCTTCTTTATTTCGTTGCAAATACACCATTTTGACCCTCTATGTATATACACGCGCCACAAGTGCGTGAAAAGGCAAAAAATGACTTTTTTGACCAATTAGAAGTTGCCACGTGTAAATAATTTAATATATAATTTATATTCTTTTTTAAAATTAATATTTACTTATTTTTTAAAATTATTTCATAACCCCTCCCCCCCACTCACCCCACCCCCGCAACCCCACTCATCCACTATTGTCTTCTTCCCCAACTTCTTCTTCATCACCATAACTCAACAACAACAACAATTACAACAACAACATCAATTACAACAACAACATCAATTAAAGCAACAACAACAACATCATCATCACAATAATTTTAAAAAGAAAATGTGATGTATAAGCTCCATTTTAATGGAACTGGACGGGAATGGGGAGGAGGTGTTGGACGGGGTGAGGGTGGGAAGGTGGGGTGGGGTCATAAATAAAAATGAAGCTTAAAGCTCCATTAAAATGGAGATTGTACAAGAGCTTTAAGCTCCATTTTAATGGAGAAAACTGGACGCGGGAGGGAGGGGGAGCTGTTGACGCGGGGTGGGGTGGGGGAAGAGGGGGGTGATAAATTAAATAAAAAGAAAAAAAATTATTAAAAGAATAAATAAAATATGAAATTAAAAATATTTGACACGTGGCAGTACCTGATTGGTGCGTGCATTCACTCTCTTTATTGTGACTGAGATTCAGTGAAAAATAGTGTATTTGCAATGAAATAAAGAAGAATCGTGGGGTAATAGGTCGAAGTTAAAGTTTAGATGTCTTTTTGCAAAATTCGGACAAGATCAGTGGTGTAATTATGTATTTACTCTTTATTTAATTGACTATCATGTTCAAAACTAATTTGTTACCACGAATCACAATAATTAATAACGTAAAATATTTAAAAAATATATAAAAAATTTATTGACTCTCATTATTTCAGCAATGCCACATAAATTGAGATAAAAGAAAAAGTACTGCAAATCATAATAGTTAACAATTTAAAATATTTAAAAGATATATAAAAATTTTAGTTAATTTTCAAAATTGTATCGAAACCACATAAATTGGGACACAAGGAATAAATATATTATTTGATAATTACGTAAAAATTATTATAAATCACAATAATTAACAAGTTAAAATACTTTTTTAAAAATAGATAAAAGTTCTATTCAACTCTCAAAATTTTATCGGTGCACCATAAATCATGACAAAATAAAAAATTATCTTAATTAATTGCAACTAAATATTTAAAGTAAATCAATTTTATTATTTTAATTGACTTTTATATAGAAAATTAATCTTTTTATTTATTTTAGTAAATTTAAATTTTAAAATTATTTTTTTCTTATATAGAAATACTAATATTTTAACTTAACTTTAAACTTTTAAAGTACAAAATTAATAAATTTAATTTTATAAAATAAATTACTAATGAATATTTTCTTAGAATTTGTGTTGGGTCAATATGTATCAAGTTAAAAAGAAATAAAGAAAAATATATAGAAAAATTTTATTACTGTGAAAGATAAATATAATGCATTGTCCAATAATATTTAATAATATCATATTTTTCATATGCAAGTATAGCATCCCGTATTTAATTAATATACTATTTCGGTGAATTATCGATGATTACTATTGGATATAATAAAATTATATTAATTTTTATAGTAATAACATAATCAATCGTTCTTAATTAATTATTATGAGTCATCTAGGTATTAAGAAAATAAATAATATTTAATGAAAAATAAAATAGACATAAAATGCGAAATTAACTCTTAATGTTTTAAATTAAATTTTCGTCTTTCGAACGATGATTTTACTATATCACTCCTTATTATAAGTCATTTATGTATTCGAAAAATAAGAGTAACAAAATGATATGTCAACATAAAATATTTGATTGGCTATCAAAATTATATTAGTGTCACATAAATTGGGACGGGGTAGAAAATGATATAAAGCAATATATATTATTTGAAAATGAAATAAAAAGTATTGTAAATAACAATAATTAACAAAAAAAATTTAAAAATTGACTGATTTCTGCTGCTTCAATCGTGATTTTAATGTATCACCTGCAATTAATTATTATAAGTCACTTATGTATTGAAAAATTAATAATATTAAATCCACGATTTTACTATATATATATATATATATAATATTATATATATATATGATATATATATTATATATGTATATATATACTATGAATAAAAAATTTCATGATATATTTTTTTTAAATAAAAAATACTACATATACTCAAAGGGCAAAAGAGTAAAAACACACAAGAGATAAATGTAGAGAAATCAAGAAGCACCAAATGGATTATTAACATTTGTAACATTCAACACATTTCTAAATGTTTCCAAATTCTTCTTGAATCAACACATACACATAATAAAAATAATAAATAATAAATAATAATAATTACATTTTACTATATCACCCCTAATTAATTATTATGGTCATTTAAGCATTGTGCCACATAAGTTTAAATAGAAAAAATATTATAAATCACAATGATAAAAAATTTAAATTATTTTTAAAAAATATAATTTGCTATCGTCGACACAAAACTCTGGACAAGGAGAGTAGCATATATTATTCAAAAATTACATAAAAAGTATTATAAATTACAATAGTTAACAACTTAAAATATCTAAAAACAATTTAATATGTTATATATTTCAAAAAAAACTACATGAAAAATACTAGAAATCACAATAATTAACAACTTACAAAATTTAAAAGATATAAAATATTTGGCCGACTCTTAAAATTATATTAGTGTCACTAAAATTGGAATAGAAGAAAAGTATTATAAATCACAATAATTAAAAAATTAAATTATTTTTAAAATATAATTGACTATCAATGCCACAAAATTTTGAACAAGAAAAATAATGTATATTAATTTGAAAATTACATAAAAAATATTATAAATTACAATAATTAACAACTTAAATTATCTAAATACATATTAAAATAACATATGTTGAACTCATGCTAGATTCCGGATGAATCCTAGATAACATATGCAATCCTTTTATTAAATTTTTTTATTTAAATATATCAAGAATGAAAAGATAAATAAATATCTTAATGTTGGACCCGTGCTGACATGAGCCATGCTCCTCTAGTATATATATATATATATATATATATAAAGGAGATTTATAGGCATGCTTATTTGGCATGCCTCATAGGTCAAGAAAAATATTTATTTTTTTCTCCTATTTTTGAGTTTTTTTTTAAATATTTTCCAAGTCATAGTATTTATGAATAAAAAAAACTGCACATTGAATAAGAAAAATGAATGCTTATTAAGTGGGAAATTTATTTTTCCCTATTTATATTCTATTTTTCATACCATATATAATCTTCTCATTTTTGGGAGGGTCTTGTGGTATGTTTTTTCTCTTCTCCTTTATTTTCTTCTTTCATTTTTGTTTTAATTTTATTTTATATCTTTGATTTTAATATATATTATCATCATCTTATAAAAAGGATGGTGAAGATGAAGAAGTTTGATATGAAGAGGTAAGTCAATAATTTATTTTATCAATATCATTGCCATTTAAATTTTTGTAAGATTTATTTTAATTTTTGTGATTCAAGTTTTAATTTTTTTGAAATTGTTAAACTTTGAGAGGGTCTCATGGTATATTTTTCTTTTTCAAAATATTTTGTCCTTCTTTTTTTAGATTTTTCCTCTTGATTTATTTATTTATTTTAATTAGGCCAAAAAATGTGTAGATTCAATTAATCAACTTTCACCTTCCATTATAATTATCTTCTTAATTGAATATCTTAATATGTATTCATGTATGACCTTTTGATGTCCTTTTCTATCTCTATATAACATCATCATAAACATATAGCATTTCACAATATTGTCATATGTATACGAATGTGTGGCTTAAATCTCATTCTTGATATGTTTAATATTTTTGTTGGCATATTTTATTTTTGATTGTCTTTGATTCTGTTAATATTTAAATTATAATGCAACTTTAGATATTGATCACAAAGATCTAATCTCTCCCTCTTTTTGCAGGTTACTTATTGTCAAAATAATAATTTATTTTTAAGTTGGAACTGCTTATTCAATGCAAGATTTAGTAATGCAAATACAATTTATTCGGTTAAACATTAAATTTTTCATTTGTTCACAAGTTCAAATTTATTGTTGGAGGGTCTACTCCTTAATCAGACACTGTTTTGAGCTCTTGGTGTAGAAAAATCTTTAGTAGGAGTGATATCTTCGAATGAATCCAATTCGGTGCGAATCCGCATTAATCGAACTCGTATGGAGGTTTCAAATACTGAATGAGAAACTTAAAAAAAAGAAACTTATCGCGGAAGGTTTTTAGGTCAAATGGGTTCGTAATTATCCAATATTGAGATGGTACATACTTTTTGATTTTTAGAGAACTCAAATGAAATATAAATAGAAATATTAACTTATCAAATTATTGCTCTCCATAGCTTTTACTTGATGCTAGGCATTTCAACAGTCTCTCTTTATAAAGAAAAAGATTTTCTCCATCTTTGTTCCAATATATATGTTATAGGGTAAGACTTTAGTCATCTTTAATTATTGTTACAATTCATTAGCTTGCTATGATGGGCATATACCGCTTACATTATTTTATAGCATTCTTCTTTATGTCATTTTTTGAAACGCTTAAAGTTTTAAAAAAGACAAATATATAAGAGGTGATGTGGCTATTCTTTACGGCCTCCAATTGTATGTATCTTTTTTCTTAATTTTTTGATATTGTTGTCTCCATTTCACTATATAATGATAACATAATAATCTATTTTAAAGTATTTTTATTTTTCTTAAATAATTTATTTAATAAGTCATTTTCATAACTTACACCACTTCACATTCCCATGACTTCTATTCTAATAATATCCATTAATTTTTTGCCTTTAATTCACATATTACCATCTTTATAACTCATGCTCTTAAAAATCTTCATTACTCAAGAAAATTAAGAGTTGTAAATGGATAATTAAGGATTATCATATACAATATTTCAATTCTATATAAAAAGTCGTGTATAGTTAATCTTGTAAGGTGTACACTTCAGAAACATATGGAGAAGGAAGTTATGAAATGTTGGAGAAAGTTTTGAATTTTGTTGATACTTCGGTGCGGTGCAGAGGAATTATGGATATTTACACAAGGATCTACTTGATTTAATTTTTTCATTATTTTTTATTTTAAAAAATACATTATTTCAAATTAAAATCTCAACTTCATTGGATGTGAAATAGAATTTAAATAAAATTGTTATTAGGGAATATATTTTAACTTATTGATAAAGAATATACTATCAATCATTTAATAAATATTAAATTATTAAATTTTCTTTTCTTTTCTTTTATGAAACGAAAAGATTCTTCATAATATAATTATAACAAGTTATAATATTACAATTAAAAATCTAAAGTGAATATAAAATTAATCGAAAAAAATAATTAATTTTTTAACACCGCGCGAAGCGCAGCTAATTTCCCTAGTTTAATAATATAAGTGAAATAGACTTAAAGGCATAGCATGTAGCTTAATAGAGTGATTCTTGAGATGTTTGAAGAAGATAAATCAACGTCAGCATTTTAAAATAGACAGAAAAAAGAAATTAAGAAGACACAAATTAGTTCTATCGAATTTTTGATATTATTTTTAATAAGCTTAGTGGATTTACATTTTAATTTGAGTGGTGATGTTTGTTTGAAGGTGCCTGAAAATCAAGATGGACGAAGCCGATCAACTTTTTAAATTTCGATGCCCTAAACTCTTCTTTCTTCTTGCAGATTCAATTATCAATAAAATTTCTTTTTTCTTGATTTTATAAACATTTGAAAGGAAATAAAACGACGAACAAAAAAATTGCAAAGAACTTGAGAATTTAAAAATGCGGTGAAGAAGACGATGACTAGTAAATGGTGGATGGGGTTGTTTTTTTTCTTTTTATTTTTTTTGGAGGAGGAGATTAAGAATTTTTTTTTTTGAATTGATAATAATTTATTTTTGTTTTGATTATTTACTTAGTGTCAAGTGTCTATGGAAGAAAAGAAAAGTTGAAAAGTTGGGATCTATTCACCCGCTCAGCAAAAGTGAGAAATATTTTTCTTATCACATCATCACTTTGTGTTTAATAGCACAAATTTTAAATAATTAAGGTGTTCAATATGTACTTGCTCTAGCTAAAGTGTCTAAGCGAATTATTCAAACAATTTAAAAAAATTATTGATGACTTAAAAGGCAAAACGAAGCAACAAAATAAAAGAAGAATTAATTGTGTGTCTTCCTTAGCCATTACAAAGGTCAGCTAGATGATTTATTTTACCTTGAGGGCGTCTTTAAGAAAGTAACAAATATTTTGTCACGTACCAAGCTAAAGGGAACATAATATTTGAAAAATTATAGTGTGAGCTTAAGAAAACAAGACAAATTTAGTATAAAACTCGCACAAAATTTAGGAGTAGTTTCGGAGAATTTTTGGTCATTATCTTTTTAATTTATCACATACTCAATGACCAACGCGTTGTACCTTATGACTTAAAACTTCCCTTGCCACGAATAAGTGTACTAAAAATCAATGAGTTAAGACATAAAAGACATTATTGAAATTGTTTTGAATTTGTAACTAGACACTTAAAATTTGCAAAGGTCCTAGTACTTTTTTATTCTTGTTCAGTATGTATTTGTCATCTCTTATGAGCTTGGATGACATGTGGAGTGTGTTTCACTCTCAGTAGCTAGTGAATAAGTAAAATAAATTATATTTTTTTTCAGTATTTATTTAATTAAAAATATTTTTTTTTTCTTGCTTTACATATTTCATTAACTCTGTTTATTCTTTTTCTTCATCTTCTTCCTTGAGATGACCCACAAGCAAACACTCAGGGATCATTTGGTGTGAGATATTAAAATAAATAGTTTCAGAATAAAAAAATAGTCCCGAGTTAAATTTTTTGGTACTTTGTTTGGTTGCTGAGTTTGGGATAATTTATCCCGAGATTAACAAATAGCATCGGGATAAGTTATCCCACCCTTTGGGTGGTATAAATAGTCCCAAAATTATTTAACTTGGGATAAAATCATAAATGATAAAATCAACCTCCAATTATCACTTTTCACACGCACATATATTCTGTTACTTTACTACTATATATAAGTGAATGTGAAATTTTGATAGTCCTCACATCAATTTTTTTTTGTCAATTTTATTCCTAATTTAAATTTTAATTACTCTACAAATTTTCATCCATTTTGATAAATTTGAACAATTATATGAGTTTATTAAATGCAACAAATGTGATGAGTCATGAAAAAATGATAGTGAACCATAAAAACTATTTATATAATGAAATTCAAAATTAATCCAAGGGTTGTATGAAATGTTTATTAATCTTACTTGAGATTTTTATTTTTCCTAAAAATTTTATCATGAACAAGTAATTAAAGTATTTTGACATTCCCTTTCTAACTTAGTACATGTTTAATTAGTAAATAAAAAATTATTTTTTATATATAGCTAAAAATGTTTGAAATTTTAATTGTTAAAAAAATATAATTTAACCCTCCAAATATTAATGACACTAAATAATGAAAAATGAGAGTAATTCTTTTTTATATTTTTTTATGATGAATATTTTTAACAAAAAGTGGAATTATCATCATTTTATAGAATTTAGGACAAAATAAATAATTTAACATAAAATATTAAAACTTGATACACATTTAATAAATATCAACACAAATTTTTTTACATGTATTTTTAGGAAAAAGAAACAACTAAAGTTAAAAAAGAAATAGTTTCAATTTCTTTTGTATGGTTTAATATGAACGAAAATAACTAAGTTAAATAAGGTGAAGACTATTTTTGTAAACAAATTATTTATTTTTAAAAAGAACGCAATACATATTATTTTTCGTACCATAAACCAAACAATCACTAAAAAATAATACCAGCATAACTAATCCCAGCACAACTACTCCCAGTATAACTTATCCCAGTATAACTAATCCCAACATAACTTATTTCCAAACCATACGACCCCTCATTCTTTGTCATTTCTCATAATTGCTTCTCTTTCATTATTTTTTTCTGCTTCTCCATTTCATCAAGTCTTTTCTTAATTTTCTTGCTTCTCTCTTTACTTTTTTTTCGTTCTTCTTTATTCCTTCAAGACCTTTTTTCTTCAAGCTTCTTCTCTAATTTATAATTATTGTCTGTTTTTAATAGACTGAGCAGGTTTATCAAAGAATTTTAATTCATTACTTTTGATTAATGAGTGATTAAATTTTACAATTAATTTTGTGGAGATTTTATTTTTTAATTTTAATTTTTATGAGGCGATGATTTAATGATAGATGTGGAGAGGGAGTTATAACAATAATGGTGATGATAGCTATGTCAGAGGTGGGGTAATGAAGAAGCAAATAGTTGGGGTTATTAGCACACAACAAGATTAAAGAAGAAAGAAAGGTGAAAAGACAAATAAAAAAGGCACAATACATAAATATGCTCTTTAACTCGACATCAAATCACATTTATGACCTCCAACTTTGGGTGTGCACAAGTAAACACTTAAACTTGTATAAAGTTGAACAAGTAGACACACATGTCCTATGTGGCATCCTACGTGGATAATTCTTGTCCTACGTAGCATTGGACGTGTGTGTTTACTTGTTCAACTTTATACAAGTATAAGTGCCTACTTGTGCACACCCAATGTTGGAGGTCATAGATGTGATTTGGTGTCAAGTTAAAGGACATATTTATGTATTATGCCAATTAAAAAGTATAAAAAAATAAAATAAGAAAAACATAAATAAAAATAAATATTAGGATATTAAATAAATGTGACATGTAGCAAGCATTTATTGGTGCGTGATTGACACTTTTTTTTTCTTACAACTGAAGTTGGCCAAAAAATAAATATTTATATCACTTTTAAATAGTTAAAGGGTCTGGGTAATTCTCAAATATAGACCCAAATTAGGGTGACTTTCAAATTTTAGCCCCAAATAAAAAAGCTTTGTTAAAATAACTGTTTTGCGGAGAAATTTTTGACTTTTGAGAAGAGTCTCCACTTAATTTTGAAAAGGAATTAAGAAACCTTTGAAAATACTTTCAAACGATTCAAAACATGAAAATCATTTTAAGTTAGAGATTCTAGATAAGCGGTTCCTATTAACATTTTAGGAAGGTGTTAGGCACCTAAAACATCCACTAACTTGCGGTTATCCAGACTTTTTGAAAAATCGTCTTTTGATTAACCTTGAAAAAGTTGATTTTTGAGAAAAAAGCGATTTTAGAAATATTTTGGTGTTTATGCAAAACCAGTTTTTTAGCGACTTGACTAAGGTTTTAACTAGGTTCGAAAAACACATAAAGAAAACAAATATAAAGAACAGGGGGAAGGGGAGAAAGTAAACGATTTAGGCCATCAAGCCCAAACCAACGAAACCTGTCCTAGTCTAGTTGGACTTTCGATCCATTTTCGCCTGTCCTAATCTAGTTTTCGAGTGTTTGGCTCGAGTCTCGCTTCTCCTGTATTAAATACAACTTTGGCTTCGTGTCCCGAATAAACGAATGAATAAATAAATAAAATAAAATAAATAAAGACAACGATAAACAAGATAAAATGAAGAATGAGACTTTCAAGTCTCTTGGCCGCTTCATATGTGGGTTTTTAACCCATTTTTCTTTTCGACTCTTCGCATCCATGCACTATGAGATTGTCTCCTTAGACTGTCTTTCGGGCTTGACTCAACGGATGGACCTTATTGGCCCATTAAGGAATGCAAAGGGGAAGAGTCCATTTGGACTCCAAGGTGGGTTCATGAAAAACAAGGGAAATAAAGAAAATTAGTGCATGATCAACAAAAGAAAAAAAAGAAAAAGGGAAGGTAAGCTTCCTGCAATTTGAACATATGAAAACCGAAAACATGAAACAAACATATACTGACACAAGCCACAACTGTACGCATCAGCAGATACTTATATATCCAAAAGATAGGAAAATGGGTAACCATGGCGCAAGTGTTATGCTATGCACATAATTTCAACATTCATAACCAAAATGGAGAAGAGGTGTATGAAAATAGGATTAAACGTAACAACACAAGATTATATAGTAGCGTCCCAGTAAACAATCGAGAACCATCTGAAAATAACAAGGCTTACTCGTATCAAATCAACATAGAAAAGTCATAAATGGATTCAAAGGGAGATTTCCTATCTCAATTAATCGAGCATCCTAAAAATGGATTATCCTATTCAAAATTAATCAAAACTATACCGAAAACCATCCCATCATGCCATTAAACATACTGGAATATATTGCCGATCAAAACAAATATAGTGGGCTTAAATGCTAAAAAAGAAGTTTGATTTTAGGGGAAAACGAAATGCCTTTCACAAAATATCAATTGAGAAGGTATAGAACTTGCATTATGCTAGGCTACAGTTTTCTTTCTTTAAAATAAAAGAGACTAACAATCGGCTCACAAATTAAACCAATCATCAAAACTGAAACGGATATAAGCTTACTGCAAATAGTGAATCAAAGAGCCTCAGCAAACACCATTTTAGCACACAAGTTGGGAGACTACAATACTCCAGGCATAACAAGCTGTTATGGACATAAGGTACTGCAAACTCTAAATTTAAAGACTACAATACTCTAGGCATAACAAACTGGTTATTAAACCTAAAGAGTGTATCTACGATAGATGGAGTTTAAAAGAAACAATAACCATTATTAATGGTATTATCGCAAAATAATAAACTTTAAAGCGAATCAAAACACACGACATTAACTAGAGCAAAAGAAATGAACGTCACAGTAACAAGCATCCTAATAAAACCTATGTCCAAGAAATGACGTCTACAACAAACAACCCAGCACATACAATTATCGAATCCTTATATGCAACTACAGAACGGGCAGATGGAGTAGAAAGTGACGAAATTAGAAGGACGAAAATGAGTTTACCTCTTTTGGGGCGGCAAAATAGGACTCGAGCTATCAGTAAAATTGTCACCATGGGGAGCTAATGTTGCCGACTCAGGAATTCCCAATCAATCGACTAGCTTCCCAGAAAAGAATGAACGAGAGAATTTTTGCAAAATAAACTTTTACTTTCAGAATTTCCCAAAATCCAAACCTAGCTTTGGAAATAGTATCCTCAAAAGAAGAATCCCCCCAATTTTGAACTCCCAGATTTTTGAACTTGCCTGAAGTTTTCTCCTTTAAATTCTTTCGACACCTCGTTTCTAACCCTCCCCTCAGTGCTTCGACCTTTGAATCTCCAAAAAAGAGAAAAAAAAGACCTTGGAGAGAAAGAAGATAAAATCCCCAGAATTTTCCTTGAAAGAAAACTAACCCTTCAATCTCTAAAAAATCCCCCTCTTTCTCGGCTCTCTGTGAGCCTTTTTATAGAAGGGATTGAGGGCCTTCCCTTGACCTCGAGACACATAGGCGAATCCAGGCCTCAGGGTTAAAAAGGGAACCATGAAAATAGGGAATTCAAAAAAAACTTTCCTCCAAATCCTTCTTCCAATCCCAAAAATTGTACTAGCTTTGGAGTCGTCTTCATGAAATCCAAAATCTTCAACCAATAGAATTGAGGGTCCAAAAATTCTCTCGAGAACCAATAGGAATTCGGCGAGTATGTACGAAATCGTATCCGACAATCCGCGAATCCCGGGATTGGAACATTGGGAAGGACACCTTATCGATCTTCTAGAAGATCGAGGGTTTTCTCATATGAATTTGAGAGCGGGAAAGATGGGAAACCCATGATTGCAGGTTGATACCGAACCACAGGTCGAGTTGGTTCAAAGACGGGTAGGAGATGGTCAAGTTTGGTTGGTTTGGCTTGAAATCAAGTCGGGTTGAGCTCGTCAATGCATTATCGCGGCTGAGCTTAGGTATTGTGGTATTAGGGTTAAGAAGGAAGGAGATATATAGGATGGGCCGGGTCATGGATAATTTGTTGGGCCTTAATTGGTTTTGGTGGTGGATTAAATAGGAAAAGAAGGAGCATAATGGGCTGATCATTGATTAGTTTTGCCGGGCCAGTAGTTGGGCTTGCTAAAATCAAAAGCTGGTGATTTGGTATTGGGCCTGGGCAAGTTAAATAAGTTAGGATTACTTTACAAATAGCCAACCTAGCATGAAATTTGACCTATTTCATCCAATCTTTGTCAATTGAGAATTGGTTAGTCAATTGTCTTGCAATTGTGGCCTAACTAATTTCAATTATGGCCTAAATCAATAAATTGGATCAAGATCCCATGTGAATTATCATCCGTTGAATCCCGAACTTCTTGACTTGATAAAATCACACACATGTGTTTACTTAATTATTTTCGAATAAGCTATTTCAAGAACACGTGATACTTAAAATCAACTTATTAAAAATATTTTCAAAATAAGCCTTAATTAAAATCTAATATTTTAATAAATATACAAGTAATAAAATTATATGATATCGTATATATCAAACACGGTAATATATAATCTTTGCTTAAAGTTGACAAATTCACCTAAATAATTTTAAAAAATATTTTTGTGCAGATAAAATATATGTTGTGATTTCATTTAACATTCAAGAAATTCGGGATTAAACTTTGTCGTGGAGGACAAAAATTAGGTGTCAAAAACTGTCCCCTCCCTTTGGGTAGGGTGAATGCAAGCAACCCCGGGCAAACGGAGGTTGATGTTCCTAATTTTGTTCGACCACAAATTCGAATTGAAAAGAGGTTGGTTTCCCCACGAGTTTCAAGGAGTTATGGACGGACCTCGGTATTAGGTTTCCTACATATCTCAGGTTATATAAGAATTCAGGCCCCTTGTAGTTCATAAAACTTGATTTAAAGCACGATTTTTAAAAAATTCACAAGCTATCTCAATTTTTAGAGTTTTTGATAAAATCGAAAAGCTGGGGAATAAAGGGATTTGGAGGGAGGTTGGAATGCAGTCGAGTTTTCTACACAGATCCCAGCCTACATATCCCTGAGACTCAGGAAATCAGACTGCTTGTAGTTTGACTAAATCGGTAGAAAAGATAGTCTTTTATTTCAAACCATTTTTGGCTCAAAATGAGTGACAAATTGATCGAGTTGCGGAGCAAAGGCTTGTAACCTCTTAACCATGAATGTGGGATCCTTCACATCCATAGGAAAGAACTTACTTGGACATAATTTCCAAAACTCTAAGTGTGTTGCCACTCGAATTTAAAAGAAAGAGAAGGTTACCCTCGGCATGAGTTTAGAAAAATCCCGAAGGTGAAGCTGAGACTAGACTATCCAAAAATACCCACATGCCTTCTAATAGAGACGTGGTTATATGGTGGTGGTGATCATCATTTAGCTCGCGTCTAGAGAGTTTGACATCCCTCTCCAGACTATGTCTCGTTTTGCTGCTGAGAAAGAGTTCCACATTGTGTTGCGTCCTTTTTGGAGTCATCCGCATCTGTGGTGTTGATTTGAGATTTTCATCCTTTCGGATGCTCTCGACAATTTCTCACACAAAAATCATTAGTGATAAGCTTAATTCATGAAAGAAGTATATAGTATTTTACCATATCTCCACGTGAGTTGTTGTCTAAAAAGCGAAGTCATCCTTTTTTATACCTGTTTGATAGGAAATAACTCGCAATAATAGATACAACAACATCCTTAGTTGTTGTATAATTATGACATTTATCGGTTGAATATGTCTTCAAAGAGGGGTAGCCCTTGTGGACACCGGCGATACTTTATGCAAACGGTCTCTACAACCGTGTAATTTTGTGCTGGAGTGGCAACCCTTTTGGTTACCTATATCATTTATTTTATGTGGAATGATAACCTCTCTGGTTATAGCCGATGATCGATTTATAAGTTTTCCTTAAATTGTCAATCTTCGGATAATCTTGCGTATTATTTGATGTTGGATACGAGGCGGCTTATAGATATCCTTTGAATTGCTAGATTTTAGGTAATCTTGCATACTATCCGACTTTGGATAAGAGATGGCTTACAGATATCCCTCCAATCGCTAGCTTTCAAGTGTTCCTGCACATCATCCGACCTTGGATACAATATGACTTATAGATAATCCCTCAAATTATTAGTCTTTAGGTAATCCTACACATAATCGATCTTGGATATGATGTGGCTTATAGAGAACCCTTGGACGTATCAATTTGATAATCTTGCATATTCTCCGGTAAGGATTTAGTTGCGACTTATGGATAATCTTTGAACTATCGATTTTTGGGCGATCTTGCACACTATTCGGTTAGGATTTGTTGTGGCTTATGGATGACCTACAGGCTATCAAATCATAGGTGATCTTGCACACTATCCTATTTCAAATAATATGACTTATATATGACCCTCAAATTGTCAATTTATAGGAAATCTTATATATCATTCATCCTTAGTTAGCGACTTAAAGACGTCCCTTCAAATCATGTACTCTCGATGCATTCAGATGCTGATTCATAAAATGATGAGATATCCTCGACGACAACATTTCTGTCTAGCGTGTGAATAGATATTAAATGATGATATCCTCGACGCCAGCATTTCTGTCTAGCGCATCAACAAATATTGAATGCCTTCTGGGGTGATGGTATGAGATGGCCTTTGCGGCAATAATATGTGATGGCCCTTGAGGAAACGCCTTGTGGCAATGATATGTAATGACCCTTGGGGAAACGCCTTGCGGCAATGATATGCAATGGTCCTTGGGGCAACGCTTTGTGGCAATGATATACAATGGCCCTTGGGGCAACGCCTTGCGGCAATGATATGTAATGGCCCATGGGGAAACTCCTTGCGGCAATGATATGTAATAGCCCTTGGGGCAACGACTTGCGGCAATGATATGTAATGGCCCTTGGGGAAACTCCTTGCGGCAATGATATGTAATGACCCTTGGTGAAACGCCTTGCGACAATGATAGGTAATAGCCCTTGGGGCAATGCCTTGCGGCAATGATATGTAATGGCCTTTGGGGAAATGCCTTGCGGCAATGATATATAATGGCCCTTGGGGAAACGCCTTACGTTAATGATATGTAATGGCCATTGGGGCAACACCTTGTGACAATGATATTTAATAGCCCTTGGGGCAACGCCTTGTGGCAATGATATGTAATAGCATTTGGGGCAACGCCTTGTGGCAATGATATGTAATAGCCCTTGGGGCAACACCTTGCGGCAATGATATGTAATGGCCCTTGGGGAAATGCCTTGCGGCAATGATATGTAATGTCCCTTGGGGAAACGCCTTGCGGTAATGATATGTAATGGCCCTTGGGGCAACGCCTTGCGGCAATGATATGTAATGGCCTTCGCGGCAATGATAAAATAATTTTACCTGGATTCATTCGTTAGTGTCCTTCTTTCTACATGTACCTGTACTCAAGGTAGATGATTAGTATACACAAAGTCGCTTTTACTAGCGACTATTTTTAGAAAACTTCTAAATACAATATTTGTAAAGAAGAAAAAGAGCTTTTGCTTGTCGCCTACGATCTCAAGAAATGAAATGGACAAATCAAAAGGTCCTCAATAAATGGGAATTAAACCTATTTTTAGGGCTACCCTAAAATACCGTTATTGGGTATTAATGCTCTAATATGGCTCCCACTTTGCTCGGGGATTTTTGAAAGAGACCCTCATTTTGTATATTGAACCCTACATCCACAGAAAAATGATTAGTTTGAATGAAATTACTTCGTGTTGACCTTCTTCGATCCTTGATTTGCTGCTTGTCATTTCTTGGGCATTCCACCATATCGTGACTTCCATCCTGACACTCCATCCCAAGTGATGTCTAGGCAAGTACTAAATAAGTGAGTTGTGAGATTTTTGAAAATAGTCTTAATTTTTAGAAAATAATTTCGAAAGCTTCTGTAAAACTTTAGAAAATCTCTTCTAGTCATGTTATGTACTAGCTCAACGAACGTCCTCCTCGTGTTTTTGACTATATACGACGGATGATCCCCAAAGATCATGATCATTGTTGGAGGTTTTCTTTAAGTAGTTCTATCATAGAAAGAGATTGAGCTTGGCTAGACTTTGTCGCGACTGACTACTTTAAAAGCTTATCCTTAACCTCTGGTGCTGGGGAATTTGAGATATGTTCCCGCATCTGGTGGAAATTTTGAGGTCTTCCCTCAAAATTTCTGCCCCAGTTTAGAGTTGTTTGAGATGATACCAATCTGAGTGGATCTGAAGTCTTTGTTGATCTTCATTCTCTTTGTTGGATGTCGATCTTATCTTGTGAATTTGGAGATTCCTTCTCAAAAATTCTGCCCCAGTTTCCATTTCCTGGGGTTATATGACTGAGCCGTTGGGGCGCCTACGTATCCCGTTGAAGCCGGAATCAGGTCAAACGTAGTTCAACACTACACTAGGGATATACAAAACAAATTAATGGGTTGACCGAAGCCTACATAGGCCGCCTACGTATCCCTTTTATTGGGAATTTAGGTCATCACTTAGTTCATACATAGGGGAAAGGATAAATTTTCCTAAGGGGTTGACCGAAGCCGACATAGGCTGCCTGCGTATCCCTTTCTTAGGAATTTAGGTCAAACGTAGTTCGTTCATAAAGGGAAAAGGTTCTAGGAAATTACACATCATGAAATTGATACTATTATAAAGGCGATTGCAAATAAACCAAGAAATAAAAACTATAATATCTTTCAAGCACAATATCTTTACCGCATCAGAATTGATTGGTTTGGTCTACTCTTGACCATCCATCTCAGGTAGGATTAGGGTTCCTCCAGGTTGGGCTTCTTTTGATTTTCACATTCCTCTATATCTACTACTAACCGCTTCTCATCATTTATCTTTTGTTCATCCTTATTTCCTTCGCCTTGTTCGTCTAACCTTTGACATGTCATGACATTGGCAGGTTTTTAAATTATTGCTACCAAAATAAACCATGCTAGATAATCATTTTTTTTAAAAATAACTTCTTTAATAAAGGGAGGCCTTTGGAAAATAAATAAATAAAAACTATGGCTTATGACCCACACAAATGTGGGCCCATGCTTTTTTGAAAGTTGTAAAACACGAGATGAAAATTTGAGACATAAAAGGGTGGATCACGGGTCCTTCTCCGAATCATCACCGATTTTAAAACTATTAGTAATTGCCCTTCCATCTACCGCGATGGGCGACGAATTAGGAGCGGAGTGGAAGTCCAATTTCGTAAAGCCTCTCCTAGTGCAACCTTCTTTACCCGACTGTGTTTTGAAAAATCTTCTGGTACAGCATTGCATCCCTCGAACATATTTCCTATCCCATCCCCAAGACCATCATCATTTAATATCTCATGTACGGGAAATGATTGGTGCAGGAGTGGTGATGGTTTAGACGGACTCTCCTTTGAATTATCTTCGATCTCATCTTCTTTTCTTGGCTGGTACTCTATTCCATGCTTAAATGTTTTTTCTGGGACCATAACAGGCTCAATAATTCCTTTCAAATCCTTACTTAAGGCGGCCACAACTTTCTCTATCTTCTCCATCTCTTTTGTTCTTTTGAGTCCTTCTGAATTTACCTTAGTGATGACCTTGCTAGATGCCCATTCACCCTCTATTTCAATCATGTTAACTGTAGGTCCCCCATGGTTAGGCAATGGATTACTGTTAATATTTGATCTTGGCGACTGAAGTGTGATGACCTTCTGATCGATCAAATCTTGGATCTTATGTTTCAAGTTAATATAATCCTCGGTACTGTGTCCCTCTGCTCCTGAATGATAGGCACAATTTTGATCGGGATGATAAAACCGGGAGTTAGGATTGATAGGCTTTGGCTGGATCGGTTGGAAATAACCAACTTTCATAAATTTTTCGAAGAACTGGGTACGAATTTCAGCTAGCGACGTGAAGTTTCAGGGAGGTTTCTTTTCGAAGTTCGGACGTGGAGGGTTATAATGGTTCTGATTTACAGGAAGAGGTACTTGATGATAATTTGGAGACGTTTGGACGTTTATTTGGTTATTTGGAAAAGTAGCTTGAGTATGAGGCTGATAATTTGGCTGTGGAACTTGGCACTGGGGTAGAATATTTGGAATTGGAGCTTGACAATGGGGTTGAGCGTATTATACAGGCTGAAAACTTGATGACGATGATAAGGAAAGAATATTCCTAGGCTTGAATTTCCTCTTTAACTTATCAACAGAATTAGTAGAGACTGCAGTCGCATCCTCTCTTTTCTCTTTTGGGAATGCAGAAGATTCAGATGATGTTGGGGTTCTGGCAATTTTTCCTGTTCGGATGCCTTCCTCTAACGATTCTCCAATCTTTACTAAATCTGTGAAAGTTGGTCGGACTGCGGATACCATCCTGGTATAAAATTCTCCTTTCTGTGTGCGAGAGAAAATCAATACCATTTCTTCCTCAGACATGGGGGTTGAACTTTAGCAGCCTTTTTTCTCCAACGAAAGGCGTAGTCTCGAAAACACTCATTATTCTTCTGTTTGATCCGATCTAGTGAGTATCGATCAGTGACTATCTTAATGTTAAATGTGAACCTGTCAAGGAAACCTTTGGCCAATGCTTTCCAACCAGTCCATCTTTTTAGTTCCTGAGACATGAACCACTCTAAGGCTTCGCCACTTAAACTTCGACTGAACAGACGCATCAATAAAGCCTCATTTTTCCCTAACCCCACCATTTGGTCACAATACCTTCTTAGATGGGCCATTGGATTTTCGGTGCCATCGAACACTTCAAATTTAGGGACCTTATACCCTTCTGGTAGATCTATTCCAGGGTGAACACAAATCATCATACCCTAAACCATCGTGGTCCATCACTTCATGAGATTCTTTGATCCTCATGATCTCTTCATTCATAGCTAGCAACTTCATTTCATGCTCGGTCCTTCACTCCTTCTCCTTCTCCTCGTAATGGTCCATCTCAGGATTAGGAAGGGTATTATAGATATCAGGGGATATAATGGAATGGAGAGAATTTGGAAGAGAGGCTTTATTTTGTGGATGAAATGAAGCGGGTTGGTTGGTGGGGCAGACGAAATGAAAATTAGAAAGGTTTTGTGGAATTTGAGAGTGGTTTGGTGGAATCAGAGAAGAATTCTGCGGATTCGGGAATAGATTTGATAGATTTTGCGGGTTTGGGAGTGAATCTTGTGGATTTGGGAATGATTTTTCTTGATTTGAAAATGTGTTTTGAGGATTTAAGAATAGATTCGGAGATGGGTTTTATGGGGTTAGAGATGGATTTTGTGGATGGTAGAGGGGTAGAGACGGATAATATGTTATTTGGCTGATCCCCGAGAATAGGTGCGCTGAGGGGAGGGATTTGGAGTGGAGTCCCGTGTCTTCCTGGAGCGGGGGTATTGACGGTGATGGCCAAGTTAGCCAAATCACGAGTGCGATTTATTTCCTCCTGAAGCATTTCTAACTTTCTTACAAGTTCTGCAATTATTTCATTCTGTTCCGCTATCACATCATCCCGGATAGTCAGTGCGCTTTCTTCGTCATTTCCCATCATTTTTGAATGATGGTCAGAGGATGGGATTTTCTGCATTTTCAATCGGGTTAAGTAGGGATGTTCTGCCAGTTTATCAACACGGAGTAATTTCTATTATCTGTAAAGTAAAACAACTCAAAGACAAATGTGTTAGTTTCTGTATATGATAGGTAATGCGAAATATTTGACATGAAATAACCACATAGAGTTGTTTGAGTCATAGCCAAATTCATCCATAGAACATAGTGGATAAATTTTCCTTTGATCCAAACAAACGCACATAAGCACATAAAACAGTCATATCACACAAAATTATTATAATAACGAGTATCCTAGCTGGGGTGACCCCTTTTTGAGCCAAGGGTTCAGGCCTAACGATTTTTTGAAGAAAATATATGCTTCCTCGAAGTCAATCCATTAACCCCCAACTCATATAGACTCGAAAATGAGCATAAATACCTACAAAAGATAACAAAAAAGAGATACAATCTTTAGGGAAAAAGGAAAATAACATGAAAGAAGATAAGTTCCCGCGTAGGGGAGATAGAAAAACTAGCTACTGGAGGCTCCTTCGTCTATCTTTGCCTTCTTTGCCTTGTTTACCTCCTATGCCATTTGATACCTATTGATGATAAGATGACTCCCGCATAATTGTGCCTTGCAGTCGTAAGTCATTTTCTCTATACTATTGAGTTGGGAGGCCATGCTATCATCCAAATAGATTAGACATTGTCTGGCATCATCAGCTTCTTGCCTAGCTCTTTTCAACTCTTCCCTCAATATATGTATAGTTAAAGAGTCCTCTATGTGTATCTTTCGGTACGCGATTTCACTTTTTTGGAACTCATCTTGTAGCCTGTGGAGCCGAATTTGATGCTCGGATTCTATATCCACAACCCGAGTGGGCACATTTGGTCTCGGAATCAATGCTCCGGCGAGACTCTTTTTCAACCACTCCTTGTAAGTATCACTGACTTCAGGGTCATGCTCTATATGGAAAGTCACTTCCGTCCACCTTCTTCTTCTCCATCCATTTATCATGTCGTCTTTGAGTGGAGACTCACTTTCATCGTATTCGGTAAAAAACCTAAGCATGGAATCTATTTGTGGTGCCTCCTGCTTGATCTTAAAATTCCGAAGAACTCTGCCAGGATTGTAGGGACGGGTCCCCCTGAGACCGGGAAGCACTAGGAAAGGCCACTTGCCCCCTCGAATGGTGTATTTCCCTGAACGAAGAAAGTTAATAGACCATTGCAAATCGTTATCTCTTAATTCCCCGAAAGTCTTAAACCAAAATTCGTGAGATGTTTCCCTTTTAAACCTGTGTAGAAACAACTACATATCGTGCGAAGCCAGCATATCCACCCTTGTTTTATGATCAGGTTGTACCGTTCTTGAATCCTTTACCAAATGCTTCATCATCCACCATTGTAATATGAGGTTGCAACCTTGAAAGAAACGATTTTCGACTTGACACCTTCCTAAGGCCCGATATATGTCGGCGATAATTATGGGAGCTAAATTGTGGAATACCTTGGTAGAATCGTAATCTACTCCAAAGAAAAGTGCATGGGCCACCGTAACAACCCTTGGATGAATTGGGCCATTTCCCCCCTGTAGGAACACCATGGTTCCGAGTAGACCTACCGCAAACACAAAGGCTCTCATCTCCTTCCATTTTGCTTCGGACTCAAATTTATGTCCAAATTTATGGAAGGTAATGAATCTTCCAAACCGATGATACAACTCCCGAAAAGTGATATTTGCTCCATCACGTTCCCCTAGCCAAGTGTTGTCGTTAGTTAAAAATGCCTCTTTGATTGTTTGACGGTCCCACACGGCAAGAACTAAAATGTTCGTATCTGGTTTTTCCTTTCTCTTGAAATACATTTAATTACTCTCATAGCAAATTAACACTTCTTCGATGGTAGGAGTCAATGCCATATCCCCTAAGCGAAACACCATGTTCTGATCATCCCAAAAAGTCGTAAGTATGTGAAATATTTCAGGCCAAGCGTCTATTTCGATCAACGAAGGCAGGTGTACAATGTGTGTCCTAACAATTTTTCTCTCATCTGGGCCCATGTAATCCCACCACAATTTCAGGTAATCGTCAGGTTTGGTAACCATCTTGAACTTTTCACGGGAATGAAATTGAGCCATATCTACATAAAAGAAGAAAAAGATAAACCTTTCCCCGACCCAAAGGGTAATGGATTAAATTTAGACAAACATATATTTCTCTAACACAAAAGTATGATCCGTCTGTGATTGACTCGGGGTCAATAGACGCAGGACAAGTTTTTTAATGGGCCCAATACCCCGCTCGGGTATTGGGTCGTCCTAGGCTCATGCCTAAAATAGGGTTTTGGTTTCGTTCTATCCTCGGTGTCTAGAGTAGGTTTGAACACTGGTTCTCAAGCGGACAACTTGAGTTTGAAAATACAAACAGCCATCAGACGACTCACATAACAATAAACTGTTTGTATTTCCAACACATTTTTGGAATTGATCAATAGGGGCCGGGATACCCACGAAACCCCAAAACAATTTAAATAATGTAGGAATATGCCATGCGATGTGATAATTAAACTCTGAAGAATTGAAACACATGAACTCATAAACAGTTAATCAAAAGACGAAATCAAACATTTGGTTAGAACCTAATTAGAGATCCCCAGCAGAGTCGCCATTTCTCTTTTGCGGAGAAATTTTTGACTTTTGAGAAGAGTCGCCACTTAATTTTGAAAAGGAATTAAAAAACCTTTGAAAATACTTTCAAACGATTCAAAACAGGAAAATCATTTTAAGTTAGAGATTCTAGATAAACGGTTCCTATTAACATTTTAGGAAGGTGTTAGGCACCTAAATCATCCACTAACTTGCGGTTATCCAGACTGTTTGAAAAATCGTCTTTTGATTAACCTTGAAAAAGTTGATTTTTGAAAAGAAAAATGATTTTAGGAATATTTTGGTGTTTATGCAAAGCCAGTTTTTTAGCGACTTGACTAAGGTTTTAACTAGGTTCGAAAAACACATAAAGAAAACAAATATAAAGAACAGGGGGAAGGGGAGAAAGTAAACGATTTAGGCCATCAAGCCCAAACCAACGAAACCTGTCTTAATCTAGTTGGACTTTCGATCCATTTTCGCCTGTCCTAATCTAGTTTTCGAGTGTTTGGCTCGAGTCTCGCTTCACCTGTATTAAATACAACTTTGGCTTCGTGGCCCGAATAAATGAATGAATAAATAAATAAAATAAAATAAATAAAGACAACGATAAACAAGTTAAAATGAAGAACGAGACTTTCAAGTTTCTTGGCCGCTTCAAATGTGGGTTTTTAACCCATTTTCCTTTTCAACTCTTCGCGTTCATGCACAATGAGATTGTCTCCTTAGACTGTCTTTCGGGATTGACTCAACGGATGGTCCTTATTGGCCCATTAAGGAATGCAAAGTGGAAGAGTCCATTTGGACTCCAAGGTGGGTTCAAGCAAAGCAAGGGAAATAAAGAAAATTAGTGCATGATCAACAAATGAAAAAAAAGAAAAAGGGAAGGTAAGCTTCCTGCAATTTGAACATATGAAAACCGAAAACATGAAACGAACATATACTGACACAAGCCACAACTGTACGCATCAACATATACTTATATATCCAAAAGATAGGAAAATGGGTAACCATGGCGCAAGTGTTATGCTATGCACATAATTTCAACATTCTTAACCAAAATGGAGAAGAGGTGTATGAGAAATAGGATTAAATGTAAAATCACAAGATTATATAGTAGCGTCCCAGTAAACAATCGAGAACCATCTGGAAATAACAAGGCTTACTCGTATCAAATCAACATAGAAAAGTCATATATGGATTCAAAGGGAGATTTTCTATCTCAATTAATCGAGCATCCTAAAAATGGATTATCCTGTTCAAAATTAATCAAAACTATACCAGAAACCATCCCATCATGCCATTAAACATACTGGGACATATTGCCAATCAAAACAAATATAGTGGGCTTAAACGCTTAAAAAGAAGTTTGATTTTAGGGGAAAACGAAATGCCTTTCACAAAATATCAATTGAGAAGGTATAAAACTTGCATTATGCTAGGTTACAGTTTTCATTCTTTTAAATAAAAGAGACTAACAATCGGCTTACAAATTAAACCAATCATTAGAACTAAAACGGATATAAGCTTACTGCAAATAGTGAATCAAAGAGCTTGAGCAAACACCATTTTAGCACACAAGTTGGGAGACTACAATACTTCAGGCATAACAAGGTGTTATGGACATAAGGTACTGCAAACTCTAAATTTAAAGACTACAATACTCTAGGAATAACAAGCTGGTGATTAAACCTAAAGAGTATATCTATGATAGGTGGAGTTCAAAAGAAATAGTAACCATTATTAATGGTATTATCGCAAAATAATAAACTTTAAAGCGAATCAAAACACAGGACATTAACTAGAGCAAAAGCAATGAACGTCACAGTAACAAGCATCATAATAAAACCTATGACCAAGAAATGACGTCTACATCAAACAACCCAGGACATACGATTATCGAATCCTTATATGCAACTACAGAATGGGCAGATAGAGCAGAAAGTGATGAAATTAGAAGGACGAAAATGGGTTTACCTCTTTTGGGGCGGCAAAATGGGACTCGAGCTATCAGTATAATTGTCACCATGGGGAGCTAATGTTCCCGACTCGGGAATTCTCAATCAATCGACTAGCTTCCCAGAAGAGAATGAACGAGAGAATTTTTGCAAAATAAACTTTTACTTTCAGAATTTCCCAAAATCCAAACCTAGCTTTGGAAATAGTATCTTCAAAAGAAGAATCCCCCCAATTTTGAACTCCCAGATTTTCGAACATGCCTGAAGTTTTCTCCTTCATATTTTTTCAACACCTCGTTTCTAACCCTCTCCTCAGTGCTTCGACCCTCGAATCTCCAAAAACGAGAAAAAAAAGACCCTGGAGATACAGAAGATAAAATCCCCAGAATTTTCCTTGAAAGAAAACTAACCCTCCAATCTCTAAAAAATCCCCCTCCTTCTCGGCTCTCTGTGAGCCTTTTTATAGAAGGGATTGAGGGCCTTCCCTTTAGCCTCGATCCACGTAGGCAAATCCAGGCCTCAGGGTTAAAAAGGGAACCACGAAAATAGGGAATTCAAAAAAAACTTTCCTCCAAATCCTTCTTCCAATCCCAAAAATCGTACTAGCTTGGGAGTCTTCTTCATGAAATCCAAAATCTTCAACCAATAGAATTGAGGGGCCAAAAATTCTCTCGAGAACCAATAGGAATTCGGCGAGTATGTACGAAATTATATCCGAAAATCCGCGAATCCCAGGATTGAAATGTTGGAAAGGAAACCTCATCGATCTTCTAGAAGATCGAGGGTTTTCTCATATGATTTCGAGAGCGGGAAATATGGGAAAACCGTGATTGCAGGTTGATACCGGACCGAAGGTCGGGTTGGTTCGAAGACGGGCTAGAGATGGTCAGGTTTGGTTGGTTTGGCTTGAAATCGGGTCGGGTTGAGCTCGCCAATGTATTTTCGCGGCTGAGCTTAGGTATTGTGGTATTAGGGTTGAGAAGGAAAGAGATATATAGGATGGGCCGTGTCATGGACAATTCGTTGGGCCTTAGTTGGTTTTGGTGATGGGTTAAATAGAAAAAGAAGTAGCATAATGGGCTGATCATTGATTAGTTTTGCCGGGCCAGTAGTTGGGCTTGCTAAAATCAAAAGCTGGTGATTTGGTATTGGGCCTGGGAAAGTTAAATAAGTTAGGATTACTTAACAAAATAGCCAACCTAGCATGAAATTTGACCTATTTCATCCAATCTTGGCCAATTGAGAATTGGTTAGTCAATTGTCTTGCGATTGTGGCCTAACTAATTTCAATTATGGCCTAAATCAATAAATTGGATCAAGATCCCATGTGAATTATCATCCGTTGAATCCCAAACTTCTTGACTTGATAAAATCACACACATGTGTTTACTTAATTATTTTCGAATAAGCTATTTCAAGAACACGTGATACTTAAAATCAACTTATTAAAAATATTTTCAAAATAAGCCTTAGTTAAAATCTAATATTTTAATAAATATACAAGTAATCTAATTATATGATATCGTATATATCAAAAACGTTAATATATAATCTTTACTTAAAGTTGACAAATTCACCTAAATAATTTTAAAAAATATTTTTGTACAGATAAAATATATGTTGTGATTTCATTTAACATTCAAGAAATTCGGGATTAAACTTAGTCGTGGAGGATAAAAATTAGGTGTCACTAATAACCTTTACTTGTTAAGTCATATTCTTTTGGACGAAAATACCCTCTTGCAAAATATTCTCGTTTAAATTTCTTTCTTCCTCTCTTTCTTCCAAATTTCAGAATCGACCTCCAAAATATTGCTGTTAAATCGCTTTTTTCCAAATTCGAGAATCAACTTTCAAATATTCGCGGAATCGACTTTAGCCGTAAGGTTTCTTCAGGTATGAATTTCATCATCAAAATTCATTGTGGTGGTAATTTTAGCTTATTGTTGCATTGTGGTAATTTTAGCTCGTTATATAATTAGCATATTGATTTGATTTTTGGGGAGGTGAACGTAAGCTGAACTTGGGATATGCTGTTATTGTAGTAACTTATTTACCATTGAGGAATTCCATCGAACAGGTTGTGGGCAGTTTATTATTGCGGTTATAATTATGTTTGAGTAGTTGTGAGGGGTTGTTCTTGGAGAGAAAGACCGTTAATATGGGAGTTAACATTGATCCCAACATATTTTGGGAAGGCCAAATGTATAAGGTCAAGGTGGTGCAAGAAATTAGTTCCAAGTAATTCAAACTAGTGGTATAATTAGCATTAGAAGATGATGAGGAATTGTGTCGAACAGTTTGTGGGGAGTTTGTTATTGCGATTATAATTGTGTTTGAGTAGTTGCGAGGGTTTGGTCTTGGAGGAAAAGGCTGTTTTTTCCATCTCGGATGAATCCAACATATGTTTTAGAGATTAAAGGAACACTAACTTGTTGATTCTAAGAGAGAGCACCTTGGCTATTAGCTTGTATAACATAGAGCAACAAGCAATGGGTTTAAACTCTCTAATGGTAGTAGTATTTGGCACTTTAGGTAACAAGGTTACTATTATACAACTTTTCAGTGTTAAAAAAATCCTTCATTGTTGAACACACATCATATTTATATTCATTGACCATTTGTTATTGAACCATGCTTACCTAGATATGTTGGAATAATCACCACTGTTTATGGCAACTTCTTTTGTCTCAGTATCGCGTGTTTCTGTTGAGTGACACAACACAGGAGATCCGCTGAAGATGACACGGTTGCTTAGTTTTCCACACACCTTCCAGAACCCCTTATTAGAAAATTTTAGTCTTGGTATATTAGAATATCCATTATGTTTGCTATATTCAGTCTCTTGACTGTGGGCGTGAACCTTTGGGTGTTGAGGTGATTTGACAGAATAATAAATGATCTCGTTTGGAGTAGCCATGGTTATCTACTAGATTTTACAAGCCAAAAAAAATATTTCTGGCTATATCTATTGAGGCAAAAAATATATTCAACAAAGCATTAACCGAAAACCTGTAAGGCAAAACAAATACTAAAATAATAAGATTCTTAGTTTAAAAACTAAATAAGATTCTTGTTACTTTTTTTCTTTCATAACTGCACAAAAATACATGGGGTTTGAATCACCTAGCTTATACACAAAGCCCTGAATTTTTATTGTAACATGCTCTCTTCAATACTGCTCCACTTCTCAATAATAGTCAGTATATTATTCTCTTTCAAGGCCATACTATCAGAGTATTGAGTTGATAAACTATGTTGTATCACTTGCAACCTATCTCTGAAGTAAACAACCTTCTCAGAATCACCCCTATAGTGTGTGTTATTCAGTAGTTTCAAGTGCGATTTTAGCATCTTTAGATTCTGCCATACATTTCAAGTTATGCCCCACGGACAAGAGTTGACACTGCCTTAGTCTGTAATAATTTGGCAGATGACCTATAACTCTTTCCCCAGAGGCAAGACTGAAACAGTTATGCCCCATAGGCAAGAGTTGACACTGTCATAGTCTGTAATAATTTGGCAGATGACCTATAAATCTTTCCCTAGAGGCAAGACTTTGATAGTTATGCCCCATGGGAAATAGTTGACTATGCCTTACTCTTTAATGATTTTACTTGTTGAAGATATATATTCTAAATTAAATTGTTACTAATCTTTTGTTGTTTCATTTTTCACAAGGGTTGTGCTTGGAAAGAATGGGAAAGAAATGAGTATTGAGGAATACAATATGGGATAATCAATAGAAATAACGAGTTACAGGTTATCGAGCTAATATTGGAGGCTGCAATAGATGAAAAAATGGGGCAGCCATCGAAGATTAAAAGGGTACAATAAAAAAGAAGAGGATACTTGATGTCGAAACTACTCTCTTGAGACACAATGCCTCTTTGAATGCGGTCAATGTCAAGTCGATTTTAATTGATAAACAAAATATGATGACGTGCATGTCAAACATTACAATTACACACAACATCAATTTAAGGTTATCAAATCAAGCATAGCAAGATATTCACTGCGATGTTTAGACGAAAACTGCGTGTGGCGGTTTCATGCCTAGAATATTCTCGATTCTTTGCTATTTTAGGTTACTACATATGAAAAGACTCACAGTTGCTCGTTTGATTTTATAATGTCCGACCACAAGAATGCAACAACAAAGGTCATATGTGACTACATACTAGAGCTTGTGCGTGACTCTAGTAATGTAATCACACCAAACTTCGTGGTAGATGAAATAAGAAGGAAATACGGAATAATCATATTCTACAACAAAGGATGGCGAGAGATACAACATGCCTATATGGTGATAAGAGGAACCGCAGAAGAGAACTACAACAGGTTGCCATTGTATCTTCACATAATGAAAGAAAATAACCCAAACACGTACACAAACATAAAAAGAGATGATGAGAACAAGTACAAATGCTATACTGTTGAAATTGAAAACTTTTGCCTCTTGGGAAAAAGTTTATTCTTTAATTGCACTGATTAAATTATTAACATATATGAAACTCTTTCCTCATGGGCAAGACTTGGTTTAGAAAATTATTGTACAAATGTTATACTGTTGAAATTAAAAACTTTTGCACAAGGGGCAAAAATTTATTCTTTAATTGCACTGATGAGATTATTAACATTTATGCAACTCTTGCCTCATGGCAAGACTTAGATTAGAAAATTGTTGAAATTAAAATTTTTTGTCTAAGAGGCAAAAGTTTATTCTTTAATTGCACTGATTAGATTATTAACATATATGCAACTCTTGCCTCATGGGCAAGACTTTGATTAGAAAATTGTTGAAATTGAAAACTTTTGCCCAAGAGGCAAAAGTTTATCCTTTATTTGCACTAATTATATTATTAACATAGATGGAACTCTTGCTTCATGGGCAAGACTCAGTTTAGAAAATTATTGTACAAATGTTATACTGTTGAAGTTTAAAACTTTTTCCCAAGAGGCAAAAGTTTATTCTTTAATTGCACTGATTAGATTATTAACACATATGTAACTCTTGCCTCGTGGGCAAGATTTAGTTTGGAAAATTATTGTACTTTGATTATAAACATCAAATGCAAATTGTTACTAATATTCTTTTGCTCAACACAGGTTTCAATATGCATTTTTTGCTTATAGCGCTTCAATCATTGGATGGACCAACTGTAGATCGGTAATAATGGTAGATGCAATATTTTTGAAGTTAAAATATGGTGGTATCCTCATGATATCAGTATCAAAGGACGAAAACAACAACATATTTCCTTTGACTTTTTGAATTGTAGACTCAGAAAATAATGAGTCTTATAACTGGTTATTCAATCAGTTAAGAAATATAATTGGGGTACATGAACAATTATCTATTCTATCAGATCATCACCCAGACATTGCAAATACAAATGTAAACGTCTATCCATAGTGTCTGCACGGGAAATGCATCTACCACATGGAGAAGAATTTAAGAAAAAGATACTTCTCAGATGTGGTTCTATCACTCTTCTACAATGCAGCAACAACATACAAACAAACTAAATTTTATACTTTTATGGATGAGATAGAAAAAGTCGACAAAGTTGTTGCGGAGTACTTGAAAGAAGAAGAACCATAAAGATGGGCTCGTTCATTTAATACCAACAGAAGGTACAATATGCTTATAACTAACAACGTGGAGTCCATGAATGCGGTACTGAGAAAAGCAAGGCAACTGCCAATACTGGGACTGATCGATTACATTTAGAACAAGTTACAAAGTTGGTTTTATGAAAGAAAAATGGAAGCGCAAGGCAACTTTCATGACATCACACGTTGGGCGGAAGTGGAGGTGACTGACAAGATTCAAGTCGCCTTAAAATTGAAAATAAGTAATTGAAATTGTATTTTGATGATAGGGAAATATACTGTTACTGTTTTCTGATTGCAGATTATATATAGCTGTTTTACTATTATTTATGATTTATTGCTAGTTTTTTTATTTTCTTGAGATTCACGCGCAAAATATGTGTTTTGTTGCTTCTGTTCCGTTGCTTCTGCTCATAGTTGTGTGATCGTTTATGATTTGATGTTGTATGCTTGATTGTAGCTTCTTTTTGGTTGCCTCAAGATTCGCCCCCTATGTATGTTTGATTCCTCTGTATGGTTAATTCTGCTCATATACTAGATGGTTCACTATCATAGTTGATTCTACTCCCAAGTTAGATGCAATATCTGTTTTATCTTAGTTTATTTGTACCTGATTCTCCTGCTCATATGTTGGAAGCATCATTATTGAATTAGCTGCTGTTCCTGAGCAAGGTTCTATTTTTTCCATATAATACAGGGAATTTGACTTTGAAAGCTCATTCCTTGGATGACAGATCCTTCTCTTGTGCTATCCCTGACCAAGCCAAGCATCAAAACTCTAACTATCTTTTATATTGACCCTTCTCTTCTATTTTGAAATAGAACCTTAATTATGACTCCTTATTATTGGTCACTTATTATTAGATTTTTGATTAGTTCAATATTAGATTGTGATTTGATGTTATATACTTGATTGTAGCTATTTTTTGGTTGCCTCAAGATTCGTCCCCTATGTATGATTGATTGCTTTGTATGCCTGATTCTGCTCATATACTAGATGTTTCACTCTAAGTTATCATTTATTTATTATTTTATTTACAGGTAGACCCCATTGATGCAACAAGATTTGTTGTAAGAGAAGGAGGAGTTGAATATATTGTAGACCTGAAGAGTAGAACTTGTCAATGCTTGATATTTCAAACAGATGAGATACCATGCACCCATGCAATTGCAACGATAAACAGTAGACATATGAAAAAATCTAGCTATTATTCTCATTGGTTCTCAAGACAGTCTTGGATACAAACATACCAGGGATAAATTCTACCAGTTGGAAGCACAACATCATGGATTATCCCAAATAGCATAAAGGATCTGATCACAAAACCCCCAGATAAAGAGGTTCTTCTTGGGAGAAGACAAATATCTAGATATCCTTGCAAAATAGAATCTTCAAGAAATAATTAAAGATGTTCGAGATGCAAAAGAACTGAGCATAACAGATCAAATTGTCACTACACTCCTATCCTTCATCCATATGCAAGAAGATACAGAAAGAAAAATAAGAAAACATGATTAGTTTTACTTTTTATCAGAGAAGTTGGATCAAAATAGCAGTTATAATAGGATTCTTTGATCTCCTATTTAGTTACTAACAAGTACTTTTGACTTTCCATCACGAATGTCTTCTTATTTATTTGAAGTTTAAATTTGTGGTGAAGTATTTAACTCAATACCTTTTTATTGATTTTTTTAAAAAATTACTTAGAGTGTTAAATCTTTTTATATATTGATGTGTAAAAATATATCATATTAACAGGATTCGGGGAAGGACCACACCCCCAAGATATGTGATGTGAATAATTTCATGGGATACACTTTAAAATTTGCCTTGAAAGCAAGATGCAGAACAAGTTATGCCCCATGGGAAAGAGTTGACACTAGCTTATTTTGCAATGATTCGGCAGATAATCTACAACACTTGCCATAGAGGTAAGATTTAAGCCCCAAAGAAACAAGTTATGCCCTATGGGCAAGAGTTGACACTAACTTAGTGTGCAATAACTTGACAGATGATCTACAGCTCGTGCCCTAGAGGCAAAAATTAATACAACAAACGGACAAGTTATGCCCCATGACCAAGCATTGATACTAGATTAGTGTGTAATGATTTGGTAGATAATTTATAAGTCTTGAAAAAGAGGTAAGATTTTTAGACCTCAAAGGAATAAGTTATGCCCCATGGACAAGAGTTGACACTAGCTTATTCTGCAATGATTCGGCAGATGATCTATAACACTTGCCCTAGAGGCAATACTTAATCCCCAATGAAACAAGTTATGCCCTATGGGAAAGAGTTGAAACTATCTTAGTGTGTAATAACTTGGTAGATGATCTATAGCTCGTGCCCTAGAGGTAAAAATTAATAAAACAAACGGACAAGTTATGCCTCATGGCCAAGCGTTGATACTAGATTGGTGTGTAATGATTTGGTAGATAATTTATAAGTCTTGCCCAAGAGGCAAGATTTTTAGACCCCAACGGAACAAGTTATGCCCCATGGGCAAGAGTTGATACTAGCATAGTTTATAATGATTTGGCAGATGATCTATAACTCTTGCCCTAGAGGCAAACTTACATATCAAAGGTGGTTCAACTCACAATTTTTCAAAGAACATTCTTCCTCTATCATACAAAATATGTTTATAGAAATATTACAATCTTACAACCATATGACAATCAATCTTTTAGACCAAAAACTAAAATACTATAAGCCAAGAACAAAAGCAATAAATATTAAAAATTACAAAAATAAAAGCACAGGGGAGTATTCAATTGCGAGTAGAGAAAAAGATGACACCAATCAACAAAACCAAGCATCTAACCAACTAAATAAAAGTGGAGAACCAACTACTGAGGAGGAGTAGATGACCCTTAGATTACAAGGTCTAAACTGTTTCTTATTTTATGCCATTTAATCGAGGACAAATGTGATTGAAAAGTTCACAATGATCAAAATACTCATGTAGCAGTCGCACATAATTAATGATAAGACAGCCCCCATAGGAACAAGTTATACCTCATGGGCATGAATTGGCCCTACCATATTGTTTACTAATTTAGAAGATACTTAATAACTCTTACCTCAGGGGCAAGACTTGCCACAAGGAAAGACAAAAAATATTCTTCGATAATAAAACATAAATATACAAAGATACCAACAAATGAATCAATAGAGATTCTACGTTGTATACTTTATGTTATCGCATAAAAAATAGCCGATTCAATTTGAAAAAACTGTTTAAAATTTACATAATCGCATAAAAATAGCTAAAACTCCTTCATGTGTAGTGATTTTAAATAACTACAAAACTAAACTACTACTCCCGGTGCATCCTCTTCCTCTTTTTCTTTCCAAATAATCTGTCAACTTTTTCTGTAGTGTTGTATTTTATACCAGCTTCTAATTTTCTCTTTTCATAATCCTACAACAAAGCTCCATACCTCATGCGAACATAACCAATGTCAATCTATTTAGGAATATCTCTACCATGAATGACATATTCAGCAAACGCACAAATAAATGCTCCACAATAATTGTGATACAAAAGAAATATATTACGTGAATATAAGGAACAAAAAAAGAAGTGAAATGAACATTTAAAAAGTGAATGCAATAAGATACCATTGAGTTTGTTGTGGCAGCTCATCAACCATTTTATCGACAAAGTGTCATTTTCAGATTTGTCAATGCCCATCTCAAGATAGAAATTGACCTTTTTTAGAAAATACGATATCAATATTTGGTAAATTAACATCACTTTTTGAATAAATTTATCACTGCGCCTGGTACGGTTGAAGTCGTATACATATATGCACCAATCAACAAAGTCAAAAACTTCCAAAATCCTGTGTCCAAGTTCAGATTTTTCTCGTGGAACATAAACTGCAAATAAAAAGTTTATGAAAGCTTGAATAAAATTGAATAGCAGCTTATAAACCCACAAGTTAAGTGTTCCATCCAGATCAAGAGAAAAAGCCTTTGATATTGGAGTCATTACATCTTTTTGTAATTTTTTCTGTCAACTCAAGTGCTCCAGCAATTATTATTGTTTCATCATGTGTCAAATCCCCTCATTTTCCAGCCTGTCATAGCAATAAGAAGCAAACAAGTTGAGGAATACAGTAAAAGGAACATAATGAATTGAAAATGAGGTTCAACTAGCTATAACACCTAATCTTAGTGAGATGAACTTGTTCGTATAAGCGGATTATGTTCATGCATATATACAAAAATAATGTGTGTCCAGAGATATATTTACACTTGATTAGATTAGCATTAAAAGTTAGGAAATACTGAATAGATTACCTCATTGCCATGGAAATCCACAAACATTTTTAGCTCAGCTCTCCGCAGAAGGGCAGTGTGCCCCTTACCTAACATCCAATCCAAGACCTAGAAGGAAAAACAAGGATGAAGTTAAGATCCCTTTTCTTTATCAAGCCAACTATAAGATCCTTAACAACAGAAAGTAGCACTGGAAAATTCTCTCAAATTGTTGTATGAGGTTTTGGCTTTTTTTTCTCAATTCTAAAGATGAATATCCGTGTATCTTAATAAAGAAACTGATGGATATTTTACATATCAAATTATTAGCATAAGAAGTTTCTCATTTATAGTACTAACGAAAAATAAATAGAGATAGAAAAATGAAGTAACTGTGATATTATTACTATTTTTTTCCTTCTGTTCGGATTTACTTGTCACTATTTTCCTAATTTGATTTTCATTTTACTCATCATTTTGACAAATCAAGAAAAAATAAAACAAAAAATTTCATGTTTTACCCTTAGCATTAATTACTTATTCTCGAAATCATTTCCAATACCTATTACTAAACATCAATTGATAGCGGTAATATTGTAAAGTCACTATAACAATCATTATTTTCTTAATAGGTGTGCCACATCAAAATGTGACAAGTAAATCTAAACGGAGGGAGAACATAACCAAGGAACTCCTCCATTCAACTTTATGTTGCATTCTTTCAATTTCTTTGCAAGCTATAGAAAAGGAACAAAGCATACAAATTAACCACCGTAGTGTATATGAGTACAGATCTATCTTATGAGTTGTTGATGGGTTCATGTAATTTTATTTCTTAAACCCTATCATCTAACTCGGATTGCGAGTACAAGGTGGAAACCGAACACACAGCTGGTGAAGCATCTCTCTCTCTCTCTGGTAGAAAAACATGGAAACTTAACAACTCTACATGAGTAAATTATAGAATGTGATTGTTGTACTTTATACCTTACTAATTGGATAAGCAATGGGAAAGAATAACCAGAGAAGAAACTGAACAAAGGGTGCTACAGTGTCTCCAACTGTCAATCCATAGCGAGTACAGATTAATTGAGGAATTATTTTCAAATGTAAAAGCGACGAACCTAGTTAGAGGACAAGAGCCGAGCAAATTCCATAGCTAACAAGCTGAAAGGTTAAGTTGATGAATAGAATAGACCACCTCTCCGAACATGAGAATTAGTGTAACAGACCAGTATTGCTTCCCACGATGGTACAAGCTTGTCCAAGAATATAGGAAGAGTCTACAACGGAAAAGGAGAAAAGTAATAAATAAGTCGGCAGGGATAATAAAAGGATAACTATTGCCAAGTAAGTATTGGTATACAAACCTCCATTGCTAAGGAGTTTCCAATCAAGAGTGTGCAAAGCAAAAAATATTGGTTTTTTACCACCGGAAGTATTTTAGCTGTAAAAGAAAGGAAGAATACTTTAAAAGACTGATCAAAGCAGACATAGGTATAACTCAAACTGTGCCACGACATTTTTTCTCTTCTAAATTATCCCACTATAAGCCCTATTCTAATATGGGTGATTATTGATACAATTATAGACTCATGATACATAAAGTGGCTTAACTTTTGTAATTGTGCATTCCAGGTATGACAAGAATCATGTACCTTTTTCTCTTACTCTTTCAACTATTCAAATACCTTTGCTTGGGTACATAATCGATGCATCATTCCTTTACTGTAAGTTTAATTCCACTGTTTACTTTGCAATAAACCACATCAAAGCATCTAGACAGTTTATTTAGTTTCAAAGGAAAAATTCACTATCTTTTACTTACTCGTGATTTATAGACACCTTGCCTAAGTCAACATTCAACCTTTTCCAGAATTCCTTTGATATTTTGGGGTATTTAATTCTAGACATATATTTACCCAGCTGAACGATTTAAAAAAAAAGTCTGACTAGAGCATAGAATAAGCAAGAGGAAATAGAACTCCAAGAATTGAACATATAGAAAAGTTTACAGCTTTACACCAAAGTTACAAAGTAGCAGCTAGATATTTAGCCAATCAACTACTGAAATAACATCGTTCAAAGGGGTGGAGGCCAGATTTTCATCATCTTCAGTGTATACACAAAAAAGAGAATTTTTGACCTTATATATACCTATACAATATAAATTTTTAACAAAGGGGGTCCAACTGACCCCTTCTACCTGGACAAGGTAGGGGTACATACACTCAACCCTCTCCAGACCCCATTTGTGACTTGTGAAATTACACTTGGTATGTTGTTGTTGGTATGAATGACCCCCTTTCGCCCCTCTAACTATACACCTGGCTCTACTAGTGAATAGAAAAGATACAACTTTACACCAAAGTTACAAAGGTAGCAGGTAGATATTAGCCAATCCAAACTAGTGACCAATATTAGTGGAAGTTGGATTTTCATCAAGGGTGTTCATCATCTACAATATATACATAAAAATAGTTTTTGACCTTATAATATGACATATGAATTTTCGCCAATGCACAACCTCTACTTAACTCTAGCCCCTAGCTCTACTAATGAAGTAAACGACAAGAATAAAGGATAAGACATCAAACTTCCATGAAAAACAACTAAACAAACAATAAAAATCCAAACCAACAAACTTTAGCACTTCCTAATAAACCCAAACAAAACTGTTGATCAACATTAGCAGAAGTTGAATTTTCACCAAGACGTTAATCGTCTACAACACATACACATAAAAATATTTTTTTTAAGCTTGTATCCTAAGAATCAGAATAAATATGACCATTACAAAAACAGCCAAACAAGAAATACTGTCAGCATATTTGACCTACTAGAAGAAAGGGAGGAACAAAACAAAGGACAAGTCAAAAGCACATTACAAATCTAGATTAGGATAGCAAGTGATAATACCGTGTCATTTAAAGGTCGACCACAAGTTGAAAGTGAATAAAACCACTTCTTTGAATCCACAGCACAAGATGCAGACATTAAACATTCAGGCAGCACATCTTTGAGAAATGAGAGATTTGTGGGTCGAAGCTTTGTCTCCTACATGTGCAATTGATGAATCCCAACTTGTTTCTTCCAAGTATGGAAATTCTCATCGATTCAATCCATACAATAATTTTTATATCTCACTAATTGAATAAAAATCAACATAACTCTAGACATATTTGATGCATTCAGATACAATTGATGATTATGACTCAATTTCTTGGGCAATTCATTATCTATCACCACCACAACTGTTACTCCTACTAGCTTTCTTAATTTTTCTCATCGATTATCTTAACTTAGACCATATCAATAGTCAATAACTCTTATACCATGATGTAAAAGAGGATCAAAAGAAAGAGAAGAAATGAGAATAATCTCCAAGGTGAACCAAGTCGTGATTCAATGGTTGATGATCAATATCATGAGTCTATTTGATTGAAATTGAATGAAGAGAAAGAGTATTTGAGAAATGAGGAAAAAAGATGAACAACGAGAATGAATATCTGAGAAAAATCTGAAAAAAAAGAGAAATACGAAAAACTCTAAATAAAGGTTAAAGACAAATAAATTTAAAAACAAAAAAAATGAAGAAATAGATAATGGTTGAGAAAAATAGAAAAAGAGAAAAAAATAAAGGTGGAGACAAATAAATTAAAACATGAAAATAAAGTTAAAGAAAAAATAAAAAATAAAAAAAATAAAAAACAGAACAATAAATTTAAAGGAA